>CAWUFW010011738.1:0-592675 GCA_963921515.1 Calotriton arnoldi
TAAATTCACCATGCATTCTCCTTGCATTACTCTAATCATCCAGTCAGTACCCATGCACTCATGCAATGACCCATGCACTAACTCATGCACTGCTA
Organism: Calotriton arnoldi; assembly: GCA_963921515.1. NCBI lineage: Eukaryota > Metazoa > Chordata > Amphibia > Caudata > Salamandridae > Calotriton > Calotriton arnoldi. The sequence goes on from CAWUFW010011738.1 coordinate 96, forward strand.
CAATACCCTGAGCAATACTGATGCAGCCCAGCCATCTCTTTGTCACTACCCATGCACTCCTCTAATCACCCAACAAGTAACATGTCCTTATCCAATCACTCAGCCAAAACACAATCACTTATAAATTCACCATGCACTCTCCTTGCAGTACTCTAATCATCCAGTCACTACCCATGTACTCATGCAATGACCCAGGCACTAACACATGCACTGCTACAATCCACTGAGCACTACTGATGCAGCCCAGCCATCTCTTTGTCACTACCCATGCACTCCTCCAATCACCCAGCCAGCACCATGTACTTATCCAATCACTCCGCCAAAACCGAAGCACTTATAGATTCACCATGCACTCTCCTTGCAGTACTCTAATCATCTAGTCAGTACACATGCACTCATGCAATGACCCAGCAACTAACTCATGCACTGCTACAATACTCTGAGCACTACTGATGCAGTCCAGCCATCGCCCTGTCACTACCCATGCACTCCTCCAATCACCCAGCGAGCATCATGTACTTATCCAATCACTCCGCCCAAACACAAGCACTTATAAATTCACCATGCACTCTCCTTGCAGTACTCTAATCATCCAGTCACTACCCATGTACTCATGCAATGACGCAGGCACTAACACATGCACTGCTACAATCCCCTGAGGACTACTCATGCAGCCCAGCCATCTCCTTGTCACTACCCATGCACTCCTCTAATCACCCAACCAGTAACATGTCCTTATCCAATCACTCCGCCAAAACACAAGCGATTATAAATTCACCATCCACTCTCCTTGCAGTACTCTAATCATCCAGTCAGTACCCATGTACTCATCCAATGACCCAGGCACTAACTCATGCACTGCAACAATACTCTGAGCACTACTGATGCAGTCCAGCCATCGCCCTGTCACTACCAATGCACTCCTCCTATCACCAAGCGAGCACCATGTACTTATCCAATCACTCCGCCAAAACCCAAGCACTTATAAATTCACTGTGCACTCTCCTTGCATTACTCTAATCATCCAGTCAGTACCCATGCACTCATGGAATGACCCATGCACTAACTCATGCACTGCTACAATACCCTGAGCACTACTGATGCAGTCCAGCCATCGCCCTGTCACTACCCATGCACTCCTACTATCACCCAGCGAGCACCATGTACTTATCCAATCACTCCGCCAAAACCCAAGCACTTATAAATTCACCATGCACTCTCCTTGCATTACTCTAATCATCCAGTCAGTACCCATGCACTCATGCAATGACCCATGCACTAACTCATGCACTGCTACAATACCCTGAGCACTACTGATGCAGCCCAGCCATCTCTTTGTCACTACCCATGCACTCCTCCAATCACCCAGCCAGCACTATGTACTTATCCAATCACTCCGCCAAAACCCAAGCACTTATAGATTCACCATGCACTCTCCTTGCAGTACTCTAATCATCCAGTCAGTACCCATGCACTCATGCAATGACCCATGCACTAACTCATGCACTGCTACAATACTCTGAGCACTACTGATGCAGTCCAGCCATCGCCCTGTCACTACCCGTGCACCCCTCCGATCACCCAGCGAGCACCATGTACTTATCCAATCACTCCGCCAATACCGAAGCACTTATAAATTCACCGTGCACTCTCCTTGCATTACTCTAATCATCCAGTCAGTACCCATGCACTCATGCAATGACCCATGCACTAACTCATGCACTGCTACAACACCCTGAGCACTACTGATGCAGTCCCGCTTTCGCCCTGCCACTACCCATGCACTCCTCCAATCACCCAGCGAGCACCATGTACTTATGTAATCACTCCGCCCAAACACAATCACTTATAAATTCACCATGCACTCTCCTTGCAGTACTCTAATCATCCAGTCACTACCCATGTACTCATGCAATGACGCAGGCACTAACACAAGCACTGCTCGAATCCCCAGAGGACTACTGATGCAGCCCAGCCATCTCCTTGTCACTACCCATGCACTCCTCTAATCACCCAACCAGTAACATGTCCTTATCCAATCACTCCGCCAAAACACAAGCGATTATAAATTCACCATCCACTCTCCTTGCAGTACTCTAATCATCTAGTCAGTACCCATGTACTCATTCAATGACCCAGGCACTAACTCATGCACTGCTACAATACTCTGAGCACTACTGATGCAGTCCAGCCATCGCCCTGTCACTACCCATGCACTCCTCCTATCACCCAGCGAGCACCATGTACTTATCCAATCACTCCGCCAAAACCCAAGCACTTATAAATTCACCATGCACTCTCCTTGCATTACTCTAATCATCCAGTCAGTACCCATGCACTCATGCAATGACCCATGCACTAACTCATGCACTGCTACAATACCCTGAGCACTACTGATGCAGTCCAGCCATCGCCCTGTCACTACCCATGCACTCCTCCAATCAACCAGCGAGCACCATGTACTTATCCAATCACTCCGCCAAAACACAAGCACTTATAAATTCACCATGCACTCTCCTTGCATTACTCTAATCATCCAGTCACTACCCATGTACTCATGCAATGACCCAGGCACTAACACATGCACTGCTATAATCCCCTGAGCACTACTGATGCAGCCCAGCCATCTCTTTGTCACTACCCATGCACTCCTCTAATCACCCAACTAGTAACATGTCCTTATCCAATCACTTCGCCAAAACACAAGCGTTTATAAATTCACCATCCATTCTCCTTGCAGTACTCTAATCATCCAGTCAGTACCCATGTACTCTTCCAATGACCCAGGTACTAACTCATGCACTGCTACAATACTCTGAGCACTACTGATGCAGTCCAGCCATCGCCCTGTCACTACCCATGCACTCCTCCTATCACCCAGCGAGCACCATGTATTTATCCAATCATTCTGCCAAAACCCAAGCACTTATAAATTCACCATGCACTCTCCTTGCATTACTCTAATCATCCAGTCAGTACCCATGCACTCATGCAATGACCCATGCACTAACTCATGCACTGCTACAATACCCTGAGCACTACTGATGCAGTCCAGCCATCGCCCTGTCACTACCCATGCACTCCTCCAATCACCCAGCGAGCACCATGTACTTATCCAATCACTCCGCCAAAACACAAGCACTTATAAATTCACCCTGCACTCTCCTTGCAGTGCTCTAATCATCCAGTCACTACCCAGGTACTCATGCAATGACGCAGGCACTAACACATGCACTGCTACAATCTCCTGAGGACTACTGATGCAGTCTAGCCATCTCCTTGTCACTACCCATGCACTCCTCCAATTACCCAACCAGTTCCATGTCCTTATCCATTCACTCCGCCAAAACACAAGCGATTATAAATTCATGATGCACTCTCCTTGCAGTACTCTAATTTTCCAGTCAGTACCCATGTACTCATCCAATGACCCAGGCACTAACTCATGCACTGCTACAATACTTTGAGCACTACTGATGCAGTCCAGCCATCGCCCTGTCACTACTCATGCACTCCTCCTATCACCCAGTGAGCACCATGTACTTATCCAATCACTCCGCCAAAACCCAAGCACTTATAAATTCACCATGCACTCTCCTTGCATTACTCTAATCATCCAGTAAGTACCCATGCACTCATGCAATGACCCATGCACTAACTCATGCACTGCTACAATACCCTGAGCACTACTGATGCAGCCCAGCCATCTCTTTGTCACTACCCATGCACTCCTCTAATCACCCAACCAGTCACATGTCCTTATCCAATCACTCCGCCAAAACCCAAGCACTTATAAATTCACCATGAACTCTCCTTGCTTTACTCTAATCATCCAGTCAGTACCCATGTACTCATCCAATGACCCAGGCACAAACTCATGCACTGCTACAATACTCTGAGCACTACTGATGCAGTCCAGCCATCGCCCTGTCACTATTCATGCACTCCTCCTATCACCCAGCAAGCACCATGTATTTATCCAATCATTCCGCCAAAACCCAAGCACTTATAAATTCACCATGCACTCTCCTTGCATTACTCTAATCATCCAGTCAGTACCCATGCACTCATGCAATGACCCATGCACTAACTCATGCACTGCTACAATACCCTGAGCACTACTGATGCAGTCCCGCCATCGCCCTGTCACTACCCATGCACTCCTCCAATCACCCAGCGAGCACCATGTACTTATCCAATCACTCCGCCAAAACACAAGCACTTATAAATTCACCATGCACTCTCCTTGCAGTACTCTAATCATCCAGTCACCACCCATGTACTCATGCAATGACCCAGGCACTAACACATGCACTGCTACAATCCCCTGAGCACTACTGATGCAGCCCAGCCATCTCTTTGTCACTACCCATGCACTCCTCCAATCACCCAGCCAGCACTATGTACTTATCCAAACACTCCGCCAAAACCCAAGCACTTATAGATTCACCATGCATTCTCCTTGCAGTACTCTAATCATCCAGTCAGTACCCATGCACTCATGCAATGACCCATGCACTAACTCATGCACTGCTACAATACTCTGAGCACTACTGATGCAGTCCAGCCATCGCCCTGTCACTACCCGTGCACCCCTCCGATCACCCAGCGAGCACCATGTACTTATCCAATCACTCCGCCAAAACCGAAGCACTTATAAATTCACTGTGCACTCTCCTTGCATTACTCTAATCATCCAGTCAGTACCCATGCACTCATGCAATGACCCATGCACTAACTCATGCACTGCTACAATACCCTGAGCACTACTGATGCAGTACAGCCATTGCCCTGTCACTACCCATGCACTCCTCCTATCACCCAGCGAGCACCATGTACTTATCCAATCACTCCGCCAAAACTGAATCACTTATAAATTCACCGTGCACTCTCCTTACTTTACTCTAATCATCCAGTCAGTACTGATGCACTCATGCAATGACCCCTGCACTAACTCTTGCACTGCTACTATACCCTGAGCACTACTGATGCAGTCCAGCCATCGCCCTGTCACTACCCATGCACTCCTCCAATCACCCAGCGAGCACCATGTACTTATCCAATCACTCCGCCAAAACACAAGCACTTATAAATTCACCCTGCACTCTCCTTGCAGTGCTCTAATCATCCAGTCACTACCCACGTACTCATGCAATGACGCAGGCACTAACACATTCACTGCTACCATCCCCTGAGGACTACTGATGCAGTCCAGCCAGCTCCTTGTGACTACCCATGCACTCCTCCAATCACCCAACCAGTTCCATGTCCTTATCCATTCACTCCGCCAAAACACAAGCGATTATAAATTCATGATGCACTCTCCTTGCATTACTCTAATCATCCAGTCAGTACCCATGCACTCATGCAATGACCCATGCACTAACTCATGCACTGCTACAATACCCTGAGCACTACTGATGCAGTCCAGCCATCGCCCTGTCACTACCCATGCACTCCTCCTATCACCCAGCGAGCACCATGTACTTATCCAATCACTCCGCCAAAACCGAAGCACTTATAAATTCACCATGCACTCTCCTTGCATTGCTCTAATCATCCAGTCAGTACCCATGCACTCATGCAATGACCCAGGCACTAACACATGCACTGCTACAATCCCCTGAGCACTACTGATGCAGCCCAGCCATCTCTTTGTCACTACCCATGCACTCCTCCAATCACCCAGCCAGCACTATGTACTTATCCAAACACTCCGCCAAAACCCAAGCACTTATAGATTCACCATGCACTCTCCTTGCAGTACTCTAATCATCCAGTCAGTACCCATGCACTCATGCAATGACCCATGCACTAACTCATGCACTGCTACAATACTCTGAGCACTACTGATGCAGTCCAGCCATCGCCCTGTCACTACCCGTGCACCCCTCCGATCACCCAGCGAGCACCATGTACTTATCCAATCACTCCGCCAAAACCGAAGCACTTATAAATTCACCGTGCACTCTCCTTGCATTACTCTAATCATCCAGTCAGTACCGATGCACTCATGCAATGACCCCTGCACTAACTCATGCACTGCTACAATACCCTGAGCACTACTGATGCAGTCCAGCCATCGCCCTGTCACTACCCATGCACTCCTCCAATCACCCAGCGAGCACCATGTACTTATCCAATCACTCCGCCAAAACACAAGCACTTATAAATTCACCCTGCACTCTCCTTGCAGTGCTCTAATCATCCAGTCACTACCCACGTACTCATGCAATGACGCAGGCACTAACACATTCACTGCTACCATCCCCTGAGGACTACTGATGCAGTCCAGCCATCTCCTTGTCACTACCCATGCACTCCTCCAATCACCCAACCAGTTCCATGTCCTTATCCATTCACTCCGCCAAAACACAAGCGATTATAAATTCATGATGCACTCTCCTTGCATTACTCTAATCATCCAGTCAGTACCCCTGCACTCATGCAATGACCAATGCACTAACTCATGCACTGCTACAATACCCTGAGCACTACTGATGCAGTCCATCCATCGCCCTGTCACTACCCATGCACTCCTCCTATCACCCAGCGAGCACCATGTACTTATCCAATCACTCCGCCAAAACCGAAGCACTTATAAATTCACTGTGCACTCTCCTTACTTTACTCTAATCATCCAGTCAGTACACATGCACTCATGCAATGACCCCTGCACTAACTTATGCACTGCTACAATACCCTGAGCACTACTGATGCAGTCCAGCCATCGCCCTGTCACTACCCATGCACTCCTCCAATCACCCAGCGAGCACCATGTACTTATCCAGTCACTCCGCCAAAACACAAGCACTTATAAATTCACCCTGCACTCTCCTTGCAGTGCTCTAAACATCCAGTCACTACCCACGAACTCATGCAATGACGCAGGCATTAACACATGCACTGCTACAATCCCCTGAGGACTACTGATGCAGTCCAGCCATCTCCTTGTCACTACCCATGCACTCCTCCAATCACCCAACCAGTTCCATGTCCTTATCCATTCACTCCGCCAAAACCCAAGCACTTATAAATTCACCATGCACTCTTCTTGCATTACTCTAATCATCCAGTCAGTACCCATGTACTCATCCAATGACCCAGGCACTAACTCATGCACTGCTACAATACTCTGAGCACTACTGATGCAGTCCAGCCATCGCCCTGTCACTACTCATGCACTCCTCCTATCACCCAGCGAGCACCATGTACTTATCCAATCACTCCTCCAAAACCCAAGCACTTATAAATTCACCATGCACTCTTCTTGCATTACTCTAATCATCCAGTAAGTACCCATGCACTCATGCAATGACCCATGCACTAACTCATGCACTGCTACAATACCCTGAGCACTACTGATGCAGCCCAGCCATCTCTTTGTCACTACCCATGCACTCCTCTAATCACCCAACCAGTCACATGTCCTTATCCAATCACTCCGCCAAAACCCAATCACTTATAAATTCACCATGAACTCTCCTTGCTTTACTCTAATCATCCAGTCAGTACCCATGTACTCATCCAATGACCCAGGCACAAACTCATGCACTGCTACAATACTCTGAGCACTACTGATGCAGTCCAGCCATCGCCCTGTCACTATTCATGCACTCCTCCTATCACCCAGCAAGCACCATGTATTTATCCAATCATTCCGCCAAAACCCAAGCACTTATAAATTCACCATGCACTCTCCTTGCATTACTCTAATCATCCAGTCAGTACCCATGCACTCATGCAATGACCCATGCACTAACTCATGCACTGCTACAATACCCTGAGCACTACTGATGCAGTCCAGCCATCGCCCTGTCACTACCCATGCACTCCTCCAATCACCCAGCGAGCACCATGTACTTATCCAATCACTCCGCCAAAACACAAGCACTTATAAATTCACCATGCACTCTCCTTGCAGTACTCTAATCATCCAGTCACTACCCATGTACTCATGCAATGACCCAGGCACTAACACATGCACTGCTACAATCCCCTGAGCACTACTGATGCAGCCCAGCCATCTCTTTGTCACTACCCATGCACTCCTCCAATCACCCAGCCAGCACTATGTACTTATCCAAACACTCCGCCAAAACCCAAGCACTTATAGATTCACCATGCATTCTCCTTGCAGTACTCTAATCATCCAGTCAGTACCCATGCACTCATGCAATGACCCATGCACTAACTCATGCACTGCTACAATACTCTGAGCACTACTGATGCAGTCCAGCCATCGCCCTGTCACTACCCGTGCACCCCTCCGATCACCCAGCGAGCACCATGTACTTATCCAATCACTCCGCCAAAACCGAAGCACTTATAAATTCACTGTGCACTCTCCTTGCATTATTCTAATCATCCAGTCAGTACCCATGCACTCATGCAATGACCCATGCACTAACTCATGCACTGCTACAATACCCTGAGCACTACTGATGCAGTCCAGCCATTGCCCTGTCACTACCCATGCACTCCTCCTATCACCCAGCGAGCACCATGTACTTATCCAATCACTCCGCCAAAACCGAATCACTTATAAATTCACTGTGCACTCTCCTTACTTTACTCTAATCATCCAGTCAGTACCGATGCACTCATGCAATGACCCCTGCACTAACTCATGCACTGCTACAATACCCTGAGCACTACTGATGCAGTCCAGCCGTCGCCCTGTCACTACCCATGCACTCCTCCAATCACCCAGCGAGCACCATGTACTTATCCAATCACTCCGCCAAAACACAAGCACTTATAAATTCACCCTGCACTCTCCTTGCAGTGCTCAAATCATCCAGTCACTACCCACGTACTCATGCAATGACGCAGGCACTAACACATTCACTGCTACCATCCCCTGAGGACTACTGATGCAGTCCAGCCATCTCCTTGTCACTACCCATGCACTCCTCCAATCACCCAACCAGTTCCATGTCCTTATCCATTCACTCCGCCAAAACACAAGCGATTATAAATTCATGATGCACTCTCCTTGCATTACTCTAATCATCCAGTCAGTACCCATGCACTCATGCAATGACCCATGCACTAACTCATGCACTGCTACAATACCCTGAGCACTACTGATGCAGTCCAGCCATCGCCCTGTCACTACCCATGCACTCCTCCTATCACCCAGCGAGCACCATGTACTTATCCAATCACTCCGCCAAAACCGAAGCACTTATAAATTCACTGTGCACTCTCCTTACTTTACTCTAATCATCCAGTCAGTACCCATGCACTCATGCAATGACCCCTGCACTAACTTATGCACTGCTACAATACCCTGAGCACTACTGATGCAGTCCAGCCATCGCCCTGTCACTACCCATGCACTCCTCCAATCACCCAGCGAGCACCATGTACTTATCCAATCACTCCACCAAAACACAAGCACTTATAAATTCACCCTGCACTCTCCTTGCAGTGCTCTAATCATCCAGTCACTACCCACGAACTCATGCAATGACGCAGGCATTAACACATGCACTGCTACAATCCCCTGAGGACTACTGATGCAGTCCAGCCATCTCCTTGTCACTACCCATGCACTCCTCCAATCACCCAACCAGTTCCATGTCCTTATCCATTCACTCCGCCAAAACACAAGCGATTATAAATTCATGATGCACTATCCTTGCAGTACTCTAATCATCCAGTCAGTACCCATGTACTCATCCAATGACCCATGCACTAACTCATGCACTGCTACAATACTCTGAGCACTACTGATGCAGTCCAGCCATCGCCCTGTCACTACTCATGCACTCCTCCTATCACCCAGCGAGCACCATGTACTTATCCAATCACTCCGCCAAAACCAAGCACTTATAAATTCACCATGCACTCTCCTTGCATTACTCTAATCATCCAGTCAGTACCCATGCACTCATGCAATGACCCATGCACTAACTCATGCACTGCTACAATACCCTGAGCACTATTGATGCAGTCCAGCCATCGCCCTGTCACTACCCATGCACTCTTCCTATCACCCAGCGAGCACCATATACTTATCCAATCACTCCGCCAAAACACAAGCACTTATAAATTCACCATGCACTCTCCTTGCATTACTCTAATCATCCAGTCAGTACACATGCACTCATGCAATGACCCATGCACTAACTCATGTACTGCTACAATACCCTGAGCACTACTGATGCAGTCCAGCCATCGCCCTGTCACTACCCATGCACTCCTCCAATCACCCAGCGAGCACCATGTACTTATGCAATCACTCCGCCAAAACCGAAGCACTTATAAATTCACCGTGCACTCTCCTTGCATTACTCTAATCATCCAGTCTGTACCCATGCACTCATGCAATGACCCATTCACTAACTCATGCACTGCTACAATACCCTGAGCACTACTGATGCAGTCCCGCTTTCGCCCTGTCACTATCCATGCACTCCTTCAATCACCCAGCGAGCACCATGTACTTATCCAATCACTCCGCCCAAACACAAGCACTTATAAATTCACCATGCACTCTCCTTGCAGTACTCTAATCATCCAGTCACTACCCATGTACTCATGCAATGACGCAGGCACTAACACATGCACTGCTACAATCCCCTGAGGACTACTGATGCAGCCCAGCCATCTCGTTGTCACTACCCATGCACTCCTCTAATCACCCAACCAGTAACATGTCCTTATCCAATCACTCCGCCAAAACACAAGCGATTATAAATTCACCATCCACTCTCCTTGCAGTACTCTAATCATCCAGTCAGTACCCATGTACTCATCCAATGACCCAGGCACTAACTCATGCACTGCTACAATACTCTGAGCACTACTGATGCAGTCCAGCCATCGCCCTGTCACTACCCATGCACTCCTCCTTTCACCCAGTGAGCACCATGTACTTATCCAATCACTCCGCCAAAACCCAAGCACTTATAAATTCACCATGCACTCTCCTTGCATTACTCTAATCATCCAGTCAATACCCATGCACTCATGCAATGACCCATGCACTAACTCATGCACTGCTACAATACACTGAGCACTACTGATGCAGTCCAGCCATCGCCCTGTCACTTCCCATGCACTCCTCCAATCAACCAGCGAGCACCATGTACTTATCCAATCACTCCGCCAAAACCCAAGCACTTATAAATTCACCATGCATTCTCCTTGCATTACTCTAATCTTCCAGTCAGTACCCATGCACTCATGCAATGACCCATGCACTAACTCATGCACTGCTACAATACCCTGAGCACTACTGATGCAGCCCAGCCATCTCTTTGTCACTACCCATGCACTCCTCTAATCACCCAACCAGTAACATGTCCTTATCCAATCACTCCGCCAAAACACAAGCACTTATAAATTCACCATGCACTCTCCTTGCAGTACTCTAATCATCCAGTCAGTACCCATGCACTCATGCAATGACCCATTCACTAACTCATGCACTGCTACAATACCCTGAGCACTACTGATGCAGTCCCGCTTTCTCCCTGTCACTACCCATGCATTCCTCCAATCACCCAGCAAGCACCATGTACTTATCCAATCACTCCGCCCAAACACAAGCACTTATAAATTCACCATGCACTCTCCTTGCAGTACTCTAATCATCCAGTCACTAACCATGTACTCATGCAATGACGCAGGCACTAACACATGCACTGCTACAATCCCCTGAGGACTACTGATTCAGCCCAGCCATCTCCTTGTCACTACCCATGCACTGCTCTAATCACCCAACCAGTAACATGTCCTTATCCAATCACTTCGCCAAAACACAAGCGTTTATAAATTCACCATCCATTCTCCTTGCAGTACTCTAATCATCCAGTCAGTACCCATGTACTCATCCAATGACCCAGGCACTAACTCATGCACTGCTACAATACTCTGAGCACTACTGATGCAGTCCAGCCATCGCCCTGTCACTACCCATGCACTCCTCCTATCACCCAGCGAGCACCATGTACTTATCCAATCACTCCGCCAAAACCCAAGCACTTATAAATTCACCATGCACTCTCCTTGCATTACTCTAATCATCCAGTCAGTACCCATGCACTCACGCAATGACCCATGCACTAACTCATGCACTGCTACAATACCCTGAGCACTACTGATGCAGCCCAGCCATCTCTTTGTCACTACCCATGCACTCCTCCAATCACCCAGCCAGCACTATGTACTTATCCAATCACTCCGCCAAAACCCAAGCACTTATAGATTCACCATGCACTCTCCTTGCAGTACTCTAATCATCCAGTCAGTACCCATGCACTCATGCAATGACCCATGCACTAACTCATGCACTGCTACAATACTCTGAGCACTACTGATGCAGTCCAGCCATCGCCCTGTCACTACCCGTGCACCCCTCCGATCACCCTGCGAGCACCATGTACTTATCCAATCACTCCGCCAAAACCGAAGCACTTATAAATTCACTGTGCACTCTCCTTGAATTACTCTAATCATCCAGTCAGTACCCATGCACTCATGCAATGACCCATGCACTAACTCATGCACTGCTACAATACCCTGAGCACTACTGATGCAGTCCCGCTTTCGCCCTGTCACTACCCATGCACTCCTCCAATCACTCAGCGAGCACCATGTACTTATCTAATCACTCCGCCAAACACAATCACTTATAAATTCACCATGCACTCTCCTTGCAGTACTCTAATCATCCATTCACTACCCATGTACTCATGCAATGACGCAGGCACTAACACATGCACTGCTACAATCCCCAGAGGACTACTGATGCAGCCCAGACATCTCATTGTCACTACCCATGCACTCCTCTAATCACCCAACCAGTAACATGTCCTTATCCAATCACTCCGCCAAAACACAAGCGATTATAAATTCACCATCCACTCTCCTTGCAGTACTCTAATCATCTAGTCAGTACCCATGTACTCATTCAATGACCCAGGCACTAACTCATGCACTGCTACAATACTCTGAGCACTACTGATGCAGTCCAGCCATCGCCCTGTCACTACCCATGCACTCCTCCTATCACCCAGCGAGCACCATGTACTTATCCAATCACTCCGCCAAAACCCAAGCACTTATAAATTCACCATGCACTCTCCTTGCATTACTCTAATCATCCAGTCAGTACCCATGCACTCATGCAATGACCCATGCACTAACTCATGCACTGCTACAATACCCTGAGCACTACTGATGCAGTCCAGCCATCGCCCTGTCACTACCCATGCACTCCTCCAATCACCCAGCGAGCACCATGTACTTATCAAATCACTCCGCCAAAACACAAGCACTTATAAATTCACCATGCACTCTCCTTGCATTACTCTAAACATCCAGTCACTACCCATGTACTCATGCAATGACCCAGGCACTAACACATGCACTGCTATAATCCCCTGAGCACTACTGATGCAGCCCAGTCATCTCTTTGTCACTACCCATGCACTCCTCTAATCACCCAACCGGTAACATGTCCTTATCCAATCAGTTCGCCAAAACACAAGCGTTTATAAATTCACCATCCATTCTCCTTGCAGTACTCTAATCATCCAGTCAGTACCCATGTACTCTTCCAATGACCCAGGCACTAACTCATGCACTGCTACAATACTCTGAGCCCTACTGATGCAGTCCAGCCATCGCCCTGTCACTACCCATGCACTCCTCCTATCACCCAGCGAGCACCATGTATTTATCCAATCATTCTGCCAAAACCCAAGCACTTATACATTCACCATGCACTCTCCTTGCATTACTCTAATCATCCAGTCAGTACCCATGCACTCATGCAATGACCCATGCACTAACTCATGCACTGCTACAATACCCTGAGCACTACTGATGCAGTCCAGCCATCGCCCTGTCACTACCCATGCACTCCTCCAATCACCCAGCGAGCACCATGTACTTATCCAATCACTCCGCCAAAACACAAGCACTTATAAATTCACCCTGCACTCTCCTTGCAGTGCTCTAATCATCCAGTCACTACCCACGTACTCATGCAATGACGCAGGCACTAACACATGCACTGCTACAATCCCCTGAGGACAACTGATGCAGTCCAGCCATCTCCTTGTCACTACCCATGCACTCCTCCAATCACCGAACCAGTTCCATGTCGTTATCCATTCACTCCGCCAAAACACAAGCGATTATAAATTCATGATGCACTCTCCTTGCAGTACTCTAATTTTCCAGTCAGTACCCATGTACTCATCCAATGACTCAGGCACTAACTCATGCACTGCTACAATACTCTGAGCACTACTGATGCAGTCCAGCCATCGCCCTGTCACTACTCATGCACTCCTCCTATCACCCAGCGAGCACCATGTACTTATCCAATCACTCCGCCAAAACCCAAGCACTTATAAATTCACCATGCACTCTCCTTGCATTACTCTAATCATCCAGTCTGTACCCATGCACTCATGCAATGACCCATGCACTAACTCATGCACTGCTACAATACCCTGAGCACTACTGATGCAGCCCAGCCATCTCTTTGTCACTACCCATGCACTCCTATAATCACCCAACCAGTAACATGTCCTTATCCAATCACTCCGCCAAAACCCAAGCACTTATAAATTCACCATGCACTCTCCTTGCATTACTCTAATCATCCAGTCAGTACCCATGTACTCATCCAATGACCCAGGCACTAACTCATGCACTGCTAAAATACTCTAAGCACTACTGATGCAGTCCAGCCATCGCCCTGTCACTACTCATGCACTCCTCCTATCACCCAGCGAGCACCATGTATTTATCCAATCATTCCGCCAAAACCCAAGCACTTATAAATTCACCATGCACTCTCCTTGCATTACTCTAATCATCCAGTCAGTACCCATGCACCATGCAATGATCCATGCACTAACTCATGCACTGCTACAATACCCTGAGCACTACTGATGCAGTCCAGCCATCGCCCTGTCACTACCCATGCACTCCTCCAATCACCCAGCGAGCACCATGTACTTATCCAATCACTCCGCCAAAACACAAGCACTTATAAATTCACCATGCACTCTCCTTGCAGTACTCTAATCATCCAGTCACTACCCATGTACTCATGCAATGACCCAGGCACTAACACATGCACTGCTATAATCCCCTGAGCACTACTGATGCAGCCCAGTCATCTCTTTGTCACTACCCATGCACTCCTCTAATCACCCAACCAGTAACATGTCCTTATCCAATCAGTTCGCCAAAACACAAGCGTTTATAAATTCACCATCCATTCTCCTTGCAGTACTCTAATCATCCAGTCAGTACCCATGTACTCTTCCAATGACCCAGGCACTAACTCATGCACTGCTACAATACTCTGAGCCCTACTGATGCAGTCCAGCCAGCGCCCTGTCACTACCCATGCACTCCTCCTATCACCCAGCGAGCACCATGTATTTATCCAATCATTCTGCCAAAACCCAAGCACTTATACATTCACCATGCACTCTCCTTGCATTACTCTAATCATCCAGTCAGTACCCATGCACTCATGCAATGACCCATGCACTAACTCATGCACTGCTACAATACCCTGAGCACTACTGATGCAGTCCAGCCATCGCCCTGTCACTACCCATGCACTCCTCCAATCACCCAGCGAGCACCATGTACTTATCCAATCACTCCGCCAAAACACAAGCACTTATAAATTCACCCTGCACTCTCCTTGCAGTGCTCTAATCATCCAGTCACTACCCACGTACTCATGCAATGACGCAGGCACTAACACATGCACTGCTACAATCCCCTGAGGACAACTGATGCAGTCCAGCCATCTCCTTGTCACTACCCATGCACTCCTCCAATCACCGAACCAGTTCCATGTCGTTATCCATTCACTCCGCCAAAACACAAGCGATTATAAATTCATGATGCACTCTCCTTGCAGTACTCTAATTTTCCAGTCAGTACCCATGTACTCATCCAATGACTCAGGCACTAACTCATGCACTGCTACAATACTCTGAGCACTACTGATGCAGTCCAGCCATCGCCCTGTCACTACTCATGCACTCCTCCTATCACCCAGCGAGCACCATGTACTTATCCAATCACTCCGCCAAAACCCAAGCACTTATAAATTCACCATGCACTCTCCTTGCATTACTCTAATCATCCAGTCAGTACCCATGCACTCATGCAATGACCCATGCACTAACTCATGCACTGCTACAATACCCTGAGCACTACTGATGCAGCCCAGCCATCTCTTTGTCACTACCCATGCACTCCTATAATCACCCAACCAGTAACATGTCCTTATCCAATCACTCCGCCAAAACCCAAGCACTTATAAATTCACCATGCACTCTCCTTGCATTACTCTAATCATCCAGTCAGTACCCATGTACTCATCCAATGACCCAGGCACTAACTCATGCACTGCTAAAATACTCTAAGCACTACTGATGCAGTCCAGCCATCGCCCTGTCACTACTCATGCACTCCTCCTATCACCCAGCGAGCACCATGTATTTATCCAATCATTCCGCCAAAACCCAAGCACTTATAAATTCACCATGCACTCTCCTTGCATTACTCTAATCATCCAGTCAGTACCCATGCACTCATGCAATGATCCATGCACTAACTCATGCACTGCTACAATACCCTGAGCACTACTGATGCAGTCCAGCCATCGCCCTGTCACTACCCATGCATTCCTCCAATCACCCAGCGAGCACCATGTACTTATCCAATCACTCCGCCAAAACACAAGCACTTATAAATTCACCATGCACTCTCCTTGCAGTACTCTAATCATCCAGTCACTACCCATGTACTCATGCAATGACCCAGGCACTAACACATGCACTGCTACAATCCCCTGAGCACTACTGATGCAGCCCAGCCATCTCTTTGTCACTACCCATGCACTCCTCCAATCACCCAGCCAGCACTATGTACTTATCCAAACACTCCGCCAAAACCCAAGCACTTATAGATTCACCATGCACTCTCCTTGCAGTACTCTAATCATCCAGTCAGTACCCATGCACTCATGCAATGACCCATGCACTAACTCATGCACTGCTACAATACTCTGAGCACTACTGATGCAGTCCAGCCATCGCCCTGTCACTACCCGTGCACCCCTTCGATCACCCAGCGAGCACCATGTACTTATCCAATCACTCCGCCAAAACCGAATATCTTGTAAATTCACCGTGCACTCTCCTTACTTTACTCTAATCATCCAGTCAGTACCCATGCACTCATGCAATGACCCATGCACTAACTCATGCACTGCTACAATACCCTGAGCACTACTGATGCAGTCCAGCCATTGCCCTGTCACTACCCATGCACTCCTCCTATCACCCAGCGAGCACCATGTACTTATCCAATCACTCCGCCAAAACCGAATCACTTATAAATTCACTGTGCACTCTCCTTACTTTACTCTAATCATCCAGTCAGTACCAATGCACTCATGCAATGACCCCTGCACTAACTCATGCACTGCTACAATACCCTGAGCACTACTGATGCAGTCCAGCCATCGCCCTGTCACTACCCATGCACTCCTCCAATCACCCAGCGAGCACCATGTACTTATCCAATCACTCCGCCAAAACACAAGCACTTATAAATTCACTCTGCACTCTCCTTGCAGTGCTCTAATCATCCAGTCACTACCCACGTACTCATGCAATGACGCAGGCACTAACACATTCACTGCTACCATCCCCTGAGGACTACTGATGCAGTCCAGCCATCTCCTTGTCACTACCCATGCACTCCTCCAATCACCCAACCAGTTCCATGTCCTTATCCAATCACTCCGCCAAAACCCAAGCACTTATAGATTCACCATGCACTCTCCTTGCAGTACTCTAATCATCCAGTCAGTACCCATGCACTCATGCAATGACCCATGCACTAACTCATGCACTGCTACAATACTCTGAGCACTACTGATGCAGTCCAGCCATCGCCCTGTCACTACCGGTGCACCCCTCCGATCACCCAGCGAGCACCATGTACTTATCCAATCACTCCGCCAAAACACAAGCACTTATAAATTCACCCTGCACTCTCCTTGCAGTGCTCTAATGATCCAGTCACTACCCACGTACTCATGCAATGACGCAGGCACTAACACATTCACTGCTACCATCCCCTGAGGACTACTGATGCAGTCCAGCCATCTCCTTGTCACTACCCAAGCACTCCTCCAATCAACCAACCAGTTCCATGTCCTTATCCATTCACTCCGCCAAAACACAAGCGATTATAAATTCATGATGCACTCTCCTTGCATTACTCTAATCATCCAGTCAGTACCCATGCACTCATTCAATGACCCATGCACTAACTCATGCACTGCTACAATACCCTGAGCACTACTGATGCAGTCCAGCCATCGCCCTGTCACTACCCATGCACTCCTCCAATCACCCAGCGAGCACCATGTACTTATCCAATCACTCCGCCAAAACCCAAGCACATATAAATTCACCATGCACTCTCCTTGCAGTACTCTAATCATCCAGTCACTACCCATCTACTCATGCAATGACGCAGGCACTAACACATGCACTGCTACAATCCCCTGAGGACTACTGATGCAGCCCAGCCATCTCCTTGTCACTACCCATGCACTCCTCTAATCACCCAACCAGTAACATGTCCTTATCCAATCACTCCGCCAAAACACAAGCGATTATAAATTCACCGTCCACTCTCCTTGCAGTACTCTAATCATCCAGTCAGTACCCATGTACTCATCCAATGACCCAGGCACTAACTCATGCACTGCTACAATACTCTGAGCACTACTGATGCAGTCCAGCCATCGCCCTGTCACTACCCATGCACTCCTCCTATCACCCAGTGAGCACCATGTACTTATCCAATCACTCCGCCAAAACCCAAGCACTTATAAATTCACCATGCACTCTCCTTGCATTACTCTAATCATCCAGTCAGTACCCATGCACTCATGCAATGACCCATGCACCATCTCATGCACTGCTACAATACCCTGAGCACTACTGATGCAGCCCAGCCATCTCTTTGTCACTACCCATGCACTCCTCTAATCACCCATCCAGCACTCATGGCCTTTATCCAATCACTCCGCCAAATCACAAGCACTTATAAATTCACCATGCACTCTCCTTGCAGTGCTCTAATCATCCAGTCACTACCCACGTACTCATGAAATGATGCAGGCACTAACACATGCACTGCTACAATCCCTGAGGACTACTGATGCAGTCCAGCCATCTCCTTGTCACTACCCATGCACTCCTCCAATCATCCAACCAGTTCCATGTCCTTATCCAATCACTCCGCCAAAACACAAGCGTTTATAAATTCACCATCCACTCTCCTTGCAGTACTCTAATCATCCAGTCAGTACCCATGTACTCATCCAATGACCCAGGCACTAACTCATGGCAAATACAGAGGAGGTCATGCTAATCACAGGGGTACCCCAACGCATAGTGTTCCCTAGTGTATGTAGGTGTTTTCACTGTATTCTAAGTGTCTTTTAGCGTAGTACTGGCTCTAGGGCCGGTTAGTCAGAGTCAGTTACCACCAGTACCCGTCAGCAAAAAGTTGGGGCACAGGAGGACTTTCTGCTCCTCTGTTGGTTCTTTCTGCACATCTCTTGCTTCTTCTTGCACTTTTCTTCGTCTTTCTGGACTTCTGTTTCCTCTTTCTGCATGTCTTGCTTCTTTGTGCGCTTTTCTTCCTCTTTCTTCACATGTCCTACCTTTGTAGGCATAGTTAGAAATTAGCATTTAAAAAACCTTTGAAATTCACTGAAAAACCATAGGTTTCAGGGACGTTATAGTTAGAAATTAGCATTTCAAAAACCTTTGAAATTCACTGAAAAAACCATAGGTTTCAGGGACGTTATAGTTAGAAATTAGCATTTAAAAAACCTTAGAAATTCACTGAAAAAACCATAGGTTTCAGGGAGGTTATAGTTAGTTGGACATTTCACTCGTAAAAAACCAGAGAAATTCCCCCGTTATAGTTAGTTCAGCTAACTATAACTCGCGCCCCGCAATGCACTGCTGATGACGTCACATATTACATCATTCATGACATGGTCAGTGACATCACTGATGACATCTCAAATGACATCACTGATGACATCATCCACGTGAAAATCTGATGCACCTCCTCACACTCTAATATAACCTTGGATACACCCACTGTAAAACACAGACTACCATTTTCGAAACCATCGACACACCAATACCAGTTACTACATGCGCACTCACTGATTCCTAGGTCTACACACACATCCACTCATTCACCCATACAATCACTCATACATGCAGTCACTCATCAATACAACAATATCATATGCACTCATACACCTATACAGACACTCACACACCGCCACTCATCCATGGACAGTGCAACAATAGGGAAAATGTTGAATTGCAAAGGGGTAACAATTAATATTATCACTCCAATCAGTTCAAAAGTAAAAACAAACAAAATATATACAACAAAATATGTAAAAAACAAAATAAATAAAAACATATATAAATATATCAAAAATAAAAATAAAAATGTATTTATTATTAAAATAAAAAAGAAATATTATAAAGTTAAATGCATATGACAAATACCTACACATATTATATTAAATAAAATAAACAATTATTTTCAAACAAATACATATTTTTAATTAGAAATTATTTATAATCAACATTAATTATTACATACATTTACTTTTTTATTTCCTACCCTATAACACCACACAATTCACAACCCATATCTACATTTTATAAAAAAGTGTACTTACATAATTAACATAATTAATGACCAGTTATAGACATATTATTAATTAATAAACAAATTAAAACTCATAAAAATAAATAAACTTCCCACATTTTACCCCTATAATCCCCACAAACCACTGGTAAAATTAAACTAAAGAAATTAAAACTTATTTTCAATTAAAAAACTAATAATATGTAAAAACTAATTATAAAGTTAGTAAAATTAATTTACTCCCCATCCTTTACCCCTAAAAAAGTTAAACCCACACACAAAAAATATAAACAACTACCCTAATTAAATATCAGTTAATTAATTAACATTAATGATCAACCAATTATTAATTAATTAAACATAAATTATCTGGCCTGTCAGTTCGGGCTGGACTGTTCCCATTGGGTGCAAGGTCAAGACTGATTTGCATATGGCTGGGTCCAAACTGGAATGGCATGGTGAGCAAACAAACAATGGATTTAGGCCCAGATCTCTGTACTGGGGTGAACGTATGACATTGTTCTGCATTCTGTCCATCAATTGTTGTTTTTACATTATACGTGATGTAAGCCCAGACAAAACCTATTGTGCGTCAAGGGACTAGTCAAAGTGAAAAAGTTGTGTATACATTACAAGCTCAAAAGTGAAAATACCTATGCATAATATATACACATCAATAAAGTTCAGAATATATATTAACAATTATACAAAAACATCCAATTCCATAATGACACCCTCGTGCAAGTGAGTCTGCACAAAGCCAAAAGAATAACCAATGTGCAATTAAAGTTGATGAACCACAAATGCATTACATGCACATTTACAACACGAATGCATTCAAGATTGAAAAGGATGGTACCTTAATATATTACTCCAGAGTCGACTCTACAGGGATTAAATTGACATGAAAAAGCCTAAATTAGCTTTCACTACACTTAGCATGAGGCATCAGTCATCCATTGCGTCATATTATGATCATAAATCACCACACTATCCAGGTAATGCTTCCCTGTCTATTCTATCTTGATTCCCAGTAAAGGTAAACTTATATGAAGTAACGTGAAGTCTTCAAAAAATATTATAACAAAACCCAAACTCGACCCTGTAAAGGAACGCAAAGTATTCTTAGAACCTATTCCATGTAACCCTTCAATATCATATATATCTAACATAGTGCTCACCACTAAGTGCAAATTCCAATACCCATGAATTCATATATATCAAACATAGTGCTTACCCGTAGGTACCACGGAGTATCCAACAATCACGCCGTCAATATTCCAATATCCCTGAATTCAATTTCCAACATTGAATAGGTAATCACAATATCTACAAATGATCCCTAAAGTACGGGGCACAAAAACAATGCCCACATTACTAATCAATCAAACATGATATTTGCCTATAATCAAATTAACACAGTAGTCATGCTTACCACTCGTATGATAAACGAGCGAATCCAAGTCAAAATCTCTTATGCTGAGAACAGGAATGGAAACTGTAAGTCCGCTATTTACGACAGGTCCCTGTAGTATGAGGCATCCTGTGCGAAAATAAAGAAAGAAAAAAAGCGGTCTAGTATCAATGCCGGCTATCTAAAAGACCTAGAACTTCTAATGTCAATAAGAACCATCTCGTTGCACGTACCTGTAACAAAGTATCTTCGTGCCGCACCACGATAAGGTGAAGACAAACTCCTCGTCCTGTTCACGATTCAAATAGAATTCCCAGAAATCAAAGAGGTGACTACAATACTAGTTCCGCCGGCGCCATATTGGAATGGGTGGTGTACGATAAATCTACCATTTCAATGTCAGAAACGAGCATATAACACTACACCATGTTGAAATTGTATCAAATAATTAAGATAAGAGCTTTGACGAGTCCGAAAATATATACACATTATAGTAAGTTCATATTAACAGAATTATATATCCAAAGCGAGATATCGGCAAATATAAAAAGCGGTCAAATAGTGATAATCTCTCACGAATTATAAGGAAAAGCTACTATTTATACTTACCAATCATATCCTATGCCACACTATAATGAGGCGAGCGTACTATCCAAAACTATTCGTAGACCAAATAACTTCGGCACCAAATTGAGGTAATACCACAATACTAGTATCATCAGCGCCATATTGAAAGAGTTCTAATTACATTATATCTAACCAAGGTTATCAATCAACAAGCGGATTGCAATGCCCTCTATTAAACCAAAGAAGGGTTTGCAATTAAAGGTCCCAGATTTTAACCTTAAACAATTATTTACTGAAAATCAATAGCTACTCCTAAACAATTTCCAAGTAAAAGATACCTTAACTTATTAGTCCTTCTTAAGCTAATATATCCACTTGTGATATTTAACAGAATTTTAGCATTTAAAATCTTCATTCATCCCAAGACCATCTCCATATGCCTCCTTGTAATGATAAGGTCTCTCAATGCCTCACGCACATTAATTCCAGTATACATCTTGTAAGCTAAGTATATCCATAGTGGATCCTATAAATAGATAAATCCATGCCATGAACACTACAGCCATTAGTCACCAAGAAAGTACTACAATTCCTGATCATAATTGAGCCCTTCTTCCACGGCCCGCAAACGCATGATCCACCGCACCTCATGTCTCCGCAGTTTCAGCTCCCTATTACCACCACGTGGATCCAGTTGCCCTTATCATGCTTCCCACGTAAATTTTGGCACATTTGCATGTAATAATATAAATAACATATTTTGTACAAAAAATGTTATTTATATTATTACATGCAAATGTGCCAAAATGTACGTGGGAAGCACGATAAGGGCATTAAAAGATCGTGTTGGAGAGCACATGCGAGCGATAAAACATAACGATTTAAGATATGCTATTGCTGAGCATGTTTATAATTGTGCTGCACAAGGTCTTAACAAAACATTTATGTTCTATGGCATAGAACACATTAAACTGGATCCACGTGGTGGTAATAGGGAGCTGAAACTGCCGAGTCAAGATGTATACTGGAATTAATGTGCGTGAGGCATTGAGAGACCTTATCATTACAAGGAGCCATATGGAGATGGTCTTGGGATGAATGAAGATTTTAAATGCTAAAATTCTGTTAAATATCATGAGTGGATATATTAGCTTAAGAAGGACTAATAAGTTAAGGTATCTTTTACTTAGAAATTGTTTAGGAGTAGCTATTGATTTTCAGTAAATAATTGTTTAAGGTTAAAATCTGGGACCTTTAATTGCAAACACTTCTTTGGTTTAATAGAGGGCATTGCAATCCGCTTGTTGATTGATAACCTTGGTTAGATATAATGTAATTAGAACTCTTTCAATATGGCGCTGATGATACTAGTATTGTGGTATTACCTCAATTTGGTGCCGAAGTTATTTGGTCTACGAATAGTTTTGGATAGTACGCTCGCCTCATTATAGTGTGGCGTAGGATAATGATTGGTAAGTATAAATAGTAGCTTTTCCTTATAATTCGTGAGAGATTATCACTATTTGACCGCTTTTTATATTTGCCTATATCTTGCTTTGGATATATAATTCTGTTAATATGAACTTACTATAATGTGTATATATTTTCGGACTCGTCAAAGCTCTTATCTTAATTAGCAGTCTGATGCAATTATTTGATATAATTTCAACATGGGGTAGTGTTATATGCTCGTTTTCTGACATTGAAACAGTAGATTTATCGTACACCACCCATTCCAATATGGTGCCGGCAGAATTAGTATTGTAGTCACCTCTTTGATTTCTGGAAATTCTATTTGAATCGTGAACAGGACGAGGAGTTTGTCTTCACCTTATCGTGGTGCGGCACGAGGATACTTTGTTACAGGTACGTGCAACGAGATGGTTCTTATTGACATTAGAAGTTCTGGGTCTTTTAGATAGCCGGCATTGATACTAGACCGCTTTTTTCTTTCTTTATTTTCGCACATGATGCCCCGTACTACAGGGACCTGTCGTAAATAGCGGACTTACAGTTTCCGTTCCTGTTCTCAGCATAAGAGATTTTGACTTGGATTCGCTTGTTTATCATACGAGTGGTAAGCATCACTACTGTGTTAATTTGATTATAGGCAAATATCATGTTTGATTGATTAATAATGTGGGCATTGTTTTTGTGCCTTTAGGGATCATTTGTAGATATTGTGATTACCTATTCGATGTTGGAAATTGAATTCAGGGATATTGGAAGATTGACGGCGTGATTGTTGGATACTCCGTGGTACCTACGGGTAAGCACTATGTTTGATATATATGAATTCATGGGTATTGGAATTTGCACTTAGTGGTGAGCACTATGTTAGATATATATGATATTGAAGGGTTACATGGAATAGGTTCTAAGAATACTTTGCGTTCCTTTACAGGGTCGAGTTTGGGTTTTGTTATAATATTTTTTGAAGACTTCACGTTACTTCATATAAGTTTACCTTTACTGGGAATCAAGATAGAATAGACAGGTAAGCATTACCTGGAGAGTGTGGTGATTTATGATCATAATATGACGCAATGGATGACTGATGCCTCATGCTCTGTGTAGTGAAAGCTAATTTAGGCTTTTTCATGTCAATTTAATCCCTGTAGAGACGACTCTGGAGTAATATATTAAGGTACCATCCTTTTCAATCTTGAATGCATTCGTGTTGTAAATGTGCATGTAATGCATTTGTGGTTCATCAACTTTAATTGCACATTGGTTATTCTTTTGGCTTTTCCAGACTCACTTGCACGAGGGTGTCATTATGGAATTGGATGTTTTTGTATAATTGTTAATATATATTCTGAACTTTATTGATGTGTATATATTATGCATAGGTATTTTCACTTTTTAGCTTGTAATGTGTACACAACTTTTTCACTTTGACTAGTCCCTTGACGCACAATAGGTTTTGTCTGGGCTTACATCACGTATAATGTACCTGTATTTAATTTCAAAATGTTACAAAAAGATTATCTGTATTACTTCCAGCCCTGAGGAAGTCGTAGGGTTCATGCCCATAGATGACGAAACACGTTGGCATAAGGGAATGGAAGATCGTGTATAATAAAGGACCGAACAAACCCTAAGAATACGAATGATCTGTTCCTTCATATTAACCCCTTTGCTGCGCGCGACATTTCGCCACGGTGCGGGCGGGGCTAGGGTGGGCGTGGCTCCGCGTTGCTCATGACGGCTCCCGGCCATCATAAATCACGGTGGGCGTGTGCTCATGATGGCCGGGAGTCGTCCGAACTCCGCCCACTGATTAATTCTCCCGCACAGGCGGGGAATTAATCCCGCGTGGGCGGAGCGGCAACGTTCGGACGGCTCCCGGCCGTCATGAGCACACGTCTACTGTGACTCATGACGGCCGGGAGCCGTCATGAGCACCGAAGGAGCTAATGTACTGTTTTGTTGTTATAAGTTGCGTGTGCTTCAGAACTTGTAAAACGTTTTTTTCAATCCTTGATTGAAAATTTGGGGAATTTGGGTGAATGCACCGCAGGATATGTGTAATGTCTCTTATTTGACTCATTGGTGTTAATTTGTATGAGCGCCTAAGGACTCTCTTCACCCAATTTTAGTTAACAACCCCATAACCCACACCTAAAATTAATTACACAAATTCCATATTTAATTTTCCATTAATGAATCAATTTTAATTAAGAACTAATTATTAATTAATTAAACATAAATTACTTCCCACCCTTTACCCCTATAAACCCCACAATCCGCACCTAAAAATAATTACACAATTTCCATAATTATTTTTTAATCAAATAATTAATATTAATTAAGAACCAATTATTAATTAAATAAAAATAAATTACTTCCCGCCCTTTACCCCATAAACCCCACAACCCACACCTAAAGAAAATCACACAATTACCATAATTAATCAATGAATTAGTTAATATATATTAACAACTAATTATTCATTAATAAAAAATAAATTTCTTCCCACCCTTCACCCCTACTAACCCCACAACCCGCACCTAAAAACATTACACAACTACCATAATTAATTATCAATTAATTAATATTAATTAATATTAATTAACAACCAATTAATAATTAATTACAAATACATTACTTCCCACAGTTAACACTATAAAATCTAAATTAAATAAATAAAATATTATCATTAATTTATTATAATTAAAATACTTCACACCCTATTCCCTATAAACCTACAACCTGCTACAGAACCAAAAAACGCAGTTTAATTAAAATAAAATTGATAAGTACTAAAAATTTAACACATATATTAAAAAACATAAACAATACTTATACAAAAAAACATACCTCACATACATTTAAAATATAAACTAAAATACATAACACTAATTAAAAAATCTATATTTTAAAAAACTATGGGGCTCATTACGATGGCGGGCGGAAGCACAACCGCCGTGCTGGCGGATGCAAAAACCACCAGTTACCGCCGGCACGCAGCAGTCCACACGCCCGCCCAATTACGATGCGAAAAGTAGGCCAAACACCGCCGGCAAGCCAGCAACACCGTCCGCCATCAAAGTGCGCCCGTACACGTAGCGGCGCAGCCTAACTGACACACACCGTCCGACGAAACACGTCCCGCCCGGCGCATAAATTACGATGCCGCAAACAAACGGCTCCCACGGCCAAGAGATACCGTACGACAAACCGAAGCGGTAACACGGACGCCGAGCACGGACAACGAAGAAGCGGCTCCCCGAGCATGAATCCAGCACTGCAGGCCCTCCCCATGCTCCTGCTGATGCACCACCAAGGACGCAACGTACCGCGGAGACGCAGGTAGGCACACACACAACAAGTGCACGCAAACAGCGCACACAGTGCAAGGGCAGAAAAAGCGGACAACCCCCACCAGCGCGTGTACACTACACATCCACCATTGCATCCACATATGACACACAGGCCAAATCGTAACATCGCGTAACACATGTGTACACACCACCTGGGACTAGGAACCAACCACCCCGTCACGGCCCCAAAGCGGCGATGACGCCGCCACACATGCACACAACGCAGAGGCCAACCGCAGCGCCATGCATGCGTCGCACACAGACACAGGGACACAACCAAGCAGCACACACATCAGCCCCACCCCGAACGCACATGACATGTGACAGGCCTGCCACAGACATGTCCCCAACGCCCAATTCACGGACAACACCCAAAGCCACATAACCGACGCACACATGTCAGTGAAGTCACGCAACAGCAGGACACACCCCAGTGTAACAAACATGGCGTAGCACACAGCGGCGGCAACACCAACTAGGAGAAGCAGGGCCCCTTCGGGAAGAGGAACGCCAGTACCACACTGAAACACCCATACCACCCTGCACATATGAACAAGACATATAAAACGGAACACCAAAGAGCCCGGGGACCGACAACAGGTGGCCCAAGAATAACATTCACACACAAGGCCCAACGCAGAGCGGAAAGGCAGCCTGCCGCCCACACAAGGGAGAGCAGACAGCACTGAATGACCTTCCATTCCAACTCCGAAACCACAGCCCTACGACAGAAGCCGGTGAATACAGCCATTGTCCAAGAATAGACCAACACAGGCTTGCCGAGGAGACCGACCACAGGGCAGATAGCGCATATCACAGAAGCACACAACGGACGGGGAAGAAAGAAGAAAACACTCCCCATGTCGGCCACATGCAAGTTAATTGGAAGGAGTCACACATCACTGACCTTGAACTGTCTGAGAAGCATGTGGGAAGAGGGCCCGTGTCCTCCAAACAAGCCAACAGAACACAAGTCCTGTCTCCCTACGACTACACAGAGCTCACAGCAACCTCGGAGCGTGCACATTGCAGACTGCACACACAGCCGGAGCACGCCACCACAACGCACCGCTGCGAAATGGCAACCGCAACACACCTACCCAACTACGCCGAACAGCTCAAGCTGTACAAAACCAACCTGTTTCATACATTGGGATGCGATCTCCTGTCCCTGCTGAACGTAAGTTACCGACTGACTTACCGCATCACATTGTTCAGCTGCGTCATGCCCGTCTTCTACTGTCGGAGGTGTCCCTACCAGCATCCCGTGGAGATATGCCTCTCCAACCCGGCATGTCTGAAGGCGGACCTGCTACCACTACTCCTCCCTCTGGACGCACACGACAGGGCCTGCTCTGCCTATGGGGGCATGGCGTATGTGGCCAACATCGCACCCGCACTGAAATGGGACCACTGTGCCTCCACACGACGGATCATCGAGAACAGCTACATCGAATGTCACCCAGCATGCCCCATCATGGTCCTCCAAGGGACAACTTACGAACAACACCTTGACAGCCACCATCCGCTACATTGGCTGGCAAACATGTACACCACCAATGACATGGAAGCCCTGCTGGACGGCATCGCATACCTGACAACCTGTAAATTCGTCGGACCACAACGCAGGTTCCCCGATTGACCTATGATGTCCAACCCCGCACCCATGCTTAGCTTCCGCACGGACTGGCCAGTCACCACCACAACAGCCATACCAAACGACCGGCAACTGTAACCACACCATCAACGACATCGCCATGACATCGGATATGACCGGGACATGCACACTGTTCCCCATCACATCCAGGAACACCGCATGCATCGTGGGAGGCAGTGGCATGGGCTCTGTGTATCGCACCCACATGGACGGAACTGCACGAACAACCAGGACACGACATGGATCCAGCGCCCATGGACACACACACCGCTCAGTGGACATGAATAGGTCGCCTGGAGTCTGTGGGTGCTGCACCCCTCCCACCCCCGCCCCGGGAATCCCATACCAGGACCTTTGCATGGACGACAAGTGCATACAACAACAACACGACCCCAGTGACTGTGACATGTCCAGTAACCACCACAGTGCAACAACAAGTGGCACGCCGCTGCATGCACACAAGCACATGCCCTGATGTCATCTCACATGCACGCGTGCATGAGGAACAACCGCAGCAAACCTGTCACATGGAACTGAGATGGACTGTGCCCATGATGCCAAGCGGTCTGGTAGGCTACATGTATACCGTCTGTGTCAAAGTCCGCAGCTCCGCAGCTATACGTAAATGTACATTAGCACAGCCTTGGCCAAGCAGATGTCACTCTGAAGCCCACATCCCACATGCAACAGCCAATCACATGTAACCCCACACCCTATCCCATTTGCAATCATGCTCAGTATATCCTCAACATGTATTCCGCTGCCAGTAGTGTCCACTATACTGCATCACAGAGGACAGAAGACTCAATATAATGTTTGAAACCAAAACTGTCTCCGCTGACTCATTTCACAAGTACGAATGAGAGAGGATGAGAGTATGTGAAGTACATGGCAGTCGTGACATGACCATCTAGTCCACTGGTATTGGATGTCAACGCAAATGAGTAGCACAACTGTGGAAGACACACATGTGTCGTGTGAAGTCGTATGGACGCAGTGCTCAGGTGGGTGGGTGTGACGGGTAGATGCGCACATGCCAAGTTGGAGCACGCCGTGTTGGGAGGGGTCATGAACAGTACACCACCGCTTCCCTGGGCATTGTGAGAGGACACCTGTCGGGGGGAGTGAACACGTGTGTGCACAGCAGCCGGGCACACGTACAAAGCGGTACCAGGCGCACCTCAGCCCACCCTCTGTGGACAAGCTGGATCCTGTTGTGCGCCCGCCATGCCCCTTGACAAGGCACACACAGCCCCAGTCGACCAGGTGTAACCCCAACATAGTCAATCCGCACAGGCGATACAGGGCACGGGATGGCAGTGGAGCATGGTGTGTGAGAGGTCTCCTCGCGCTCCTCCTGGTCATATCACGCAGGCAATAGAACCTCAACGTCTAGCATGGCACAAGTCAAATGGAAGTGTAGGGGACGCACCACAGCACGAGCAGCACTGACGTCACGGGAGGTGGCTCGCACCATCCCATCCATTGCCCATCATACCAACCACGCCACATGCCATTGCGACTAAGTGCAAGCGCGTGCGCCACCACCCTGAGCCCTCCCCAGAGAGGCCAAAGAGTGAATGTGTGGGCCATCAGCCACAGACGGACGCGGCCTGGCCGCAAGGGCAGCCACAGCCACTGGGTGTTGCAGGTGGCGGATCCGGAAGGCGAAGACTGTGATGCATAGTCCATGCAGGCCGGGTCTCCATTTGGGGCACCACGCAGGTGGACGGCGTCCCGCCACACATCATACCCTGAGACAGCCCACTCGTGCAACTGGACCCACACATACACTCCTTGCCCTCTCTGGTGCGAGCTTGGGGCTGCCTGTGCAAGCGCTAGCCTCGCAGGTGAGCATGCATATTGGGGGAGCGAGGGGAGGACATGAGGGCTGGGGCGAAGATGACTGTATCACTGTCAGTTAGTACAAGGGATGACCCAGATGTGGAAAGGAAGAGACGTGTCCCGTGTGTACTGCAACTAGTCGCCAATCCAACTACCCCCCATGTCCGGAATGTAAGCCCGCACCTAGGCCCGCCCATCCGCCACATCGAACATACCACCAGCACGACAACCTTCCCATTCGAAACACTGACTGGGGGTGGCGACCAGTGAACAATCATGTGTAGCCTACCCACACGTACATGTGGGCCCTCCATGATCCATGTCACCTGCGGCAAAGTCATGACATGCGCAATGAGGGAAGTGAGGAGAGCTGTCCGCCCCACGCGCAGAAGGTGCATCAGCTCCACAGACCCAGCAGCGAGTCCAGCAGGGGTCACATGTGCAGGGGCAGCTGTGCCTGGTGTGAAGGCACATGCATATAGACAGCACATCGACCAATGTGTAGTCTGCCCACATCTACAGTCCATCATCATGCGGACATAGGAATTGAACACAGGGCAACACATCTTAGTTGGTGCACCCACCATGACCAACAATGCGCAATCATCGACGTACCCGCCCTGTGCATGGCCCCCCACCCAACGGAGGCACATCCAGTGCCACCATCCCACACACACAAGCCTTCCACGGAACATGCTGTGTCCAATGGTCAGTACAGAGTCAGCGCCCATCTGGTGGATCCTGAACAGGAGACACATGCACACACATGCCAGCTCCCACTATGTACGTCTGCCACCTGGCACGTGCAATGTAACCTCTCACCTGTGACGTGTGACTGCAAGCACACAGCCGTCTTGGCATGGGGCTGTCAATGTGGACACCTGTCAATGTTTCGGGAGGTGTGATCCGTACAGTGCTGTACATAGGGTGCAGTGCTGACACCTACTACTGTCTCATATCCCCTCGTGCCACAGGTCCCACTTGTATTGGCCGCTCAGCCCGTGCCCACATCGTCGTCATCGTGTGCCATACTCATCCAGCCTCGGAAGCAGTTCCATGCTCAGCAGACACTCATGTTGCCGTGGCGTTGCCGCTTGACGAATATGCAGTCAGTCCCCATCAGCACGCCCCGCAAGTCATTGGGGCCTAGATCCCCCATGTGCATGCACATGGCAGTGGTTTGTATCACTAGCCATTGCCATTGTTGGGAGACCTGTGTAAGTGTATTGTGGCCGTGCCGTCCCAGCTTGACAGCTGGGCTGTGGCTCATGTGCTTGCTCAGTCATGTCAGTGATGTGTATGCGAAATTGCTATGTGTCGTGTTGCTTTGACATGTGTCCTCTGCCATTGTCCCTAGGCGGAGACCGAACATTGACCGCCCATACCAATTGCTGGCGGACATGGACGATACAGAGGTTATTAGGAAGTTTCGGCTGGACAGGCCAACCCTGCATCGACTGTGTGCCATGTTAGAACCCCATCTCCGTCCCCGCAGGGTGTATCCGACTGCTGTCACCCCCACGGCTAAGGTGATGGCCGCCATGCATTTCTTCGCCACTGGGTCATTCCAGCACACAGTGGGCATTGGAGGAGGGATGTCCCAGCCCATGTTCAGCAAGGTGCTGAGGGATGTACTGGCAGCCATGATGCTGTACCGAAACAGGTACATCCGCTTCCCCAGGGCTCGTGAATTGGCGGCAGTGAAGGGTGCATTCTATGCCCTTGGCAGAATCCCACACGTCGTTGGAGCCATTGACTGCACACATGTCGGCCTTGTTCCACCACAGGCCACTGAGCACCTGTACCGCAACAGGAAGCACACGCACTCCCTGAATGTGCAAGTGGTGTGCCTTGCGGACATGGTGATCACCCACGTGTGTGCAAAGTTCCCAGGCTCGGCCCATGACGCACACATAATGCGCAACAGCATCTTGCCACGACTGATGTCCAATATGCAACAGGATCGTGGCTGTATTGTCGGTGAGTATGTGGAGTGGTGTAGCGTGCTGGTTGTGCGATGCTGTCCCCTGTCCAGTTGGAATAGCAACGGTTCTCTGTGTCCCTCACACCCAGGTGACTCTGCGTACCCGAATGGGGCATGGCTGCTCAGTCCATTGAGGAATCCTCGCACCCCAGCAGACGATCGCTACAATGAGGCACATGGGAGGACCAGACGTGTGGTCGAGCGTACCTTTGGCCTCCTCAAGTCCAGGTTCAGGTGCCTGGACCGCACCGGGGGTGCGCTGGCGTACTCCCCACAGAAGGTGGGGTGCCGGATAGTGGTATCGTGCTGCATGCTGCACAATCTGGCCATTCGGAAGCAGATCCCCCTCATCATGGATGACGGAGATCAACCAGGGCCCCAGCCCGCAGACCAGGACAGCTCGAGTGAGGAGGACAGCGGAGAGGAGGAAGCTGGTAATGTGCGGCAGCAGCTCATCGCCCGCTACTTCACTTGACGGTGAGTGTCCATGTACGACGGCTGATGTGGCTGTATCTGTGCAGGTGTGTGTGTGCTGTGTCAGGGTGGCCGTTTGTTCACTGCGTGCTGTGTGTCAACGCTCCATGGCCAGGGTAGTATGCCACTGTTGGTGGCTGTGGCATTGTGCCCTATTGCTCTGTGCGATGTGTGTACATTGCTTGTAGTTGTTGACATGTACTGTGTGATGGGTGTGTGACACACTCATTGAATGTGCTCCTGTTCTGTCTCCCACCCCTAGGTCCCTACAGGCCCTCCGGATTCCATTGCCATGCCACGCATCAGGTGCCTTTCCGCCCAAGGTGGCCGTTGTATTCCGTACAAATAAAACACAGGGCACAAACAGCAGTTAGTGTAAAA
Organism: Calotriton arnoldi; assembly: GCA_963921515.1. Lineage (NCBI taxonomy): Eukaryota > Metazoa > Chordata > Amphibia > Caudata > Salamandridae > Calotriton > Calotriton arnoldi. Next base: position 34,013 of record CAWUFW010011738.1, read on the forward strand.
GGTGCATTTATTTCAAACTGTGACATGTGATTGTGTGTAAGGTGATGACAAAAGTGGTGCGTGCAGTGACAATGAGCTGTCGGTCATGGCTGCGTGATGCTCAGGGTGTACCCACTGGTTCTATGTCCATAGTCCAACACACACATGCCATCCAGATGGCTGTGTGGAGTGGGATCGTAGTCCAAGTCAATGCAGTGGCTGGTCAAGGAAGGCTGGCGGAAGGCTGGCTGGCTGCCTCACTTGCGTTTGGAGCGTGCGAAGTCCTCCCGGGAGATCTGTTTCCACTTCGGACGGCCCCTTCCACGTTTGCGAGGGGGTGCCTGCTTGCGACATGCTGGTGGTTGAGGTGTGCTCACTGGCTGTGGACGCAGGGGAACTGGACACTGCTGCTCGACCCTGCGCCCCGGCAGGTGGTGGTGGAGGGGGAGCTGCTGTCCCTGGCTGTGACCTCACCGCCACCACCAGCTGGCCCATGAGGTCCACGAGTTGGCCCATACGGGCGTCCATGGACCTCAGCACCCCCAGCACCTCACACGTGTCTGAAGCAGACCGGACCCATTGTCCTTGGGCCTCTTCATAGGCCCCAAGGACTCTGGCCATTTGAGGCAGGGCATGGCTCCCAGGGAGGCTGGCGTTTCCCTGACCCTGCTCCTCCTACCAGTCCTGCTGCCACCGGCCTGCCCACTAGCCACATTGCTCACCACGGTCCTCGCTGTGGCTCCCAGGGTGGATCCAGTCGGCCGGGCCACCACCTGCGCTGGGGCTGGTGCCAGCGAAGACGTGGTGGTGGTGGCGGCGGTGGTGGTGGGTGCGGCGATGGTGGCAGTTGCGGCATGGTAGTGGCCACAATGACCGTGGGTGTGGCCGCAACGACAGTGGCAGCAGGGGGCTGGGAATGTTCAGCAGCCCTGGATGATGGGTTGGTTGGTAGGAGGGGTCCTGGGGAGCGGCTGGGCCCTGCCACACCAGATGGGCCTGCTTGGTGGTCCGTGTCCGAAGAGGAGGACAGATCCTCCAGATCCGTGTGTCCTCGTTGGGGGCTTGTAGGCTGGCTGTGCTGGCTGCTGGCTCCATCCCCAGCATCCAGCAGTTCGTCACCTGTGGAGAGAATGAGATTTGTTATTGTGTTGCACCTGGCGAAGTATGTATTTGTCGTCTGACATTAACAGTTCGTGCAATCTCGTACATGGGTTTCCCGGAGGCGTGTGTGTGGCTGTAGCATCTGTAGTTGTGTGTGCTTGGCAATGGGACTGTGTGCTGTGCACATGTGGCATGGGACGGATTGGCCATGCCGATGGGTGTGTTGCTGTGCCCCTACTTATTGTGACTCTGGTGTATGCGGGCTCCTGGCCCATCCTGGGTCTGGTTTGTACTTTGCTTTTGGTGTTCAGATGGGACGCTTAGGAACGCATATGGCAACATGGGGGCCATGCCCCAGATTCTCATTTGGGAGGGAATATGCTTTTGGGGTTCAAATGGAACGCTTAGGAACGCATATGGCAACATGGGGGCCATGCCCCAGATTCTCATTTGGGAGGGAATATGCTTTTGGGGTTCAAATGGAACGCTTAGGAACGCATATGGCAACATGGGGGCCATGCCCCAGATTCGCATTTGGGAGGGAATATGCTTTTGGGGTTCAAATAGAACGCTTAGGAACGCATATGGCAACATGGGGGCCATGCCCCAGATTCGCATTTGGGAGGGAATATGCTTTTGGGGTTCAAATGGAACGCTTAGGAACGCATATGGCAACATGGGGGCCATGCCCCAGATTCGCATTTGGGAGGGAATATGCTTTTGGGGTTCAAATGGAACGCTTAGGAACGCATATGGCAACATGGGGGCCATGCCCCAGATTCGCATTTGGGAGGGAATATGCTTTTGGGGTTCAAATGGAACACTTAGGAACGCATATGGCAACATGGGGGCCATGCCCCAGATTCTCATTTGGGAGGGAATATGCTTTTGGGGTTCAAATGGAACGCTTAGGAACGCATATGGCAACATGGGGGCCATGCCCCAGATTCGCATTTGGGAGGGAATATGCTTTTGGGGTACATGCTGTGAGCCATGGGTGCCGAACGTGACATGTGTTGTGGCAGCATGACAGTGCATGGTTTGAGGTGTGTGCATGCTTGACATGGCCTGCATATTTGCTGTCTGTTGTGATTACTGGACATGGCATTGGACGCATCGTTATGAGTGAGTGATGGTTGTGTGCCAGCCAACGTATTGCAGTTGTCCCATCTCCTTGGTGTGCGTGCTGCCCTGTGCCATGTGCATCACTGCAGTGCTCGGGGGGTGTTGCCCATGTTGTGTGTTGTTGCTCACAGTGTGTCGTGCGCTTCATTGACTTCTGGCACATGGTTGGTCATGGGCATGTATCTTAGCGTGACTGCTGTATGTGTGGCAGCTGTGCGGATGACATGCCTTTCATGAGACTGGGGCTGACGGATGGGATGGATGGTATGTTGTATGTGCATGGTGTGTCTGTGTGTTTGATGGGTTCAGTGGTGTTCGTGTGCATTTATGTTGTTCCGCTCTGTTGCGTCTAGTGTTGTTTGTCTTACATAGGCGTAGTTCTGGGGTGTGTGGTTGACAGGCAGTAGGAGCTACATGGACAGGACTTCAATGGTGTTTCGGTTGTGTGTGATGAGTTGCACAGTGGTTGCCGTGTGGTACTATATTCAGTGTGGCTTGTGCATGCAGACGTGGCTCCTTGGGTGTTGCTATGTCTGTGATGGGTCATGTGGGGTGTGAGTCTGTTGTTCATGTCCGTGTGCACATTGTTCACTTGTTCGTGACGGTGGGCGGTGCTGCGTGTTCGTCTGCTACGTGACATGTCCCATGTGTTGGCCGTGTTCCGGTCCTCATGCCTCCAGTAATCCAGCCCTGTCCAGTTTCCCACCTGCAAGTTGTTTGTGCGTGCACTGTACTGGATGCCACATGGCTCTAAGCGGGGGGTGCTCCATGTTGCAGGTCTGTGGGGGTGGGGGGTGTTGTGGGTCGTGGGGTGGCTGGACACCCACTGACACCGATTGCTGTGGACCGTGATGTCTGCCTTTCGGCTGTCGTTGTGCACTGCGGTGGCTGACACGTGGCTGTGGGGTGTGGGGGATGCTCCTCCTTGCTGTGCTGTGGGACTAGGGGCCTGGTGTGTGTTGTACTTGGGCTGTCCACCGTCCCACCCACTGCACTTTGTGTTCCTGCCACTTACCTGTTACTTGTCGGTTAGTGCAGCTGTGGCGGACACATGGGTGTGGTGGGTGCTCATTGTGGCGCTTCTGGCATATTTGGGGACCTGTTGGTGGTTACGTGGCTGGCTGAGTGTACACATGTCCCCACGTATCTTACAGTTGTTCGGTTTGGGCTGTGTGTGGTGGTGTCTGTTGCATGTGTGTGTGATGTGTTGTGTATTGTGTGCTGGACATGGGGGTGTTTGTCCCAGGGAGCTGTGGCATGGTGGTAGTGCATGTGAGTACATAGCGGTGTGCTGGTATACATTAGTTTGTACTTACCAGCCTCCACTCCCCTGCTAATCCGGCGAGGATCTCCGGATGTATTATGACTCGCACCTTCTCCTCCCACGCTTTGAAGGTCTTGAAGAGCGCGGGATTCCCTCCGCCAGTGACGGCAGCCAGCTCTCTGTTTTTGCCCTCCTTCTTCTTGACCAGGCTCTTGACGTCATTCCAACGTTTGTTTATTTCTCCTCTGTTCCTGGGCAGGGTCCCGACTGCATTGACCTGGTCTACGATCCGGTTCCACATTCTGTTTCTGGTGGCTAGTGGTGTGTGCTGGACCATGTTCCCATAGATTTGTGGGTACACCTTGATGATCTCGTCGACCATGACCGTCAGCTCAATGGGCGTGAACTTGGGCATCCTTTGTGGTGCCATGGTGTTTGTGGTGCTGGTGCGGTGTGTGTTGTGTAATGTGCAGGGGGTTTGTGGTGCAGGTGTTTGGTGGTGGTGGTGGTGGTGGTTGTGATGTGTGCGTTTCTGTGGTGTGCTGCTGTCCTTGCTGTGTCACTGTGTCCTCTCCTCTCCTCTCTGGTTTGCAATGTTGCAAGGGGTTGTGGTCTGTGGGAGTGCTGCTTTTGTACTTACCTATGTGGGTGTGTCCTCATGGTCTGTTGTTTTCAAGTGTGTTGTGTCTGGGGTTCTGGCCTTTGTAGTTTTTGTTTGTCCGGGGGGGTGTTTTCGGGATGTGTACTGTGCTTGTGTATTTGTGCGTGCCTTGCTGTGTGGACTTGTTGGCCATGTTGTGTGCTATTGGTTTTGTGAGCGGATGGTTTCTGTGCAGGTACGTGGGCGCCATGGCTTCTGCCATGTCGATTCTCATCGGCGTTGTTTGCGCTGGCGGGCGGTATATTTGTAGTTTTCACGCGCTCATGGCGGTGCGATCGTAATTTCACGTGCGGTGTGTCGGCCGTGAGGGCGGGCGGTTTTGTGTTGTCGTGCGTGTTTCCGTCCGTGGCAGGCGGTTTGACTCCGACTCGGACGTTGGCGGGCGGTATTTTGTGTGATTTTTCGCCGATGGCGGTTTTCGGTTTGTGTAATCGTAATGGCGTGGTCGGTGTTCAGACGGTGTGTGCGGGCGGATTTTTGCCGCTTTCATGCCTGGCGGATTTTTTTACGCCGGGTATCGTAATGGGCCCCTATATTTTTTAAACAATAATAATGACTTCTATATTTTTAAAAACGATATTTCTTACCTTAAATTCTATATTCTTGACTACGATATTCTTGCTATCGATATTTCTGAATCACGATATTTCCAACTCGATTTTTGTGTAAATCGACATTCCCAACTCGATTTTCCGTCTCAACACCGAGAATTGACAATTATCAGCTAGAATAGCTTTTCTGATAATTAGCCTCATTATAGGAAGAATTTGTAGAGCAGTTTTCATGCGGCCTACCTAGGATTCTGTGCTTGATTTTTAGATAATGGAAGAAGTTTGCAGACCTAGCCACCTGTCTGATGTGTGTTATCAGTAGTTAAGAGATAACTGAGTTAATTCACTGAGAGACACAGGAGTTCAATTTTTAGGCCTTTTCTAAGTATGAAATGAATGTCTTTAATTCTAGTTTCAAGGGCAAGAGATTTTTAAGCATTTGTGGTCTACCTAGGATTATGTGGAAGAAGTTTGCAGACCTAGCCACCTGTCTGATGTGTGGAATAAGAGTGATGCTTTCACTGGCCACAAGAGTGATGGAGAGAAGCCACTGCTGCTAGTATTTCCAATAGTGAATGGTTGATTGAATTTGTTTCTGAGCTTGGGTGACATAATTGGTATATTTTAGTTTTTATGGGCTGCAAATCTAGAAACTCAATCAATCAAATCCATGTATGAAATTTCTCAAGACATAAACATAAGTTGAGGATGTCTATGAAAGTAAATAGTGTTAGGTTTTGTTAAATATCTTTGCAAATCAACCACCAATGCTCCATGTACAAGCTGAAAAGTGCAGGGGCTATAATTGAACATTCAGGAGTGGAGTATCACAAGACGTTGCACTTCTTTCTGAGGCAGATCTTTCCATCTCAACAGATTATTTTGGCTGGTGAGAATGGAGAAGTATCTGCTCACCTCTTCCACTCAAGCCCATGCAATGATCCTCGATCACCACAGTCGGAACAAGACAAATAGGTAAACAGATGTCTGTCTCATTCAACATGTGAAAACATGATCTATAATAGCTTGAGTGGCTCTTTTAATGCTGCATCCGCTAAACAATCGCTCGGAAGGCTGCCACCCTTTGCTGCTGGCCCCTTGGCCCTACCAGGCACCCTGCACTTTGAACATAGTCCCTGGAGGGGCTATAAAATCCTTGTAGCGGTCCTGCAGCGCGGGACGCGCGGGGGCGAAGACCGGGCCAAGACGGGCCCGTCTTAGCCCGTCATAGACCGACAGAGGCCGGGCTGGGCCACCCCTCTAAGGTTGGATTGATATTACGTCCTGTTTCTTGAATCATTTGTCTGCTCCTAATTCTGATTCACTTGCAAGTTTGACTATTTGATTATAGGAAAAAAATGGGTAAAAGGATGACTGGTACCATAAGTTCTATTGCCCAGGGTACGGGAGGACAACAATTTCTGATGACGTACTTGACTGGTGCAATGGGGGCTATCGAGGAACAGATACATTCTGTGGAAGAGACACTTTCCCAAGGCAGGTCGGGTTTGTCAACTGAAAGTAATACATGTGTCATTTCCCCTAATAAACTTTTAGCCGCAGCACCTGATGGGCAAGTTGGCCTGGGTGCTCAGAGTGGGTGCATTCAGGAGTTATCAGACCATATTTATTTGAGCGACCCAGATGATGATTCCCAACCACCCCCTAAACGCCACAAGAACCCTGATGTAACTGAGGGAGTACAAGCATTAAATTGTGCTGTGAATAGTCATGTGAATTCTAGTAAAGAAATGTTAACTAAGAAAAGGAAAAACATCGATAAACAACCAAAAAAAGGAGAATCTAGAAGGCCTCCTAGTTCAGGGAGACCCACTCTGAATATGTTAATTGAGGGCCAAGCGTCCGAAATTGGTAAAATCACCAGAAAAATTGATGACTTATATAATTATGTGGTCGGAGCCTTAGGGAAGTTAATAGAAAGAGTTGATGCTATAGAGGGATGCTTAAGAAATGATAATAGGGTTACTGCAAATGATGTAAATGTACAACATAATGCCAACCATTCCCGCAGCTCACTTCCAATTTTACATGTAGGGAACCAACCCCCTAAGATTGTACCCGCAGGAACTCCAAATATAAATTCTATATCTGATACGGTAAGATCAGCCACACATAGATTAACACCCCTTTGTAACAAGCCGCAAGGTGCCAACATCAATAAGTCCGTATTGGATAGGAACAGAGACAACAACTATACTGGGGGACATCTAACTGGGATCTTGGAACCCAAAGAGAACGTAGAATATAATCACCTCGATTTACCACCGGCCGCCACACCATACACAGTAATTTTAGCCAATGTTCCTTGTCTACATATGTCAGTGCATGAAACGTGGGAGGGTCTTTGCAATAAGTCGATTTGTTGGCTAGGTAACAAAACTGGTCTTACAAACCCCCTTTTTGAAAAGTTTAAAATGGTTAGACGTGTAAAATGGGTGGGAAATGGTCAAAAAAAAATTCAGGGCGACTGCATTGTTCTGACCTTTAGCGATCCTAGGTTAGTACATGCAGTTTTGTCAAGGGCAGGGAATGCATGGTATAATCATTCTGAAATTAATGTGTTACCACTGGGTTATTTTTATCAGCCCCAAGTTGTGAATTACTTAAAAAAATATGCAAGGGATGCCAACACCCCGAGTTTATGTAATGTTCCGCTGCGTAATCGCTATGATCTGTTAACCACACTTGAAGACATAGATTGACCGTGGGCACAGCATGCGAGTGGGGATGGTCATATTAGGCAGGCTTGCCAAACATTTCCTAGTGACATAATACAAGAGCAGTCACCCGACCAAGGGTTCCGGGCCGGTAGTGGGGACGATTGTAACTTGAAGCTAGATCCAACGACTGAGGGGGTAGATAAGATGAAAATATAAACCATGTTGGGAGGAATATGGAATATAGACCCAAAGAAGCAGTCCCACCAATAACGCGGGGGATCACCCATAATGGGGAAATGAACATTAAGACCCCTGGAAGTGAACAGGAAGAGGGAGATAGCGTTAAGGTCTGTAACATACTATTCTGGAATATTGCTGGCTTAGCCACAAAAGTGACAGACCTTCAGTGGTTAACTTTTATAGAAGAGTACTCCATAATCTGTCTACAAGAAACCTGGACAATTAAGGAAAGACATATCATTGGCTATCAAACTATTCATACACCGGCGGTGATCAGTGGTCAGGGGCACAATAAAGGTGGACTAAGTATCTATGTCTCTATCACGCTGGGATGACTAATAGGAAACTCATATTAGAGACTGACTACTATCAGATTTTATTAATGCATATAGTAGGAGGGTATTGCCTTGTGTTGCTTAATTTTTATAATAATATCCCCAAAGCCCAGACAATGAGTGTGCTAGATAATCTAAGTAAAACTTTGACTAATCTGGAAGATGAGATGTCTGGAGACATGTGTATTATATGGGGGGAGATTATAATTGTTTTTTGTGCCAGCATAGTCAAAATGGTATATGTGGCTTAGGAAAAGATAAAGAAGACATATTGGCCCATTTTTCACATACATTACTGGGGGATATGTTAAACGAAATTGTCTTCCAGTTTGATCTGGGATACGCTAATGAGTTGTGTAACCCCTTAGCACCGTTTGAGCCCACCTATAATGGTAGAGGTTGCAATTCTATTATTGATTTTGTGCTAGTGTCAAACAGGTACACAAGATATGTTCGCAATTTTGAAACCCATAGAATTATTATGAGTGATCACTACCCAATTAGCATTGCCTTCGAACTAGAGTGTTGTGGGAGAGAAAAGAGGGAGAAGGATATACAATACAATTTTAATGTTAATCTTGCTAGCACAAATGGGTATTCTTTAAATTGGTCGAAAGTGGATCCTACTGCATTTATTAAGCATCTAGGAAAAGGGTCCAGAGAAGACCTTGAAGTCTGCCTGTCAGAGGATAGGGAAGACGAAGATGTTCTGAATGCCTTTCTTAAAATTGCTGGAGATGTATAGAAATTATTAACTAGGGAGCAGAAACGGGGTATGTATAAGACACAGGGCTGGTTTGACAGGGAATGCAGTAAGGCGCACGCTCATTTGAAGAAAGTCTTACATAGGGAAAATAGAAATAGTGAGGAAATTAGACAGGCTAGAAATACATATCGGCAGGCGATAAAAACGGAAGTTGCAATTAAAACGGGAGGCGTGGCAGACATTACACAAGGCATGTTTAAGAAAAGATAACAATAGCTTTTGGAAAGCGGTTAATGCACCTTTTTTTGCTGCCAGGGACACTGATATTGTAGATATCGCCATTACTGAGGAGAAATGGGTTCAGCATTTCACTGGTCTATTTAATGATGTGTCTAACATATCTGATGAGGCAGCTTCAGTAGGCACAGTGAATGATGACAGCGAACAGCGTACAGTATTTCCAATAGATATTTGCATATCTGTGGAGGAAGTAACTTTGGCTATAAATGAGAGTGCATCCGGTAAAGCCCCTGGCCCGGATGGCATCCCTGTGGATGTATACAAAACTAATATTGAGCTATGGGCTCCTCTTTTAACTAATGTTTTAGCTAGGTGCACTCGATATGGTTTCATCCTTATGTGGTCGGACGCAATAGTGATTCCCATCTTCAAAAAAAGAGATCGAAATTACCCAATGTGTTATCGTCCAATTTCCTTGCTAGACTCCCTTTTGAAAGTGGTAGGGAGAGTAATTTTAAATAAACTACAATCATGGGCTGATGAAATAGGAGTCCTATCTAAATTGCAATATGGGTTCCGAGCGGGGCTTGGGACTATAGAACAAGGACTTAATCTAACCCTGATTATAAGTAAATACACAATAGCAAAGGAGGGAAAATTATTCTTGACATTCGTTGACCTCAGTTCAGCGTTTGACTGTGTAAAGCATGGGAAGCTGTGGGACGTGCTTAAAGGGATGGGAGTGGACCCACCTTTACTTATATTTTTAAAGGAATTGTACAGGGAGGCAGGGGCAAGGGTACGCTTTGGTAGGCAGGGGGAGTGCTCAACCAAATTCCGAATGAGGAAGGGAGTGAGGCAAGGGTGCGTACTTGCCCCGTTCCTTTTCTCATTATATATTAATAGTCTTGGGCAACATCTGACTGAACATCATCAGGATTATCCGATAATTAACAATACCCCAGTCCCAATTTTACTTTACGCGGACGACGCAGTTATAATGGCGAGGACGCAAATAGGGTTGCAAAGAACTGTTGATAATTTTGTTGATTTCATGCAAGATAGGGGTTCAAAAGTGAATATCAGTAAGACCTATGCAATGAAATGTGGGAAAAAAGCGATAAAAAAATGCGACATTTTTATCAAGAAAAAGAAAATTGAAAGTACTGATAAATTCTCCTATTTAGGGATACATTTTGATCGCACAGGATCCTGGACTGCTGCTACCCAAGTGAGAAAATTAATGTTCTCTAGAGCTATAGGTGCGGTGATTAATTTCTCTAGGAAATTAGGCTGTAGACCTGTCCCTGAGCTATTAGCCATATACAAATCCAAATGTATATCTATGGCGATATATGGGTCAGGCATATGGGGATTTGCGGATGTGCAACATCTACAAAGCTGCGAGAATGCATTTATGCGATACTTACTGGCAGTACCAAGTTCAACTGCTAATTTTACTTGCCATTCGGAACTAGGTTTGCATTTTGTCACTGATATCATTAGAATCAATCCTCTTTTACTTTGGCATAAGGTGTGGGTATCAATAGAAACGAGCTTTAATCGTGACATCATCATTGATTGTTTAAAACTTGATAGAGTCGCGATTATACCCTAGCTCGGCTACATTAAGAGATTGGCTAACGATATTGGTCATCCCGAATTCTTTGAGGCACCAGAGAGTATGGCAACTATCTCACGAAAGACCTTAAAAACAGATTGTTTGATTTATCTAGAGAACAAGCGATGGCTTAAAGAAAGAGAAAAAAAAACTGTTATGGATAATCTATTAATGTTAATATGTCCAGGTATACAACCCTATTTGGTACAAGTACAGGGAAGTTTTGATCGTATGCTTTTAACCCGTTTTCGCTTTGGATCTTTTTATAGAATGCTTACATTTCCTGAAGTTAATGATTGGTCGAGAAATTTACTCCCATGCCCGTGTGATGATATTTCAACACAATCTACTATGCATATTATTTTATTTTGTAAATTTTATACACTACCCAGAAAAAGGTTTTTAATACTAATTCTGAAGAGCATGGATTTAAGACAATGTAGAATAGCTTACCTGAAGCTGCAATCTTTGGAAAATCAGCTGATTACAAGGGCCATTGTCTCATTTTTAAAAAGCGTTGTTAGGTATAGGAATACTCTGTAAAGACAATATTCATGTAATTTGCAACTTTTTACTCTGTTTGATATGTCAATCAATCAATCAATCATGTCACTTATAAAGCGCACTACATACCCGCGAGGGTCTCAAGGCGCTGGGGGAAGAGGGGGGTGGTGCTGCTACTGATCGAAGAGCCAGGTCTTGAGGAGTCTTCTGAAGGCCAGTAGGTCTTGGGTCTGCCGAAGGTTGGTGGGGAGGGTGTTCCAGGTCTTGGCGGTGAGGTGGGAGAAGGATCTGCCGCCGGCGGTCGTTTTCCGGATGCGGGGGACTGTGGCGAGGGCGAGGCTGGTGGAGCGGAGCTCGCGGGTGGGGGTGTAGAAGCTGAGTCGTCTGTTGAGGTAGGCTGGTCCGGAGTTGTGGAGTGCTTTGTGTGCGTGGGTGAGGAGCTTGAAGGTTATCCTCTTGTTGACAGGGAGCCAGTGCAGGTCTCTCAGGTGGGGTGTGATGTGGCTGCGTCGGGGGATGTCGAGGATAAGACGTGCAGAGGCGTTCTGGATGCGTTGCAGCCGTCTCAGGAGCTTAGCCGTCGTTCCTGCGTAGAGGGCGTTTCCGTAGTCCAGCCTGCTGGTGACGAGGGCCTGGGTGACTGTTTTTCTTGTTTCGGTGGGGATCCACTTGAAGATCCTGCGGAGCATTCGGAGGGTGTTGAAGCAGGATGAGGAAATGGCGTTGACCTGCTTAGTCATGGAGAGGGTGGGGTCGAGGATGACCCCTAGGTTGCGTGCGTGGTCGGTGGGTGTCGGGGCTGTTCCCAGTGATGTTGGCCACCAGGAGTTGTCCCATGCTGAAGGGTTGGAACCAAGGATGAGGACCTCCGTCTTGTCCGAGTTCAGCTTCAGGCGGCTGGTACTCATCCATTCGGCGACGGCCTTCATTCCTTCGTGGAGGTGGGCTTTGGCGGTGTGAGGGTCTTTGGTGAGGGAGAGGATCAGCTGGGTGTCATCGGCGTAGGAGATGATGTTGAGGTTGTGCTGTCGGGCGACGTGGGCGAGGGGTGCCATGTAGATGTTGAACAGCGTTGGGCTGAGGGAGGAGCCTTGGGGTACGCCCCAGATGATCTTGGTGGCTTTGGATCGGAAGGGGGCGAGGCGGACGCTTTGTGTTCTGCCGGAGAGGAAGGATGTGGTCCAGTCCAGGGCCTTCTCTTGGATCCCGGCGTCGTGAAGGCGTGTTCGTAGTGTGTGGTGGCAGACCGCGTCGAAGGCGGCTGATAGGTCCAGGAGGATGAGGGCTGCTGTTTCTCCGTTGTCTAGCAGGGTCCTGATGTCATCGGTGGCGGCGATGAGGGCGGTTTCGGTGCTGTGGTTGCTGTGGAAGCCGGACTGGGAAGGGTCCAGGATGTTGTTCTCCTCGAGGTAGCGGGTCAGTTGTTTGTTGACGATTTTCTCGGTGACCTTCGCGGGGAACGGGAGCAGAGAGATGGGTCGGAAGTTCTTGAGGTCCTTGGGGTCTGCCTTGGGTTTCTTGAGTAAGGCGGTGATCTTGGCGTGCTTCCAGCTTTCCGGGAAGGTTGCTGTCTCGAAGGAGATGTTGATTATTTTCCGGAGATGGGGCGCGATGGCTGTACTGGCTTTGTTGAAGACGTGGTGAGGGCACGGGTCTAGCGGTGAGCCGGAGTGGATGGTGTTCATGATCTCGCTGGTGTCCTCGTCGTTGATGTTGGTCCAGGAGAGCAGGCGGTTGGTGGTTGTGGGGGCAGTGGTCTCGGTGGTTGCCGGGGCGGTCGTGGTGTTGAAGCTGTCGTGGATGTCGGCGATTTTGCGGTGGAAGAAGGTGGCCAGTGAGTCGCACAGGTCTCGCGACGGCGGGATGTCGTTGGTGTTGGAGCTGGGGTTGGAGAGTTCCTTCACGATGTTGAAGAGCTCTTTGCTGTTGTGTGCGTTGTTGTCTAGGCGGTCTTTGAGTGAGGCCCTTTTGGTGGATCTGATGAGGTGATGGTGACTGCGGGTGGCGCTCTTGTGGGCGGCGTAGCTGTCCGCTGTCCGTTTGTGGAGCCAGATCTTCTCCAGTTTTCGGCATGTTCGTTTGGAGGCCTGGAGGTCTTCGGTGAACCAGGTGGCTTTCTTGCTGGTGTGGCTGTTGGGCGGATTCTTGAGCGGGGCGAGGGTGTTGGCGCAGTCGTCGATCCACTGTCTGAGGTTGCGGGCGGCGGTGTCGGGGTCGGAGGGTTCGGCGGGTGGGCTCAGGGCGAGGGTTGTGGTTAGCTGGTCTTCGGTGACTCTGCTCCAGCAGCGGCGAGGCATTTGTTCGGTGCGGTGGTGCGTGGTGGGCTTCCTGTAGGTGAAGTGGATGCAGTGGTGGTCAGTCCAGTGGGGTTCGGAGGTGTGGTTGAAGGAGACGTGTGGGCATGCGGAAAAGATGGAGTCTAGCGTGTGGCCGGCGGCGTGGGTGGGTGTAGTCACGAGCTGTCTGAGTCCGAGGGTGGCGAGGTTGTCGATCAGGGTGGTGGAGTTGGTGTCCTTGTTGTTCTCGAGGTGGAAGTTCAGGTCCCCGAGGAGGATGTAGTCCGTGGAGGCGATGGCGTGTGTGCTGACGAAGTCAGCGATAGAATCGCTGAACTGTGGTCGGGGTCCGGGGGGGCCGTAGATGAGGGTTCCTCTGAGGGTGGTGTTGGGATCGGTGTGGATCTGGAAGTGCATGTGTTCAGCGGTGCTGAGGGTGTCGTCGGTGTTGGTTGAGACTCTGAGGGTGTTCCTGTGGACGATGGCGATGCCTCCTCCGACTCCGTTGGTGCGGTCCCGGCGGGTGATCTTGTAGCCGTCCGGGATGGCAATGGCGATGTCGGGGGCTGAAACGGGATTCAGCCAGGTCTCCGTCAGGAATGCGACGTCTGGGGAGGTTGAGTCGAGAAGGTCCCAGAGTTCGATGGCGTGTTTGCGGGCGGAGCGGGTGTTGAGGAGGATGCATCTGAGGTAGTTGGGTTCTTTCCTGGGCGGTGGTTTGGCGGGGCGGGTGCTGGCGAAGCTGCAGTTCCGGCAGGTGAAGGGCCCTTGGGTGCGCTTCGGGGTGGCCAGGTAGCAGGCATGATCTTTTCCGGGGTTGAGTGCATGGAGGGTGCTGGCGTCGTATCGGCGTCTGTTGATGTGGTGGGCGCGCGAGATGCCCGGACCAGGGGTTCTGGCGCTGGGCGCGGTCCCGGCGCGGACGGGCGCAGACGGGCTTGCCTTAGGCGCGCCTTTGGCGCGCCAGCGGCGCGCCCGCTGCGCATGTCCGCCATAAATGGGGAGGTGGGAGGGAGGAGCAGGGAATGGGGCAGCGAATGGGCAGTGAGGGGGCGGGGCCAAAGGGGCGCAGCGGCGGGAAACAGGCACAGAAAGGAAAAAAACTAGCACAATCAGGGCAGCAAGGGGGCACAGAAAGGAAAAAACGAGCACAATCAGGGCAGCAAGGGGTCACAGAAAGAAAAAAACGAGCACAATCAGGGCAGCAAGGGGGCACAGAAAGGAAAAAAAACGAGCACAATCGGCAGCAAGGGGGCACAGAAAGGAAAAAACGAGCACAATCAGGGCTGCAAGGGGGCACAGAAAGGAAAAACCGAGCACAATCAGGGCAGCAAGGGGGCACAGAAAGGAAAAAACGAGCACAATCAGGGCAGCAAGGGGGCACAGAAAGGAAAAAACTAGCACAATCAGGGCAGCAAGGGGGCACAGAAAGGAAAAACGAGCACAATCAGGGCAGCAAGGGGGCACAGAAAGGAAAAAACTAGCACAATCAGGGCAGCAAGGGGGCACAGAAAGGAAAAAACGAGCACAATCAGGGCAGCAAGGGGGCACAGAAAGGAAAAAAAAACTAGCACAATCAGGGCAGCAAGGGGGCACAGAAAGGAAAAACGAGCACAATCAGGGCAGCAAGGGGGCACAGAAAGGAAAAACGAGCACAATCAGGGCAGCAAGGGGGCACAGAAAGGAAAAAAACGAGCACAATCAGGGCAGCAAGGGGGCACAGAAAGGAAAAAACGAGCACAATCAGGGCAGCAAGGGGGCACAGAAAGGAAAAACGAGCACAATCAGGGCAGCAAGGGGGCACAGAAAGGAAAAAAACTAGCACAATCAGGGCAGCAAGGGGGCACAGAAAGGAAAAAACGAGCACAATCAGGGCAGCAAGGGGGCACAGAAAGGAAAAAAACGAGCACAGTCAGGGCAGCAAGGGGGCACAGAAAGGAAAAAACGAGCACAATCAGGGCAGCAAGGGGGCACAGAAAGGAAAAAACGAGCACAATCAGGGCAGCAAGGGGGCACAGAAAGGAAAAAAAACAAGCACAATCAGGGCAGCAAGGGGGCACAGAAAGGAAAAAAAACTAGCACAATCAGGGCAGCAAGGGGGCACAGAAAGGAAAAAACGAGCACAATCAGGGCAGCAAGGGGGCACATAAAGGAAAAAACGAGCACAATCAGGGCAGCAAGGGGGCACAGAAAGGAAAAAAACGAGCACAATCAGGGCAGCAAGGGGGCACAGAAAGGAAAAAAACTAGCACAATCAGGGCAGCAAGGGGGCACAGAAAGGAAAAAACGAGCACAATCAGGGCAGCAAGGGGGCACAGAAAGGAAAAAAACTAGCACAATCAGGGCAGCAAGGGGGCACAGAAAGGAAAAACGGGCACAATCAGGGCAGCAAGGGGGCACAGAAAGGAAAAAAAAACTAGCACAATCAGGGCAGCAAGGGGGCACAGAAAGGAAAAAACGAGCACAATCAGGGCAGCAAGGGGGCACAGAAAGGAAAAACGAGCACAATCAGGGCAGCAAGGGGGCACAGGAAGGAAAAAACGAGCACAATCAGGGCAGCAAGGGGGCACAGAAAGGAAAAAAACGAGCACAATCAGGGCAGCAAGGGGGCACAGAAAGGAAAAACGAGCACAATCAGGGCAGCAAGGGGGTACAGAAAGGAAAAAAATGAGCACAATCAGGGCAGCAAGGGGGCACAGAAAGGAAAAAACGAGCACAATCAGGGCAGCAAGGGGGCACAGAAAGGAAAAAACTAGCACAATCAGGGCAGCAAGGGGGCACAGAAAGGAAAAAAACGAGCACAATCAGGGCAGCAAGGGGGCACAGAAAGGAAAACCGAGCACAATCAGGGCAGCAAGGGGGCACAGAAAGGAAAAAAACGAGCACAATCAGGGCAGCAAGGGGGCACAGAAAGGAAAAAAACTAGCACAATCAGGGCAGCAAGGGGGCACAGAAAGGAAAAAACGAGCACAATCAGGGCAGCAAGGGGGCACAGAAAGGAAAAAACTAGCACAATCAGGGCAGCAAGGGGGCACAGAAAGGAAAAACGAGCACAATCAGGGCAGCAAGGGGGCACAGAAAGGAAAAAAAAAACTAGCACAATCAGGGCAGCAAGGGGGCACAGAAAGGAAAAACGAGCACAATCAGGGCAGCAAGGGGGCACAGAAAGGAAAAAAACGAGCACAATCAGGGCAGCAAGGGGGCACAGAAAGGAAAAAACGAGCACAATCAGGGCAGCAAGGGGGCACAGAAAGGAAAAAACGAGCACAATCAGGGCAGCAAGGGGGCACAGAAAGGAAAAAACTAGCACAATCAGGGCAGCAAGGGGGCACAGAAAGGAAAAAACGAGCACAATCAGGGCAGCAAGGGGGCACAGAAAGGAAAAAAACGAGCACAATCAGGGCAGCAAGGGGGCACAGAAAGGAAAAACGAGCACAATCAGGGCAGCAAGGGGGTACAGAAAGGAAAAAAACGAGCACAATCAGGGCAGCAAGGGGGCACAGAAAGGAAAAAAAAAACTAGCACAATCAGGGCAGCAAGGGGGCACAGAAAGGAAAAAACGAGCACAATCAGGGCAGCAAGGGGGCACAGAAAGGAAAAAACGAGCACAATCAGGGCAGCAACGGGGGCACAGAAAGGAAAAAAACGAGCACAATCAGGGCAGCAAGGGGGCACAGAAAGGAAAAACGAGCACAATCAGGGCAGCAAGGGGGCACAGAAAGGAAAAACGAGCACAATCAGGGCAGCAAGGGGGCACAGAAAGGAAAAAAACGAGCACAATCAGGGCAGCAAGGGGGCACAGAAAGGAAAAAACGAGCACAATCAGGGCAGCAAGGGGGCACAGAAAGGAAAAAACGAGCACAATCAGGGCAGCAAGGGGGCACAGAAAGGAAAAAACGAGCACAATCAGGGCAGCAAGGGGGCACAGAAAGGAAAAAAACGAGCACAATCAGGGCAGCAAGGGGGCACAGAAAGGAAAAAACTAGCACAATCAGGGCAGCAAGGGGGCACAGAAAGGAAAAACGAGCACAATCAGGGCAGCAAGGGGGCACAGAAAGGAAAAAAACTAGCACAATCAGGGCAGCAAGGGGGCACAGAAAGGAAAAACGAGCACAATCAGGGCAGCAAGGGGGCACAGAAAGGAAAAACGAGCACAATCAGGGCAGCAAGGGGGCACAGAAAGGAAAAAAACGAGCACAATCAGGGCAGCAAGGGGGCACAGAAAGGAAAAAAACGAGCACAATGAGGGCAGCAAGGGGGCACAGAAAGGAAAAACAAGCACAATCAGGGCTGCAAGGGGGCACAGAAAGGAAAAAAACGAGCACAATCAGGGCTGCAAGGGGGCATAGAAAGGAAAAAAACGAGCACAATCAGGGCAGCAAGGGGGCACAGAAAGGAAAAAAACGAGCACAATCAGGGCAGCAAGGGGGCACAGAAAGGAAAAACGAGCACAATCAGGGCAGCAAGGGGGCACAGAAGGAAAAAACGAGCACAATCAGGGCAGCAAGGGGGCACAGAAAGGAAAAACGAGCACAATCAGGGCAGCAAGGGGGCACAGAAGGAAAAAAACGAGCACAATCAGGGGCAGCAGCAGGGCACACAGACGGAGCTGTGTGGTGGGGGAGCGACCTACCAGTCAAGGTCAGGGGTCGTGTGTACTGTGTGCATATTTTATAATGTAAGTGATTGTGTTTATTAACTGTGCTTTTATGATTTTTATGGACAAAAAAAAATCGAATAAAGCTGAATTTGATTTGATTTGATTTAATGCTGCATCCTTGGGGAGAGTCAGATT
This sequence comes from Calotriton arnoldi, assembly GCA_963921515.1. Taxonomy (NCBI): domain Eukaryota; kingdom Metazoa; phylum Chordata; class Amphibia; order Caudata; family Salamandridae; genus Calotriton; species Calotriton arnoldi. Next base: position 52,092 of record CAWUFW010011738.1, read on the forward strand.
GGAATTCTTTAACCAACTCTTCCTTGGCAATGATGATGTTCAGAAGACTGATCATGCATTTTTCCATAACTTTTCCCAGTTAGCAGAGATGTAATGGCAGTCTGTTCTTGAATAATATATATAGATCAATTCAGGGTTTTGAGGAGGAGTAAGATTTGGCAGGTTTTCAATGAGTCTTGAAAAAGTCTTTTAAACTAATGATGTCGAAGTTGTCTTTAGAAATGTTAACTGAAAAACAGTTCAGGTTATAATTCTTTGGTTTATTATTTAACATTGGAAGAGAAAGCATCCATGCTGATGGAAGGGAATGTATCCAATTGGATGTTTTGTATCTTATATTGCCTCCGATGACTTTGTTTAGTCAATAAAGTAGGTAGGAATTCTTCGCATTTATAGAAAAAAGGAAGAATTTTTGAGTGTGCAGTTGTGTTTGAGCTAATGTCCCTGAAATAGTGAATGAGCATAATTGGAAGAGTAATCAGTATGTGACTGGATAACGACAGCTTCAGAAGACTGAATGGGTCTTTAGAATTCCCTACTGAAGCTCTATTACACCACAGGAAATAACCTTGTGGTTTGATGTTTATTAGGTGTTGTGTTTCAACATTGCCAGGCTTGCCGCAAGTTGCAATACGGTGTGTTAAGCAGTAACATAGCATGTTGTATCCACTCTAAGGTGCAAATCCTAGAATACTGTATTTTTGATCCACACATATTTATTTTTACCTGATGACATTTCTGTTTGACAAACCAAATGATGAATGTGATATTACTGTACAAATTGAAAACCAATTTTGTTGGTCAATCCTATGTTTGTACCTCAATCTGAATTGATGAGGTCCCAATCAATCAATCAATCAAGGCTATAGATATTTTGGTTTGATCAAGAGAAGAGTTGGAATTTTATCACTCACTTTCAAAGATTCTAGCTGCTTTTCTTTTGTTACAGAGGGAATCCAGGAAGCAGAGCTTAACAAGGTTTTTGTAAGCTTTTTTTGACTGAATGAAGCTATAGAGACAAAAGTTGATATTATTGAGATAAAAGAAATCACTTATAGCATTAATGGCTTATGCTGATTGTATTTCGGGAAAAAAATATTAAACTATTTTAGGTAATTTTTTGTATTTTTCAGATATATTTTTTTTGGTAGGACCTTTCTTGAGCCTAGATGATGTGCATACAAAGATGTGTAAGTGTACCTTTTCTCACAAAGCTATTCCAATAGTTGGTGTGAGAAGTTGGCCTGGTATATGCTGTCCACTAATTAAAGCGGGCTCCTTGCACCAGTCCAAACAACCCATATGGTGATTAGGTTAAAGATAACCTTTATAGAAAGCTATCCTAGTGGTAGCTATGGAGAGCAGCCTTCAGGCTAAGTCTTGAAGGAATGTTGGGGGCGTGGCTTAGCCGGCTGCAAAATGGCCGCACTTTAAGTGGGCTCTGCCGGCCAAGCCTACAATCCGCTATCATCCTGCAGACACCCCGCGACGAAGCGGCCCAGCACCCTGCTGTCTGTATTTACATCGTCCTGGGGCACCTGTGGCTGTCACTCTCGGCCCTCTAGGCCTCGGAGGAGCTGTGCTTTGCCGCCTGATCTACCCCTCGGGTCCGGGCCCCACTGCTGAAGTAACCCGGCCTACCTGCTCCTTCGATACTGCCGCCTGCCATGCCTGGGAGACTTGCTGGAGGACTCCACCTGCTCCTGGACTGCCTGAGCCGGTGAGTGTCTCTGCCGGTGGGGCTCCTCGTGGCGGGACTGGGGGCGCGCGTGTCGCACCGTCCGGCCTGGGCCTTCTTGCGGCGTGGGCGCCATTTGCCTACTCCTTGGCGCCCGCGGTAACGGCCCAGAGTCTCTGGGTCTGGCAATGGGGGCGGCGCGTCCCCGTGACTCCCCGCTGCGCATGGTTCCCTCACCTGCGAGACTCCCGGCTCCCCCCAGCGCTCTGCCCACACCTGCCTGACACCCTCGGCCGCTCCTCGGCCTCTTCCTCTTTGCGGCCTGCTGTGACTCCGGGGCCCTCGCGGCCGTAACTTCATTGGGCTGCACACTCCTGGCGCCCCCTTGCTGCGGCTGCCTCTCTTCTGGGATTTGTGTGGTGGTTGTGCCACGCGGGCTTCCCGCTCCTCCTGCTGAGCCCATTTACGATCCTCACGCCTTCCTGAGAGGGCCCTTTGGCCTAGGGCCCTCTGGTGCTGGACACTGCGGCGCCCTTCTCTCCACGCAACTACGGCAACCTTTGTGGCCACCTGTTTACAGCGCCTTAGCACCCGGGGTAATTGCTACCCTGTGGGGGTCTCGCGGCGGGGTTGGGGGTGTGCAGGCCGTTCTGCAGGGCCTTTTCGCTCATCATTGTGGTGAGGTCGTCTTGGCTTTATCCTCGCCAGCCGGCCCGCTACGCTGGCCCTGCGCCGGAGGCTGACCACCCCGCGTCTCCCCGCTGCTGTCTCCCCCGCGGTCGTGCTCGCCCCCAGGTCGCCTTTATCTGGATGACCACCTCCCGTGGCTGGGTCGCGCTGGGCGGCCTTTGATTCCTGAAGCTCCAGATCACCTTGGTGGGCTTGCCTCCCTCATCGCACCTCCCGCCTTGAGATCCTCAGTTTGAGCCCCTCGGCTCGTTGGGCGCTTACCCCGGCTTTGTGAACGGCCTCTGAGACTCTTCACTGAGCCTGCGGTGCCTGCCTATGCTCTCCTGCTACATCGCCAGGTCAGGGGATACATCTCGCACCTGCTCTTGCCACCTCTCCACTGGTCTACTTGGCCCAACCATCACCTGCCTCTGCCCACCATCCCCGGGGGGTGCAATCTGTGGTGCCTCACTCTCTCTGCGTCTGGCCTGGCCGCCTTTTGCCAGCTCTCCGCTTGTGACATCGCCGGCAGGCACTGGTATCCAACTTTGCACTCCTGCTGCAGCGCGGCCGGGCTGCCCCTGGGCGCTGTTGCCTTCTCTCATCGCCGTTGCCTCCCCCTTTTTGCTGCTGAACTGAGCTACCCACCTGTTGCTGCCGGCCATGGGGAGAACCGACCCAAAACAGCTGAAGATCGCCTTTGACCAGCGCCGTCCGATGCGCCAGGAGGGCGCAACCTCTGATGGGGGAGACCCCGCTGCCCTGCTGGAGGCGGCCCCAACACGTGAGGACGATCTCAAGGCAATCATGTTGGACGTCAAATCTACGGTCACTGGCATAGCGGCCCAGCTTGACCAGCTGTCTGCCCGTCTGGACACTGTTAAAGCCAGAGTTGACTCCCATGATGCCCGTCTTCTACATGTCAAATCCAGGGTCTCTGACGCTGAGGATGCCACCTCGCAGGATTGCCAAAAATTGCTACAGATGGACAAGGTGCTGGATCTCATTCGCAATAAAAATGAGGATTTGGAGGCGCGCTCCCGGAGGAGCAACCTCCGCATTACTGGAGTGCCCGAATCCACCAATATCTCTCGAATGGAAGACTTTGTTGAGCAGCTCTTCAGAGAACTTTTTGGCGACATCCTCTCTCCTGTCTTCATTGTCGAGAGGGCTCACCGCTCCCTCGGCCCTCGACCTGGCCCTGGTCTTCCGGCTCGCCCCATCATTGCTAAACTCCTGAACTTCAGAGACCGCGATGCTGTGCTTCGGGCAGCCAGGGAGAGGGGCGAAATTTGTCACCAGGGCAACTCTCTTTCGTTCTACCCCGACTACACCATAGCGGTCCAGGCGGCTCGCCGTGAGTTCCTTCCGGGGAAGCGGATCCTACAAAAACATGAAGTCTCCTACTCTCTGGCATATCCTACCAAACTGCAGGTTCGACAAGGCTCCAAAACACTCATCTTTCCAGACCCCAAGGAGGCCCTGGCCTTTGCTAAGAAGCTGGATCGGTCACATCGCTCTTCACCTGCCGACTCCCAAACCGCTGCGGCCGACAACCTCAGTGATAATGACTGAAATGTTGCCTCCTTTTCTATGTCTGCTAATTGTATTTCAGGTTGCCTATGCTTTTGCCCCGAGCCAACCCACTCGGGTTTCTGCAGCCTCCCTGGGCACATTTTCCCAAATCCTTGTTCTGGGCTAGCTGTCCTTAGTCGTTTGCTAATTTTCCTGTTCTGTCTGCTATGTTACACGGCTTGGCCACCCTGTCTCTACGGCAGGGGTGAATGCTGGGCGACGCCATGCCCCCATGGGATAATTCCCATTCTGGACATTGACTTTTCCTTTCCCAGTTGCGGGTCCCTGGGGTGGGAGCGGGTGGTATCTCAGCCTGATTGGGGGTTGGAGTGGGTGCGGGGGTGGGGGGTCCCTTAAGGATGGTTGACTGGGGGTGGTGCGGGTGGCTTGGTGGGGGGTCTTTGGGGTTTTTAGCCTCCGTCTGAGGCTATCTGGTTCTTTGTTGTATTGTTTTGCACAATTGGTTTTTCCATGACATGTCACTCCAACCTTGCCTTTGCACCCTGTTGGTTTATTATTCTTGCACCGCTTTATGTCATTGGCTCCTTCCTGACACGCCATTCCCATTTTGTACGTATGTCTTATGCACCCTGTGGGCTTATTGTCATGCTCTCTCACTGCACCTCAGTTATTCGACTCTCCACCATGGGCATTGCGAAGACTGTATTGGCGCCCCCATGTGAGGCTCTGTTTGAATTTTGGATCTCATTACCACTTTGCGCCTCCGTGCTTATTGTACCGACCTCATTTTCACACCATTCGTTGCAGCACCACACGCATTTGCACAAATCGTTCTTCTCCCCTATCGCCTTGTGTATCACCGCTCTACCTGACATGGCTCAATGACAGACACTGTCCTATGGACCTGGAACGTCCGGGGGCTCAACGACTATCGAAAGGCGTGACTGGTCCACGCCCACCTCGCTCAGCATAGGGTGGACGTCTGTTTTCTGCCGGAGACCCATCTTTTGCCCGCCATGTCCTCTAGGCTTCTTTCCCGACACTGGGGCGAAATTCACTCCTCTTATTATTCTAACTACTCTCGGGGGGTGTCCATCCTGTTACGTAAGGGGCTTCCTTGGCAGACTTCCCAGGTGGTTGTCGTCCCTGGGGGACGCTTTGTGCTCCTTTATGGCACTCTATACGCCCAGCCCTTGATCCTTGCTGCTCTGTACTGGCCCAACTGCGATGACCCTGACTTCTTCACACAAGTTTGGCACCACATTTTGGCCCTTGGCCCTGCTGCGCTTCTCTGGGGGGGGACTTCAATATAACACTGTCTTCCACCCTTGATCGGTCCGTTCCCCGCGTCTCTCACCCGCGCGCCACCACCCTCCTCAGCTCCATTCTCACTGATAACTCTTTATACGACGCATGGCGTCACACTCGCCCTGACACGCACGAGGGCACTTGTGTCGCTGGCTCCCACGGCTGCTGGTCCCGCTTGGACCTCTGGATCACTACCCCGGATGCCCTAGCTTGGCTCACCTCCGTCGATCACATGGCGTGCACCCTTTCCGACCATGCTCCTGTTCGCTTATGCCTGCGCCTTCCACACTCCCCTTGCCGTGCTTTTTCCTGGCAGCTTCCCCCTAATGCTCTTCGTGACTCGGTATTCTGCGATAAAATACAGACTGCAATCACAAACGAGCTTAATGAGGGTTCCGTAGATTCCCCGTCCGTGTTATGGGAGGGTTTTAAAGTCGTTATAGGAGGTGAATGTATCTCTAAACAATCCGGTGTCCTTCGTTCCATCCGCGGCACTCTTGACAAACTGGAAAAGGAGATCAAGGACCTCGACTCTTCTCACGCTCGGGACCCCAACACTGATAAGCTTGCCCAGATCCGGGGGAAACTAACCGATTTCGCTGATGAGGCCGACATAGAACTTGCTTTTGTAGGTAGAGAGGCTAGGGCGCGTTGTTTTGGTGAGGGTGATAGCCCTGGAAAAACCCTGGCTAACCTGCTTCGCCCACCTCGGGCCGCATCCTTTATTAACGCCCTTCGGGATGGCGGCCCTGATTGGACAACTTCACCCGAAGAAATCAAAGCGCGTTTTATTTCATTTTATACACAACTTTACACGGCCGGCTCAGCGCCTTCGCGTGAGGTCCTTGATCAATATTTTGACACCCTCCAGCTGCTATGGCTCGGTAATCCCCACTGGGAGTTCCTTGATGAGCCTTTCTCCAAAGAAGAGATACTAGCTGCGATTAATAGTATGCCCGGTGACAAGGCCCCTGGTTTGGATGGCCTGCCGGCCTCCTTCTACAAGTCCTTTGCCCCTATTTTGGTTCCTCACTTAGCCGCCATGTATAATGAGTCCTTTGAGACAGGACAGTTCCCCCCATCGCTGCGCGAGGCCTCACTCACTTTGCTCTTAAAGCCGGACAAATCACCCGAGTTGCGAGACTCCTATTGCCCCCTGTCACTCATAAACACGGACAATAAAATTTTCGCTAAACTGCTCGCCTTGCGCCTTCTTCCCCTTATGCCGCTCATTGCCCGCCCTGATCCATCCGGTTTTATCCCTGGCCGTGCTACCTCCCACAACCTTTGGACCATCTTTTCCATTCTTCACCAAATAAACCCAGCGCTCCCGGCGGTGGCGGCCTTGCTTGATGCCACTAAAGCCTTCAACACCTTAGAGTGGCCCTTCTTGTTTTACCTCCTCCCTTGCTTGGGCTTTAGTCCCGTCTTTATACGCAAAGTGTTGCTCCTCTATACCCTTCACACCCCCTGTCTTCGGCTTAACGGTCAAATTTCTGATCCCATTTCCATCGAGCGTGGCACTCGGCAAGGGTGTCCACTGTCACCAATGCTTTTTGCCATCGCTATGGAGCCTCTTGCAGCTCGACTGCACCAATATCACACTCAGAGGGGCACCGGCTTTGCTGCTCGTGCTCTACTGGTTTCTATGTATGCGGACGATGTCACCCTCTATGTCCACAACCCTCAAGAGAACCTAAGCCCTTTGGTTCGTGAGGTGATACGCTTTGGAGGCTATTCCGGTATCCAGGTGAACTGGAGCAAGTCAGTGCTGTTTCTTCTCACCGATGCAACGGTACCCTTCGATCCGGACTATCCCTCTGTGTGGGCATCTGAGCCTACTAGGTATCTTGGGATCTGGCTGAGTAGGGACGTCGATGAACTTTGGAGGGCCAACTTTGGTTGCGCGATGGATTGGTTGGAGTCCAGGATCGCCCTTTGGAGCCGGTTGCCACTCTCTTTAGCCGGTCGCATAGCCTTTGCCAAGATGGTAGTGCTTCCAAAGTTTTTATATGTATTTGTCAATATCCCCATCCCTCTCACTGCTCATATTTTCCACAAAATCCGTTCTTTGGTGATCACTCTGATCTGGGCTGGCCGACAACCTAGGATCGCATATAACATCCTGACCCTCCCTATGTCATGCGGAGGACTTGGTGCCCCCAACTTCAAACTCTATGCCCTCAGGGCCCAGGCCAGTTTCCTTCACTTCTGGCTTCATCCCACCCCGTTCCAGCCCCACGTCACGGTGGAGGCTGATCTAGCCGCACGTGGCCGCTTTCTACCGCTTTGTTTGTCCGGGCGAGACCTCCACGTTCTGAGATTGATACGGTTGAGACCCTGCGCTGGGCATGGGAGGGGCTCTGGAAAATTTCGGGTTCGGACATGCTTTCTGCGGATGCGATGCCCATCGCTCATCACCCGGCTTTTCCCCCTCCTCAGTCTTCAGGAATGGTGAAGCACGCCACTCGTCTTGGGCTCTCTACTGTGTCTGATCTCTACCCTGGGAACACGTTCTTTACACCTGCCATTGACTCTGGCCCCATGGACACTTTGCTTTATTATCAGCTCAGGGCGGCCTGCAAGAAACTTCACTCCTCGTTCCCCTAAACTCCTTCCTCGATGGCCACTCTCAATCTCCTTTACACGTCCCCCTCCCCAAAGAAATTAATTACTAAAATCTACGCTCTCACGCTGGCAGCGTCTTCCATCTCCACTGACAGGGCGCGCGTAGCGTGGGAGGTGGACCTAGGTGTCGAAATCTCCCAGGCCGTCTGGCTGTACTGCTGCACTCAGATTAAACGTCTCTCCCCTAACTATCATCTACACCTTATCCACTTTAAGTATTTACACATGCTCTATCGGACCCCTGCACAATTGCACAAGATGGGACTCATTGCCAATGATAGATGCCTGCGTTGCTCGGCGCCTGCGGCCGATTTCTCCCACCTCGCCTGGCTATGCCCCCAGGTCTCCGCTTATTGGCGCGAGGTCTGTGTTGCAATTTCTGAGATCACCTCATCTCCGGTCCAACCCGACCCTCTGCTTTGTCTTTTAGGCTTTGTTAAACCCAGTCCTGATGCCTCCCCTAAACTGATTGCCATGCTGCTTGTCCTCGCGCGGCGCAGGGTCTCCATGTGTTGGGGTCACAGGCCTGCACCGAAGGTGGCTCTTTGGTTGGAGGATGCTTCACGCTGCCAGACTCTCCTGTCTGAATTCTGGGTCCTTATGCCTGCCAGATCCCGCCCACTTGATATTTGGGGACCGCTTGTATCCTACCTTTTGAGTCACAACCCCCAGCACCCAGCGACCTCTCCCGCGCTCCCCGCCGGCGCTCCGCCCGCGGCAGCCACTGGTGAAGGTCAATGAGTCTCCCCCTTACTGCTCTCCCTTCCCCCCTGTCTCTCAATGTCTCCCCCTTTCACACATGGTGCCTTTCATGGTGGTTCCCCCTTGTTGTCTGGGTAACTCCACAAATTATTTATTTTATATTGCTTTTCAGTGGTGCTTGTATGCGGTAACCTTCGCTATTTTTGTCGTATAGTTGTGCATATTATTTTGTCATGGTGCAATCTTGTAATTTTGTTGTGCTCAATCCTCAATAAAAGTCTTTGAAAATCAAAAAAAAAAAAGTCTTGAAGGAATGTTAAGAAGCTTGCTTTACCAGAATGCAAACTTATTGTATTGGTTAAACGAAAGGGAAACCACACAGTAGTTATAAAAATATGTATTTATTATATATAACACTCTCTAGTATCCTCTACACGAGGGTACGACACAAATCAAGTAATACAGGTGCAAAGAAACAATCGTAAATAGCACAATACACAGTGGGCTACAGGGGGAGACCAAACCATACACTAAAATAGTGGTATAAGAACCGCGACTCGGGGCTAGACCTAGTCTAGAAGGTGTAGAATCACTGGGATCCCAAGGAACCACCCAAGGTGAGTAAGTAGGGACCCCATGGAGGACGGGTGCAGAATGAGAACATAACAGCGTGCTCTGTACAATTCTATGGGGAAGTCGCGGTTGGAAAATTAAAGATTACGGACCCTTCCCAGTGGATGTCGAGGAATTCCCTTGGAACTTAAGAGGTTGGAGAGCCACCCCACTCGTGGATACCTTTGTATCAGAGTTACATATCCCAGAGGAGCCGGGTGCATAGGTACGAAGTGGCGTCGGAAACCCTCGTCGTTTTCTATGGAAGACCTCAAAGAAATGCCACTGCTGGAAGTAAGAAGAATGTCCGGTGGAATCCAAATGTGGATTCTAGATGAGAAGAACCTGAAAGCAGAGGGGACAGAGTCTGGGTCACTTTGGAGTGACCAGGGACTCAGTAGACGAATGCCTACCGATGTCGGGTGCTTCAGGTGCGTTGACAGGGATCTTGACTCTTCAGCTGCAAGGACCAGGAGATGTCTAGGACAACCAGGAGCCAGAGGCGAGCTGGCCCACAAAGGGTGTCGAATGCTGAGGGGTCGGTGTCCGGCTGGAGCACCCACAAGCCTTGGCAGCGGCAACCCACGAAGATGGTCAAGTTTGGTGTCGATCTGGCCCAGCAAGGACAAGGAGACTCACCACAGCAAGGGGAGTCAGGGCAGGCCTGGAGCAACCAGGGGAGCCCAATTAAAGCAGTGTTGACCCTCAAGTGGACCCAGAGGTCAGAGGCACAGGAGTCGCGAGGGGACCTCAGGCAAGTTCACAGAACAACAGCTAGCAGGGCACAGAGTGCGAAAAGGCCGGAGTCCTTTGTGAAAAAGGTGCGCTGGGGTCAGGGCTACAACAAGCCCAATGCACAGAATTGTTGCACAACAACAAGCATGTGCTGCTGCAAATGAACGCAGTGCACAGAGGTACAGGTTATGCTGTCCCCACAAGGGATACTGGCCTCAACCTCGGTGAGAGGGCAGCTCAACCTCGGAGACCTTCGGAACCTACCTCCTGTGTTGCTGGAGCCTTCGGAGTCTGCAGGAGCTCAGGATCAGCAGACTGGTCAGATGCATTATGGTGCCTGCGACTGCAGAGGAGTGACTCCTTCACCCCAAGGGAGATTCTTCTGATGCCTTGGAGGTCCACAGGGTCCTGCACGGAGCCTGTATGGAGCACGGACACAGATGAGGCTTTGGACGGAAAGGGAGATGAAGTCGAGCCCGATGGAGGTCCAGCGAAGTCCAGCATGTCTAGACGATCGAAGCTTAGTGGTTTCTTCTTGTAGAATCTTGTCCACGAAAACTCCAATGTCCTGTAGCCAGGTAACCCATTTTATACCCACGGGAGAGGGTTGGACAGATTCAGGGGACCCTCCTAGGGGAGGGTCTGGACTGGGGGGGAGGCTACTCCCATGTCCTTTGTCCAGTTTCACACCAGAGCAGGGGCAAATGGCTCCCAGAACTGGTTTGAGCTGGACTATGCACAGGGACACCAAATGTGCCCCTCGTGCAGACTTTCTGGCACTGAGACAGTGCACCCACCCAGCTCCAATACACTAAATCCTGTCTGGGAGGTGGTCACACCTCCCTGTGACAGGATGCCTATTGTGCTGCCTTCCCCTGCTCGAGCTTGGCTCAGCAGCAGGAGGGTAGAATCGTGTCTGTGGCTGGCAGCATCCATTTTGTGCTGTCCGGGTCGAGAAAGCTGGTACCGGTATACTAGGTACCCCCAGAAGCTTGGTTCTGAGCGGAGGAATTATACCTGCCACACCAGTTACTTGTGTGGAGGTATGATTCCAAGGTGTTTGATACCAAACACGACGTATTTTGTTGCAGTCGTTTTCGAGATAGCATTTACTGCGAGGTTATAATGCACCTCTATCTATATGTCTGGCTGCATCACAGACAACCCAGGAGAATGGTCTCCGAAGGCTGCAGAGGGGCCCTACTCATGCAGGAGCACCCTCTCACGTAAAACCCAGCACCCTGCCTTCAGGATTGGTAAGGCCTGCTATAGGGGTGACTTATAAGTTTTAAGTGTAGTGATATATATAGATATAGTGAACCTATATCTCTCATAAGTGGTGCAAGCACCAGCTTACACAGGTTGCAGTAGCACACCTGTAGTTCCATTTTGCATGGCCTCCCATGGGTGGCATAATACATGCTTCAGCCCATGGGAGGCCTCTGGGGTACCTTCGCCCTGGGTACATGTGTACCATATACTAGGGACTTATAAGGGTGTCCCAGTATCCAATCTGGAGTGTACCAAAGTACATGCATAGCAATTTAAAGGAGAAAGTAGAAAGGCTGGGGTCCTGAATAGCAGGATCCCAGCCAGACTAGTCAAAACAGTGGGTGCAAAAAGCAAAAAAGTGGGGTTAACCATAAGAAGCAGATCCTACTTTCCTACACAACCCCCCCAAATGAAAGGAGATGAGACTAACCTTGCCCAGTTGAGTCTTCATGTTCTAAGTGGAAATATCTGGAGAGTCCATCTGCATTGGCATGGTTACTCCCAGGTCTATGTTCCACTGTATAGTCCATCCCCTGTAGGGAAATGGACCACCTCAAAAGTTTGGGGTTTTCACCCTTCATTTGTTTCAGCCACAAGAGGGGCTTGTGGTCAGTCTGAGCAATGAAGTGAGTTCCAAATAAGTATGGCCTCAACTTCTTCAGAGCCCAAACCACAGCAAAGGCTTCCCTCTCAATAGCTGACCAACGTTTCTCTCTGGGGGTCAACCTTCTACTAATAAAAGCTACTGGTTGATCCTGACCCTCTGCATTCAATTGTGATAACACAGCCCCTACCCCCAACTCAGATGCATCAGTTTGAACAATGGATTGTTTGGAATAATCAGGACTTTGCAGAATGGTAGCAGTGCACATGGCCTGATTGAGGTCATCAAATGCCTTCAGACAGCTAACTGTCCACTGAACTTTCTTGGGCATTCTCTTTGATGTCAGATCATTCAAGGTAGTCACTATAGACCCATTATCCTTGACAAATCTTCTGTAATACCCAGTCAGGCCCAAGAAAGCTCTGACCTGAGTCTGGGTAGTTGGAGCAATCCAGTCCATGATGGTCTGGATTTTGCTTTGCAAGGGTTGAACCTGGCCTCCACCCACAAGGTGGCCCAGGTACACAACCTGACTCTGCCCTATCTGGCACTTAGTAGCCTTGATAGTGAGGCCTGCCTCTTGCAAGGCCTCGAAAACATTCTGTAGGTGGACCAGGTGATCCTCCCAGGTGGAACTAAAGACAGCTATATTATCAAGATATGCTGCACTATAGTCTTCCAGGCCTGTAAGGACTTTGTTCACCAACCTTTGGAATGTGGCAGGTGCATTCTTCAAGCCAAAAGGCATTACCACAAATTGATAATGCCCACTAGGGGTTGAGAATGCTGTTTTTGGCTTGGCCTCCTCAGCTATTCTGATTTGCCAGTAGCCAGCAGTGAGGTCAAATGTACTTAAAAACTTGGCTGAGGCCAAAGTATCAATAAGTTCATCTGCCCTTGGAATTGGATGAGCATCAGTCCTAGTGACTGCATTGAGTCCCCTGTAGTCAACACAAAACCTCATCTCTTTTTTACCACCCTGGGTGTTAGGTTTAGGTACCAAGGCTACTGGACTAGCCCAGGGGCTATCTGAGGGCTCAATGACTCCCAGTTCCAACATCTTTTGGACCTCAGTCCTGATGCAATCCCTGACATGGTCAGGTTGTCTGTAAATGTAGGGGCATATTAGCAAGACCGGCGATAAAATTATCGCCGTTTTAGCGGCAGGAAACTGCCGCTAAAACGGCGATAATGGGCTTGCTAATATGCGTTATGGAATTCCAATAGAAGCCCAGGTTAGATGTGCAGGACATCTAACCTGGGCTTCTATTGGAATTCATAACGCATATTAGCAAGCCCATTATCGCCGCTTTAGCGGCAGTTTCCTGCCGCTAAAACGGCGATAATTTTATCGCCGGTCTTGCTAATATGCCCCCTAGTTCTTTACAGGTAGGTTCTCACCTGTGTCCACTTCATGGTTACACCAGGCGGTCTGACATGGAGTCAGGGAAAAAATGTGCCAATACGGATTGAGGACCTTCCTGCAAACAGACTGTTGCTGCTCAGTGAGGCTGCTTGCCAAAGCTACACCATCTACTGAGCCATCATCAGGGTTCTGTGAGAGGAGATCAGGGAGTGGGTCACTCTCTTCCTCCTGTCCCTCATCAGTAGCCATGAGCAAGCCCATGTCTGCCCTGTCAACATAAGGCTTGAGCCTGTTCACATGGAGCACCCTGTGGGGGCTCCTGGGAGTTCCAAGGTCCACCAAGTAGGTGACCTCTCCCTTCTGCTCAAGAATGGTATGGGGTCCACTCTATTTGTCTTGGAGAGCTGCTGGGGCCACAGGCTCCAACACCCATACCTTCTGCCCTAGCTGATAAGCAGTCAAGACAGCCTTTTGGTCATGCCAGGCCTTTTGCAATTCCTGGCTAGCCTCAAGGTTTTTACTGGCCTTCTTCATATGCTCAGCCATCCTGGAATGGAGACCAAGTACATAGTCCACTATGTCTTGTTTAGGAGGTTTGAGAGGTAACTCCCATCCCTCCTTTACCAAACACAGGGGACCCCTAACTGGGTGCCCAAACAAAAGTTCAAAAGGGCTGTAGCCAACCCCCTTCTGTGGGACCTCTCTGTAGGCAAAGAGAAGGCAGGGCAATAGAACATCCCATTTTTGCCTAAGCTTCTCTGGGAGTCCCATTATCATGCCCTTTAGGGTTTTGTTGAATTTTTCAACTAACCCATTGCATTGTGGGTGATAGGGTGTGGTAAATTTGTAATTTACACCACACTCCTTCCACATTGCAGTAATGTAACTAGTCATAAAGTTTGTGCCTCTGTCTGTTAAGACCTCCTTAGGAAAACCTACCCTGGAGAAAATCCCCAGGAGGGCCCTAGCCACCACAGGTGCTGTGGTGGTCCTAAGGGGAATAGCTTCTGGATACCTAGTGGCATGGTCCACCACCACTAAGATGTAAGAATGTCCAGATGCTATTGGAGGGTTCATGGGACCAATTATGTCAGTCCCAACCCTCTCAAAGGGAACCCCCACCACAGGTAGTGGTATCAGGTTGGCCTTTTTAGTGCCACCTGCCTTTCCACTGGCTTGGCAAGTGATACAGGAGCGGCAAAACTCCTTTGTGTCCTCTGACATGTGGGGCCAGTGAAAGTGAGGGACAAGCCTGCCCCAAGTCTTACTTTGGCCTAAGTGACCTGCTAGGGGAATGTCATGTGTTAGGGTGAGTAGGAAGCCCCTAAACCTCAGAGGTATAACCAACCTCCTGGTGGCACCAGGCTTGGGGTCTCTACCCTCTGAATATAGGAGTCCCTCATCCCAATAGATCCTGTGGGACCCACTGACATTCCCTGCAGCCTCAGCAGCAGCTTGCTGTCTGAGGGGTTTAAGAGAGGGGCAGGTTTGCTGCTCCTGGCTCAGATCTGCCCTGGAAGGGCCCCATGTCCCCAAGAACTCAACCTGATCAGGTTCAAGCTCATCTGGGACAGTACCTTCACAAGGCCTGGGATCATCTTCCTCAAAGACTGATCCTCACTCTGAGCCTGGGGGGAAGACACAGCCTTACCCCTTCTGCTCCTCTTCTTGGAAGGCACCTGGTCCATCTTTTCAGGATCTAGGGCCTGTTCAGTGGTCTTCAGTTTGGCCTGTGACCTAGTCATAGCAAAAACATCTGCAGTGATGCCCAACATTGCTGCAGGTGTCCTAAGTTTCACTTCAGCCCAGGCTGATGTCTCCAAATCATTGCCCAATAAGCATTCCACAGGGAGGTCTGAGCTATCCACAACCTTCTTAGGGCCAGTTACCCCTCCTCAGCTGAAAATAACAACTGCCAAGGAATGATTAATCCTGACATTGTTAGCATTGGTCACTTGGTACATTGCACCAAGTACGATCTGGTCAGGGCCCACAAGATCTTTTGTCACCATAGTGACACTTGCTCCTGTGTCCTGTATGCCATGGCCTCCTTACCATTTATCAAAGGCTGCTGCCTGTATTTGCCCAGGTTACTGGGACTGACAAATAAGGAGGCAATATCCATGCCTCCATCACAGACTAGAACAGCCTGAGCTAGAGTTCTGACTAGGCCAGAACCCACCTCAGAGCCCAAGGTTAACCCTACTTTTCCCTTGTTCCCTGTACCACCACTTGAAACTGTACTAGGGGGAGCAGTTGCCTTAGGGGCAGTGGTGGTTGGAGTTGAATCCTTGGCCTTTGGACAATTGGCATCTCTTGTCCAATAGGTTTTTTCTTTACATATGTAACACCAAGGTTTATTTTTGCCTTTTCCTTTGTTGGATTGTGACTCCCCCCCAGATGCAGGTTTTTGGGGCCCTGATGAAGAGTTTTGATCTTTATTTTTGTCCCCACCCTTATCTGAGGTTTTAGAATCTGTTTTCTTCTGGTCACCACCATTGGTCTGAGTTTCCTGCTTCATCCTGGTTCTGACCAACTTATCTGTCTTCTTTCCCAATTATTGGGGAGAAGTCAGATCAGAGTCAACCAGGTATTGATGCAACAACTGGTTTGGGCAATTATTAAGGATCTGCTCCCTCATAAACAAGTTATACAATCCCTTAAAATCATTTACCTTGCTGCCAAGCAACCAGACTTCCAGAGCCTTAATGGCACAATCAACAAAGTCTACCCAGTCCTGAGTCTGTGTCTTCTGGGTGTCTCTGAACTTAATCCTGTACTGTTCAGGGGTTAAGTCAAACCCTTCAATGAGAGCACTCTTCAGAACTGAGTAATTGTCAGCATCCTCTTCTCTTACAGTGAGGAGCTTATCTCTACCTTTGTCAGCAAATGAGAGCCACAAGATAGCTGCCCACTGCTCTTGAGGGACCCTCTGTACTTTACAGGCCCTTTCTAAAGCAATTATCCATTTCTGGATATCATCCCCTACATGGAAGAAGGGACAATCTTGCTGAGATTCCTATGATCAAAGGTGTGTTCCCTACCTCTAGGGACACTATTGCTGCCACCATGGGACTCTAGTCCCAATTGTTTTCTAGCTCTCTGGACTTCTAAGGACTCTTTATCCAGGACCAATTGCTCCTGCCTGAGCCTAAGCCTAGCTTTCTCAAGCTCAAGAAATTGGTACTCCCTGTCATAAGAGTTGTCCCTCTTGCTAGATACAGAGGTCCCTATAGAATGTCTAGAGTGTGTTGACTCAGCAGAGGGAGATCTAGATCTCCTTGGTAGACTCTGCACTCTCCCTGGGGGAATGAAGTGAGGGCCTTCATGACCCTCTCCATCTTCCTCCTGGAGATCTGAGTTATTCAGGGGTGGATCATTTTGATCCTCCTGTGCAGGGTTTGAGTCTAGGTCATAGAAGGTTTCCCCTCCTGACCTGTCTTCATCCCCTGTCCCACCCACTCTGTCCTGCTCATCTGACCCAGGAGTCTTCCTAAGGTCGTCTAACAGTAACACCTCAATGAGACGTTGAGTGTTGGCATTTCTCCCTGTCTTCAGCTTCCTAGATACACACATGGCTTTCAATTCTGTGAATGTGAAATCATCATATCTACTTGGCAGAGGGCCACCAGTGGCACCTCCTTTAGAAGACATACTAAGGGGCCGATTCCGATCTCGGTCGGAGGCGCACCCAACACCATTCGGTCGGGAAAAAGCCATGCGAAAGCCTGTTTCCCGATCGATCCGTACAGCACACCGAACGAGCAAGTACGATGCGCACAACAGCAAAGAATCCGGCCGAGCCGTACTCACCCAAACCAGGTCCTGTTCTCCGACCGAGGCGAATCCGGAAACGCCGAATCGAGTCGCACGGAAGGAAAAATGCAGCCCCGTCCGGCCGGACAAGTACGATGCGCTTTCCGTACGCGCCGAACCCGTCGCTACGCACGGCACGTCAAAGCATCCGGGAGAGGCGCACATAAGCTCCGATTCGCGCCACAACACGATCCACGGCTCCGAGACGAACACGGCAGCGACGAGGACGACGCGAAGCGACGAGGGCGAAGCGCCGAGGACGAGGCGAAGCGACGAGGACGACGCGAAGCAACGAGAAGGACGAACAACACAAACCAACCATGAATCCCTTCGTCCCGATCATACCAATATTCTACATATACTACCGGAACAGGCACGGACGCGTACGGCGCAGAAGGTAAGCCAGACACCAACCACAAAACACATACAACACGTACACGACACATCACACACACACAGAGGGATGCAGAATATACTTACACCAGCAACAGCAGCACCATAGGGGCGGGATGCCCATCACCAATGCCACATATGCACACAGGGGCCTGAATGCGCACCACCACCCCTACCCAGGGGGGCAGGATGCCTACCACCACTACCACCCTTACCCAGGGGGCTGGATGCCTACCACTACTACCACCCTTACCCAGGGGGGCTGGATGCCTACCACCACTACCACCCTGACCCAGGGGGGCAGGATGCCTACCACTACTACCACCCTCAGCCAGGGGGCAGGATGCCTACCACTACTACCACCCTCACCCAGGGGGGCAGGATGCCTACCACTACTACCACCCTCACCCAGGGGGCAGGATGCCTACCACTACTACCACCCTCACCCAGGGTGGGCTGGATGCCTACCACTACTACCACCCTCACCCAGGGGGGCAGGATGCCTACCACTACTACCACCCTCAGCCAGGGGGGCAGGATGCCTACCACTACTACAACCCTTAGCCAGGGGGGCAGGATGCCTACCACTACAACCACCCTCACCCAGGGGGGCAGGATGCCTACCACTACTACCACCCTCACCCAGGGGGGCAGGATGCCTACCACTACTACCACCCTCACCCAGGGTGGGCTGGATGCCTACCACTACTACCACCCTCACCCAGGGGGGCAGGATGCCTACCACTACTACCACCCTCACCCAGGGGGCAGGATGCCTACCACCACCCTTAGCCAGGGGGGCTGGATGCCTACCACTACTACCACCCTTAGCCAGGGGGCAGGATGCCTACCACTACTACCACCCTCACCCAGGGGGCAGGATGCCTACCACTACTACCACCCTCACCCAGGGGGCAGGATGCCTACCACTACTACCACCCTCACCCAGGGTGGGCAGGATGCCTACCACTACTACCACCCTCACCCAGGGGGGCTGGATGCCTACCACTACTACCACCCTCACCCAGGGGGGCAGGATGCCTACCACTACTACCACCCTCACCCAGGGTGGGCTGGATGCCTACCACTACTACCACCCTCACCCAGGGGGGCAGGATGCCTACCACTACTACCACCCTCACCCAGGGGGGCAGGATGCCCACCACCACCCTTAGCCAGGGGGGGCTGGATGCCTACCACTACTACCACCCTTAGCCAGGGGGGGCAGGATGCCTACCACTACTACCACCCTCACCCAGGGTGGGCTGGATGCCTACCACTACTACCACCCTCACACAGGGGGGGCAGGATGCCTACCACTACTACCACCCTCACCCAGGGGGGGCAGGATGCCTACCACCACCCTTAGCCAGGGGGGGCTGGATGCCTACCACTACTACCACCCTTAGCCAGGGGGGCAGGATGCCTACCACTACTACCACCCTCACCCAGGGGAGACAGGATGCCTACCACTACTACCACCCTCACCCAGGGGGACATGATGCCTACCACTACTACCACCCTCACCCAGGGTGGGCAGGATGCCTACCACTACTACCACCCTCACCCAGGGGGGGCTGGATGCCTACCACTACTACCACCCTCACCCAGGGGGGGCAGGATGCCTACCACTACTACCACCCTCACCCAGGGTGGGCTGGATGCCTACCACTACTACCACCCTCACCCAGGGGGGGGCAGGATGCCTACCAGTACTACCACCCTCACCCAGGGGGGGCAGGATGCCTACCACCACCCTTAGCCAGGGGGGGCTGGATGCCTACCACTACTACCACCCTTAGCCAGGGGGGGCAGGATGCCTACCACTACTACCACCCTCACCCAGGGTGGGCTGGATGCCTACCACTACTACCACCCTCACACAGGGGGGGCAGGATGCCTACCACTACTACCACCCTCACCCAGGGGGGGCAGGATGCCTACCACCACCCTTAGCCAGGGGGGGCTGGATGCCTACCACTACTACCACCCTTAGCCAGGGGGGACAGGATGCCTACCACTACTACCACCCTCACCCAGGGGGGGCAGGATGCCTACCACTACTACCACCCTCACCCAGGGGGGTCTGGATGCCTACCACTACTACCACCCTCACCCAGGGGGGCTGGATGCCTACCACCACCCTTAGCCAGGGGGGCTGGATGCCTACCACTACTACCACCCTTAGCCAGGGGGCAGGATGCCTACCACTACTACCACCCTCACCCAGGGGGGCAGGATGCCTACCACTACTACCACCCTCACCCAGGGGGGCAGGATGCCTACCACTACTACCACCCTCACCCAGGGGGGCAGGATGCCTACCACTACTACCACCTCACCCAGGGTAGGCTGGATGCCTACCACTACTACCACCCTCACCCAGGGGGGCAGGATGCCTACCACCACCCTTAGCCAGGGGGGCTGGATGCCTACCACTACTACCACCCTTAGCCAGGGGGCAGGATGCCTACCACTACTACCACCCTCACCCAGGGGGCAGGATGCCTACCACTACTACCACCCTCACCCAGGGGGGCAGGATGCCTACCACTACTACCACCCTCACCCAGGGGGGCAGGATGCCTACCACTACTACCACCCTCACCCAGGGGGCTGGATGCCTACCACTACTACCACCCTCAGCCAGGGGGCAGGATGCCTACCACCACTACCACCCCCACCCATAGGATGGACAATGCATGACACAACCAGCACACCACAACCTAGGGAATGCAAGAAGAAGACATCCCCCAACACCATGACAAGCGTGTGTAGACTGTGTCAAATGCCTACAACACCTAACATGACTTCGAACATACAATGTGACCCCCTAGCACATGTGCCACACAAATATGTGTGTGGCACACACAACGCAAGCAGGCCATGACCCTTGTGGCAATGGGGTCCAAACCCCCATCATCACAGTGACCAAAAGGTAAGTGTGGGGTCCATAGCTGCAGCACATTTTGAACATTGTGGCAATGGGGTCCAAACCCCCATCATCACAGTGACCAAAAGGTAAGTGTGGGGTCCATAGCTGCAGCACATTTTGAACATTGTGGCAATGGGGTCCAAACCCCCATCATCACAGTGACCAAAAGGTAAGTGTGGGGTCCATAGCTGCAGCACATTTTGAACATTGTGGCAATGGGGTCCAAACCCCCATCATCACAGTGACCAAAAGGTAAGTGTGGGGTCCATAGCTGCAGCACATTTTGAACATTGTGGCAATGGGGTCCAAACCCCCATCATCACAGTGACCAAAAGGTAAGTGTGGGGTCCATAGCTGCAGCACATTTTGAACATTGTGGCAATGGGGTCCAAACCCCCATCATCACAGTGACCAAAAGGTAAGTGTGGGGTCCATAGCTGCAGCACATTTTGAACATTGTGGCAATGGGGTCCAAACCCCCATCATCACAGTGACCAAAAGGTAAGTGTGGGGTCCATAGCTGCAGCACATTTTGAACATTGTGGCAATAGGGTCCAAACCCCCATCATCACAGTGACCAAAAGGTAAGTGTGGGGTCCATAGCTGCAGCACATTTTGAACATTGTGGCAATGGGGTCCAAACCCCCATCATCACAGTGACCAAAAGGCAAGTGTGGGGTCCATAGCTGCAGCACATTTTGAACATTGTGGCAATGGGGTCCAAACCCCCATCATCACAGTGACCAAAAGGTAAGTGTGGGGTCCATAGCTGCAGCACATTTTGAACATTGTGGCAATGGGGTCCAAACCCCCATCATCACAGTGACCAAAAGGCAAGTGTGGGGTCCATAGCTGCAGCACATTTTGAACATTGTGGCAATGGGGTTCAAACCCCCATCATCACAGTGACCAAAAGGTAAGTGTTGACAAAGTAAGAGGTGCAACTGCCAAACTGCATGGATGATTCCTGGTCACAGAACAACAAACACATCAGTGGCAAAGTAGTGTATGTGTCCCATTGCAACATAAATTGGGGGAGCCAAATCCTGCAGTGCAAATAAGACATAACTTTGGCCATGTGCAGACAAACAACACCCATGGGGGCTGACACCGTCAACAATCATCAATGACACAATGACAGAAGTGACCATCCGAATGCAGACCCACATATTTGCACCAATGGGCACACACATGCAGATACCCTGTGGAGCCTGCAGATGTGAGGTGAACAGATACCATACCATGGCAGCAATGGGACACACAATCAACAATTAGCACCAAATGAGGGCTCCCGTCCCATCAGCCTGGTCATGGAAGTGCCAACGGAATCATCAGCACAGATCCAACACACTTGTATAGCAATGTTGCACTGACAACACAGATGAGTCCTTCCCCATTGATGCCCAAACCTGCATGTTCACTGGAGATGGCCACACGGTCAGGGAAGTAGACGAATAGAACAATGGCAGGCACAACAGATGTGCAGGGGTGGAAGCCACAGATGTGAAATTGCCAATCTAAGTAGGAAATCCCATTGCCAAATACTGAACACATGACACCCTCAGATGCTGCTATGGATGACATGGATACACCACAGGATAGGACACATTCCCCTGGACCACATGGGTTCCTGCACAGTAACACTTCATTATCATGAGACCAAATATCACCATCACTGCAGCAAGGGCATGGTTAGCATCATCAACATCATGTACATCAGAAGCAAAAGCACTAGAGAACAGAAAGTTGCTTTATTCAGCATATGTGGCATTAAAAGTAGAAGTCCGGTAGAACATAAACAAAGGCCAATGGCCAGTCCATCAACAAAGTCACAAGTGGGTGACAGTGGCAGATGCCACCCTACACATGCCTGCACAAAACCAGGGACAATCCACTAGGAGGGGCAACCGGGGGCTAGGCCAGGCACCGCAGGGACAGGATCAGGGCTCACCAGGAGGAAGCAGGGAAGGGGTGGTGGGTGCTGGAGAGCCACTGACAACTGCAGTGGAGGTGTCTGACATGGTGTGTGCCGGCACAACTGGGGGGCATGGCTCAGATGTTGTGGGTGCCGGCACGACTGCAGTGGACCCTGCAGATGGAGTGGACAGGTCCGCCACTGCAGTGCCCAAGTCAGACAGGGTGGTAGTGGACTCCACTGCAGTGCCTACCACCAGGGGAGGAGAATGGGGAACAGGCAAGGTGGGCTGGACAGAGGGGGAGGACACCCTCACCACATCAGTGGCACAGACGAGCGCAGCGGGGGGTGTGGTGCCGGGAGAGCAAGTGGCAGGGGAGAAGGCCGGAGCCTCTTGGGGATGGTATATCTGTGGGTGGGGGAACCTGGGGCAGGGTGTGGTGGGGGCACCTGTGGAGTGGGGGCCTGAGGGATGGAGGAAGGAGACCTGGTGCTTGAGCTGCAGGGCGGCGGCGGGGTCTTGCTCTTAGCACTCCGGGGGACTTGCGGGTGGGGGCCTCAGTCTGTCTGCGCCTGGGGAAGGGTGTCCGGGGGCGAGGGGCACTCTGCTCCATGTGGGGGCTTCCTCTTCCCCCTGGATGCTGGGGCAGCTGGATCGGAGGGGAAGAGGTCGAGGTCACTGAGGAAGAGGCGCTGGGTCTTTGGGGTTGCAGGTGAGGCAAGGGAGGGTGCTTTGGAGGGAGAGGCAACGGAGGACTGCGCAGTGCCCGTGGATGCGTGTGTGTGTACCAGGGCCCCATCCCCTGTGAGTCTGGTTTCAGTCCCCTGACTGTGCGTGCGTGTGCGTTTAGTTTGTGGCGTGTGTGTCTGTGTGCTGGACGTGTGTGTGCTGGTGTGTGCCTGTGCCGGTGTGTGTGTGCTTGGGACGGGTAAGGTGCTGGGGAGTGTGGATGGAGCAGAGGCAGGAGGGGTGAGGGACTGTCTGAGGAGGGACACTGCTGCCGTCAGGGAGGAGTCCATGGACCTGTTGCCCCTCTGTAGGTCAGACATGCCCGATGAGATGCCCTCCATGAACGACACCAGCTGAGTCAACAGAGCGGTGTGCGCATGGAGGACACTCAGCATGGCTGTCTGCCCTACATGGAGCTGGCGAAGGAGGTACACAGACTCCTCACTCAGGGCAGCAGGGGACACAGGGGCAGGGGTGCGGTGCCTGGGCCAAAGGAGACACGCTCCTGAACATGGGAGCCTCCACGGACCTGGGGAATGGGAGCCGATGGGAGGGCGGTGGTGGTGCTGGTGGTGGCGGGGACAGCAACACTAGCTGGGGTGTGGTGGCTGCTGACACCCGCCTCCACAAGGGAGTCATCCTCCGAGTTGCTCTGGTCCTCAGCTGAGGTGGATGGTGCTGAGGACTCCTCGGTGTGGCTCCCTCGCCCTCCGTGCCACTGGGTCCCTCCGACCACTCCTCGGCTGCTGACCCAGTCTGGCTCTCTGGCTCCTCCTGGTCCGTGGAGCTGTCCCCTTCCGTGGCCGTGGATGTATCTGCAAACAATGGGGAAACAGACAGACATCAGTCACCTGCACCAAACGCACACACCACTGTGAGCACAGCACATTACAGAGCAAGCCCTGGCATCATTAGTTGCACATTGCTAAAAGTGCCCTAACTGAACAGGAGAAGCCAATTGTCAGTCTGATGCCAAGCATGGCACTCACATCCCACATGGCCTTGCACCCATCTGTCTGGTGTCTGTTGGATTGCAACACCCCAGTGTGGACACATGCATCAAGTACACAGTAGTTGGACAGTGCAGAGGACACGCTGTGGCATGTGGACATGCACACATCACAGCTCTTGCCACTGAGTCAGTACAGGTTTCCGGATGAAAGGGATGCCCAGAGTCAAATAGGAAATGCATGTGATGCATACCAGCGACAGACACCATGATGCACCCATGTCCTGATAGCCAGCGCCACTATGGTGTGCATGTAGCACATGTCACTCCCCTGCAGGACCACCAATAAGTTGACACATGCCATGGCAGAGGCATGACTGCTAAGTCATACATCACTGTCTCAGTGATGTATGACTTGGCAGCCAGACAACAACACTATGCACTGTGTCACAATAGTAGGTCATGGGGAATGCAAGTCCTGGAGCTGCACAAGTGCACATGTACATCCCCCACACAACACATCATCTTAACCCTCATCTGTCCAGGTCACACCTATTGGACATATGGGAGACCTGTGACACTACCCTCTGAACCTGAGCCCCTCACAATTTGCTGTGAATGGGGAACAGCTGCCTGAACTTCACATTCGCATACCCCAGTCTGCACGGGCAGCTGATCAAACACCTATGTGACACACAAGTATCGTCTCCTATGGTCACATCTCCAGGGGCATGCTGAGCCCCTACCAAGAAACACCCCAGCAGTCCTGGCAACTAATCCACAGCACACTGACACAGAGGCAGACACCTGAGGGCTCAAATCACTGTGCACAATGTGTCAGCTGATACACGGGAGTGGGAGTACAGAGTGCATTGCATGGCCTGGAGTAGGCATGACTGTCCTGCTCCAGATGAATGAGGGATGTGCCCTGGACAGTGGATAGCTGGCTATGTATGTGTGACACACGTAATCTGCACACTCCTGGGGCCCAAACATTGTTCCCACCCGCTGCATGGGCGTGTGCCACATACCCCAGGCACATGTGGTGGCTCAGCTCAGCAAGTGGACCGCATATCAAAGCAACACGCAGATCACATGTCCAAACCCAGGCGTTGTGTGAACAATGGACCCACCCATGATGCCCACAACAGAGTTAGGGAAACAGATGCTGTCCCCCACCTTTAGTGAAGCAAACTGCAAGGACACAGTCCCAAGTGACACAATTCCCTGAATGTAAGGGCCACACCTGGGTATCAGATGAGCAGTGGGCAGTGCACAATAGAGGGACATGGCTCCTGGACAACATGACTGCTGCACTGTGGCAGTTGAACCAGGCCAGAGGAGGGCACAAAGCATGTAATACAGAGTTCACAGTGCAGTCTTTGACTCACCCCCTCCTTGCTGCTGTCTGGCCTTCAGCTGCCCATCCAGGTCTGGAAACACCACCGCCAGGATCTGGAGCATGTGGGGGTCAGGGTCCGTGTTCCGCCCCTCCTGCGAGGAGGCGACAGCTTCAGCTGGACCCGTGCAATCCTCCGGGTCCAGCCCCGAAGGTCCTGCCACCTCTTCTGGCAGTTGCGGATCCGGCGCTTGTAGACCCCCACGGACCGGACAGCCCGGACGATGTCCTTCCAGATTTCCTGCTTCCGATGGGCATTAACCTGTCAGGATGACAAAGTGAAAAGGCCATTACCACACATGCAACATATCCGTGCATGACAGAGTTGTATATACATGTCTCAATCACAGGGGCACATGATGTACACAGGCAGTGCAAAGCTGACCATGGACAGTTTGCCAGACGTCACTACATGGTATCATTGCATGGGAAGTAAAACCATGTTCAAATGCACTGTCACTGCACCATACCTGTCCAGTGCAAGTCACTACACACTATGGGGGGTGACAACTACTCAGTGAGCCTGCTATGCAGTGGCGTGCAGACAATCAGCCTTGCTAGTCACACAAAATGCACATTCAGAAAGGCAGTGCACAGAACACTCACCTGCTCCCCTGGTGTCCCATACAGCTTGCTGTACTGTGGAAGTAGGCTGTCCAGCAGGGCCTGGTTCTCTTCAAGGCTGAAGGCTGGGGCTCTCTCCACAGTACGTGCCATTGCAGGGTCCAGAGGGGCAGAGACAGCAGCAGTGCAGTGGCAGATGTCGTCCTGGAGCATGTAGTGCAGGCAAGTGAGCTCTCAGGGGAACAGCCAGCAATATATATGTGCTGGAGAGGCAGATACTGTCCCTTGTGTCCAAAGTGATAGGTCCAAGTCGTTTGCATCTTCTGAATCTGGCCAATCCATGGAATAGCAGCACCAAAACACGCCCACAGCATCCTTCAAATCTTCAACTTCATGACATACACGATTTTGCAACATTGTTGTGGGTGACCAACTGAATTTACAGCAACCGACTCGTTCGAAATTCGAAAACGCGTCCGTTGCCAGGCAAGCCCATTGTCAATGGGTGCGCCCCGATCGGTCCATTGCGGTACAACGCGCACAGGGGTACAACGCGTACCCGCACACATTGAATGCAATGGGCCGGCCGGAGGCACCGATCGGTCCATTGCAGTTCAACATGCACAGGGGTACAACGCGTACCCGCACACATTGAATGCAATGGTCCGGCCGGAGGCACCGATCGGTCCATTGCGGTACAACGCGCACAGGGGTACAACGCGTACCCGCACACATTGAATGCAATGGGCCGGCCGGAGGCACCGATCGGTCCATTGCAGTTCAACGCGCACAGGGGTACAACGCGCACCCGCACACATTGAATGTAATGGGCCGGCCGGAGGCACCGATCGGTCCATTGCAGTTCAACGCGCACAGGGGTACAACGCGTACCCGCACACATTGAATGCAATGGGCCGGTCGGAGGCACCGATCGGTCCATTGCAGTTCAACGCGCACAGGGGTACAACGCGTACCCGCACATTGAATGCAATGGGCCGGCCGGAGGCACCGATCGGTCCATTGCGGTACAACGCGCACAGGGGTACAACGCGTACCTGCACACATTGAATGCAATGGGCCGGCCGGAGGCACCGATCGGTCCATTGCAGTTCAACGCGCACAGGGGTACAACGCGTACCCGCACACATTGAATGCAATGGGCCGGCCGGAGGCACCGATCGGTCCATTGCGGTACAACGCGCACAGGGGTATAACGCGTACCCGCACACATTGAATGCAATGGGCCGGCCGGAGCCACCGATCGGTCCATTGCAGTTCAACGCGCACAGGGGTACAACGCGTACCCGCACACATTGAATGCAATGGGCCGGCCGGAGGCACCGATCGGTCCATTGCAGTTCAACGCGCACAGGGGTACAACGCGTACCCGCACACATTGAATGCAATGGGCCGGCCGGAGGCACTGATCGGTCCATTGCGGTACAACGCGCACAGGGGTACAACGCGTACCCGCACACATTGAATGCAATGGGCCGGCCGGAGGCACCGATCGGTCCATTGCAGTTCAACGCGCACAGGGGTACAACGCGTACCCGCACACATTGAATGCAATGGGCCGGCCGGAGGCACCGATCGGTCCATTGCGGTACAACGCGCACAGGGGTACAACGCGTACCCGCACACATTGAATGCAATGGGCCGGCCGGAGGCACCGATCGGTCCATTGCAGTTCAACGCGCACAGGGGTACAACGCGTACCCGCACACATTGAATGCAATGGGCCGGCCGGAGGCACCGATCGGTCCATTGCAGTACAACGCGCACAGGGGTACAACGCGTACCCGCACACATTGAATGCAATGGGCCGGCCGGAGGCACCGATCGGTCCATTGCAGTACAACGCATCACTGTACATGTGACTGGCATATGTCAGCATGCCTGTCTCAGATGGACATATGCCAGCCACAGATAGCTCCCAGGGAGTGAGGGGCACACCTACATCACGACAGCCTGTCCAAACTTTATCATAAGGCATGTAAGGCTGCATTTCCTATTGTGTGTATGTTGGTGTACATGTTGTCCTGTGGGTGTCACCTGTGGGCAGCCACCCCCAGGCTGTGCACGTGTTCATGGGGACAGGATCCTGGGTGTTACGTGTACATGACCACTGTGATGTGCAACTGTTCATATCTGTGCATGTGCCATGGTCACATTTCACAGTGGTGTATGTGTATGTCATGTCACATACCCCGTGAGTTCCATGTGGGACGGTATGTTTGAGCCAGGGTGTCCCAGTGGCACAATAGTGATGGTCCTCCACAGTCTTTGTGCATGTAGTGTTTACAATGTCTCTGATTTCATGTGCACAATGGGAGACAGTCTCCACATCCACGTTGTGTGTGCATGGACTCTGATGTTGTGCGTGTGTGTCACAGACGTCCATGTCTGTCCTGCCGTGGCAAGTGGGGCCACTACCTGTGGGGGTCATGGTTGTTTTGCTGTGGTGTATACATGATACTCCATGTAATGCCAGTGTCCATGTGGCATTACAGGGTCCCTGGGAATGTACCTGTCGTTGAGCTGTGGTGCCTGGGGCACATCTGTCCTCACATGTCACTGTGGGGGTTATTGTGACACGGCAGCAGGAGATGGGAACTGTGACACGGCCTCATGATATCCAATGGGCCAACCTGGGACTAATTGATGCCACCTGTTGGACCGTGTTGACAGATGTTGGCCATGTATGTACCATACATGTCCTTCCGGAACTGCACACTTCATGTAGTTGTGCCTCATAATGATGTATGTTGGGATCTTGAGTGTGTTCAATGCCGCATATGTGGGGTGACTGACAATCTTGCTTACTTCTCCTCTGCACTGCAGGGCTCCTGCTGTCCATCGACCATTCCCAGACCTGGCAACAATGGTGGAACGGGACAGCATCCGACGGTACCGCTTTACCAGGCAGCTGATTGAGGATTTGGCAGTGCAGTTGTCCCCACATTTGCAGCCTGGCCGGCCGTATCCTACAGCGCTGACCCCCAAGGTGAAGGTGATGGCAGCCCTACACTTCTTTGCCACTGGTACCTTCCAACATACTGTGGCGACTGCTGGTGGGATGTCACAGACCATGTTCAGCCGTGTGCTCCGCGATGTTTTGGCGGCAATGTTGCTCTTCCTGAACCGGTACATCTATTTGCCTAGACTGCGACGACTCACTGACGTGAAGAGTGACTTTTATGCCCTGGGGAGGATGCCGCATGTAATTGGCTCCATTGATGGGACACATGTGGCTTTGGTACCACCACAGGCCCAGGAGCAGGCCTACAGGAACCGCAAGCACTACCACTCGGTCAATGCACTGGTGGTGTGTCTTGCAGACATGACCATCACACACGTGTGTGCCCGTTTCCCTGGTTCAGCACACGATGCCTTTGTGATGAGGAGTAGTCGCGTCCCCAGGATGATGGCACAGATGCAGAACCAGCGTGCCTGGCTTGCCGGTGTGTACTGACTTTGTGCCATTGTGTGTGATCTGATCTGTAGTATTCCGCCCACTTTTCCAAGTCAGCTAATGTGCACTTGTCTGTCCGTAGGTGACTCGGGATACCCCAACATGACGTGGTTGCTGACACCCCTCAGGAACCCTGTGACACCAGCCCAGATGCGCTACAATGAGGCACATGGTCGGACCAGGAGAGTGATTGAGCGGACCTTTGGTCTCCTGAAGAGCCGCTTCCGCTGCCTGGACAAGACCGGAGGGTCCCTCCCATATGCCCCTGCGAAAGTGTGCAAGATTATCATCGTCTGCTGCATGCTCCACAACCTGGCAGTGCGGAAGGAGTTGCCTCTCATCCAGGATGACAATGACCAACATCCGCCACCTTTGGAGGATCCTGTCCTGGACCACGATGCCAGTGACGATGATGATGATGATGGTGATGGTGATGTCCGCACACAGCTCATCACCAACTTCTTTAGCTGAATGTGAGTATCCTGAGGTGTCATGTCAATGATGTGAGTTGGCATGATGTGTGGGTGGTGCTCTGGTGCTGTTGGAGTGTGTCCATGGGCTACTTGACTGGATGTGTGTTGCGATGTGTGGTGACAGGTGGGCTGTACTCCCCAACAGTGTTGACATGCTAACTTGGTTCTGGGTGGGTATCTTGTAACATGTATTGTGCATGAGTTTTGCTGTTCTGTCCTGTACTCCATTGCTTTTGACTGTGTGTCATTTCTGTCCTTCACAGGGTACTTTCAGATTCGTTTGGTCAACTGTGTCCACCGATGACGTGATTGCACATCCAGGCTGGTAGCTGTTGTGTCCCTACAGGTGATGTGCGCCACACCCATGGACTTCCTTCCGTCTACAGTTGTTGACTGTGTGCCCGCTGCCAGGTGGGATTACCTTGCATCTGTAGTGGTTACGGCATGTTGCAACTGTGTAATAAACCTGTGCTTCACTTTGTGATGTGCGTTGTCTGTGGTCACACATTTGACTGCCATTTGCTTACTGCACCTGTGGGCTACTTGACTACAACTGGGAATGGGTGTGGTGTCTGTGCATTGCACCGTCTTCCCTGGCAACATCAGTGTAGGCAATGAGTCAGATGGCCTAGGTGTGTATGTGTTGTGTAGCCCTGGTGGTGTGTCTCCCTCATGTGTGTCACGTTGCCTGCACTCACATGCCTGTGTTGTCCTTGCTGTTGCAGTTCGCATACACAGTGTAATTTTGCAGTTCATCATCCCCATAACAGCACCCACGTTGGAATCACGACAGAGGCAAGTATGGTGTATTAGTGTGTTTATTGTGATACATTTGTGTTAATAGTGCATAGGATGGGTAGTGCTGTACATAAATCTTGCAATCCCAAGTTCCTAGGTGAATTGAAAGTCCTGGTAGACAGGATCCCCAGTATCGGGGCCACAGTTGTCTGACACATTGGTCCAACTTGTACTCCCCATGCAATGTGTGGGAGTAGTGTTGCCGTCAACAGGGTGAACAGTCTGTGCACAAAGGCGAACATCCAGAACAGGTTCAGGCTTCCTGGGAGTTGCGCTTGGCCATCGGCCTCTCACTTTTCCCTCCTCGGACGACCCCTCTTCTTGGGGGGGGCCCTCAAGTACAGGCTGCTGCGGTGCAGGGGACTCTCCGCCAGAGTCCTCCTCCCTCCCTGTGGCAGTTGCAGTTTGTTCGGCACCAGATGTTGTTGGCACACAGGGAGGTGTGGACTGGTTGCTGTTCATCTGGCGGAGGCATTGTAAAATGTCCCTGTGCACCGCCGTCATCTCATGCAGTGCATCCCACTTGGACTCCACGCGGGACATGTGTGAGTCCACACGGGACATGTGTGACTCCACGTGGGACATGTGGGAGTCCAAGCGGGCATGATGGGCAGCCTGCTGCTGTTTAATGTCTCTGAGGAGCCCCACTACCTGGCTGAGGTCTCCGGTGCTGGACTGGTACGCATCAGCTATGCGTACCAGTTGTGGGTCATCATGCACACCAGCAACGTCTGCAAGCAGCGACCTCTGTCTCCCACCCCTCCCACCACCCCTGCTGACATGTGCAGTGTGTGCAGTGGCACGCACAGATAACCCTGGTCCACCTTGGGGGTTGGTGGTGGTGGTGGTGTCCATGGCCCCAGGTTGGTCCAGGGTCCCTGTGCTGGTGTTGCTCCTTGTTCTGTCCATGTCGGCAGGGATGGTATTCGTGGTGACAGTCGTTGGAGGGGTGGGTGCAGGGGGTGCAGCTGGTGGTCCTGCTGGTGCTGCAGCTGGTGGTCCTGCTGGTGCTGCATGTTGACTTGCACCGGATGTGCCAGGTTGTTCTTCATCGTCCGAGGAGGACAGAGGCTGTACGACGCCAGTGAGCTCGGCATCCTCTTGAGCCTGGGACTGGGACTCCTCAGCGTCTGCTGCTGTGTCCCCATCATCACCTGTTTTTGGGAGACACAAACAATGTATGTTATGTTTCTGCAGGCATCAATGGTTGACACACATGACAGTTGTGACTGTGCCTTTGGGTGCGGGCCTGTACATTGCATTGTCCTAAGTCGTCACAGTCAGGGGTTGATGTTGGTGTGGCACATTGTCCTGCATTATTTGGGCATTTCTATGTATTTTCTGGGGTGTGAACATGGTCTGCATTGGTTGTGTTTGGTTGACAGCCGGCCCTCCTTCCCATCCACCCAGCCAGTCAGTTATCCCACCATGGAACGTGCTTGCGTTGCAGGGAGTGTAAGTTGTCTCTCAGGATGTCAGTCAGTGGTGTCCTGCTGTTTGTTGGTGCACATTTGCCAGCAGGGCCTTGTGCTCCCCACAGCAGTAGCCAGTGTCAGCCATCTTGTGAGTCCTTCTCCACTCCCTGTGATGTGAGCATGGTTCAGGGTGGTGTTGATGGGACAGTTGTGGGGGTGAGCTATGTCTGTGACTACGACTCCCATCCTGCTATTGCCTCCTCCCCCCTTCCCAGCATGCCCATGCTTTCTTCCTTTTTACTCTGCTTCCCTGTGGGGTGGGCTGGCTGTGCTGACAGGATGGCTGGGAGTGTTGTCCTGGCAGTTGTTTGGCTAGAGGTCCCAAGAGTGTCCCTGTGCTTCACACGACATAACCCAGGGTGGTGGTTCTTTGTGGGATCTTGTGTTAGGATGGGGGGCATTGCATTCTACCAGGTGGGTTCTGTGGAGTTTGTGTTGGGGGGTGTGTGAGGGGAGGTGCTTGTGACTATGGTCAGTGCTGCAAGTTCCCCTTCCCACCCAGCTAGCCAGATATCCCACCATGGAACGTGCTTGCGTTGCAGGGAGTTAAAGTTGTCTCTCAGGATGTCAGTCAGTGGTGTCCTGCTGTTTGTTGGTGCACATTTGCCATCAGGGCCTTGTGCTCCCCACAGCAGTAGCCAGTGTCAGCCATCTTGTGAGTCCTTCTCCACTCCCTGTGATGTGAGCATGGTTCAGGGTGGTGTTGATGGGACAGTTGTGGGGGTGAGCTATGTCTGTGACTACGACTCCCATCATGCTATTGCCTCCTCCCCCCTTCCCAGCATGCCCATGCTTCCTTCCTTTTGACTCTGCTTCCCTGTGGGGTGGGCTGGCTGTGCTGACAGGATGGCTGGGAGTGTTGTCCTGGCAGTTGTTTGGCTAGAGGTCCCAAGAGTGTCCCTGTGCTTCACACGACATAACTCAGGGTGGTGGTTCTTTGTGGGATCTTGTGTTAGGATGGGGGGCATTGCATTCTACCAGGTGGGTTCTGTGGAGTTTGTGTTGGGGGGTGTGTGAGGGGAGGTGCTTGTGACTATGGTCAGTGCTGCAAGTCCCCCTTCCCACCCAGCTAGCCAGATATCCCACCATGGAACGTGCTTGCATTGCAGGGAGTGTAAGTTGTCTCTCAGGATGTCAGTCAGTGGTGTCCTGCTGTTTGTTGGTGCACAGTTGCCAGCAGGGCCTTGTGCTCCCCACAGCAGTAGCCAGTGTCAGCCATCTTGTGAGTCCTTCTCCACTCCCTGTGATGTGAGCATGGTTCAGGGTGGTGTTGATGGGACAGTTGTGGGGGTGAGCTATGTCTGTGACTACGACTCCCATCATGCCATTGCCTCCACCCCACTTCCCAGCATTCCCATACTTACTTGCTTTTGTGTGGAGTTCAGTGTGTGTGGGTGTGAGAGCAATGGCAAGATGGCTGACAGTGGTGTCCTGCTGTTGGTTGGTGTGCAGTACCCAGCATGCCCTTGTGCTCCCCACGACACAGCAACAGTGTCAGACATCTTTGATGGGCCTTTCCACTCTCTGTGGGATGTGCATGCGTGAGTGTGAGCTTGCTGGGCCATGTGGTGGGGGATGTAGAGCTGTTACTACGACTCCCATCATGCTATTGCCTCCTCCCCCCTTCCCAGCATGCCCATACTTCCTTCCTTTTGACTCTGCTTCCCTGTGGGGTGGGCTGGCTGTGCTGACAGGATGGCTGGGAGTGTTGTGCTGGCAGTTGTTTGGCTAGAGGTCCCAAGAGTGTCCCTGTGCTTCACACA
The DNA here is from genome assembly GCA_963921515.1 of Calotriton arnoldi. Lineage (NCBI taxonomy): Eukaryota > Metazoa > Chordata > Amphibia > Caudata > Salamandridae > Calotriton > Calotriton arnoldi. The sequence goes on from CAWUFW010011738.1 coordinate 85,887, forward strand.
ACATAACCCAGGGTGGTGGTTCTTTGTGGGATCTTGTGTTAGGATGGGGGGCATTGCATTCTACCAGGTGGGTTCTGTGGAGTTTGTGTTGGGGGGTGTGTGAGGGGAGGTGCTTGTGACTATGGTCAGTGCTGCAAGTCCCCCTTCCCACCCAGCTAGCCAGATATCCCACCATGGAACGTGCTTGCATTGCAGGGAGTGTAAGTTGTCTCTCAGGATGTCAGTCAGTGGTGTCCTGCTGTTTGTTGGTGCACATTTGCCAGCAGGGCCTTGTGCTCCCCACAGCAGTAGCCAGTGTCAGCCATCTTGTGAGTCCTTCTCCACTTCCTGTGATGTGCGCATGGTTCATGGTGGTGTTGATGGGACAGTTGGGGGGGCAATATGTGTGACTGCGACTCCCATGATGCTATTGGCTACACTGACTTGGCCAGCATACACAGAATTCCTTCCTTTGAGTGGTCTTCACTGTGTGTTGGTGTTGTTGTGGTGGCTACATGTCTGGATGTGTTTGTTAGTTCTATTTGTGCCACTGCCTAGCTGTAGTTGTAGTTGTGTTTGTACATGTGTTGGCACAGTTGGATGTGACTTTTTTGATGGCATGTGTTGTGTTTATCTGACTGACATACACATTTTGGGATGATTCTGTTCTGGTTGCTGTGTAATTGCTATGAGTGCATGGTTTGACTCTCCCTTGACAGTGATGTGTGTGTTTTGTGGCAGTATATTGTGTACATTTGTTGTGTACTCACCAGCCTCTGGGATGTCCTCTAGTCCATATACGCTCACTGGCGGAAGGATGGCCCGCACCTTCTCCTCCCAGGGCCTGAGGTATATTGGCTTGGCAGGAGGTCCACTGCCGGTGTATTGGCTGTTGATGTAGTCTTTCTTCAGCATGTCCCATACCCTCCTGCGCACGTCATACCACCTGTTCTGGATGTCGGTCTTTGTGCGCCGACATGGTGATTGGGCGTTCACCCTGTTGATGATCCTCTCCCACATCTTGGTTTTCTGCGACATGGGGGTCTGTTGGACCAGTGTGCCAAACAGCTGTGGCTCCACCCTGAGGATCTCGTCTACCATGACTTCCAATTCACTATCTAGGAACTTGGGATTCTTCTTGGGGGGCATGGTGATGGGTGGTGATGGTGGGTGATGTGTGTGTTGGTGTGCAGGTGAGGGTGTGTGAGTGTGTGTTTTGCTGGGTGTATGTGAGGTAGGTATTTGTTGGTGTGCTGATGGTGTGTGGCTTGTGTGAGGGATGAGCTGTGGGTGTGTGGTTGCTTTCTCTTGGGTGCTGGCAGTGGAATGGCATTTGCAAAGGCTCATGGTTGTGATTTGTGTCCTTTATATAGGTGGAGTTGTGGGTGTGTCTTTGTTCTCTGTCCCCACCCCCCCAGTATTTATTGGCTTGGTAATTGCTTGTTTGGCCTTTTTTTGGGTGATTTTTCCTTTGTGCTGTTTGTGTATGTTGGAAACGTTCTTGTGACCGAGTCGGACCCTGCATTAGTCTCGTACGGTGTTCTCCGTTTCGTTCACGCTGTGTTTGTGCAGTTTTCTATGCTGCGTACGCGTCGGTCGCGGTGTTTTGTGTTGCTTCGGCTCGGTTTTGTATGCGTGTCGGTCGTGCGGCTTGTCCTCCGTCCGACTCGCTCGTGGTTTTCGCGCCTTGCATCGTACTTTGCGGTTTGGAGTTCGCGTGTACGTTTCGGTCGGATTTGTTCTGGGTGCGTGTCGGTCGGTTGGATTCGCGTGTTTTTCCGGCTGGATTGCTGTTTTCCATGCGGCTCGGTCGGTCGACTTGGTTTCGGTACGTGTCGGTCGGATTTTTCGCGCCTTGCATCGTACTTGGCGTGTCTTGCGCCACGGGTACGTGTCGGTCGGTATTATTTCCGGATTTGAGTCGGTCGGTGCTTTTTCCGGCCCGAATCGGAATCGACCCCTAAGTGTGGTGTGGTGTATGCACCTACCTAACCTAGTGGGAACTAAACTCTCTTAGGTTGGAGAAAGGGTGTGCTAGACCCTTGACTACCCAACCCCCAGTTCAGTAGAACTTACTTATCTAAGCTAGTATTATATGTGCCTACAGACTAGTGGTTTTTCAGTTAATCAATACAAAGATTTATCTGGTAAAACAATGCAGGCTTGAATCCCAACCGCTGCACACCAATGTGAGAAGTTGGCCTGGTATATGCTGTCCACTAATTAAAGTGGGTGCCTTGCACCAATCCAAACAACCCTTATGGTGATTAGGTTAAAGATAACCTTTATAGAAAGCTATCCTAGTGGTAGCTATGGAGAGCAGCCTTCAGGCTAAGTCTTGAAGGAATGTTAAGCAGCTTGCTTTACCAGAATGCAACCTTATTGTATTGGTTAAACAAAAGGGAAACCACACAGTAGTTATAAAAATATGTATACAAGTGGGAGACCAAACCATATACTAAAATAGTGGTATAGGAACCACGACTCGGGACTAGGCCTAGTCTAGAAGGTGTAGAATCGCTGGGACCCCAAGAACCACCCAAGGTGAGTAAGAAGGGACCCCACGGAGGACGGGTGCAGAGTGAGAACACGACCGCGTGCTCTGTACAATTCTATGGGGAAGTCGCGTTGGAAAATTAAAGATTACGGACCCTTCCCAGTGGATGTCGAGGAAATCCCTTGGAACTTAAGAGGTTGGAGAGCCACCCCACCCGTGGATACCTTTGTATCAGAGTTACCTATCCCAGAGGAGCCGGGTGCATAGGTACGAAGTGGCGTCTGAAACCCTTGTTGTTTTCTATGGAAGACCTCAAAGAAATGCCACTGCTGGAAGTAAGAAGAATGTCCGGTGGAATCCAAATGTGGATTCTAGATGAGAAGAACCTGAAAGCAGAGGGGACAGAGTCTGGGTCACTTTGGAGTGACCAGGGGCTCAGTAGACGAATGCCCACCAATGTCCGGTGCTTCAGGTGCGTTGACGGGGATCTTGACTCTTCAGCTACGAGGACCAGGAGATGTCTAGGACAACCAGAAGCCAGTGGCGAGCTGTCCCATGAAGGGTGTTGAATGCTGAGGGGTCGGTGTCCGGCTAGAGCACCCACAAGCCATGGCAGTGGCAACCCATGAAGATAGTCAAGTTCGGTGTTGATCTGGCCCAGAAAGGAGCAGGAGACTCACCACAGCAAGGGGAGTCAGGGCAGGCCTGGAGCAACCAGGGGAGCCCAATTAAAGTAGTGTTGACCCTCAAGTGGACCCACAGGCCGGAGGCACAGGAGTCACGAGGGGAACTCAGGCAAGTTCACAGAACAACTGCTAGCAGGGCACAGAGTGCAAAGAGGCCAGAGTCCTTTGTAGAAAAGGTACGCTGGGATCAGGGCTACAATTAGCCCGATGCACGGAATTGTTGCACAACAACAAGCATGTACTGCTGCAAATGAACTCGGTGCACAGAGGTACAGGTTTTACGGTCCCCAGGAGGGATACTGGCCTCAAACTCAGAGAGAGGGCAGCTCAATCTTGGACACCTTCAGAACCCACCTCCTGTTTTGCTGGAGCCTTCGGAGTCTGCAGGAGCTCAGGATCAGCAGACCAGTCAGATGCATTACGGTGCCTGCGAATGCAGGGGAGTGACTCCTTCACCCCAAGGGAGATTCTTCTGATGTCTTGGAAGTCCACAGGGTCCTGCACAGAGCCTGTATGGAGCATGGACACAGATGAGGCTTTGGACGGAAAGGGAGACGAAGTCGAGCCCTATGGAGGTCCAGCGAAGTCCAGCGTGTCCAGACGATCGAAGCTTAGTGGTTTCTTCTTGTAGAATCTTGTCCACGAAAAATCCAATGTCCTGTAGCCAGGTAACCCATTTTATACCCATGGGAGAGGGTTGGACAAATTCAGGGGACCCTCCTAGGGGAGGGTCTGGACAGGCGGGAGGCTACTCCCATGTCCTTTGTCCAGTTTCGCACCAGAGCAGGAGCAAATGGCTCCCAGAACTGGTTTGAGCTGGACTATGCACAGGGTCACCAAATGTGCCCCTTGTGCAGACTTTCTGGCACTGAGATAGTGCACCCACCCAGCCCCAATACACTAAATCCTGTCTGGGAGGTGGTCACACCTCCCTGTGACAGGATGCCTATTGTGCTGCCTTCCCCTGCTCGAGCTTGGCTCAGCAGCAGGAGGGCAGAATTGTGTCTGTGGCTGGCAGCATCCATTTTGTGCTGTCCATGTCGAGAAAGCTGGTACCGGTATACTAAGTACCCCCAGAAGCTTGGTTCTGAGGGGAGGAATCATACCTCCCACACCAGTTACTGGTGTGGAGGTATGATTTCATGGTGTTTGATACCAAACACGACATATTTTGTTGTTGTCGTTTTCGAGATAGCATTTACGGCGAGGTTATAATACACCTCTACCTATATGTCTGGCTGCATCACAGACAACCCAGGAGAATGGTCTCCAAAGGCTGCAGAGGGGCCCTGCTCATGCAGGAGCACCCTCTCACGTAACACCCAGCACGCTGCCTTCAGGATTGGTAAGGCCTGCTATAGGGGTGACTTATAAGTTTTAAGTGTAGTGATATATATAGATATAGTGAACCTATATCTCTCATAAGTTGTGCAAGCACCAGCTTACATAGGTTACAGTAGCACACCTGTAGTTCCATTTTGCATGGCCTCCCATGGGTGGCATAATACATACTTCAGCCCATGGGAGGCCTCTGGGGTACCTATGCCCTGGGTACATGTGTACCATATACTAGGGACTTATAAGGGTGCCCCAGTATCCAATCTGGAGTGTACCAAAGTACATGCATAGCAATTTAAAGGAGAAAGCAGATAGGCTGGGGTCCTGAATAGCTGGATCCCAGCCAGACTAGTCAAAACAGTGGGTGCAAAAAGCAAATAAGTGGGGGTAACCATAAGAAGCAGATCCTACTTTCCTACATTTGGTACCTCTAAAGGTCATATAGGATGGAAACCCCCCTCATACAGTGAGCAAGGAAACATAGTAGTTGCAAGCTAATAAAACTTGTTTATTGATGAAGGCAGTTTCAAGAGACATACCTTGTTGGACCTGACCTTTTCTGCATGGTCACCCTCAAACATTTTGCCTTTTCCTCCACCTTTTGCTTAAATTGTTTTTGTTAGCCTTAGGACTCTGTGCACTTTACCACTGATAACCAGTGCTAAAGTGATTGTGCTTACTCCCTAAACATGATTTAATTGGCTTACACCTGATTGGCATATTTAATGTACTTGTAAATCTCTTGTAGTGTGGTATACCATATATACCCACGACCTGCACATTAAATTATACTAGTGGGCCTGCAGTACTCATTGTGCCACTCATTTAAGTAACACCTTAAAACATGTCCTAGGCCTGCCTTTGCAGCCTGAATGCAGTTTTAAACTGCCAGTTTGACTTGCCAATGTAATCCCTTTGCCAAGCCTTAAACTCCCCTTTTATTGCATTTGTCACCCTTAAGGTAGGCCTTAGGTAGCCCACAGAGCAGGGGGCATTGTTATGAAATGGTTAGACATGGTCTTTTGAGTTTTACATGTTCTGGTAGTGAAAAACACCTAAATTCATTTTTCAGTACGTTAGGCCTATCTGTTCCATAGGATAACATTGGGTTGCCTTATTACATTTAATAAGTGTTAACTTTTTATTGAAGATAGATAAGCATTTTATGCTTGGTATCTATGATATTGTAAGGAAGAATCCTTGCTAATGGTAAAGTCGGATTTTACATTACAATTTTACAAATGCCAAATTTCAGTGGGGGCATTTCCTCATGGTGGGTTTCTCTTAAGCGCAGCTTTCTTTACGATAGCTACACGTTCAGGTGTCGTATTTGACAGCGGTAAGGGGTCCTTAGACAGGGTGGATGCACCCTATCGCACCAGGCAGCCTCGTCTTCACCACTCCCAGGCACGTGGAGGTGCTGTGGCGGTAGCATTGCCTGAGCTCAGTGTTTCAAAAGGTGCGTGGGATCTAGCCGTTACAGCCATTGCCCCCATATGCTTTGTCCCCATTTCTTGCTTTGTCCCAGGGGATCCAGTGGACGTATGTGTGGCATAGTTGCGACTCCCTTCCTCCTTAACCACACTACTAGCTATGAAAGTTGTTGTCCTTTTTGCTACCTCAACTAGGAGGTGGTACGTGCGACATGCCTACTGACGAACAAGCTCACCAATACCCAAGAGTCCTCCCATGTATAACAAGACTGCCTCAGTGAAGGTGGTCTGGTTGGTAGGTGGTGTCCTTGCTAATATACCTGTTATGAGGGGGTGCTTCAACAATATGGATCCTAGGGTGGGAGTCCCTGGGAAAGAGCAGGCCATGGTCCCATCATCAGTAAAATGGATGGTTACTTTTTAGTTTGGGTAGCAGATCTCCTAATAGATTAGTCAGGGATGAGGGAGAATGTAATAACTGTCCTCTCACTCGATTCCCTCCTATATTTAGTTTTAGGGGTTTTGAGAAGGGGATCCTTGGCACTGTACACGAGAACCCCTGTATAACTGTGGTGTTTTTCGATAAGGGGACCATCCCGTCCCTTAGGCATGACCTTGCCATCCCTTTGTCTATTACAAAGTTGTATGGTATATTGTTTACAAGTACCATGACTATGGGTCTTCCTCTGGTTGGCTCGTAGTTAACAGTATGAGTCAGGTGTCATTGTGTGCCCCTTCTGCCTCGAGCATTGGCTCCCATCTTTCTCCCTTGGTTGACTGGTCAAGTCCTGAAGTCTCACCCTTGTCATCGGTCCACTTCCTCACTCCCACTAGTTATATTACTGTCTAGAACTGCTACAAACTTCCCTGTCACTTGTGTGTGTTCACTTAGACCAGTCCGGGGGTGTGTTCTCAGTGCTGCTGGGGTTCTATGTGTTGCATGTGATGGACGGGGGGGTCAAATTTCTTTGAGACCTTGCACTGGACTGGGGTTGCGCTGGGAATGCCTGGTCCTGCTGGCCTGTTAGTCTCTCATGCCTAGGCTTCACAACTTGTTGTTTGGTGGGGGGCCTGCCGACTTCTTCAAGTGGTGGATTGGAGTATCCTAATCTGGGGAGAGTGGGCGAGAGCACCTCCATACCTGCATATGGTGGGGAAGGTGCTGATGCCTTGTTTGCTATCTGTAGTGCATGATTGTTGATTTGGGCTTCCTTGAAGATGGCCCATAGTTCTAATGATGCATCTCTCTTATCTTTCTTTTGACCTGTGAAATTTGATTTGTATGTGTGTTCCCATGTGTTCAATGTCGTTAGTGTCAGAAATTCCCTCGGTTGGCCAGGGAAATGTGTGTGCCTTCGTGTGTGCGTGCCATTATTGGCAATGCTTATTACGTTTTTTCGTCTGTGTGTGCCAGGATTTCATACAACATGAGATGATGACTCCTCAGAATCCAGGTGATGCAATAAGGGGTCCACCTCTTGATATCCCCAACTCCGAATTTCTTGTTACAGAGTGTTAGGGCGATCAAGTGAGGGAAGGGTAGGTAAGGAACAGCGGGGAAAGGAACCTAAAAAACAAAGAACAACATCATGAAATAATGCAAACACAATGACTACTCTCATATGGTCTCACTAGATACTCCCACTCTACCTTGGTCAAATGACGAAAGACACAACCAATCTTCATTCAACAGGAAGTCACTCTTCCGTCATGAGTATAGTTCTATAAGGCACAAAACAACTGATTAAACAGGAACCTTATTGCAATACATTTAACACTTCAGCACATCATGCGAACCAAATACATACCGGTTCCTATATAAAAATATTGCTAAGAAGAGGAGGTGTCCAACTTAATAAAATGTCCCAAAAATAATCAGAATCTTAATCCAAGGTTGCATTCAAGTCTGAAACGCCATATTCCCAGGTAGAAGACAAATGAGCAAAAAATAGTATCTTCAATCTTCTTAGTCACTAAAAGAAAAGGAACTCCTCAATAGCTATTTTCTCATAGCTATGATGATGCTGATCCAAAGTATTCTGATTTCTCTGACTACTTTCAGTACATGTTTTACCTCCAGCCTGGAAGCGTATAGCAAACAAACAAAATGGTGCAAGAGAGATGTTGAAATAATCATGAAATGTAATTGGAGGCAAATATTTTCCTATGTCACAAGACCGGTGAATGCATGGTTCAATTTCACCATCGCACCCCGTAACTGCCCACAGAACGCTCCACTCACTGCAGAGCGATATAGGCAGCACTCGAATTCCACAACACAGCATCTCAGCGGGAAAACGCTTTGCCACTGGACGCACAATGACTGCAGCAACTTTAGCAGTCCGGAGAATCCAGAATCCGATCTGCGCTTCAGCAGTGAGCGGCAAAGCGGTAACCTAACCGCAATCCTCCGAATCAGGAAGAACAATCCAAAATCCCAATATGAAGTAATGCAAGGCTGCTTCCACTACACTTGAACTCTCTCAGCCGAGAGAAGATTTCCGATACAAGAATTACGCCAGGCCGTTAAATAGCCGCTCCTCCCAACAGCCTCCTGGGAGATGTAGTACCTGTTACTTAAAAAAGAGGGTTTCTCTTGGATCGCAACTCATGGATAATGAAATAATCCACACTAAACCATGCAAAGGGCATTCAGATATACTTGATCAACTATCACATCAGAACCCGTAAATCAATTATAAGCAAAAAATCTTTTTTGCATGTCTCAAAAATACATTTATTAAGAACAAAGTCAATCATATAAAACACAGTAAATAAATACAATAATTTCTTAAAAAGTTAAAAAATATATTGCAACATTGCAAAGCAGAGAGGAGAGGAGAGGACACAGTGACACAGCAAGGACAGCAGTACACCACAGATACGCACACATCACACCCACCACCACCACCACCACCACCACCAAACACCGGCACCACAAACCCCCTGCACATCACACATCACACACCGCACCAGCACCACAAACACCATGGCATCACACAGAATGCCCAAGTTCACTTCCACTGAGCTGACGGTCATGGTCGACGAGATCGTCAAGGTGCACACACAAATCTATGGCAACCAGGTCCAGCACACACCACTAGCCACCAGAAAAAGGATGTGGAACAGAATTGTAGACCAGGTCAATGCAGTCGGGACCGTACCCAGAAACAGAGGAGAGATAAACAAACGGTGGAACGACATCAAAAGCCTGGTCAAGAAGAAGGAGAGCAAAAACCGAGAGCTGGCTGCCACGACTGGCGGAGGGAATCCCGCGCATTACAAGACCTTCAAAGCGTGGGAGGAGAAGGTGCGAGTCATCATCCATCCGGAGATCCTCACCGGATTACCAGGGGAGTGGAGGCTGGTAAGTACAAACAAATGTATACCAGCACACCGCTATGTACTCACATGCACTACCACCATGCCATAGCTCCGAGGGACAAACACCCCCATGTCCAGTACACAATACACAACACATCACACACACATGCAACAGGCACCACCACACACACAGCCCAAACATATCAACTAACAAAACCATGGGGGCATGTGTACACCCAGCCAGCCACGTAACTACCAACAGGTCCCCTAGTACTCCAGAAGCGCCACAACGAGCACCCCCAACACCAATGTGGCAGCCGTAGCTGCACCAACCGACAAGTAACAGGTAAGTAGACGCAACACAAAGGCAGTGGGTGGGAGGGGGACAGCTGAAGTACAACACACACCAGGCCCCTAGTCCTACAGCACAGCGAGGCGGAGCACCCCCACACCCATGTGGCAGCCGTAGCCGCACTAACCGACAAGTAACAGGTAAGTAGCAGCAACACAAAGCGCAGTGGGTGGGAGGGGGACAGCTGAAGTACAACACACACCAGGCCCCTAGTCCCACAGCACAGCAAGGAGGAGCACAGCCCACACCCCACACCCACGTAGCAGCCACTGCAGTGCACACCGGCAGCCGACAGGTAGACATCCCGCCCCAGGAAGAACGGTGTCAGTGGGTGTCCAGCCATCACCACGACCCATAACACCGCCCCCACCCCCACAGACCTGCAACATGGAGCACCCCCGCCCATAACCATGTTGCATCCAGTCCAGTGCACGCTCAAAAACAACCTGCAGGTGGGAAACTGGACAGGGCGGGGTGACTGGAGGCATGAGGACTGAATTACGACTAACACATGGGACATGTCAAATAGCAGAGGAACACGCAGCACAGCTCCCTGTCACAACCATGTGAACAATGTGCACACGGACATGAACCACAGAGTCACACCCCACATGACCCATCACAGACACAGCAACACCCAAGGAGCCACGTCTGCATGCACAAGTCACACTGATTACAGAACCACACGGCAGGCACAGTGCAACCCATCACACACAACTGCAACACCATCGAAGTCCTGTCCATGTAGCCCCTACTGCCTGTCAACCACACATCCCACAACTACGCCCATGTAAGACATACCACACTAGACGCAACAGCGTGGAACAACATAAATGCACACAAACACCACTGGACCCATCAAACACACAGACACACAATGCACATACAACATACCATCCATCTCATCCGTCAGCCCCAGTCACATGAAAGGTATGTCATCCGAACAGCTGGTCCACATACAGTAGTCACGCAAAGAAACATGCCCATGATAAATCATGTGCCAGAAGTGAATGAAGCGCACGTCACACTGTGAGTAACTACACACATAACATGGGCCACACACCCCCGAGCACTGCAGTGATGCACATGGCACAGGGCAGCACGCACACCAAGGAATTGGACCATCTGCAATACGTTGTGTGGCACACAACCATCACTCACTCATAACAATGCGTCCAATTACATGGCCAGAAATCACAACAGACAGCAAATATGCAGGGTATGTCAGACATACACACACCTCAGACCATGCACTGTCATGTTGCCACAACACATGTCACGTTCTGCACCCATGGCTCACAGTATGTACCCCCAAAGCATAGTTCATCTCAAATGCGTTTCAGGGGGCTGACCCCCATTTTGCCATCTGCGTTTCGAAGCGTTACATTTGAACCCCAAGAGCATAGCACAAACCAACCTCCACGATGGGTCTGGAGTCCGCATACACCAGAGCCACAAAAAGCAGGAGCACAGCAACACACCCATCGGCATTGCCAATCCGTCCCATGCCACAAGTCCACAGCACACAGTCCCATTGGCATGCCCACACAACAACAAATAGCACAGCCACACACACGGCTCCGGGAAACCTGTGCACGACTGTGCACGAACTGTGGATGTCAGACAACCTATACATACTTTGTCATGTGCAACACAATAACATATCTCATTCCCCCCACAGGTGACGAACTGCTGGATGCTGGAGATGGAGACAGCAGCCAGCACAGCCAGCCTGCAAGCCCCCAACAAGGACTCACGGATGTGGAGGATCTGTCCTCCTATTCGGACACGGACCACCCAGCAGGCCCATCTGGTGTGGCAGGGCCCAACCGCACCCCAGGCACCCTCCCACCCACCAACCCATCATCCAGGGCTGATGACCACTCACAGCCCCCTGCTGCCACTGTCGTAGCGGCCACTACCACTGTTGTGGCGGCCACTCCCACGGTCGTTGCGGCCACTCCCACTGCCGCAACCACCACCACGTCATCACTGGCCCCAGCGCAAGTGGTGGTCCGGCCGACTGGGTCCACCCTGGGAGCCACAGCGAGGACCGTGTTGAGCAATGTGGCCAGTGGGCAGTTCGGTGGCAGCAGTACTGGTAGGAGGAGCAGGGCCAGGCCAACGCCAACTGTGCCTGGAAGCCAAGCCCTGCCGCCAATCGACAGAGTCCTTGGGGCCTATGAGGAGGCCCAAGGCGAATGGGCCAGGTCGGCAAGCGACACGCGGGAGGTCCTTGCGGTGTTGAGGTCCATGGACGCCCACATGGCCCAAATCGCGGACCTCATGGGCCAGCTGGTGGTGGGGGGGAGGGCACAAGCAAGGCCAGCAACACCACCTCCGCCACCACCTGCTGTGGCGCAGGTTCGTGCAGCATCGCGTTCCCCTGCGTCCACAGCGAGTGAGCACTCCTCAACCACCACCAGCGGAACATCAACACCCCCCTACCAAACGTGGAAGGGGCCGTCCGAAGAGGAAACAGGTGTCCAGAGAGGACTTCGCCCGCACCAAACGCCAGTGAGTCAGCCAGCCACCTTGACCACCTACTGCATTGACTTGGAATACGATCCTAGCCCACACTGCCATGTGAATGGCATGTGTCTGTTGGACTGTGGACATAGAACTCCATGGGTACACCTTGACCATCACGCAGCCATGACCGTCTACTCATTGTCACAGCATGCACCACATTTGTCATCACCTTGCACACAATCACATGTCACCGCTGTTAATAAATACACCTTGATCACAATCGGCTTAATGTGTCCTGGGTTTATTCCAAGATGTGCAATCGCCACCATGAGCAGAATAGCATCTGCTGTGTGGCATGTCGATGGGACAGGAGAGGCTGCAGGGACCTAGGGGTGAAAAACAGAACAAGAGTACATTCAATGAGTGTGTCACACACTCATCACACAGTACTTGTCACCATCTACAAGCAATGCACACACATCTCACAGAGCAACAGGGCACAATGCTACAGCCACTGACAGTGGCATACCAACCTGGACATGGACCATTGACACACAGCACTCAGTGAACAAAAGGCCCCAGTAACAGAGCACACATACACCTGCACAACTACAGCTACATCAGCCGTCGTACATGGTCACTCACCGTCAAGTGAAGTAGCGGGCGATGAGCTGCTGACGCACATTCACAGCTTCATCCTCTCCACTGTCCTCTTCACTGGAGCTGTCCTGGTGTGCAGGCTGGGGCCCTGGTTGATTTCCGTCATCCACAATTAGGGGGATCTGCTTTCGAATGGCCAGATTGTGCAGCATGCAGCAAGCCACCACTATCTGGCACACCTTCTGTGGGGAGTACGCCAGCGCACCCCCGGTTTCGGTCCAGGCATCTGAACCTGGACTTGAGGAGGCCAAAGGTATGCTCGACCACACGTCTGGTCCTCCCATGTGCCTCATTGTAGCGGTCATCTGCTGGGGTCCGAGGATTTCGTAATGGACTGAGCAGCCAGGGCCCATTCGGGTAAGCCGAGTCACCTGGGCGTGGGGGACACAGAGAACCGTTGCAATTCAAACAGGACAGTAGACAGCATCCTTAAGCCAGCACGCTACACAACTCCACATACTCACCGACAATCCAGCCACGGTCCTGTTGCAGATTGGTCATCAGTCGTGGTAATATGCTGTTTCGCATGATGTGCACGTCATGGGCCGAGCCTGGGAACTTTGCACACACGTGGGAGATGACCATGTCCGCAAGGCACACCACTTGCACATTCAGGGAGTGCGTGTGCTTCCGGTTGCGGAAGAGCTGCTCAGTGGCCTGTGGTGGGACAAGGCCAACATGGGTGCAGTCAATGGCACCAACGACATGTGGGATCCGTCCAAGGGCATAGAATGCACCCTTCACTGCCGCCAACTCACGTGCCCTGGGGAATCTGATGTACCTGTTCCTGTACAGCATCATGGCTGCCAGTACATCCCTCAGCACCATGCTGAACATGGGCTGGGACATCCCACCTCCACTGCCCACTGTGTGCTGGAATGACCCAGTGGCGAAAAAATGCAGTGCAGCCATCACCTTAGCCGTGGGGGTGAATGCTGTCGGATACACCCTGCGAGGACGGAGGTGGGGTTCCAACATGGCACATAGTCGATGCAGGGTTGGTCGGTCCAGACGAAATTTCCGGATGACCTCAGAATCCTCCATGTCCGCCAACAATTGGTAAGGGCGGTAAATGTTTGGTCTCCGCCTAGGAAAGATGGGAGTGGACACATGTCAAAGCAACACGCCACATGGCATTTTCACATACACATATCTGATATGACAGAGCAAGAACATGAGTCACAGAACAGCTGTCATGCAGGGACAGCACAGCCACAATACACTTACACAGGTCTCCCACCAATAGCAATGAGCAGTGACACAAACCATTGCTATGTGCATGCACATGGGGATCCAGGCCTCAATGACCTGTGAGGCGTGCTGATGGGGACTGACTGCATATTCGGCAAGCGGCAACACCACGGCAACATGACTGGCTGCTGTGCATCACACTGCTTCCGAGGCCGGATGAGTATGGCACACACCAACGACGATGTGGGCACAGGCTGAGCGGCCAAGACAAGTGGGACCTGTGGCACGAGGGGATATGAGACAGTCATTGGTGTCACCACTGCACCCTATGTGCAGCACTGTACGGATCACACCTCCAGAAGCATTGTCAGGTGTACACATTGACAGCCCCATGCCAACACGGCTGTGTGCTTGCAAATACACATCACATGTGACACGTAACCTTGCACGTGCCAAGTGGCAGATGTACATAGTGAGAGATGACATGCGTGTGCATATGCGTATACCATGCACCCATGCCAATGTGCAGATGATGACATGCTAACAGACATGTGGGGGCCGGCCACTGGCCGTCCCTGCCTATGCACACGGCATGTTGTGGCCCCGTCCATTGTGCACCTGCACCCACGCGCACATCATGGCCACACCTGACGATGCAGTGCGCACATCATACTGTGTGGTGCACATGGCATCAGCGGACTGTCACCAACATGGGCCAGGCCATTACGGCCAACTCCGATGACCCTCGCGGTTGCACCCTGCGTGTTCCACTATGGAGGTAGGCGTCCCGGGCCAGCTGGGTGCAGGCCATCGTCTGCAATTGCCAATGCAGGTCTCAGTGCACTTGTTGCTCGTGTGGCTGTCAGGCTGGGCCATGCTGCCCCTCTCAGTCCCAGCAAGCCTGGCCTGCACATTGACTGCACAATGCCAGTAGGTGACAGCACCGACTGCCTAGTGGGTTGCATGTGTCTCCTGTTCAGGACCCTCCAGATGGGCGCTAACTCAGTACTGACTATTGGACACACCATGTCTCGTGATAGGGATGTGTGTGTGGGATGGTGGCACTGAATGTGACCTCCTTTGTGTGGTGGGCCATGCACAGGGCGAGTACGTCGATGATTGCACAGTGTTGGTCACAGTGGGTGCACCCACACAGATGTGTTGCCCTATGTTCATTTTCCATGTCCGCATGATAATGGACTGTAGATGTGGGCAGACTACACATTGGTCGATGTGCTGTCAATTTGAATGTGCCTTCACACCAGGCACAGCTGCCCCTGCACATGTGACCCCTGCTGCACTCGCTGCTGGGTCTGTGGAGCTGATGCACCATCTGTGCGTGGGGCGGACAGCTCTCCTCACTTCCGTCATTGCGCATGTCATCACTTGGCCGCAGGTGACATGGATCATGGAGGGCCCACATGTACGCGTGGGTGGCCTCAACAAGTGTGTCCGATGGTTGTCACCCCCAGTCAGTGCTTCGAATGTGAATGATTTTGTGCTGGTGCTAATTTCAATGTGGTGGGTGGGCGGGGCTAGGTGCGGGCTTACATGCAGGACATGGGAGGGTGATCGGATTAGCGACTAGTTGCAATACACACGGGGCACGTCTTTTCCTGTCCACATCAGGGTCATTCCTTGAACTCACTGACAGTAATACAGTCGTCTTTGTCCCTGTCCTCATAGCCTCCCCTCGCTCCCCACAATATGCATTTGCAACTGTGGGGCTAGCGCATGCAGATGCAGCCCCAAGCTCGCCCCGGAGAGGCCAAGCAGTGTATGTGTGGGTCCAGTTGAACGAGTGGTCTGTCTCACGGCATGATGTGTGGCGGGACGCCGTCCACCTGCGTGGTGCCCCGACTCGAGACACGGGCAACATAGACAATGCATAGCAGTCTCCGCAGTCCGGATACACCACCTGCGACACACAGAGGCTGTAGCTGCCCTAGCGGCCCATGCCGCGTCCATCTGGGGCGGATGGACCCACACATTCACTCTTTTGCCTCACTGGGGCGGGCTCGGAGGTGCTTGCGCACGCGCTGGCTTCTCTGTTGCAACGGCATGTGACGTGTGTGGAGATGTAGGCAATGGGTGGGATGGTGCGAGCCACCTTCCGTGACGTCACTCCTGCTCGTGATGTGTGCGTCCCCCAATACTTCCATATGACTTGAGCCATGCTACACATTGAGGATGTTTTGCCTGCGTGATGTGTCCCGGAGGAGCGCGCCGAGTCCTCTCCCCCACCATGCTCCACTGCCATCCCGTGCCCTGGATAGCCTGTGCAGGTTGACAATGTTGGGGATACACCTGGTCGGCAGGGGCTGTGTGTGCCTTGTCAAGGGCCTGGCGGGCGCACAACAGGATCCAGCTTGTCCACAGAGGGTGGGCTGACGTGTACGCCTGATACCGCATTGTTCGTGTGCCCGGCTGCTGTGCACACACGTGTTCACATCCCCCCCGACATGTGGCCTTTGACATTGCCCAGGGATGCGGTAATGTGCAGTTCCGGACCCCTCCCGACACAGCGTGTTTCAACTTTGCATGTGCGCATCTACCCGTCACACCCACCCACCTGAGCGAAGCGTCTCCCCGCTTCACACGACACATGTGTGTCTTCCACAGTTGTGCTACTCATTTGCGTTGACATCGAATGACAGTGGACTACATAGTCATGTCACGACTGCCGTGTACATCACACACTCTCATCATCTCACATTCGTACTTGTGAAAGGAATCAGCAGAGACAGTTTCTTTCTTCAAACCATGTATTGTGACTTATGTCCTCTGTGATGCAGTATAGTGGACACTACTGGCAGCGGTATGCATGTGGGGGATATACTGAGCATGATTACACATAGCTAAGGGTGTAGGGGTACATGTGATTAGCTGTTGCATGTGGGATGTGGGCTTCAGAGTTACATCTGCTTGGCTGTTGCTGTGCTAATGTTCATTTGCAAGTGGCTGCGGTGCTGCGGACTTTCACACAGACGGGATACATTTAGCCTACCAGACCGCTAGGCATCATGGGCACAGTGCATCTCAGTTCCATGTGACAGGTGTGCTGCTGTTGTTACTCATGCACGCGTGCGTGTGAGTTGACATCAGGGCATGGGCTTACGTGCATGCAACGGCGTCCCACTTGTTGTTGCCATATGGTGGATACTGGACATGTCACAGTCACTGGGGTCGTGTTGTTGTTGTATGCACTTGTCGTCCATGCAATGGTCCTGTTACGGGATTTCCGGGGAGGGGAAAAGGGGTGCAGCTCTCACATACTCCAGCCGGGCGATTCCTGTCCACTGGGCGGTGCATATGTCCATGGGCGCAGGATCCATGTCATGGCATAGTTGTACGTGCAGTTCTGTCCATGTGGGTGCAATACACATATCCCATGCCACTGCCTCCCCCGATACATGCAGAGTTCCTGGATGTGATGGGGAACGGAGTGCATGTCCCGGACACATCCGATGTCATGGCAGTGTCGTTGATGGTGTGGTATCAGTTGCAGGTCGTTTGGTATGGCTGTTGTGGTGGTTACTGGCCAGTCCGTGCGGAAGCTAAGCATGGGTACAGTGTCGGACATCATGGCTCAATTGGGGGATTGTGCCGGGGTCCTACGAATTGACAGGTTGTCAGGTATGCGATGGCTTCCTGCAGGGCTTCCATTTCATTGGTGGTATACATGTTTGCCAGCCAATGTAGCAGATGGTGGCTGTCACGGTGTTGTTCGTAAGTTGTCCCTTGTAGGAGCATGATGGGGCATGCTGGGTGACATTCGATGTAGCTGTGATCCATGATCCGTCGTGTGGAGGTACAGTGGTCCCATTGCAGTGTGGGTCCGATGTTCGCCACATACGCCATGCCCCCATAGGCTGAACAGGCCCTACAGTGTGCGTCCAGAGGGTGGAATAGTGGTAGCAGGTCCACCCTTGGACATGCCGGGTTGGAGAGGCACAACTCCACAGGATGGTGGAAGGGACACCTCCGACAGTAGAAGACGGGTATGACGCAGCTGAACAATGCGATGCGGTAAGTCAGTCGGTAACTTACGTTCAGCAGGGATAGGGGTTCGCATCCCAATAGCTGTATCAGGTTGTGTTTGTACAGCTTGACCTGTTTGGCGTAGTTGGGCAGGTGTGTTGTAGGTGCCATTTTGCTGCGGGGCGATGTGGTGGCGTGCTCCGGCTGTGTGTGCAGTCTGCAGTGTGCAGGCTCCGAGGTTGCTGTGAGATCTGTGATGGTCGTAGGGGGGCAGGACTTGTGTTCTGTTAGCTTGTGCGGAGGACACGGGCCCTCATCCCACGTGCTTCTCTGAATGTTCAAGGTCAGTGGTGTGTGACTCCTTCCAGATAACTTGCATGGGGGAGTTTTATATATTACTTTCTTTCCCGTTCGGTATGTTCTTAGGTGATATGCGCTATCTGCCCTGTGGTCGGTTTCCTCTGCATGCCTGTGTTGGTCTTTTTTTGGGACAATGGCTGTATTCTCCGGCTTGTTTGGTCGGGATGTGGTTACGGAGTTGGAATGGAAGGTCATTCAGTGCTGTCTGCTCTCCCGTGTGTGGGAGGCAGGCTGTGTTTCCGCTATGCGTTGGGCCTTGTGTGTGCGTGTCATTCTTGGGTCCACCTGTTGTCGGTCCCCGGGCTCTTTGGTGTTCCGTTTTGTATGTCTGGGTCATGGGTGCAGGGTGGTATGGGTGTTTCTGTATGGTACTGGCGTACCTCTTCCCGACGGGGCCCATGTTCTACTCGGTGGTGTTGCCGCCGCTGTGTGCTTCGCCATGTTTGTCACACAGGGGTGTGTCCTGATGTTGCGTGACTTCACTGACATGTGGGCGTCGGTTGTGTGACGTTGGGTGTTGTCCGTGAATTGGGAGTTGGGGTCATGACTGTGGCAGGCCTGTCACGTGTCATGTGCGTTCTGTGTGTGGCTCGTGTGTGTGGTGCTTGGTTGTGTCCCTGTGTTGTTTGTGTGCGACGCATACATGGCGTTATAGTTGGGCGCTGAGTTGTGCGCATGTGTGGCTGCGTCATCGCCGCTGTGCTGCTGTGCCATGACGGGGTCGTTAGTTCCTGGTCCCAGGTGGTGTGCCCATGATATTTGCGAGATGTTGCACTTTGCCCTGTGTTACATTTGTGGGTGCAGTGGTGGATGTGTCTTGTCCACGCATGGGTGTTGGGGGGTGCCATGTCCTCCTTTTCCGCCCTTGCACTGTGTGCGCTGTTTGCGTGCCCTTGTTGTGTGTGTGCCTACCTGCGTCTCCGCGGTACGTTGCCTCCTTGGTGGTGCATCAGGTATAGCATGGGGAGGGCCTGCAGTGCTGGATTCATGCTCGGGGGGGTCGCCTCTTCGGTGTCTGTGCTCGGCATTCGGGTTTCCGCCTCACTTTCGCGTGCGGTGTCTCTTAGCCGTGGGAGCTGTTTGTTTGCGGCATCGTAATTTGTACGCCGGGCGGTACGTGATTTCGTCTGGCGGTGTGTCTCCATTGGGCTGTGCCGCTACGTGAGCGGGCGCACTTTGATGGCGGACGGCGTCGCTGGCTTGCCGGCGGTGTTTGGCTGCCTTTTCACATCGTAATTTGGCTGGCGTGTGGGCTGCGGCATGCGGGCGGTAACTGGTGGTTTATGCATCCGCCAGCACGGCGGTAGTGCTTCCGCCCGCCATCGTAATGGGCCCCTTAATTTTAGTAGTGCATTTTTCGTTTTATAGGGTATAAGGGTGGGTAGTTTTAACAAAAATTCATATTTTTCAAATGAATATAATGTAAATTTGTAATAAATTTAGAAATAATTAAAAAATAAATAATTATTTAAATGTAAATTAAATTTAAATTTTTGGAGTTGGATGTTGGTTTTATAGGTTATGATGGTGGGAAGTGTGTTAAAAATATATAATTACAACTAAATATTAATAATATATTTAAAAATTTGTAACAAATTAAAAAAAATTATAAATATATGGAAATTTAAATTTTTATTATATTTTGGAGCAGTGGCTTGTTTTGTTTATATGGGATAATGTTGGGTAGTGTTTTAAAAATATATATTTTAAATTAAATATTACCAAAATTTAGAATAAATTAGGAAATATTTTTTTAAATAAAATAAAGTATTGAAATATAAATTTGATAAATATGTTTATCAGTCAGTTGTTGGATTTTTAGGGGATAAGGGTGGTGAGTGCATTACAAAATATATATTAATAATTAAATCTTATTAAAAAATATGAAAATGTTATATTTTATGGAAAAATAAATAGATTTATAGAATTATAAATTATAAATTATTTTTTTAGTAGTGTGTTTTTGGGTTTATAAGGTATAATGTTTGGCAGTTGTTATGAAAAAATATTTTGGGGGAATGTAATTAGTAATGTTTAGTTATTAGTATATAGTTTATTTTAATTTATATTGCAGTGTGAATAGTTAATTATTTATGTTTACTGTCCAGCACCTACTCTAATTTAATATAGACTGGAGTGGGAATAGTAAATTATTTCTGTTTAGTGTCCAGCACCTACTCTAATTTAATATAAAATGAAGTGGGAATAGTAAATTATTTTGGTTTACTGTTAAGCACCTACCCCAATTTAATATAGACTGGAGTGGGAATAGTAAATTATTTATGTTTAGTGTCCAGCACCTACTATAATTTAATATAGACTGGAGTGGGAATAGTAAATTGTTTAGGTTTACTGTTAAGCACCTACCCCAATTTGATATAAAGTGCAGTGGGAATAGTAAATTATTTATGTTTATTGTCCAGCACCTACTCTAATTTAATATAGACTGGAGTGGGAATAGTAAATTATTTATGTTTAGTGTCCAGCACCTACTCTAATTTAATATAGACTGGAGTGGGAATAGTAAATTATTTAGGTTTACTGTTAAGCGCCTACCCCAATTTAATATAGACTGGAGTGGGAATAGTAAATTATCTATGTTTAGTGTCCAGCACCTACTGTAATTTAATATAGACTGCAGTGGGAATAGTAAATTATTTATGTTTAGTGTCCAGCACCTACTCTTATTTAATATAGACTGGAGTGGGAATAGTAAATTATTTATGTTTAGTGTCCAGCACCTACTATAATTTAATATAGAATGTAGTGGGAATAGTAAATTATTTAGGTTTACTGTTAAGCACCTACCCCAATTTAATATAGACTGGAGTGGGAATAGTAAATTATGTATGTTTAGTGTCCAGCACCTACTCTAATTTAATATAGACTGGAGTGGAAATAGTAAATTATTTATGTTTAGTGTCCAGCACCTACTCTAATTTAATATAGACTGGAGTGGGAATAGTACATTATTTAGGTTTACTGTTAAGCACCTACCCCAATTTAATATAGACTGAAGTGGGAATAGTAAATTATTTATGTTTAGTGTCCAGCATCTACTCTAATTTAATATAGACTGGAGTGGGAATAGTAAATTATTTAGGTTTATTGTTAAGCACCTACCCTAATTTAATATAGACTGGAGTGGGAACAGTAAATTATTTATGTTTAGTGTCCAGCACCTACTCTAATTTAATATAGAATGGAGTGGGAATAGTAAATTATTTATGTTTAGGGGCCGATTCTGATGCGGGTTGGAAAAGCTTCCCGACCGAATCGGTTGGGAAATGGTGTCCGACCCACTCGGATCGGGAAAGTCCGACCTGCGGAGTAGGATGCATCCGGATGCTTCCAGATACGATTTGGTTGAAATCCCATTGACTTCAATGGGAACATTTGTTCCTAACCGCATCAGAATTGGGCCCTCGGTCGGGAAGACACATTCCCGATCCGATTTGGAAGGAGCAAATGCCGTTAGGAGGCCTTCCTAACCGCATCAGAATCAGGTCCTCGGTCGGGAAGCTTTTCCAACCCGCATCAGATTCGGGCCCTTAGTGTCCATCACCTACTCTAATTTAACATAGACTGCAGTGGGAATAGTAAATTGTTTAGGTTTACTGTTAAGCACCTACCCCAATGTAATATATATTGTAGTGGGAATAGTAAATTATTTATGTTTAATGTCCAGCACCTACTTTAATTTAATATAGACTGTAGTGGGAATTGTAAATTATTTATGTTTAGTGTCCAGCACCTACTCTAATTTAATATAGACTGAAGTGGTAATAGTAAATTATTTAGGTTTACTGTTAAGCATTTACCCCAATTTAATATAGATAGAAGTGGGAATAGTAAATTATTTATGTTAGTGTCCAGCATTTATCTTAATTATTTTATATTGAGTTGGGAATATTAAAATATTTATTTTTAGTGTTCAACATTTACTTTATTTAATGTGTATTGGAGTTGTTATAGTAAATTAATTATGTTCACTGTGCAGCATTTGCTGAAATTAATTTATATTGTGGTAGGAATAGTATATAAAAATATGTTAGTGTACAGTAACTGTATTTAATTATTATATATTGGAGTTGTATTAGTTTATTAATTAATTATAGTGTAGGATAATAAATAATATTCTATTTTTATGTAATATTTTTATTAATATATAAAAATTTAGTATTAGAAAAATATATAAGATAATTATGCATTAAAAAAATGAGTAATGTTAATTAATAAATTGACAGTATTAATTTAATATAATATTTGTAAAAAAAATAGCATTAACATATGTAAAATATAGATAAAATAAGTAAAATCAACATAAATAGAAAACACTATTTTTATTGTAGTTGTTATAATTTTTTTATTGTTTATTAATATGAGTAGGATAATACAGTAAAATATTTTATTACATTATAATTCAATAGAAACATATTAGTGCATATATTTCAGAAAATATGTTATGTTCATTATCCTATATTTTTACATTTTTTTTAAGTACATATTAATTATTAACAAAACAGTAGAATTTTGTGTTTTAAATTATATTTAATACAGTAATAGGTATTGTATATATTTATACATAGAAAGTGCAAATTGTTTACATATAATATAAATGTTTAACATTTTTTTATTTTTCTTACATACATTTTACAATTTTTAAATTAATATTAATATTAAAAATATTAATATTAATTATTTTTACAGTGTTTTTAACTTAAAACATGTTTTTAACAGAAATATATTTGTATAATGCATGAAAAATATTTATAACAATTTTTTGTACATTGTTTTATTGTATTTATTATTTCATGTAATTATAATAATAAATAATATATTTATTATATTATTTATTTTTATAATTTTACAAATTAGGTACATTATATCACAATTTTTTCTTACATCAAAAAAAATTGAACAGTTTTATTTAAACAGTTGTACATTTTTTGTATGTAAAGTAACATTTTACTGTATTAAATGAGTTACATTTTTATATGGTTACACTTTTTATTATGTTTTGGGCGTGTTATTTTGTAACCGGGTAATGTCGTTTTGTGTCATTTTGGTTGAAGAGAAGCTCGCGGTTGGGAGATACTTCACGTCGCTGAAGGTAAGGTTTGTTTTCTTTGTTTTAACTAAGGGGCCCATTAGGATGGCGGGCGGAAGCACCACCGCCGTGCTGGCGGATGCAAAAAACCAGAGTTACCGTCCGCCCGCCGCAGCCCACACGCCCGCCCAATTAGGATGTGAAAAGACAGCCAAACACCGCCCGTAAGCCAGCGACGCCGTCCGCCATCAAAGTGCGCCCGTTCACGTAGCGGCGCCGCCCAATGGAGACACACCGCCCGACGAAACACGTACCGCCCGGCGTACAAATTATGATGCCACAACCAAACAGTTCCCCCGGCTAAGAGACACCGCACGTGAAAGCAAGGCGGAAACCCGAGCGCACAGTACGGATACCAAAGAGGCGGACCCCCCGAGCATGAATCCAGCACTGCAGGCCCTCCCCATGCTCTACCTGATGCAGAACCTAGGAGTCAACGCACCGCGGAGACGCAGGTAGGCAGACACACAACAAGGGCACGCAAACACCTCACGCAGTGCAAGTGCGGTAAAACTGTACATGGCCCCCCCAGACACCCCTGCGTGGACGCGACACATCCACCACTGCACCCACAAATGTCACACCGGGCAAATTGTAACAACTCGCAACAACCGGGGACACACCACCTGGGACCAGGAACTAACGTCCCCGTCACGGCCCCGCAGCGCAGCGGCGACGACGCAGCCACACATGCGCACAACGCATAGGCCAACGGCAGCGCCAAGTATGCGCCGCACACAAACAACACAGGGTCACAACCAAACACCACACACACCAGCCCCACCCAGAACGCACATGTCACGTGACAGTCCTGCCACAGCCATGTCGCCAACCGTCAATTCACTGTTGCCAACCTGACGTCACACAACTGACCCGAACATGTCAGTGATGTCACGCCAAATTAGGACACACCCCTGTGTGCAAAACATGGCGAAGCACACAGCGGCGGCAACATCAGCCAGCAGAATATGGACCCCGTCGGAAAAAGGTACGCCAGTACCACACAGAAACACCGATACCACCCTGCACCCAATACCAAGACATGCAATACGTAACATCAAAGATCCCTAGGGTACCGACAACAGGTGGTTCCAATTACAACACCCACACACAAGGCCCAACGTATAGCGGAAACGCAGCGTGCCGCCCACACACGGGAGAGGAGATAGCACTGAATGGCCTTCCATACCCACACCGAAACCACAGCTCAACTATCCAAGCAGGACAACACATTCATGATACCAAAAAAAGCCCAACACAGGCATGCAGAGGGAACCGTCCACTGGGCAGATAGCGCATAACACGAAAGAACATTCCGAAGGGAAAAAAGAAATGATACCACTCCCCCATGTGGTTCACATGCAAGTTATCGGGAAGGAGTCAGACACCACTGACCTTGACCATTCATAGAAGCATGTGGGATGAGGGCCCGTGTCCTTCGCACAAGCCACTATAACCCAAGCCCTGCCTCCCTACGACCATAACAGAATTCCCAGCAACGTCGGAGGTTGCACACTGCAGACTGCACAGACAGCCGGAGCACGCCATCACATCGCCCTTCAGCAAAATGGCACTTGCACCACACCTACCCAACTACGCCGGACAGATGAAGCTGTACAAACATTACCTGATACAGATATTGGGATGTGAAAATCTGGCCTTGCTGAACGTAAGTTACCGACTAACTTACCGCATCGCATTGTTCAGCTGCGTCATCCCCGTCTTCTACTGTCGGAGGTGTCCTTTCCACTATCCTGTGGATTTATGTCTCTCCAACCCTGCATGTCCAATGGCGGACCTGGTACAACTGTTCAACCCCCTGGACGTCCACGACAGGGTCTGTTCAGCCTATGGGGGCATGGCGTATGTGGCTGCAATCGGACCCACACTGCAATGGGACCACTGTGCCTCCACACGACGGATTCTGGATCACAGTTTCATCGAATGTCATCCAACATGTCCCATCATGCTCCTACAAGGGACAACTTATGACCAACACCTTGACAGCCACCATCCGCTACATTGGATGGCATCCATGTTTACCACCAATGCCATGGAAGCCCTGCTGGAAGGTATCGCATACCTGACAACCTGTCAATTCGTCGGGCCCCGACGCAACACCCCCAATTGAACAATGATGTCCCACACCGTACCCATGCTTGGCATCCGCACGGACTGAGCAGTTACCAGTACAACAACTATACCACACAACCTGCAACTAACACCACACCATCAACTACACTGCCATGACATCGGATATTTTCGGGACATGCACTCTTTACCTCATCACATCCAGTAACTCTGCATGAACAGGGGGAGGCAGAGGCATGGGAAATGTGTATGGCAACCACATGGACATAACTGCACGTACAACTATGCCATAATATGTATCCTGCGCCCATCAACATATGCACCGGTCAGTGGACAGTAATCGTTCGGCTGTAGTATGTGAGAGCTGTCACCTCACCTCCCTCTGAACTTCCGTGCCAGGACCTTTGCATGGACAACAAGTGCATCCCCCAATAACATGACCCCAGTGACTGTGTCATGTCCAGTAGCCACCACATTGCAACAACAAGTGGGACGCCGTTGCATGCACGTAAGCCCATGCCCTGATGTCACCTCCACGCACGTGTGTATGAGTAACCATAGCAGCAAACCTGTAACATGGAACTGAGATGTACTGTGCCCATGATGTCAAGCGGTCTGGTAGGCGAAATGTATACTGTCTGTGTCAAAGTTAGCAGCTCCACAGTAATTAGCAAATGTACATTAGCACAGCAACGGCTAAGCAGTTGTAACTCTGAAGCACACATCCCACAGTCAACAACTAATGACATGTACCCCTACACCCTATGCTATGTGCAATCATGCTGAGTATATCCTCCACATGCATTTCGCTGCCAGTAGTGTCCACTATACTGCATCACAGAGGACATAAGTCCCAATACATGGCTTGAAGCAAAAATGTGTCTCTGCTGATTCATTTCACAAGTACGAATGAGAGAGGATGAGAGTGTGTGAAGTACACGGCAGTCGTGAGATGACCATGTAGTCCACTGTCATTGGATGTCAACGCAAATGAGTAGCCGCAACAGTGGCCACAGGGAAATACCACAGCTCGTGGAGCAGGACTTGTCACACTCTGAAGTCGCCCGAATGATCATCACATCAACACTGACGGCCTGCTCACTACAAAGCACAGTCCTACACATGTTTACAATGACCCACACAGTCTGACCACACACTCAGCAACAAAAAGTGGGAGCCACGCTAAAGCATGCCACAGCAATGCCTGACAGAACACACACACGACATCAGAGTGGGTGGGCAGCACTGCACAGTGAGCAAGAACTGCTGAAATGCTGACATGCACAATTGGACTAGACACAATCTTGACAGTCACACACCCTGCACACACACAACGTCTGAACCATAACAAGTAGGAGTCAGCCTGAACTGCAAGGACACACCCACACACCGCATACTGTGCAACATACAACACACCCATCACATCATATTCAAAGACCTCAGCACGGTAACAAACATCCACCATGTCCCGGGGTGACATATGTGTGCAGTCGACAGGGACACGACACACACATACACACCAACGCTACCACAATCACACACCACACACCACCACCTCCCAAATGCACACATTGAAAGTAAGCCATGTGCCCAGTCACAATATCCATCACAGCCACCACTGTCTCAGAAGGAGATGGGTTAGTGTGCCCACCAATCTAACAGGATGCCAGTACGAATCGGTGCTGTGTGTGTGCTACGGGACAGTTGCAGGTCCGGCCCTGAGAGAGTAGCACAACTGTGGATGACACACATGTGTCATGTGAAGCGGGAGTTACGCTTGGCTCAGGTGGGTGGGTGTGATGGGTAGGTGCGCACATGCAATGTTGAAACACGCTGTGTTGGGAGGGTTCCGGAACAGTACATTGCTGCTCTCCTGGGAATTTGTAAAGACCACCTGTCTGGGGATGAATGTGAACTCGTGTGTGCACAACAGGGGGGCACACGATCAATGCTGCATCAGGTGTAGACGTCAGCCCACCCTCCGTGGACATGCTGGATACTGCTGTGCGTCCGCCAGGCCCTTGCCAAGGCACTCACATCCCCTGTCGACCAGGTGTATCCCCAACATTGTCCACCTGCACAGGCAATCCAGGGCACGGGATGGCAGTGGAGCATGGTGGGTGAGATGTCATGGCGCGCTCCTCCTGGACACATCACGCAGGCAACACATCCTCAATTAGTAGTATGGCACAAGTCTAATGGAAGTAGTGGGGGGACGCACACATCACGAGCAGGAGTGACGTCACGGAAGGTGGCTTGCACCATCTCACTCATTGCCTATATCCCCACACACGTTACATGCCATTGCAACAGAGAAGCCAGCGCGTGCATGAGCAGCTCCAAGCTCGCCCCAGAGAGGCCAAAGAGTGAATGTGTGGGTCCATGAGCTCCAGTTGGACGCGGCCTGGGCCGCTCAGGGCAGCTACAGCCTCTGTGTGTTGCAGGTGGTGTATCTGGACTGCGGAGCCTGTCATGCATTGTCAATGTTGCCCGGCTCTCGAGTCGGGGCACCACGCAGGTGGACGGCGTCCCGCCACTTATTATGCCGCGAGACAGACCACTTGTTCAACTGGACCCACACATACACTCCTTGGCCTCTCTGGGGCGAGCTTGGAGCTGCTTGTGCATGCGCTGGCTTCCCAGGTGCAAACGCATATTTCTGTGAGCGAGGGGAGGCCATGAGGACAGGGTAAAATATGACTGTTTGACTTCCAGTCAGTTCAAGGAATGACCCTGATGTGGACATGAAAAGACGTGTCTCGTGTGTACTGCAACTAGTAGATAAGCCGATGAACTTCCCATGTCTTGCATGTAGCCCCGCACCTAGCCCCGCCCACTCTACACATTAAAATGAGTACCAGCACCACATCCTTCCCATTCGAAGCACTGACTGGGGGTGATAACCATTGGACAGTCTTGTGTAGTCCACCCACGCGTACATGTGGGCCCTCCATGATCCATGTCACCTGCGGCAAAGTGATGTCATGGGCAATGACGGAAGTGAGGAGAGCTGTCTGCCCCACGCACAGATGGCGCATCAGCTCAACAGACCCAGCACTGACGGCAGCAGGGGTCATATGTGCAGGGGCAGCTGTGCCTGGTGTGAAGGCACATGCATATAGACAGCACATCGACCAATGTGTAGTCTGCCCACAACTACTGTCCATTGTCAGGCGGACCTAGCAACAGATCACAAGGCAACACATCTGTGTTGGTGTACCCACTGTGACCAACACTGCGCAACAACCAACGTACTCGGCCTGCGCATGGCCCACCCCGCAACGGTGGTCACATTCAGTGGCACTATCTCACACACACATCCCTTTCACGAGGCATGGTGTGACCAATGTACAGGGCTGAGTTTGCGCTCATCCGGAGAGTGCTGAACAGGTGACACATGTAACCCACTAGTCATTCTGTGTTGTCACCTACTGGCATTGTGCAGTCAATGTGCAGGCCAGGCCTGCTGGGACTGAGAAGGGCAGCATGGCCCCAGCCTGACATTCACACGAGCAACAAGTGCACTGAGACCTGCATTGCCAATTGTCTGTGTCACTGGATGTCTGACATGAAGTTGCCATGTACCACCACTCGGGAGGGACAGACATGTCAAAGCGCCCGAGAGCTCACATACCACTGCCACCTGCAGTCAGCATGGTGAGCAGTGCATGTCTGATCACCACAGGCTCTGACTCATAGTGCTGCGGATCAACGACATGTGTGTCCCCCACATGCACTCCCACACACACTGCAGTTGTCTCTCACACACAACTTACGCAAGGAATAGCCATGTGCAGTGTGCGTGGAGCTCGGAATCCAGGATCTCCAGCTCCTCGCTGGTGAGTGGACCTGGACATATCCTCAGAGTCATCCACGTGTAGGTGGAGAGGTGGCAGCAGCAGGTGTTGTTGAGGGGTGCCAGGCTGCAGTCCCAGGTAGCTGTGGTAATGCCGGTCTCACTCACACACTCACATAGCCCCCTGGGGCAGTTTCAGTGGGTCCAAGCTGCTGCAATTTGTGTACCATGTCTGCCAGCTTCAATTGCAGATGATGGCCTGCTCCCAGCTGGCCCGGGACGCTTACCTCCATAGTGGAACACGCAGGGTGCAACCGCGAGGGTCATTGGAGTTGGCCGTAAGGGCCTGGCCCATGGCGGGTACAGTCCGCTGATGCCATGTGCACCACACAGTTTAATGTGCGCAATGCATCTGCAGGTGTGGCCATGATTTGTGTGTGGGTGCAGGTCCACAATGGACGGGGCCAGAACATGCTGTGTGCATAGGCAGGGACGGCCAGTGGGCAGCCTCCACATGTCTGTTGGCATATCATCATGTACACATTGGCATGGGAGCATGGGATATGCATATGCACACACATGCCATCTTTCACTATGTACATCTGCCACGTGGCACGTGCAACGTTACGTGTCACTTGTGATGTGTATGTGCAATCACACAGCCGTGTTGGCATGGAGCTGTCAATGTGTACACCTGTCAATGTTTCTGGAGGTGTGATCCGTACAGTGCTGTACATAGGGTGCAGTAGGGACATCAATGACTGTCTCATATCCCCTCGTGCCACAGGTCCCACTTGTTTTGGCCGCTCAGCCTGTGTCCATAGCGTTGTTGGTGTGTGCCCTACACACCCAGCCCCGGAAGCAGTGTGATGCACAGCAGCTAGTCATGTTGCCGTGGTGTTGCAGCTTACCGAGTATGCAGTCTGTTACCATCAGCATGCCTTACAAGTTGTTAAGGCCTAACTCCCCATGTGCATGCTCATAGCAATGGTGTGTGTCACTGCCCATTGCTATTGGTAGGGGACCTGTGTAAGTGTATTGTGGCTGTGCTGTCCCTACTTGTCAGCTGTTCTGTGATTCAATTGCTTGGTCAGTCATTTTTGTCATGTGTATGTGAAAATGCCATGTGGCGTGTTGCTTTGACATGTGTCCACTTCCATCTTTCCTAGGCGGAGACCAAACATTCATCGCCCCTACCAATTGCTGTCAGACATGGAGGATGTGGAGGTCATCCGTAAATATCGTCTGGACCGACCCACCCTGCATCGCCTATGTGCCTTGTTGGAACCCCACCTCCGTCCTCGCAGGGTGTATCCAACAGCATTCACCCCCACGGCTAAGGTGATGGCTGCACTGCATTTCTTCGCCACTGGGTCATTCCAACACACAGTGGGCAGTGGAGGTGGGATGTCCCAGCCCATGTTCAGCATGGTGCTGAGGGATGTACTGTCAGCTATGATGCTGTACAGGAACAGGTACATCAGATTCCCCAGGGCTCGTGAATTGGCGGCAGTGAAGGGTGATTTCTATGCCCTTGGACGGATCCCCCACGTCGTTGGTGCAATAGATTGCACCCATGTTGGCCTTGTTGCACCACAGGCCACTGAGCACCTCTACCGCAACCGGAAGCACACACACTCCCTGAATGTGCAAGTGGTGTGCCTTGCGGACATGGTAATATCACACGTGTGTGCGAAGTTTCCAGGATCGGCACATGACGCGCACATCATGCGCAACAGCATCCTACCACGACTGATGACCAATCTGCAACATGACCGTGGCTGGATTGTTGGTGAGTATGTGGAGTAGTGTAGCGTGCTGGCTGTGCGATGCTGTCTTGTGTCCAGTTGGAATAGCAACGATTCTCTGTGTCCCTCACACCCAGGTGACTCTGCTTACCCGAATGGGCCCTGGCTGCTCAGCCCATTACGACACCCTCTGAGCCCGGCTGATGTCCGTTACAATGAGGCACATGGGAGGACCAGACGTGTGGTTGAGCGGACCTTTGGCCTCCTCAAGTCCAGGTTCAGATGCCTGGACCGCACCGGGGGCGCACTGGCGTACTCCCCACAGAAGGTGTGCCCGATAGTAGTGGCTTGCTGCATGCTGCACAATCTGGCTATTCGCAAGCAGATCCCCCTAATTGTGGATGACGGAGATCAACCAGGGCCCCAGCCTGCAGACCAGGACGGGTCAAGTGAAGAGGACAGTGGAGAGGAGGAAGCTGTGAATGTGCGTCAGCAGCTCATCACCCGCTACTTCACTTGACGGTGAGTGTCCATGTACGACGGCTGATGTAGCTGTAGTTGTGCAGGTGTATGTGTGCACTGTCACGGGGGCCTTTTGTTCACTGAGTGCTGTGTGTCAATGGTCCATGTCCAGGTTGGTATGCCACTGACAGTGGCTGTAGCATTGTGCCCTGTTGCTCTGTGAGTTGTGTGTACATTGCTTGTAGTTGGTGACAAGTACTGTGTGATGAGTGTGTGACACACTCATTGAATGTACTCTTGTTCTGTTTTTCATCCCTAGGTCCCTACAGCCTCTCCTGTCCCATCGACATCCCACACAGCAGATGCATTTCTGCTCATGGTGGTGATTGCACATTGTTGAATAAACCCAGGACACATTAAGCAGATTGTGATCAAGGTGTATTTATTTACAGCGGTGACATGTGATTGTGTGCAAGGTGATGTCAAATGTGGTGCATGCTGTGACAATGAGTAGACGGTCATGGCTGCGTGATGGTCAAGGTGTACCCATGAAGTTCTATGTCCACAGTCCAACAGACACATGCCATTCACATGGCAGTGTGGGGTAGGATCGTATTCCAAGTCAATGCAGTAGGTGGTCAAGGTGGCTGGCTGACTCACTGGCGTTTGTCGCGTGCGAAGTCCTCTCTGGACACCTGTTTCCTCTTCG
The DNA here is from genome assembly GCA_963921515.1 of Calotriton arnoldi. Classification (NCBI taxonomy): domain Eukaryota; kingdom Metazoa; phylum Chordata; class Amphibia; order Caudata; family Salamandridae; genus Calotriton; species Calotriton arnoldi. The sequence goes on from CAWUFW010011738.1 coordinate 118,076, forward strand.
GATGGCCTCTTCCATGTTTCGGAGGGGGGGGTTGTGTTGGTGGGCTGCTGGTGGTGGCTGAAGAGTGCTCACTCCCTGTGGACGCAGGGGAACGCGATGCTGCACGACCCAGCGCCACAGCAGGTGGTGGCGGAGGTGGTGTTGCTGGCCTTGCTTGTGCCCTCACCCCACCACCAGCTGGCCCATGAGGGCCACGATTTGGCCCATATGGGCGTCCATGGACCTCAACACCCCAAGGACCTCCCGCGTGTCGGTAGCCGACCTGGCCCATTCTCCTTGGGCCTCTTCATAGGCCCCAAGGACTCTGTCGATTTGCGGCAGGGCTTGGCTCCCAGGCACAGATGGCGTTGGCCTGACCCTGCTCCTCCTACCAGTACTGCTGCCACCGACCTGCACACTAGCCACATTGCTCACCACGGTCCTCGCTCTGGCTCCCAGGGTGGACCCAGACGGCCGGGCCACCCCTTGCGCTGGTTGAGTGGCCAGGGACGGCATGGTGGTGGTGGTGGTGGCCGCAACGACCGTGGCCGCAACGACCGTGGCAGTGGCCGCAACGACCGTGGCAGTGGCCGCAACGGCCGTGGCAGTGGCCGCAACGACCGTGGCAGCAGGGGTCTGTGACTGGTCAGCATCCCTGGATGATGGGTTGGTGGGTAGGAGGGGCCCTGGGGAGCGGGTGTGCCCTGCCACTCCAGATGGGCCTGCTGGGTGGTCCGTGTCCGGAGAGGTGTCCAGCTCCTCTACATCCGTGAGTCCGGGTCGGGGGCTTGCGGACTGGCTGTGCTGGCTGCTGTCTCCCTCTCCGGCATCCAGCAGTTCGCCACCTGTGGGGAGAATGAGATGGGTCATTGTGTTGCACCTAGCAAAGTATGTATTGGTTGTCTGACATTCACAGTTCGTGCACTGTCGTGCACAGGTTTCCCAGAGGCGTGTGTGGATGTACGATGTGTGTATGCGTGGGCTAGGCAATGGAACTGTGTGATGTGGACATGTGGCATGGGACGGATTAGCAATGCCGATGGGTGTGTGTTGCTATGCTCCTACATTTTGTTGCTCGGGTGTATGCGGGCTCCAGAACCATCGACGATGTCGGGTTGAACTATGGTTTTGGGGAACGGAAGGAACGCTTAGAAACGCAGATGGCACAAGGGGGTACAGCCCCCTGGACGCTTTTGGCTTGGAATATGCTTTTGGGGTACGTACTGTGGGTGATGGTGCAGAACGTGACATGTGTTCTGGCAACATGACAGTGCATAGACTAAGGTGTGTGTCTGTCTAACATGCCCGGCATATCTGCTGCCTGTTATCATTCATGGACATTACATTGGTAGCATTGTTGTGAGTTCGTGCTTGTTGTGTGCCACACGACGTATTGCAGATGGGCCAATTCCTTGGTGTGCGTGCTGCACTCGTACATGTGCATCAATGCAGTGCTCTTGGGGTGTTGACTATATTATGTGTGTTGTTACTCGCAGTGTGACGTGCGCTTCAGTCACTGCAGGCACATGATTTGTCATGGGCAGGTATCTTTGCATGACTACTGTATGAGGGACAGCTGTTCGGATGACATACCTCTCATGACACTGGGGCTGACAGATGCGATGGATGATATGTTGAATGTGCATTGTGTACCTGTGTGTTTCATGGGTCCAGTTGTTTTTGTGTGCAATATTGTGGTTCCACGCTGTTACTTCTAGTAAGGTTTGTCTTACATGGGCGTTGTTGTACGATGTGTGAGTGACAGGCAGTAAGGACTACATGGACAAGACTTAGATGGTGTTGCTGATGTGTGTGATGGGTGGCACAGTGCCTGCCGTGTGGGTCTGTACTCCAGTGGGACTTGTGCATGCAGACGTGGCTCCTTAGGTGTTGCTGTATCTGTGATGGGTAATGTGGGGTATGACTCTGTAATACATGTCCGTGTGCACATTGGTCACATGATTGTGACAGGGAGCAGTGCTGCGTGTTCCTCTGCTACGTGACATGTCCCATGTGTCAGTCGTAGTACAGTCCTCATGCCTACAGACACCCCGCCCTATACAGTTTCCCACCTACAGGTTGTTTTTGAGTGCGCAATGCAATGGATGCCACATGGTTATGGGCGGGAGGGGTGCTCCATGTTGCTGGTCTGTGGGAGTGGGGGCGGTGTTGTGAGTTGTGGTGATGGCTTGACACCCACAGACACCCCTGCATGTGGGGTGAGATGTCTACCTGTCGGCTGCAGGTGTGCACTGCAGTGGCTGTCACATGGGTGTGGGGGTGCTCCACCTTGCTGCGCTGTGGGACTGGGGGCCTGGTAGGTGTTGTACTTCAGCTGTCCCCCCACCGACCCACTGCCTTTGTGTTGCGGCTACTTACCTGTTACTTGTCGGTTAGTGCAGCTATGGCTGACACATGGGTGTGGGGAGTGCTCCACCTTGCTGCGCTGTGGGACTGGGGGCCTGGTAGGTGTTGTACTTCAGCTGTCCCCCCACCGACCCACTGCCTTTGTGTTGCGGCTACTTACCTGTTACTTGTCGGTTAGTGCAGCTATGGCTGACACATGGGTGTGGGGAGTGCTCATTCTGGCGCTTCTGGAGTACAAGGGGACCTGGTGGGAGTTGCGGTGCTGGCTAACTGTACACATGCCCCCATGGTTTTGTTAGTTGGTAGGTTTGGGCTGAGTGTGTGGTTGTGTCTGTTGCATGTGTGAGTGTTGTCTTGTGTATTGTGTACTGGACATGGGGGTGTTTGTCCCTAGGAGCTATGGCATTGTGGTAGTGCATGTGAGTACATAGCGGTTTGCTGGTATACGTTTGTTTGTACTTACCAGCCTCCACTCCCCCTGGTAATCCGGTGAGGATCTCCGGATGTATGATGACTCGCACCTTCTCCTCCCACGCCTTGAAGGTCTTGAATAGCGCGGGATTACCTCCGCCAGTCCTGGCAGCCAGCTCACGATTCTTGGTCTCCTTCTTCTTGACCACGCTTTTCAGGTCGTTCCACCTTTTGTTGATTTTGCCTCTGTTGCGTGGCACGTTCCCGACTGCATTGACCTGGTCTACGATCCTGTTCCACATTCTGTTTCTGGTGGCTGGTGGTGTCTGTTGGACCTGGTTGCCATAGATTTGTGGGTGCACCTTGACGATCTCGTCGACCATGACCGTCAGCTCGGTGGAAGTGAACTTGGGCATTCTGTGTGGTGCCATGGTGTGTGTTTTGGTGTTTGTGGTGCTGGTGCGGTGTGTGGTGTGTGATGTGCAGGGGGTTTGTGTGGCCGGTGTTTGGTGGTGGTGGTGGTGATGGGTGTGATAGGTGCGTGTCTGTGGTGTGCTGCTGTCCTTTCTGTCTCGCTGTGTTGTGTGCTCTCGTCCTCAGTTTGTAATGTTGCAAGGGGTTGTGGTCTGTGAATGGGCTGGTTTTGTACTTACCTATGTGGGTGTGTCATGGTGGTCTGTTGTTTTCAGGTGTGTTGTGGCTGGTGTTCTGGGATTTGTAGTTGATTTGTTTGTCCAGGGGGGGTGTTTCCGAGATGTGTACTGTGTTTGGGTATTTGTGCGTGGGTTGCTGTGTGGACTTGTTGGCCATGTTGTGTGTGTTTGTTTTTGTCCGCGGATGATTTCTGTGCAGGGCCGTGGCCGCCAGAGCTTCCACCGTGTACATTTTCGTCACTGTTGTTTACGCTGGCGGGTGGTGTTTTTGTGTATTTTCCGCGCTCATGTCTGTGCGATCCTAATTTCACGGCCGGTGTCTCGGTCGTCAGGGCGGGCGGTTTTGGGTTGTCGTGCGTCTTTCCGTCCGTGGAGGGCAGATGGACTTAGACTCGGACATAGGCGGGCGCTATTTTTTGTTTATTTTCCGCCGCCTGCGGTTTTCGGCTCGCGGCATCGTGATTGCTCGGTCGGTATTCAGACGGTGTAGGCGGGCGGATTTTTACCGCTATGGTAGATGGGGGATTTTTTACCGTCCGACATCGTAATGGACACCTAAGTTTTAAATATATTTTGAACCTAGTTAGATACTGTTTAGTGTAGTTAGATGTTTATTAGTTATATTCGGAAATGTTATATGTTATAGTTACGTGTCGTGTTTTTACGTATTGTTAACGTTGTGTAGGCCTGTTTAGAGAGTTACGATTTCGGTGTTTAATGTATATTTTTATCAAATTTAAAGCTAGTAGTAATGTTAGTAACTGTTTGTGTGTTATTTTATGTGGGTGGGAATGTATGTGCTTTAGTTTTCACACTATTTTCTTTTCAGCAGTTCTTCGTATCGGAAGGAGTCGTTTTTTTTTTAAACAAGTGTTTGTTAGTTTTATTGACTAATATATTTGTAACACTTGTTTAAATTTTTCGGTTTTCCTGGAGCGTTTTTTACTATTTTATACATTTTCGGGTTTTTTATGGTTTTCCTATGGACATTTGCTACATGGATTATTATTTTTTCCTACAGTTGTATTTTTTCATTTTTTTTTTGGGAAACTGTATTTTTTAATCTTTCTATTGTGTTAGTGGAAAATGGAATTTATAGCATTTGGGCAAAAACTGGTAAGTTTATTTATTATTATTTATTGTGGGTGGGTAATGTTTATTATTATTGTTGCTGTATTTTATTTTATTCCAAATATTATTAATGTGTGTTAATATATATTTTTAAAATCTAAATATATGTTACACACAGTAATTATTTTTGTGATAAAATAAATAAATTTTACTTTTATGGTATGTTTGATAGATGAGTAATTTGTCATTTATTTGTATTAATGCTTTAAAGAAGAGTTTTGGATATTATGTTTAGGTATTCCAGGCCTTTTGTACTAGGATACAATTTTACTTGTTGTTCTAGATATTTATGCATTTGTTTAGTTTGTTTTGATGTTTTTGGAGTTAATTGAGTTATGGATTGTTCCATTCGGAACTCTTGATAACTCTGTTCTTTTTGTAGGCATGATATAAATTTTTCTAGTGTTGGTTTTGTTCTGCCTGTTGATTGAAGAAAGGCATTATGCCATCCTTCGACTGCGTTATTAGTTTTGGATTCCCCATTTAATGTGCTTCTGTATACGTTCCACCAGGGTATTAAGAATTTAGGGTTTCTTCTGTGGCCAGATCTGTGTAGTCTCCCGACCCATGTATCTTCAAAATAGTCTAATAGTGGACTTAGTTTTGCTTCATTTTCTTTGTAGAAGGCGCTGTCTATTAAGATGTTGTAATGTTCTGTGACGTCTGTATCAGGTACATAAGCTAGGGCTGTTAATTTTTTTATTTGATATGCAAAAGAAGAGTTAGTTGCATATTCTATGCTTAGTGCAGATTTTTGCATGTGTCTCCATAAGCACTGATTAAAATGATAGTAACAGCCTTGGATGCAGGTATGGGGGTGTGTTTTTAATATAGTATTAATCATTGACTGTTCAAAATCTAGGATTATTTTTTGTGGAGAAAAGTCATTAGTTTTTTGTTTTATTGTATTTAATAGTTCCATGTATGTGGAGTTCTGTTTGTTTGGTAATAATGCGTAAATTAATGGTATATTGCAATTGTGATGTAGCCCATGTATTGTGTACAGTTGGAAAAAGGGTTTGGGACATATAGTAAAAGTACCATCCATCATCCAGTATTGACATTCTTGTAGTTTTAATAGATTAGTTGCAGTTCCAAAAATTATTAATCTTTTGTCATTGCTTTTATTATCAAAAATGACAAATGGTTCTTTGTTTAAAGTGATACTTTGTTTAGGACTTATAATAACTTCACTGTATGTTTTAGGAATTGGGGTGGAAGTAGTAGTAATTTTTTTAGTACGTGCTATAGTTCTCTTTAGTGAAGCTACAGATGGCATTTGTGTAGTAGCAGTTTTAGGAATTTTGGGAAGCTGTTCTTTTAAAATTACACTTGTAGGTTTTTGAGAACTTGTACTAGCTTCCTTTATTGTTTCTAATGCAGATCTGACTTCTATTTCTGTTATGTTTGGTGGGTGGTTATGTTCTCTAGTATACAGTACTGTTGTTTCCCTAGTTGTAGCACGCCCATAACATTTATCAGAGTAGTATTTACAGCATTTCCAGTTCACTTTTAATCCAAATTGTTTTTCTTGTGTGTAAGTGTATCCCATATAGCATAGTAACATTTTTCCTTTCTGGCTTGTTATAAATTCAGCTCCTTCAGTCATTTTGATGTATGTTTATCTATGAAAAATATATATTATTGTTATTAACTATGTTGTTCTATGTATTTCAATTTAAGTAAAAAAGCATTTGTTTACAATATACTTACAAAGTTGGTCTTTATGTATTTTAGTTTGATGACTTTTCTTGGTTAGTTGTGGAATGTTCTTTCTGTATTTTGTTTGTCTGGAAAAAAAAATACATTTGTTTTATTATTTGTTTCTATAATTTTTTATACGGTGTGGGTAGGGGATTTGGAATTGATTTTGACTTTCTGTTGTTGTTTAATAAATTTGTTTAAAATTTGTTGGTAAATACTTACTTTGTTACGTGTATATTTATTTTGGTGTTTTCTGTAGTTTGTTAGTTTCCTGTAGAGTTTCCTGTAGTGGTAATATAAAATAGAAAGAAGACATTCATTAATTAATAGGTTATGTATATTATTAATTACAGTTTTTTACTTTTAGTATTATATATTTTTAATTTAGGTTTACTTACTTTTGTTAGAGTTAATTATTTGGTATATGTTGATCTTCTTATATCTGTAGTTGAATTCCTGTAGAGTTTCTCCTTCTTTAGTTTTCTTTCTTTTGGGTGTGGAGTAGAAATGAAGTTTAACTGTTTATATAGTGTGTTGGATGTTGTAATTTCGATTTTATTGGTTAGTTTGAATTTGCAGTTTTTCTATTGGTTAATTTGTATTTTTTTAAAAATCATTTAGTAGTTAGTTTCCAAATAAGGAAAACGCTAATTAGTAGTAAGTTATGTATAAATTAGTATATATTTTTAAATAGCTTTTGTTATGTATTATATATTATATAATTGAATTCTAATAGTAATATTTTATATTATTAATGTTTAATGTATTAGTATTTTAAATAATATTTTAGTAATGTTATTGCTGTGTTAAATTATTTTTAAATTTAGTAAAATAGTTATTGTGCTTTATTAATTTAGTGTTGTGTTTTTAGTAAATTAATTATTTATATGTTGTTTAATTTTGTATTTATTAGAGTTTTATATAGTCGATATATTAAATTTTACGATATTAGTGTTGTCGATATTTTTGTGTACGATATTTTTAACCTATTTAATGTATTTTAATGAAGGTCGATCTTTTTGAATTTCGATAAGTATGTTAGCGATATTTGTGAAATAGATATTTATGTACTTCGATATTGTATCCTCGATATATTTGTAATTTTTTAAATAGGTATATGATGTCGATATTAATGTTATCGATAATTTTGTATCGATATAATTGTAGCTCGATAATATGTCTTTCGAGATTTTGTCAGTGATTCCATCCAAGCATACAAATGAACTGCTCCGGGTCGGCATCCCCCTACTATCAGCGTCATGAAACCAACCGGTGTACGAGCGCTTTATAAATCTTTTTTAACATAACATAACATAAGTATATCTGAATGCCCTTTGTATGGTTTAGTGTGGATGATTTCCTTATCCATGAGTTGCGATCCAAGAGAAACCCTCTTTTTTTAGACATTTATTGTATATGGTACCCCGTCTCTTGGACAGTGAGGCCACTCTCTCTCTGTTTCGAGTACCTGTTACTTAACCACCAGGTAGGCGCTACCCGACCTGATTCCTGACAGTGTGGGTAACCTGGTTTGCATGTGTTTTGATGGAGTCTCCATGATAAGTTTGGTAGTTTTAGAGGATAACATACCTTAGCTTCTTTGCTTTAGGGACTCTCTGCTTTCGATCAGAATCGTGGGGAAAATATGCACAGGGGTTACTGCTTCTTATTACATTACTACGAGCTTAGCACTATGGACAGATGCATCAACAATTCAACATGAACATTTCATACACACAAATAACGCATATGAAGAGGTGCAACATAGAAAAAGTGGAATTTCCAATAAAAACAGTATCTTGAGTGATATTGACTCTTGGCATCAAATATAGATTGTGAGAATTATAAGCATCTTCATATGCAACATTGGGTCATCGACAAAAACACAACACTTTAAACAAAACACAGTTTGCAGTAATTAACAGCACCACGACATCACACATATACCTTACATCAATAATTGCACCGTGTATCACACCCAGGGGCCAAGCATACCATCTGTATCATGCCCAGCGGTCCAAGCGACAAACACCTAAAAAAATATGATGAATTTGTAAATTCCTTAGCTAGCTCCTAGTGCATGCTATCCTGTGACCACGGGACGTTCTGCGCAGTACACAGGACTCAGTAAGCCTGATAGTCTACCAATATCGGCTCCAGGACAGAGATAATAACAATAGTTTGCGGGAAAAAAGGGAATACTTCGAGAACCACTGGTCCCTCTAGGCCAAACACAGGTTACACCTAAACTCCCAGGTCCAAATATTTTTCCCTAAATGTCCGAATTGCGCCCTGTATCACACACCAAGCGTACCATCTGTGTCATGCCCAGCGGCTAAGCATTCCAGCTGTGTCATGCCCAGTGGAAAAAGCATACCATCTGTGTTACGCCCAGCGGTCCAAGCAACCAGCACCACTAACTTCTTTCAGATATCAACAGTGTTGGGAAACCAGTGGCACTGAGAAACCCTTTTAGACTAAAAAATAAGATTGAGGTGTCAACTGTGACAATAAATATTCACCTTTCCTAGTGTGCTGGCTATCGAAAAAAGGTAACTTCCATGAGATCGCCTCCGAGGCCGCCTTGCGATTACTCAGCTAGGACATATAAAATAGGTAGTATGCCAGATTTCTTTCAGTGGCAGGGCGCTCAGGTTATCTTTTTACGCTTCTCCCTAGCTTGCCATATGCCAAATGATTTACCAAGGTTCTGATGTAGTCTCTTACCCTCTGTGATGGCTGCTTTCGGATGGACCTCAGCCCTGTGGATTCAGCAGAACTTCCAGTCAATTGCGGTGTTTGCTCACCTTCCTTGTTGCGCAAATGTGAATATGTCCAGGAGGGGTCCCGTTCCTTTGTCTGCAGTTGGGTTCGAGGTGCCAATCAGCTTCGATGGTGGCTTGCCAAAATGGTGCTTGAACATGAAATACCTTGAAAAAAACAAGAGGCGTTTGTCAAAACAGGAACAGCTTTGCGTATTGCTACAAGACAGCCACGCATAGGGAGCTTAGCTGTGCCTGGATTGGCCATCACTGACAGAATGGGAGGGAGGAACTGGGGACACCCCCACTTACACCTGAATAGGCTGTGTCCTGCCTCCACACAAAGGGCTGCATACCCCTTAGGGTTAGACTGGAGTCAGAACAGGGAAGGCAGGCTGCCTGGGGACTTGAAAGGGAAAACTCTGGAAGCTGCCTCCCTCACTTCAGAGGAATTCATTGGTATAAATACTGGACTTCAGACACAATGACATCACTACCTTTCTGGACCTGTCGATACTCCACCAGGAAGAAGGCCTACCTGCTGCTGCTGAAGGCTTATCACTCTGCTGGACTGCACTCTGCTGGACTCCTGCCTTGCAGTGCTTGTACTTTGCTGTGCTGACCTTCTGCCTGCTGCCCTTCTGCCTGTGTGAGAAGGACTGGACCTAGATCTCTTGAACCAAGAACCCCAGAGTGACGCCAAGGACTATTTGGTTGGCCTCCTGACTTGAGCGTCAGGGACAGAAGGTCCCAACAACCTTGCACCTGCACCTGGTCTCTGTCATCTGTGAGTCTACCCTGCCAAGTGGTTCCATCCCAGTTGTGAACCCTTGGAAATGGGCCTAAGATGCTCTGCCATTATCTGTGGACCCAGCAGAACCGATGCATCTCCTGCCGCGCGGTGTAACCCTGAGCAGAACTGATGTATTGCTGCTGCTGTGTGGATCGGAACCACCATAAGACCTGCGTCTCGTTGCAGCCCATAGCCACATCAGAACCGCTGCTGTGCGACGCATCCCAGTGTAGGCCCTTGCATCTTTCATCGATGGCAGCCTCGACAAAAACGCCGGACTCCGCATCAAAACCTTGCAGCTCCTCATAAATGACACATCGCCCTGACGCGCAACGCCTCTCTGACTCCGGACTTCACCCAACAGCCTTGCTGCATATCGGATATGGATCCGCGCAACGCTCCGCAAATGAGGATCAAAGGTATTTTGTTCAGTGGGCCTAACTGGGTCCCTATAGCTCACCCATACTCCATCACTGTTGGCCTGAACTTGTCACTTTGTCCTGGTCTGGTGCACCACATATCCACAGTTGGCGCTTTATGCCTTTTGGCGCTACTTTCACAAAAATCTTTAAATTTGAATTTCTATGATTCTACTGATTGGTCTTGTTTTATTTATTAAAAACTACTCTATTTTCCTAACACTGTTGTGGGCTACTTTTGTGGTGTGTTTTCACTGTGTTACTGTTTGAAGTTTTGCACAAATACCTTTCACATTGTCTCTGATTTAAGCCTGACTGCTCTGTGCCAAGCTACCTGAGGGTTAAGCACAGGTTAATTTAGGGTTCGCTTATGACTTCATCCTGAGGAGAATTGTGGTTGCTGCTTGAGAAGGGTTTCACTCCTATCAACCAGTAACCCAATTTCTAACACATTTTTCATACAAGAATACGTGTAACATTTCTTGAATCCTTGTGTCCACTAACCATTCTTAACAGTTGCAAAATGCAGAGTTGGCCATTGCAATTGCCGTAGCAAACCACCACCCGTACTATGGCCAGCTGTCAGGGTATGCAGAGGTATCAAGGAGCAATACTGTTGGGCTTGTTAGTTACCCAAAAATATCTGAGACAATTTTCACCACTCTCCAAATGTCTGCACAGTAGTTTTGCAATCTCTGAGATTACCACACCATGTGTTCAATATCAAAATTCAGTTGGCCATATCTCCAGCAGTCAGAGTGAGGACATGTCTTTGCTGCCTCTAGTTTCATTGGTGTCCAGTATCACCTGTGCATCATTTTATAATATCCAACATTCAATTAAGCTTCTTGCCAATATTTACAGTGTATCTGTATACGTTCTATCCAATCCACATCTGTCTATTCCACCTGTATTCTGTGCCACCACCTCTTGTTAACTTCAGACACTACTGGGTATGAGAAAGTTCTGTCTGTTAGGGTTTTGTACAGCCCAGAGACCACTCCCTTGTAGGTCCCTGATGTTTTTATATGGTTACGAGGCTAGATTCTGAAAGAATGATCAGCTGAGGCTTTAACACTTTACGGAGGCATTGAGACAATTGTCGATATTGCCAAAATTGAGGCCCGCTCAATCCAAAATCAGTTTGCTCTTCTGCAAATATTTTTGTCTTGGCATCTATTAGAAGTTGATCAGAGGTCTTCACACCTTTACTGACAGCATTTGAGCATCTGGGTTCCCAGGACCCCAATCTGTATTCCACTATTATCCCATAGTGGTGACCCCACATGCATCCAACTGTCTTCCTTCAGTAAGCAATGTGTAAATGAAATGGCAAGCAAAACAAGAAATGTTCACTAGTCTACTTTTGTCTTTTGTGTAAAGTGTTTTAAGACTAGAATACTACCTAGAAGTGCATTTACTATCTTTAGACATCTTGGTTTTTCGAGGGTACTATACATTATGCAATGGACTTGCGCTAACTGAAGGGAGATTAAGTATATCTCAAAGTGTGGTCATCATTATCCTCCATATTCTGTGTTTTTGTACTGATTATCTATATGCAGGGGGTGTTCCTCCACACACAAATAACTTTACCATGTAACATAGTTCCTCCACCATTTCTTAGGGATCTTTAGGGGCAACATCACTAACACATAGTTAAAACAAGGGGGCATATTAGCAAGGGCACTATCGCCGCTTTAGCGGCACTTTTTGCCGCTAAAGCGGCGATATTTATATCGCCCTATCAGCAAACTGTCTCTAACAGCAGTTAGCGACAGTTTGCGGGCATTAGCGCCCGTTTTTTTACCGCTTTGCATGTCAGCGATATTTATCGCTAATGACATGCAAAGTGGGCGTTCCCGACGAACAAACCTGGGAAACACTCGCTAACAGGCCTATCGCCTATTAGCAAGGTGGCCATGGCCCCAGTTAGCGACGTGAAAAATCGCGCTAACCGGGGTCATCGCCATTTATTTAACACCTGCAATTAGCAGGTGTTAGCCATACCTAACATGGGGGGGTGGATTATGCTGATACGACCACAGGGTCATATCAGCAAGGTGTTCTCCCTTCTCCATGCAACATCGCTGGTTTTTCAGCGATGTTGGCCCATTTCCCCCGCTATCGCTGGAATATTCATCGCCATAGCGCTAATCGTTGCTAATACAGCGTTAGCGTGGCGATATATTCCAGCGATAGCCGGCGATAAAAAAAATCACGCTAAGCAGGGTTAGCGATGATTATCGCCTCTTCTTGCTAATATGCCCCAAGGTCTTACATTCATTTCAGTCACTTTAGTCCTTCTCCAGAGTGATTAGTTAAAAGTTGACTATCTCGTCATCTCGTGTTTTATTCTGTCCTTTAAGGGGTGCAGATTATCTGCATCCATATCTCAAGACCTTTATTTAAAATGATCCTCAGATATTTGAATTTAGATGTCTTCCATGTAAAGGACTCAGAGCTGCAGCAGTAGTAGATCTGGTGACCTTGCATTTCTCTCAGTTTATATAATAACCAGAAAATATGTAGAATAGGGCTTTGAGTTTGCCCGTCTGCTTAGAAGTACATTTAATGTCTCCAGTCTGCCTAAAGGCAATTGCCAGTGGTTCAAGAATGAGAATAAAATGTAAAAGGGATAGTGGGCAACATTATCTTGTCTCTTTCAATAGAATTACCATCCCAAATCACATTCATGCCAGTACTCTAAACAAGTAACATAATTCTACCCAATCTAATGCCTTTTCAGCGCCTAGTGAGGTCACTACATTTTCATCCACATCAGTGCATACCTGTCATAAAACATGGTCTAATGATTTCAAATGGGTCACTAAAGGGTCAAGCAGGACAAAACCCACTTGGCCTGGATGCATCTGGCATGGTAATGCAACTTTTAACCTGTTGGCCAATACTTTGACCGATATTATTGTGGTCAATATTAATTAACGCGCTAGGGGCCAGATGTACGACCCTAAATTGCATGTGCAAACGGGTTTGCGACCCGTTTGCGCATGCAAAATGTTACAGGACCGTGTACAATTCCTAATTAGCGAGTCGCAATTTATTTGCGACTCTCTAATTAGGAATTGCGAGTCGCTATTAAGAAGGGGCATGCCAAGGGCATCCCTTCCTATTAGCGAGTCTCTACCCTATGTACGAATGTTTTGCGACCGCAATTGCGGTCGCAAAACACTCGCAAATTACCGCCCTCTTCAAGAGGGTGGTAATGGAGTCGCAAATGGGGAGGGGTCCCGAGGGGACCCCTTCACCTTTGTGACTGGCTCCAAAAATATTTTTTAAGGGCAGGCAGTGGTCCCAAAGACCACTACCTGCCCTTAAAAAATGAAACAAAAACGTTTCATTTTTTCTTTTTTAAATGCATCCCGTTTTCTTTTAAGGAAAACGGGCGGCATATAAAAAAAACTGCTTTATTGAAAAGCAGTCCCAGACATGGAGGTCTGCTGAGCCTAGCAGGCCACCATCCCTGGGAGGGCCTGCCATTCCCAATGGGGTCGCAAATTGTGAGTAGCTCATTAATATTCATGGGCCTCGCATTTTGCGACCCCATAGGGAATCGCTAACAGTGTCTCTGACACTGTTGTACATTTGCTTTTGTGAGTCGCAAAAGCAAATGGTCGTACATCTGGCCCTAGATCTGTAGCTTGGACAACGTAAGGGATCTTTGTCTGGCTTAAGGATTAATTAAATTCTGGTTCATTCCCATCTGAATGGAGTGAATGTCTGGCTTGTACTTCTCTAAACATCCTACATAAGAAGGGAACCATATGTTGTTTATAAATTTTTTAGAGAAATCAGTTGGACAGTCTTTTACCTTGGGAGCTTTGGAAGTGAGGAGCTCATCTGTTACCTGCCTAATCTGTTCCTCTGTTACATCTCCTTTTAGCTGCGAGCATCTCAGAACACAGATTAGGCTATCTTATTTCATGAAGAAATTGGTCTTCTGCCAATAGGATCCACTGGCATTATGCTGAGTACAGAGATTTATAAATTTGATTAAAAACTGAGAGAATGTCAAATGCATAAGTGATCATCTGAAACTAGCCATCCTTAATCAGAGCTATGGTATGATTGGCTTCTTCCTATCTTAACTGTATGGCCAGTAGGTGATCCACTTTTTTCTCCCTTCCATAATGATGTTTTTAAGACAAAACATGGATTTTCAACCGTTGAGGAGTAAAGCCCATTGGGGTCATCCTTGTCCTTCAGAAGTGCATTAAGCACCTCTGATCGGTGTGGCAGTTTGTATTGTGTTGTGAGAAACATTTATTTTCTGTTCCTGGGAGCTTTCTGAGTAGAGTTTGCCTGTTGTTTTGTCAGTGCAGAGTCCTGCATAATCTCGCTGTAAGGAAGAGCTGACCCCGCCCCCTCTTGAAAACACCTTAATCCATCCCACAGATCCCAATCCAGTTCCTGTGACCCATTTGAACTTACCTTTTCGTCCCAAGCCTGATGATCTGCTCCGTGGGCCTGATACCTGTAGAGAGAAGGAGGAAAGGGTTAAGGTGAATGATGGAGAGACGCGGACAAAGAAGGAAGGCGGAGTCATAGATGTGAGAGGCCAATCACCAGCGAGCACGGACCTAGAAGGACAGACGCTCGGACCCGGGGCGGAGAGCGGAGGAAGGCGAAATCCGGAAGACTCCAGAAAGGAAGGAGGAGCCGAGACCCAACGGGATAAAGGAGAGGAGGACGAAGACGCCAGCCCAGAGGAAGGAGACGGATGTCCAGTTTCGACAGCCGAAAAGTGGAGATCAACGCCAGAGGACGACGAGGCTTAGTTAAATGTATGTATCTATTTTCTCTCTCTTCTTTTGCACAAGCCCTCCCCATTTCCCCCCCCTATCAGAGGGTTAGAATCTACAAAGGATTAAAGGGTAATAACCCAAAGAAAAAAAGTGGTTTCTAGTTTTATATGCACCTGGGTGTGGTGATGGTCTCTGTCACTATTAAACCTACTAGACAGACCGTTTTACTTACCTCAACTTCCTTGTGTTCTCTCCTTGTAACCCGGGGACAACGCACCACTGGAGACCGGATTTGGGACCTAAGAGAAGGACGAGAAAAAAGGAGTTTCACCAAGAAATGAAGAAGCCCTGACAAACCAGGATCAATAACCAGAACCAAGACATTATTTTCTTTGTGTTTTACCCAATTCTTTTTTTGTTGCATTGTCCTCTCAAAATAAAAACGCCAAAATTAAGAAACACAGACGGCCTCCCAGATTTATTTTCCGTCCATCCCTTACATTCGCCTCACACACTCCCTATACTTGCGGCCCACATGATATGAGAGGAAGTCACTGAGTGTTGATTCTCTTCTAGATAAGAGCATATCATCACTTTCAGTTTCATTTTGTTATTGGGGAGCTTATAGCCCAACATATTAAAGTGTCATTGTTCCAGGGGTGAATTAAGTAAGCCTAGGGTGAGACAAATTCTCATCGCTTCATGATCTGAGGTACAGTTTGGTGTGATATATATGTCAGCAATGCGCTTCAGCAAAAAAGACTTTACTAAGAAATAATCTATGCAGGTTCACATGCCGTGTGCACAGGAAGTGAAGGTATGATCTTGTATGTTGAGTGAGTCAATCACTATAGATCCAGTAATGAATGATCCATCATTAGGTCACCCGTTAAGTGTCTGTCTCTAGAACGATACATGGTAAGGCTATCTGATTTATCTAGTAATGAGTCTAGTATACCAGGTTCCAGTTCACTCCAATTAAAACCTTGGCTCATGACAAAGTATCAGTAGCTGGCTCTGTGTATGATATTGCAACACAAAAAAATTATGGATGGAATGTTGAACATTGGCAAACATTCACCCCCAATCATAGATTCCCCAATGGGGACCAGGGTCAAGGCTGATTTGCATATGGCTGGGTCCAAACTGGAAAGGCGTGGTGAACAAAGTAACGATGTATTATACCCAGATCTGTGACGTGGGTCCCCTGCTCGCTACGTCACCGTATTCAAGCTACTCTGGCTGATGAGCAGTGATACCTTGAAACCGGTCCATTGATGTTTGTTTCTGGTCCAGGGAGGACCTGGCTTTTGCAGTTCGGGCTGGACTGTTCCCATGAGGAACAGGGTCAAAACTGATTTGCATGTGGCTGGGCCTAAACTGGGGTGGCATGATGAGCAAAAGAACGATGGATTTAACCCAGATCTCTTGACTCAGGCTGAATGTTTGATTTGTTCCACATTCCTGTCCATCATTTTGTGTCTTTTGCTTTCTCGCACTAAGTGCGCTGGGTGTGCCCAGACATGGTACCCAGGCTCACTGTGCCACTGGATTCAGGCTAGCCTAGCTGATATGGGGTAATACCCCAAAACCAGTCCCAGGATACTTGTTTTCGGTCCAGGGAGGACCTGGCTTTGCAGCTCAGGCTGGACTGATCCCATGAGGAACATGGTCAACACTGATTTGCATGTGGCTGGGCCTAAACTGGGGTGGCATGATGAGCAAAATAATGATGTATTTAACACAGATCTCTTGACTAGGGGGAAATGGTTGATTTGTTCCACATTCTGTCCATCATTGTGTGTCTTCTGTATATGATATTGCCACTAGGTAGTAGTACCGTGCAGAGAGTCCAGGGGTTCCCCAAAAGTGTAGAGGGCTCAATGTAAAACCCAAAGTGCTCTATTAGTGGTAGTGTGAGCGAGCAGTGTTAGGCCTAACACAGAGGAGTTTAAGACATTTATTGCACAGCAGTGATCAATAATGGACACACAACTCAAAAAGGAGATCCAGACCAATTTTAGGAAAAATATGTACTTTGTTTGTACTTTATCTTTAAGACCAAGGCCTCCGCAATGAGGTAAGTACGCTTTCAATTAAAAATATGTTTCAGAGTCAACAGTGTAATTTCAGAATAGTTCAATATTATCCTGAGGAGGAGGCTGTGTAAGAGGCAAGTACTCCACTTACTGTTCCAGTCCAATCTTCGGGGGTCTCAGACCAACACTGGGTGCATGTCAGTTGTGTGGGACTGGGGCCCCCAGAAGGTGAGGGGCTCAGTATCTACGCCGAGGCAGTCGATACCGGCAATGATATTTACCATTGTGGTCCGCGAAGGGCAAGGAAGCGGAATAGTATCCAGCAGACTGTCAACACAGCTACCGTTGTGGTTGTTGGTAGCAGGCTTCTGCAGATCCAATGGAGGAGTTCTGCCATCGTCGGACCATCACAGAGCAGTCGCGGTCGGCCGGCAGTGCAGAAGGCGTGTGAGGAGGCCGACAGGGCTACTTGCAGGGGGGTAAAGGTTCTCCGGTACGGAGCTGGGCACAGCTTGGGTCATTGGCCCGAGAGAATCCCTCAAAGTTGTGGAGGCCATCCGGCTGGGATGCTTCCTTCTGGCAGGGCAGAGTCATGTTGGCACAAGTTCCAGTCCTCTACCACTGCCGTTGTGGAGTTCTTTTGTAGCACTGAGTCACGTCTAAACAAGTGTTGGTCCTCACTGCTGTGGTTCTTATCCTGGCGGATGCCGGGGACTAGAGCCTCTGGTCAGAAGGGAGGCTCTTAGCACTTTGGTGAAGGTTGAAAGTCTCCAGGGTTTCTTGGAGGCCTTGCAGGGTTTGTGGAAGAACAATAGGCCCAGTGGTCGAACCAGTGGCAGGTGGTGAGGGTTTTGGCAAGTTTTTCCTGTAGCGGCTCAGTTCCTGGTCCATCAGCAGTTGTCTTCCGTCTTCTTCTTTGGTCTGTCGAATCTGAGTTCTAGGTCTGGGGGAGCCACCTTAACACAAAACGTAGGAGGCGTTTTAGGGGAGTAGCAGGTAGGGCTAATGGGCACCTCACCTGGGGTGACTACACCCTCTATTTTGCCAACCTCCTGTGGCAGGGGGGCATAGACCTAGCCCTGATTGGAGGGGTCTTTCCATCGTCAAGATGGTGGGGATGGAAAGTTGGGCTTCACCTCGCCTCCCCCACCTTAGGGGTGGAATTGGCAGAGGCAGTCCCACATCCCATTCTTTTGAATTTTCCCGCAAGTTTTACCACCCAAAGTGGGAGTGTAAACCAGGGGCTGCCATCTGCTGCTAGCAGCAGAGGCTGGGGTTCGCATTACAAATGTGGCAGGCCTTTGAAGCTTCCCTCTCCGAGCAGCAGCAGTCCTGGGGGAGGAGGTATGACACATCTGTCCAGGATGTGCATTGTTTCTAGTCCTAGAGAGCAGAGGCTCTCTACCCAGCGGTCCAGAAACTCATCTGGTGGTGGCTGGCTGCCTGCAGCCGGTCAGAGATCACACCAGGGTTGGTAGGATTTCAGGGGGCACCTCTGAGGTGCCATCTGAGTACATGGTACAATAAATCCCACACTGGCATCCGTGTGGATTTATTGTAAAGACTAGTTTGGTACCAAACACTCCTGGGTTCAGTGAAGCCATCATGGTGCTGTGGGACTCAAGTTGTTGAGTTCCCAGCGCATGTACTCTCTATAGCTTCCCAGGCACTCACAATATTACGAATATGGGCCCCAATAGTGTAGGGGCATATCTGCTCATGCTTATATGCCCTCACCTGTGGTGTAGTGAACCCTGTCTTAGGGCTGTGAGGCCTGCTAGAGGGGTGACTAACTTATGCCGGCAGGCAGTGTTAGCTTGCATGGCACCCAGGCAGGGTCCCATGTCGACTTTGTCGTTTTCTCCCTCCCAGGGGCATGCAAGCTGCAAGGGCACTGGCATGGTCCCAGTTAGGGGGGTCCCCAAGGGACCCTTTGCAGCTCCCAGGCCCTAGGTACCCATGGTACCATTTACTAGGCACTTACAGGGGGTAGAAGTACCAATTGGGAGTTTGTTTTTAGCGAAGAAGTTCTGGCACAGGGGACCTGGTTGGCAGGAACCCTGTGCACTACAATCAAAACCACATCAAAACCATGCAAAAAGTAGGGGGCTAACCAGGCACTTTCTCACACAAAGGAAGTATGATTCTTCTAATCACTCTAAAAAAATTGACTCGTATCCCCAACTGGAGCATGGATGGTGCCTAATACTATTGTCTGGTGCGCATGCAGCTTTTATAAACATGTAATGGCTCTCTCGGTCTGTCCATGTCTGCATCACTCGTAGGTGTACTCCATTCTGGATTAGGATGGCAACCCCTCCATTTGGCAGGATTTGAATGCAGATGCCTCAACTTCTGAATGTGGTTCTTTACAGGTGTGATACTCTAGCCCAACCCAAACTCTCTTACATTTTCCACTTTCTACATGTGATACATGCATTGCTTGGATCATGGTGATGTCTGGACGGGTATTGAAGAGATAAAATAATATTGTATTATGCTCAATATAGTGGTTAGAACCATTAACATTAAATTAACCTACTACTAAATAATGGAAAGCATGAATTATAGAAGGGTGACAAAGGAGTCTGGTAATGAGTGAAGTGATACACCTACAATAGGAAGCAATAGAAGAGAGATGTGTGACAGAATAAGACTAGCTAATGTTCTAAGTTGGGAGTGAAACAGTCACTATGCTATACAAGGGTGGGGATCTGTCTATTGTGGAGGAAAGGAGGCTCTTGACTCGGCATCAGATTCCCACTGCAATCAAACTGTGGATGTATTCCTAAGATTATTCTCTAGTGAAGTGTTTGGTTAGACAGCCTGATCTAACATAGGTAATGCTCTGGGAGATTATGGGGTGCACTAATGTATATACCCTGTAACCGGATTAGTATTGCAGCGATGGAAATGGATCACTCCCCACAGCAGAAGTTTAGCCCATGATGGAAATAGAGCAGGTGATGATTCATAATATGTGTATTCAGACAAATCTGCTATACTGAGCAACATCGGTGCTGAAAATACACCAAATAATCCCAGTCTATTGGTTACCGCCCAGAATTTGTGAGTAAAGAAACTGGTATCTATGATACTCTGTAAGGTTACAGTCAAAGTAACTAAATATAGAAAGCACCTTTAAACATTTCCATTAAAATTAGAAATATAACTGCTTCCAGTTCCAAAAACCCAAATTAAACAAACAAGCAAGTTAATTCTCCAACTAGTAATGTAGTATCCACTGTCTATCGGCTATTGTTATACTTAAGGCAATTTTAGTGGTGATGTTTTTATCTTTTGCAGTCACTGTTCGATCTGGGTGTTTGTGTCCCGTAACCTAAATCCTAGTGGCTTTGCCTACTTTCTCTGTTTCTGGTCCATGGTGCCATGGGAATGTCTCATTGAGGGGCCTTATATCAGGATTTTGGGATGTGTCCATAATTTTTGATTCCACAGTCTCGAAAAGTTCTTCTTGTTGACCCTGATCATCAATTTCTCTCATACGACCTTCTCTGGTGATTAAAATGGTCACTGGGTCAAGTAGTCCATCACAGAGTTTCAATTTTTCAACCGGGGTCTTTAGGACAGGAACAATTTTCTCTTCTGCATGTATTTTGTGTTCCCCTTATATAAATGAGCCTCATTGTCTAGCTTCCAGTAGAACATCATATGCTAGTTGATGATGCAAGAAACAAACAATCACTTGGCTCAGAGCTTTTCATTTATTTTTATTTTGGGTCCTGATCCTACTATATCTTTGCAGTTTCAGTGGTGGGCTAAGTTAATGGGTTCCGGGATGAAGCAGAGCATAAAGGCCATTACGTTTTCTTTCTCCAAGGTCTCTGGGATCCTTAAGAACCAAAGGTTATCAATTTTGTTTGTGTCCTTTAGTGTTGTAGGTTTTGCTTGCAATGCACTAGGCGAACAGATACCCGCCGGTACGGCCACCATGGAGTCGGCAATCACAGAGCTTTATAAAGTCACCACCATCTTCCTCGGTATGTGGATCTGCCCCCCATTTATTACCTTTAACTCTGGAGGTGATTATTAAGCAAACAGCAAATTTGAAACATGTTGTCAAATAGGTAACAGTAGAACGTCAATAACAGTCTTTTAAAAGTTGCTGGGTAAATGTTAAGTGTATGAATAGACTCTGAACTGGTTGAATAGCCAGGTATAATTGTATAAAGAGAAACATTGTAAGAAGACGAGGGACAGCATGCCAATCAATTATTATACAACAGAGGTAAAAGGATACCAAAATCTAATATAGAAAGATAAACAATTAGGGTTAGCCAGGGTTTGGTTGATTCAAGAAGGAAAATTATATATTTAAATATAGTCTTTGTTGAGAGCTCATGAAGTAAGTTTCAACTATGATTACGATTGTGAAACAATTCTGTGTGGTCTGTTCCAAATCCTATACATTGTATGGATAATAAAAAAAAGTGAGGAAAGACTTATTGCACATTGTAGAATTAAGAATGGCAGCAGCATCTGTGAATGATGAAAAAGTGAAATTAACATTTGATATGAACATTTATATAATTAATTTTGTGAGTTGGGGTGGATGGTAGTTCGCCACAAGTAATAATGTTACTATTCTTGTTAACTCCATAAAGATTTCAGTAGTTTAAACCTGAGCTCAACTCCGGGAGGCTATGGCTCAGAGAAGACAGGTTTATCTTAAGCAAATATGTAAAGCAATTAGAAATACCAAAACAGGGGAGAGGCGCGCGCACCGCGACCTAAAATGGCCGCCTAGCGTCGGAGCTCCGTTTCGCACCAGACTTTTGCCGCATTTTCGGAGCGGTTTCACTGCTCGTTTTGCCACCAAAATGGCATAATCTTGAATCGGAAGGTTGGCGCTTTCCAGGGATGCCTTTTACAGAGATGGTCAATAATTTGCTGAAATAATTCTATACAGGTGACTGCTTTGCACTATCAACGGCCGCCATTTTGTTTCTACTTATGCGGGATTTCTCCTCATTCTTCCTTCATTACGCCCTTTTTTCTTGACATTTCTACAAATTTTATGCATTTTCTCCCCCCTACATGACTATCACTATCCGGGGGAAATTGCTTTTCGTCGATTTGGGTGTATCCTTTGGAATACTGTTTCTCCAGTGTAACGTCATCATTTTTCTGCGTTCTCCTTACCTCACTTCATGGGCAGGAGTAGACGTTTACTTCATAACACAAGAACAGTGGAAGTACATGACCCTAACTCTTTTGGAGCCAACGTTTCTACTTCCAATAAGTTCTCTTGTTTATCTGGACTTTCGTCTCAGGAGACTTGCTCTACTCTCACAAAAAATTCCATCAGTATGGCATCTAAAGCATCGTTGCCTTCAACCACCGGCAAGAGGCTTAAGCAAGATCCTCCTTCACCACCTAAATCTTCTTCTCCGGTGTCATTGGACATGGTCTGGGAGGAGTTACGCGCTCTCCGTCCTTTTATGGAGGAAACAACCGGTCGTTTACAGTCATTGGACGACAAATGGTCTTCTATGGAGTCCCGTATGACTGTGGTGGAACATCATCTCACTGAAGTACAGGCCTCATCTTCTAAAATATCCTCGATGGAGAAGGAAATCTTACATCTGAAGAGGGCGACTGAGGATTTGGAAAATAGGAACCGTCGCAACAACCTACGCATTTATGGCCTTCCCGAGGGCCTTGAAGGGGATGACCCCGTTACGTACTTTGCATCTTTTCTACCGCAGTTTCTGGGCCTCCCTGCTACCACCAAATTGAACCTACAACGAGCCCATAGATTGGGTCCTCGTCTTTCTTCCTCATCTGCCCCTGCCAACCCTCGTGGAATAATTATCTTATTTTTACAATTCACTGATCTTCTGTTGGTTCTTAATGCTGCCAAAGCCAAAAAGAACCTATCCTGGCACGGCACCAAGGTGTTCATCTCCCAAGATCTCTCTTCAGTGACTGCCAAACATCGAAAGGAATTTCTGGATCTTCGCCCTGCTCTCCGCTCCTTGGGTGCAAGATATGGTTTGTTTCATCCCTGTCTATTTAAAGTTACCTTCCTTAACAAAACTTCCACGTTTGAGGACCCAGCTGATCTCCGCAGATTCATCCAGTCCCATTCTTTTGCATCAATGGAAACTACCCCTTCTTCCTCTGGATCTTGACTTTTATATTTTTTCTCATTGTGATATTATATTGAAGTTGTTATTCTAATTATTTATTGCCTCCTCCTCTCCCCTACTGGTACTATGCATTAACATCTATTTCCTTTACAGGTACATTATTGACTTTATCCTATCCTACTCTCTCTCATATTCTCCATTTTTTTATTTTCTGTGATTATTAAACACTTTACTATACTACCTGCTCCCCTTGCTGTTCATACTATTATTCTCTCTGTCCTTCATCATCTTATTCTTTATTTGTTTTATCACCTTCCTAAATATTCCTACTTCTACTTCCTCTTCTTCTTATTCTATTTCTGGTCCGTAATGGCTTAATTAATTTCATTATCTGTTCCCCTTTTTCTTATATATATTTTTATTTATATTTATAGGTTCACCGTAATCTCTAGTTTTTATCCCTACTTCATACCCCCGCTCCTGATCGAGTTTATTGTATAGATGTCCTGGTGTGGTGTGTTGCCCCCCTGTTGGGTGTGCTGTTTCCGTTGTCCCTTGCCGCATCTCGTTTTTGTCTCTTGTTCCTTAAGGTACGTATTACAGTCGTCGTTTTGACATGTGCTGTCTTCTTTTATTTTTCTTCTCTCCTTCCTTCCTTTCCCCCCTTCCTATTGTTTCTAATCCTCTTTCTCCCTCTTTGGTCTTACACTTCCCATTTTCCTATTGGTTATCTTGTTTCCCTCCCTTCCTTATCTTTCATGCCTTTGGTGATGCATATTTTGTGTTTTATGTCCGTTCAAGGTTTTTGCATTCAGAGTTATCTCCTGGAATGTGAAAGGTTTTGTTAATCCGATTAAAAGACAGAGAATACTCTCTCATTTGGCCTCTTATAACCCGGATTTAGCTTTTTACAGGAGACCCATCTTACAGACATTGAGGCGTTAAAATTAAAAAGAGGTTGGGTGGGTTCAGTTTTATTCTCACCTACCACTAATAAGAAAAACGGTGTTATATTACTATGCCATAAGAATTTGAATTGTAAGATTATTTCACAAGAAACTGATACAGAGGGCAGATGGTTGTTGGTTAAAATGTTGATCAATAATGTTCCTCTAACTGTTTTTAATATATATGGTCCTACACAGCCTGATTGCACTTTTTGGCCTCTGGTTACTCAGAAATGTATACAGTTCAGAGATGATCTCTTTATATTAGGAGGCGATTGCAATCAAATAGTCGATCCCTTCCTTGACCGCCAATCTCAAGTTCGCTTCACTCCCCACAAAACTCATAAACATTTTCTTAACACTATCTCTCAGACACACCTCGTTGACTCTTGGAGACTCTCCCATCCTGATACTTTAGACTTTTCTTTTTCTCTCCTCCTCATAACTCTCTTTCCCGTCTAGACTATATATTTCTTTCTCAATCTCTCTCTCAAAATCTAATATCCTCCTCTATCGAACCTATTGTCATCTCTGATCATGCCCCAATTGTGACAGATCTCGACTTGCTCCCTCCGCGTCCCAGGTCCTCCCGTTGGCGTTTTAATAATCACCTTCTTTCTGACCCCTTTTTCTCTTCCTCTTTTCATTCTTTTACCAAGGAATTTTTGACCTTAACAGTGACCCTGATACCCCTCCTCATATTCTATGGGATTCCTTTAAAGCTACTGCGAGAGGCTTTATTATAGATTTTGTATCCAAAAAAAGAAACGGTTCCTTCAACAACAAAAAGTCTCCTTAGCTCATATTAAGGATTTAGAACATAAATGTTATACTTCTTCTATGGATACTATACCAACAGATTTGATACGAGCCAAGTTAGCGTTCAATAAATCTTCGACTGATAATGCATCCTCAATACTTCTCCGCAGTAGCGCTCGCTACTATGGTGGTCGTAATAAGGCAGGAAAACTTCTTGCGAATTATCTGAAAATACGCAAAGATCGTACTCTGATCGAATCTATCTCCTCCTTAGATGGTTCTCTCATCTACAAAAACCAGGATATTCTTAATGAGTTTAAACGTTTTTATGAAGACCTTTACACTCCAGAATCTCCTCCATCTTCCTCCCTTATCCAAACATATCTTAATAATCTTCCAATTCTGTCTAATTCTCGTCTAAATCTCTCGAACCTTGAGTCAGATTTATCCTTTAATGAATTATCCAATGCCTTACACTCTCTAAAGAAGGGTAAGACTCCTGGTCCAGATGGATTCTCTGTTGAATTTTACCTCCACTTCTCTAACCTATTACTTCCTAAACTCTTTAATCTTTTCCATTCATTTGTTTTAGCTGGTAAAACGGAAGGCACTTTTCAGGAAGCCACAATCTGTCTTATACATAAAGAAGGTCGAGATCCTATGTTTTGTAAAAATTACCGCCCAATCTCACTAGTTAATGTTGATTATAAACTGTTTGCCAAAACACTTGCGTTACGCCTAGACCCTCTTATGCCCCAATTGATTGGTAAGGAGCAGTGCGGCTTTGTCAAGGGTAGATTGACTTCAGATAATTCTCGTCTTTTTCTTAATGTCTTGAACAAAATCTCCTTCCTTTCCGAATCTTTGGCGGCCATTTCTGTTGATGCCGAAAAAGCTTTCGACAGAGTTGATTGGTCCTTTTTGTTTGCATCTTTGAAATGGCACGGCTTTGGCCCCAAGTTAATTTCTCTTATTTCATTATTATATTCTGCCCCTAGAGCTTCAGTATTAGTCAATGGCCATACTTCTTCTTATTTTTCTCTTCAACGCGGTGTCCGCCAAGGTTGCCCCCTCTCTCCTCTTCTCTTTGTCTTGGCTCTTGAGCCGTTCCTATCTTCAATTCGTAATAACGATTCCATTTCAGGATTCTCTTATGGGGATCATCACCTGAAACTTTCCGCCTATGCGGATGATATTCTACTCTTCATTTCTGCACCTGAAACTTCTATTCCTTCTTTATTACATGAATTTACTTCCTTTTCCCTTGTGTCTGGCTATAAAATTAATTCAGACAAAACTGAAATTCTTCCTCTTACTAAATTTTGCCTACCCCACTCTTTTTCTTCTACTGGTTTCGCATGGAATAACTCAAAAATCAAATATTTAGGTATGACGTTCTCCAATTCTATCGCGACTTCTGTTAAATTAAATATGTCTGCCGTTATATCTCGAATTGACAAATTACTTTCCTCTTGGAACCCCCTTTTTCTCTCTTGGTGGGGTCGTTTAGACTCAATCAAAATGATGGTTACCCCCATACTGATTTATACTCTTTCTATGCTCCCCGTCCACATTCCCTCCTATTATTTTAAGCAAATCGACTCTTGTCTCTCTAAGTTTCTCTGGAAGAACAAGAAGGCTAGGATTTCTTTATCTTCTCTCCGCACGCCAAAGTCCAATGGGGGTGTAAACTTTCCTGACTTTTGTCTATATCATAAGTCATTTTCTCTGCGGCAGGCATCGAAGTGGCTCCTTTCCGAAATCTCCCCCTTCACCCCCCTCTGGCTATCTATTGAACAAACTTTATCATTACCCTTCTCTCTTAAAGAAGTTATGGTTTTTTCGGCCAAAAATCCCTTTACCTCCCTTCCCCTGTTTAAACACACTTGTTCCCTTTTGAAACCCTTGCTACATTCTAACCCCGTCTCTAGAGAATCTTTTCTAGAGTCTCCATTATGGCACAATTCCCTTATTCTCATTAACAACAGGACCATTTTTTGGAAATCTTGGAGATTGAAGGGTATAATTTGGGTTAAAGACCTATTTGATGGGTTATCTCCCTGTTCCTTCCCTCAATTCCAACTCTTATTTCATTGCCCTCGATCCTTCTTACAGAAATTCATTACTCTTACCACAATTATTCTAGACACTTACTATTCTCTCCCCTCCTCATCTTTTCCTGTAGTTCAAAATTCTCTTCTTAAGATACTCCTTTCTCTACCTAAAGCATCCCTTATCTATAAATATTTTTCCGCTCCTAATTTAGAACGCACAAAAAATAAATTGGAACTTTCTTGGGAATCGGACCTGGGGTGCGAATGGACCATCTCCTTTTGGGACAAACTTTGGTCCCGTTCTCTTAAAATCTCACGCTCTGCCTCTCTTACTCAATCTATGTTTTTTCTTTATCATAAACTTTATCTCACCCCTGTCTCTATCGCTAAATTTTCTCACTCCACTGTCTCTAACTGTTGGACCTGTGGCTCTTCAACGGCTGATCTTATTCACCTTTTCTTTCTCTGTCCCTCGGTTTCTGCTTTTTGGAAGAAAGTCTGGTCCTACATTTCTCGTCTGTTCCATCTTTCTATCCCTTATTCCATTCCTCTTCTCTTCTCTGGCAGTTTATCTGATTCTTTAGACATTCCCTCTCATAGTCATGGTCTTTTTGACCTTATGATTTCTCTAGCTTTCCAACACATTTCTCTGAACTGGAAAAACCTTACAAACCTCTCGATCCAACACTGGTGGAATAGTCTTTGTCATTTTCATCGACTCGACATTGCTTTCGCCTCCTCATGTAAATCAATGGTTAATAGAGACCTTTTCTGGTTGCCTCTTACGATTCATTTAGATAATTTGACTTTGGCTGATAAACCCCGTTTACATTCTGAAAATTTTAAACCTCCGTGAATGTTTATTTCCTCTATTCTCTGCTTTTACCATAGTTGGCTTATCGCTTCTATTTATTAATTGAAATTCTAATCACATTCCACTGTAAATATGCATTATCTCATTATATCAATGTGTAAGACTTTCCCCCCTCTTCCCCATGCCCTTAAAAGAGAAACATTTTTAAAAAGAGCTTTTGTTGCTTTTCATATACTAGCAACTTCTTCTATCGTGTTTATTTGTACTATGTTTCAATCTGTTTGCTGGTTTTGTATTTCTTGCCCTTTTTCAAAATAAAGCTTTTTAAAACACAAAAAAAAAGAAATACCAAAACAGTTAAACCCCTTCGCTGCTAGGCCGTTTCCCCCCCTCTGCTAAGCCTTTTTTTGGCTATTTGGGATAGATCGCACTTAGGCCCCAGTAACCTTTTGACCACATAAGGTATCCACACCAAGTTTGAGTCCTTTTCTTCCAACATCATGGGGATTTTAAAGGTACCCAGGGTTTGTTGATTCCCCTGGAGGGGACCCAGAAATTAGCCAAAATACAGCAAAAAAAAATTTTATGGGAAAAAAGTGCTACAGATGAAAGTGTCTGTTTTTCCCCTGCAAATGGTATCAACAAAGAGTTTGTGGTGCTGAAATCACCATCTTCCCAGCTTTCAGGGACTGACAGACTTTTGTCAGAAAAATAAAATGTTTTACACAGTTTTGCCATTTTACTGGGACATAGCCTATTTTTGCTATTTTTGTGCTTTCAACCTCCTTCCAGTTAATGGTAAAAATGGGTATGAAAGCAATAATGGATCCTGGAAAGCTATACATTTCTGAAAGGAAGACAACATTCTGAATTCAGAAAAGGGTCATTTATGTCAAGGTTTTCTTATAGAAACTAACAGTTGAATTAGGAAAAATTGAAAATGAGTTGAAAAAACAGCCATTTGTGCCAACATTTTCACCTGTAACTTCTTTAAAGTATGACAGTTTTTTAAAGCAATATACCGTTAGATTCGCTGGACCCTTCTGGTTGTGGGGATGTATAGGACTTGTAGGTTCAATAAGAACCCGAGGAACCCAGAGCCAATAACTGAGCAGCGTCTTGCAATGGTTTTATATTGTGTACCAGGTATATAACAATTCATTTGGGAAAATATAAATAGTGAAAAATCGGTATGAAAGACACAAATGTATTTCTGAAATTTGGAACAAAATATAGAGTTTAGAAACAGTAGCTATTTGCACATCTCCGAAATTGTGGGTACCCATACTAGCATGTGAATTATAGGAAATATTTCAAAGTGACTTCTTTTTACACATTTTCTTACATTTGGAAGGCAGAAAAGCATCGAAAGTTAATAGGTAATAACAGTTGCTCTTCAATTCTGTGTTACCCTAAGTCTCCTGATGAAAATGGTACCTCACTTGTGTGGGTAGGCCTAGTGCCCGCGACAGGAAACAGCCCAAAACGCAACGTGGACATACCACATTTTTACAGTGAAAACTGACCCTTTTTTTGCAAAGTGCCTAGCTTTAGATTTTGAACCCTAGCTCTGCTGACACCTAAGGAAACCTAGCAAACCTATACATTTTTTAAAATAGACACCCAGGGAATCCAGGATGGGGTGACTTGTCTGGCTCTCACCAGGTTCTGTTACCCAGAATCCCTTGCAAACCTCAAAATTTGTCAAAAAACCCATTTTCTTCACATTTCTGTGATGGAAAGTTCTGGAATCTACGTGGATCCACAAAATTCCACACACCCCGCATTTCCCAAAGTTTTCCAATAAAAATGGTACCTCACTTGTGTGGGTACGTCCAGTTCCCACGACAGGAAATGGCCCAAAACGCAACGTGGACACACCACATTTTTACAGTGAAAACTGACCCTTTTTTTGCAAAAGTGCCTATCTGTAGATTTTGAACCCTAGCTCTGCCGGCACCTAGGGAAACCTAGCAAGCCTATACATTTTTGAAAACTAGATTCCCAGTGGAATCAAGGATGGGGTGACTTGTCTGGCTCTCACCAGGTTCTGTTACCCAGAATGCCTTGCAAACCTCAAACTTTATTAAAAAAAAACAAATTTTCCTCACATTTCTGTGATGGAAAGTTCTGGAATCTGCGTGGATCCACAAAATTCCACCCACCCATCATTCCCCAACGTCTTCTGATAAAATGTTGCCTCACTTGTGTGGGTAGGCCTAGTGCCCCTGACAGGAAACGGCCCAAAACGCAACGTGGACACACTACATTTGTACAGTGAAAATTGACCCTTTTTTTGCAAAGTGCCTAGCAGTAGATTTTGAACCCTAGCTCTGCCGGCACCTTGGAAAACCTAGAAAACCTATACATTTTTGAAAACTAGACACCCATGGGAATCCAGGAGGGGGTGACTTGTCTGGCTGTCACCAGGTTCTGTTACCCAGAATTCCTTGCAAACCTCAAACTTGGTAAAAAAAACGCATTTTGTTCACATTTCTGTGATGGAAAGTTCTGGAATCTGTGTGGATTCACAAAATTCCACCCACCCAGCATTCTCCAAAGTCTCCCGATAAAAATGGTACCTCACTCGTGTGGGTGGGCCAAGTGCCTGTGGCAGGGAAGGACCCAAAACTTATTGTGGAGACTTCACAATTACCTAGCACAAAACGACCTGGTTTTGCAAGGGGGGTCACCTGGATTTTTGGCCCCGGGCTTGGCGGCCATCTAGGGGAACCTACCAAAGCCACACATTTCTAAAAACTAGACACCCCGGGGAGTCCAGGGAGGTATGGCTTGCATGGACCCCCCAACATTTTCCTACCCAGAATCCCCTGCAAATCTCAAATTTACCTGGAAAAAATCACTTTTTTCTCAAATTTCTGTGTGGGAAAGTTGTGGGATCACTGGGCTAACACAAATTTCCTACCACCCATCATTCCCCCAGGTCTCCCTTTAAAAATGGTACCTCACTCGTGTGGGTGGTCCAAGTACCCGCAACATGGCAAGCGCCCAAAACGTATAAAGGAGACATCAAAATTACCTATCACAAAACAACCTGGTTTTCCAAGGGGGAGTCACCTGGGTTTTTGGCCCAGGACTCGGCAGCCATCTAGGGAAACCTACAAAACCCACACATATCTGAAAACTAGACACCCAGGGAAGTCCAGAGAGGTATGGCTTGCGTGGATCCCCCAACGTTTTCCTACCCAGAGCCCAGCAGAGGGATTTTTTGCAAGTGTGCTCTTGACGGAATGATTCCGTCATGAACACAATTGCCCTTGTGCTCATGACAGAACCATTCCATCATAAGAATGGAAGAGGTTAAGAAATCAAAGACAAAGCAGGATAAAAATCCCACTCCAATTTATAAAAATAGAGAATAACTCAATGACCACAATGACAGTAAAATGGCAAAATTGCAATAAGGGAGTTACAGGCATTTGAAATGTAAACTTTTAAATAAAAAACAGCACCAAAAATCATTAAAGGCCAATCACATTCATTGTCCTTGACCGGTACCCATGCGCGATTTAAGGCCTCCGGCGATGGAGCAATGATTGGATACCGAAACAAGTTAGTCCCGGTCAGAAGTTTTACATTTTGACTTAAGTCTCTGAAATGGAATTCAAAAATCCTCAGAGGGGAAAGGCAGCAGACTGTGGCCAAGAAGGGCTCAGAGAGTGATCTGAATCTTTATTCCAGAGGAAACACATCTTTACTAAATAGAGTTGGCAGGTTTATCCCAGTCCACTAGAGGTCTTTGGAGCCCAAAATTATGTAAGTCCCAGCTTTTTCAGGATGTTAGGGGAGTACACTTTGACTCAGCCAAGGATCTCAGGAGCACAGGAACAGCACTTGGCAGTCAAGACTCACTCCAGCATAAGCTTTCAGCATTGTCCTTGGTCGGTCCAGTTGGAACTGGTTAGCTGGGCTCTTCAGGAAAAGGCTTCTGGCAGCTTGTTGTCTACCTGTAGCTTAACAGCAGGTCAGCCTAAACGTCTATGGAGTCCACTTCTTTGTCCTGGGTACAAGCAGGAACAGGTCTAAGCCTTTCAGTCCTCCTTACAGGTCTCCACAACAGGAGGTACAGTCCTTCTGTCTTTCAGAGGTCAAGTTGTATTCAGAAGATGGTGCCTAGTGGTCCCACTTTAATGCCCAACACTAGTCTGTGGGTGGGGTGACTCCTGGCTCCTCCCTAACCAATAGGGAACAAGTTCCCAGTGGTAACCCTACCTATTATTTCTGCAGTTCCTGTGTACCCTACTACCATCCATTCCACAGTGCCTCACTGTACCTAAGCTCAACATGACAAAACCTTTCTTCCCCATGCAAAGCTCCTGTGTCCACCCTAGAGGTGTGGCCAGGGAAGTGAGCAACCCCTCCTCTGTGGTCACTCAAAGCAAGTTCTGGAGGCAGAGCTTCTCCTACTGGTATTGGTGCCTGGCTGACTAGAGGGACAAACAAGAGCGTAGGTCCAGGTGTTTGCTATGTCTTCCTGTGACAGGATAGACTTTTTAAAGCTAATTAAGTTCTTAAGCACTGCCCAGATGGCAGGGAGCAAGTTCACACCTCAACAAAAAGGCTATTCAGCTCCTAGGTGACAATTGGAAGCTCATGCAAATGAAATTTTAAATGCTTTAGGATGTTAAAAATTCCTTTTGCAAATAATGTCTTCCAAATCTGACTTTGGCAATGGATGGGACTTGCAATAAATGTCCTAAAAAGTTCAAGAAATCAACTTTTTCCTATGGTGAGATAACATTATTCTACTTAATATTGTATCCCAATGCTTCTCTATATAACAGCTAACCCTGCTATAGTGAAAATAGCTTTTGTGGCCTTGTCATTGTACCAACATGTTTTACATTAAACCTTTATGTGTCCTACTTTTAAATACGAAGCACCCTGCCCTATGGACATTAATGCTTACTTAGGGTGACAATACTATTTAAATAAGGTCTAGGTATGTCAAAAAGGGTTATTTTGACAAGTTGTATTTGCACTGACAGGCTACAGGTATGTAATCGTGTTGTGCACTATCACTCTAATGGTGGCACACTGCTTATAGGCCCTGGATACACTTTGTATCATACACTGGGGATTACAGGTATGTTAAATATGCCAATTAGGAGTATATTTTAGGGGTCAGAGCATATGCACTGGAGCCTGGTTAGCAGAGTCCCAATGCACAGTGTCAAAAAAGCAGCATCAGTCCAAGTAAATGGGGGCGATCAACCAAAAAGAGCCATTGTCCTACACATATATAGTTTATATTACAATAATTAGGAGCTGTCTGTTGTGACTAAGCAACATATTGTCATTAACTAAAGTTTTTAGTAGAGAACTGATCAAGGCCTTTGCTGATGTCTCCTTTGTAAGTCAAAGTTTCTTTTCCAACAGTAAAAGCTGGTAGATTAAATAATGAAGTATGATTCAGGCTCAAAGTATCCATGACACAATCATCTATGAGATTTTGAAAAAAAGGTTTCAACATTATTTCGTGAAATAGTCTAATGATATTAAGAGTCAACCATAAAAAATCCGACCTTCGGATAGGTCAAGGCCCAATAGAAAGGCAGCCACCTTCTCCGTTAGTAGCCTGAAGCTTGCTCATTGAAGAAAAGGTTACTTAGTTCAAAGATGCATTACCTACTTGCTGTTAGCTGCTCTCCCATCTCGTATTCCCATTGGAAAGACATGAACATCACCACTACTCTAAATTCAAATGCTTAGATTCTTATGGTTGCACAGTTTGTACTTCCCAAAATGTCACAAACTTCAATATTAATACTATACTCCTGTTCCTATTGATTACAAAATCAATTGGCAATATCTTCAATGATTATGTAGCTTGTCAAAATGAAGATAATAAGTTACAAAAAAAGTTGAAGAGACAAACTTGGATCAATATTATTGTGCTTCTTTCACCCGTTTGTTTCAAGGAGAAGTTATGAGTAATAAGCAGTGAGTGGAAGGAGAGGACCCATTTTCAGTATTACCAAGTTGATTAGGATCCTCAATCCTAGAAAGAGGCCAGGACTCTGGATAATGCCACAGTAGCTGAATTCATGGAGGTGATGGTCAACATGGACTGGCCTGTTGAGGATAGGACCCAAGCCCGAAGTGCTTGGAAACTTGAGTCTCGTTTGGAATGAGATCTTCTGTGAGAACCAGTTCCTGCAGAAAACTGATCACCCCAAGACTAGACAGCCACTGTCTGCTTCCTCATTGAGAAGGGTTCACATTGTGATCCACTGACGTAAAGAATATTAAGAATTAGTGCTGTTTGCTCAACATGTAAAAGAGGCAGATCATATTTTTATTACATTTGTGAATGTAGTTGTATCCCTGATTTTAGGTGATTAAACCATAGTCATTATTGCACACACTACGCCAATTATTTCTAAAATGTGCGTTCCCTGTTTGTGTGGCACCTATTCTCTCCTGCCAGGAACTAACCTGTAAAATATTTCATTTACTGCCCTACCATTATTTCACATGGGTGAGTCTGTGAATTTGAGAGGAGAGGTGGAGGCCAGGAGCACAGGTGAGGAGACAGGCTGTAATACAGAACCAAAGAACAGATTATCTTTCTTGCCCATCTCTATGGTCCTGTCCACCTCTTTTTCTCTACTATAGATTCGTTTTCAGGTCCCCTGGATTTTGTTTTTTATTTGTTTTTAAATGGGTACCATTATGGGATACCCTTATTAAAATAATAATTTTTGTACAGGTGACCCCTAGTGACTACAAGTCACTCTAGGGTTTGAGGCAGAACCATTTGGGCATGTACATTTGACATATTGCATTGAATTGTGCTGCACTTTGCCTACCCTTTTGCAAGACTGAAAGTCTTACTTGTACAAGAAGCTAGATTTAGGTGTGAAAAGTAGTCACAAAACACTAGTTTGCACTCAAAAATCCTTTTAAACTCGTGATAAATTTGTTCACAATGCATTAGGCTGAATGAAACACACTGAGGGGATGGGGAGTTGTCATACAAGGCCAGAATCTCAATGGTAAGTTTGGAAACGCCCACTAACATGAGGGCCTCATTTATGAAAACTGTTGCATCGCTGCGACAAAACAGCAATGCAACAGTTTTCACTGCGCCCTCCTTGCGATGGATGGATGCACCCTATTTAATGTAAGACGCTACATGTCGCAAGGAATGACAGATACGTTAGGAATCCTGACTTATCTGTTGGCAAAAAAGTCACGCATTGCTGGAGTTGTGTCGCAAGCATGACGCAACTCCAGCAATGCGTGGGGGAGGCCTATCCTTAATGCACTGCATCACCATTACGCCTGCCGTGAGGCAGGCGTAAGGTTTTGATGCAATGGCGTCCTAGAAGTGGCAAACTGAAATCTTATAGATTTCAATGCGCCACTTCTACAAGGCTTTTATGCGGGGGAATGCCCATCCTGCATACATTATACCTGGTGCAGGTATAATGTGACGCAGGGGTTTACAAAGTTACGCATCTACCTAGATGCGTCACTTTGTAAATAGGGCGCAACAGGGTGCATTTTTACGCCACTGGTGCATCCCAGAAAGTGACGCACTGGTGGATTAAGAGTCTTGCAAAGGCTCATAAATAAGCCCCATGAGAGTTTGGTTATTCTTACAGTTATTTTTGACCAATCCGCTGTTGCAGATTTACAACTGTTTGTGTGAATCCTTTTTGTTTCTTTTTTGCCCATGCTCCTCTCTCACTGCAATGCTTTTTCAAACATTCCCCATCTGCATCTGCATTTCCTTTGTGCGGTGTCTTCTGATGAGGAATTGACCACTGGTGCATATTAATTTTAAATTTTTTGTTTCCTTTATTGGTTTTTAGCCAACATAACACCGATACAGTGATACATCTTCAAGATATGGGTACAGTTCAAATTATATTGGCTATGCACACTAGTACACAGGAATTCTAGCTACATGAATTAGCAAAGGTAATATGCATCGCAACAACTATCCCCGTTACATGAACAATGACAAAAAAGATGATTAAATTATTGCTGTTTCTGAGTTAAGCATGTGCTATGTCCCCTTCCCCTATTCCCATTGTACCAGCGCCTGCATTATCATCCCCCATGCACTCAGGTTCCCCCGTCTCCTTGCCTGTCAGGTATTGTTGAAATAGTCCCCAGTAGGCCTTGGGTCTACTCTGTGGAGGAAGAAGTTCGCTGTATGTATCTGCCTGAGTGTTGTAGTATACCATATCTTTGGTCCATTCTTCTGTTGTTGGTATCAGGCCTCTGGCCCAACGCATTGCCACTCGTCTTTTGGCCAGTAACAGGCCAATTGCCACTAGCCAGCGCTCACCCTTACTGATTCACTTATTATAGCCCAGTAACGCAGGGAACGGGTCAGGGGTGAGTGAGAGACCAGTGATATCGTTAAGGATCTGGAAGACCTTTTCCCAAAATTGCAAAATTTTAGGGCAGTACCATGCAACATGTAAAAAAGTGGCTTCCGTCTTGGGCAGCGGTAACAAGCTGCTGAGTCTCTTAGGCCAAACCTGTATAACCTATCCGGAGTGTAGTATATCCTATTTATATATTTAAAATGGATAAGGCGGTGTCTGACATTTAATGAGATTCATTTAGTCATTTAGCCACTTCAGTAGAGCCAACTATCGTCATCTATCACCCGGGCTAAGTCTTTTTGCCAGTCTTGCCGCGTCTTTGTGAGTAGTGGCCTTCTATTTTCTTGATCAATACTATATATTTTTGCTACCAGTTTAGATGGAGAGGGAGTTCGAATAATATGGTAAGAGCCAACATCTCCTCTGGCTCTTGCAGACTATCACCTAGCAGACCTTGCATCGCACGTTTGACTCTAAAAAACTGGTACTGGTCTAACGGCGAATGCGCATGTCCCTCCTCTGTGATATCCTCCCACTTGGGCAGATCACCCTCCCTGAACATATCTCCCACCACAGCAATGCCGAACCTTTGCAGGGCTTTGGAAACTTTTCTGTCTTTCCCCGTCGGGAGCCAGGTACACCATTCTAGCGGAATCTGGGGGGAGTACATGAGGGCACCCGCTTGTCTATCTAATAAGTTTCGCTAGGCATGTATAGTAGTGTTGAGGGAATATAAAGTGCTGTGCTTCCAAGTCGGTGTATTAAATATTACTTGTAGTAATGCGAGCTGGTCAGCAGCAACTTTCTCTATGTGCAAATGTGGGAGGTCCTGCGGGCCGTGTATCCATGTATGGGCATGCAAGCTTAGTGCTGCCCTGTAATATAATTCCAGGTCTGGGGCGTAAAGTCCCCCCATGGAGTATGGAAGAGTGAGCGTTTCCCACTTAACCCGATGTTGCTTACCGGCCCAGGCTAGCTTAATCATGAGTGACCAGATCTTGGCAAATATGTGCGCCGGGAGTAGCATGGGAATATTTTAACAGAGAAATAAAAACTGTGGAAGGATAACCATTTTCATTAGCGAGACTCGCCCCAGCAGCGAGAGTGACAATCTAATCCATTCAGCTATGTCTGCTTCGAGCTTGCCCATAGCTTTGCCATAGTTGTCCCTTAGAACTACTGCCACGTCAGTGTGTATTTGTATACCCAAATAGCGAACCGACTCTGTGGTCCACTGCAGTGGGAATTCCAGATGCACTGGGACTGTTGCTGTAGTTAGCGGAAAAATTAATGATTTGACCCAATTAATCTTTTAACCAGACAACTGCCAAAATCTGACCACCTCCGTGAGTCCCGGTGTAAGGTGAGTCTCAGGTTCCCTCACATATAGAAGAATATCATCAGCGTATGCTGAAGCAATCAATTGATAGCCTGGGAAGCGCACACCTCTATGCCCATGGTACTCTCTCAATGCACACAACAGAGGTTCCGCTACTAGTGCATACAGCAATGGGGATAGGGGCATCCCTGGCAAGTACCTCTGGAGATGGAAATTGGGGATGTAACTCTATTCCCTAACCAGATCCGGGCAACCGGGGCTTTGTACAGTACCTTTACTAGCTGGAGAAAGATCTCACCAACCCCAATGCGTCGCAGCACCACTTCCATAAATGGCCATTCCACGGAGTCAAACGCTTTCTCGGCATCTAAAAACACCGCCGCAGCTTTGACTTCCGGGTTTCTATGTTGAATAGTGCCAAAGACGGTTCTGAGATTAAGAGTTAAATTGCAACCCGGAACAAAGCCGGCCTGTTCTGCGCCTACTAGCATCGGGATCAGGGGGGCTATGCGATTAGCAAGTATTTTAACAAAGAGTTTTGTGTCCACGTTCAAAAGGGACAAAGGTCTGTATGATGAGCAGTCAGTTGGGGATTTCCCTAGCTTGAGAATGGTGACGATTATGGCCTCTCTCATCGACAGGGGCATCTTTTTATGTGTCACCATCTCCTCAAACAGAGTGACTAGATGAGGTATGATCAGGTCTTGATAAGCTTTGTTAAAGGCTACGGTTAAACCATCTACGCCAGGTGCAGATCCTGATCTCATGGACGCAAGCGCAACCTGAATCTCTCTAGGGTCTAGTGGGGCCATAAGGTGTTCACTATGTGAGTCAGGGAGCTATGCCATCTGTATAAGTGCCAAGTAGTCTTCTATGGCTTTATTATCTTGCGCGATCCTAGACCTAAATAAATCTGCATAGTACCTGGCAAACCTCTCAGCTATCCCATTTGCATCGTGGACCAGCTCGCCATCCTCGCTCATATTTTCAATAATATTGTTGGCCTCCCGTTTGGGGCACTACAGGTTTGCTAGTATGGCCCCTGTGCGCTCACCCTCTCCAAATATACACGCGGTAGCATATTTGCCTAGGTGCTTGACTTCACTATCTGCAGCATCATGATAATCATCAAGAGTTTGTTTAATATCGTCTAGTCGCCTCCTATCTCCAGTTCGCAGGTGCTCCTGTTCCAGACTAGCTATTCCTACCTCCAATCTTGCAAGTCTATTTCGGATGGAGCGCAGCACCCCTGAATGCTTTGAAATGGCCACCCCCCTTATGTACACCTTGAAGGCTTCACATACTGTCAAAAATGACGTGACTGATCCTATATTATCCTCAAAGTAACACTCTATGGATATAGCAATTTCCGCGTGAAAGACCGAGTCTAGCAGAGAGAAAGGGGGAAACCTCCATGTAAAAGGAGCAAAGTGCACTGCAGGTATCTCTAAGTCGAGCTGAACAAGAGAATTATCAGAGTAGGTTATTGGAGAGGTACACAGGAAGTAACCTACGGAAGGAGGCTTCTAGATATCAGCCAGTAGTCTATTCTGGTGTGAGTGTCGTGAGGTGCTGAATAGTGTGTGAATCCTGGGGCGGCATTAGCGCGCTGCCTCCATACGTCTATCAGTCCCAGCTGATCCATAATGTCTTTTATTGCTACTGCAGCCGCTGCAGGCCGTCTAGTCTGACCCTTTGACCTGTTGCATGCAGGGTCTAATATGCAATTGAAGTCCCAGCCCCAGATTTGTGGGAGGTCAGATACTTTGAGTAGGAGAGTCGCTAGCCCATGATAAAAGTGTGGGTCGTCGTGGTTAGGGCTATATAAATTCACCAGCATTGCATTAAACCCACCTTTGCAGCATCTGGTAACGACAAACCTACCATTGGTGTCTGTCTCAATATCTAGCAGTGTAAGGCCTGATTTAGGGTTTACCCATGTAAGGACGCCCCTTGCGTGTGCAGTGAAGCCCGCAGCCCGGAACTGTCCCTTTATTCATCTTGCAGATAACATCTTATTGTTGGGGACTAAGTGAGTTTCCTGGATCATTGCTACGTCAACCTGGTGCCTTTTTAGGGAAGCCCCTACTTTGCATAGTTTTCTATGGTCATTAAGTCCTCGGACATTCCACGTCCAGAGCCTAATTCTTTCGGTCATTGTTCTAGAGATTTCAGTAGTGAACTTTTTGCATATTGATTGAGAGCACCTGCCTCACGTGCAGCGCACGGCCTGTGTCTAGTCTTATGTGCACATACCCCTCGGTGTAGGATTTGAGCATGTGTCCCTGACCACCCCCCTCTGACGCTATGCCATCCCCAACCTAGCATAATTGGCACAAAACCCTCCCTCCCTTCAAAAACTTGACACGTTTCTAGGGCGGAAAAACACACGATTACCATAACACCAGGTGGAACACACACTGGGCAGATGTTGCCGGCATTCTAACTTGCTCATAGCCAGTCAAGTCTGTGTCTAAAGGGATGAATTGTGCTTCCCCAACTTATTATCTTATCAGAATCTACACCCGCCTCACTACTGATCAGCTCCCCTCCCGCCTCTATCCTGCATGCTGCAGCATTTCTGCCATGCAGACAGGGGAATTAATATTGATGGGGACGACCCGGCAAAGACCGCCCCTCCGGCACCCAGTCATTACAGACTCTGTCCTGTTCCATAACTGCTAGAAATAACCAGCTGGACAAGCCTCTATTAACATTGCAACAGCTCACTTAGGTGAGAGTGGGAGAGGATGAGTCAGTGAGCACCCCCATTGTCCTTACTCATCCGCGTCGTCTGTGCCTACTAGTGTATTTCACACACTTCTCAAATCTGTCACAACTTCCTCTCCACCCAACATGAGTTCAACTGCATGGCACCCACTGTCTATGCCCTGCAGCTTAGCTAAAATCAGAAGTCATTGTTCCTCTGGGTCCGGAGAGGCAGCGTCTTGCGCAGCACGGGGGCCTCGGGGATCCCCCATGGAGACCATCACTTTCTCTTTTTTTCAAAAATTGCAGAGCTTGCTTTGGTTCAGTGAAGATATGTGCTTTTCCATCCACGTGTATCTTCAGTTTTGACAGATACACCATGTTGTAGTCTAGGTTGAGATCCCGAAGCCTTCGTTTCACAGGTAAAATTGGCGATGTGCCTC
This sequence comes from Calotriton arnoldi, assembly GCA_963921515.1. Classification (NCBI taxonomy): domain Eukaryota; kingdom Metazoa; phylum Chordata; class Amphibia; order Caudata; family Salamandridae; genus Calotriton; species Calotriton arnoldi. The sequence goes on from CAWUFW010011738.1 coordinate 158,644, forward strand.
TTGCACCTGCTGCGTGAAGTCTGGGTAGATGGAAACATCCATTCACCCATACCTCAGGGATTGTAGCTCTCTGGCCCTCCGGAGGGCTGCATCTCTATCTCTGTAATTGAATACCATTGCAATGATGGGGCGTTGGGGGGCACCCGGCACCGGCCTAGGGGCCAGGGAGCGATGTGCCCCTTCTATGATGAAAATGTTTGAAAACGTATCTCTGCCCAGAAGTGTTACCAGCACTTTTTCAACAAAAAGTTCCATATTCTGAATATTTGTGGATTCCGCAATTCCGACTATACTGAGATTGTTACTTCTAGAGCACGCCTCCAAATCTTCCGCCTTAACTTGTACACTGACCAGTAGTTTGCCCATTCTCGTGGTTTATTTATTTATAAAGTTTTATATAGCGCAAACATGATCCCGAAGGATATCAGAGCGCTTTACAATTGGAGGGAAGGAAGGTAACACCTGCAGTACAGGCATCAAATAGGAATACCAACCAAGACAGATATCAAATAGGCATACCAAACAAAAGGTTACAATTGAAAAGGGTCAACAAAAAATAAAATAATAACTGGTACATAGCGAACTGGGAGGGGAGCAAATGCTTGGTAAAGAAAAATCGCACCCAGCGCAGGTCTTAAGGTGTAAGTCTGATGCATTAGAGCAGGCGGTCCAAGACCCTTTTTAAGGTAAGAACTTGTTCATGAGGAATCTTTTTACTTCCAGTTTGAAGGCAACCTTGGAGGAGATTCTGCGTATTTCCGGTGGGAGAGAGTTCCAGATCTTCGGAGCAGAGCCGGAGAAAGCTCGGTGACACGTTCTCTTTTTGCGAAAGATCTGTGGTTTCAGGAGGAGAGAGTTAGCACTCCTAGAAGGACTACCCCCTCCGGATAATTCTAGCTTTTGCGCTAGATAACTGGGGGTTTTGAAATGGAGGGCTTTGTGAGACAGGCAGGCAATCTTTAGCTGTATTCTTGCTTCGTCGGGCAACCAATTTAGGGATTTTAAGACTGGGGAAATGTGTGCATTTCTTTTGGTATCCGAAACCAATCTGGCCGCAGCATTCCATGAAGCCCTTAGTGGGGCCAAGGTATAGTTGGGGAGGCCACAGAGCGTAGCACTGCCATAGTCTTGCCTCGGCAAAACAAGCGCTTGGACCACTTGCTTGAAGTCAGCTTGTGGGAGGAAAGGTTTGAGATTCCTGAGTATCCTCATCAGGTGATTAGCTCCCTTGCACACTTTGCTAATATGATTCTACATGTTCAGATGCTTGTCCAGGGTGATTCCGAGAGATTTGGCTGAGTCAATAATGAGGGGGAAGCAATTGAAGGCAGTGAGGTGGTTCATCCAAAGGTCTAACTTGGGGATGTGATTCGGAAGAGAAATGAGAAGGAATTCTGTTTTGGAGGTGTTGAGCAGGAGGTGGTTCTCAGTTAACCAGTTTTGAGTATTCATTAGGGTAGTGTTGAGTGATATGAGGTTATCCGGGGAGGAGATTTTCAGATAAAGTTGCGTGTCATCTGCATACATATGGAAGAGAATGTCTGTGGAATTTAGTGCATTAGCTAATGGTTCCAAGAACAAGTTGAAGAGTATGGGAGATAAGGCGGACCCTTGGGGGACCCTCATGGATACTGGTGATGGCTGGGAGAGAGAGTGGTTTGCCTTAACTCTTTGGGATCTGTGGTGGAGGAAGGACGAGAACCATTGCAGCACCGAACCAGAAAGGCCCATCCTGTGCTCCACAATGGATATGAGGTTGTCGTGATTAACAGTGTCAAACGCAGAGGAAAGGTCAAGAAGGATAAGGAGGCAAGATTCATTTTGGTCAAGCATTTATAAGATGTCATCCATAACGTGAGTGAGAGCCGATTCGGTGCTGTGCCCACTCCGAAAGTCCGTGGTTGAGAGCAGATTGGAGTTTAGTCCGAGATCCTTTTCTCCACCGTGTCCAGATGTTCTGTGTGCTTGTCTAGGCGTTCGGACATCCGATCCATCCGAAATGTGAGTGCGTCAATCTTCCCATCAATCTTGGTCAGGCTGCGTTGCATAGCCGAAAGTATTTGCTTCAAATCGGAGTCCGCAGCTGAATCTCCCACCTCAGACCCTGATTCTGAGGCGTTTTTCTCTATGTCCTGCTGCCTGGGGGTCTTTCGTGGCTCAAGTTGGAGCTTGGATTGGGACTTCTGTTCTCCCCATGATGAGAGCGGGAATGGGCAGCAGGTCAATAAGTGGAGGGCATCCCTCCCGTCTCCGCAGAGCACAGTTATGTGGTGCGTGAATTCCCAGATGATGATACACCCGTGAGCTTGTCGCTAGCCTCCCGCTGTGACAACTCTGTAATGCGCTCGGGCACAATTCCAGTGAGGATGTAGTGACAGTAATGCTGCGGTCTGCTTCTGAACCCCACAGAGGAGCGGTCAGCCCACCGCAGGTAGAGGCCTACTCAGGTCAGGGCGGCTCCCTCCGCCGCGTGTGCGATCCTCACCTCGCTCCGCTGATCGAGCTTCAGGGCCCTTGTATGCATCAAGAGTTTTTAGGGGGTATTGGGCTGTAGATCTTCCAGAGGGGCTCTCTGGGCTCACCACCCGCCTTGCCGCGGACTGCTGTTCACTGTGGTCAGTGAGGTAGCCCCCCGCTCATAAGCATTGCCTCCCTGGCCCCCTCTGAGTGCAGAAATGGACTCATGTTGCTAGTTGTTGCCAAGTCTAAAGGTGTGAGGCGCCAGTGGAGGCCGGGGAGCAAGTCTAGGCCACCCAGACCTCGCATTAGTAGAGGGCACGCGCCCCCGGTCGCGAGGAGGGCCGCGGGGGTCGATGCCACAGGAAGGGACCCACCGCTCGTCTCTGCCCTCGGCAGCGTCCCCCTTACCTCGCAGCTTCGCTTTGACTGTGAATCGCTGGCTCGGGCACTCTCCAGCATGGCATCTAGGTTTCTCGTAGGCCGTCAGGGGCTCCAGCAGTCCATCTCGTGGGGCTGCCCCCGCACTTACAGCAATGTGGACGCCTCAATCAAAATATCCAACCACAGCTCCCAGTCGTCTCGCCATGGAGGCCGCCCTGCTCCGTCCCTCGATCGCCGTTACACGGGTCTCCGAGCCCTGAACGCGCCTCTCAGCGAGTCCAGGCGTAGGCCGCGCTCCGAGCCGGGAGGCAGGTCTCCACTCTCTGCCCCCTCGCCACCGCTTCCGCTCAGGATTTTGGCATCAATCGACTCCCCAGGCTGAATAAAATCACAGGCAGGGGCAGGAGAAAGGTAATTGCAGCTCAGGGAAGCAGGATTATTAAGGATGAGTTATTGGGCTCACGGAGCTACACTAATCCGCGGCCATCTTTGAGCCAGGCAAGCTCCCCCTCCTTCCCCCGCTGCATATTAACTAGCTGCATCCTTTTGCCCAAATGTAGTAGGCTTTTCTGTTTTGTTGTGTACAAGTTTGGTTCAAGTACTCTCCCTAGTGAATAAAGTCCTATTCCTTCTCCAAAGACCCAAACTGTCTAGACATCCACATTTAATGTTTTTATATGATAACCTCTTGCCCCACACAACATCCATGATTACCCCTTGACTCGTGTACCACGTCCCGAAAGTCCAATGCCAATACAAGATCTTTTGGATTATACCTTGGTACCTGGACTATCTGGGGCAACAGGCACAATCAATTGGTATTGACAAGTACCCTCAAAGAACACCAAATGACAGAGTACGGATCTAACAGCAAGCATCGGAGAAGAACTTCTGTTTGCTTCTGCTAGTTACTCTGGGCATTTTGAACGTTCAATTATTCTTCTGACTTTTTAATACTTTAAAATACTCTTTTGCGTTTGCCTCTCGTCTATTTTGTGAAATATTTCAAATGATGCACAGTATATTTTTGTTATGTTTTGATATCTGCTTTTATTGGAGGCTAGAAATATCATAAGTGGGAAAACAGGTCTGAATGAAAAACGCGATTCATTGTAAAGCTTCTATTATATTAAATTCTTTCTTTGTGCTACATAAAATTAGCTCACAAAACACTAGATTTAGTTTGTATTTGTCGCACAGCGTGTCCCTGTGCTAGCATTGATTTTAGAGTCATTGAATAGCAATTATCTCCACCATCCCTGGTCTTGACAAAATAACAAAATGAGATTTCATATTACTTTTAAATTTGAATAAATATTGAAAGAGTTTTCTAATATTTGTTTGCCTGTACCTAATTAAAGTGTAGTATGCAACTGTAATTCGCAACTCACTGTTTTAACCAACTGTGAATAAAAAGGGTGGAAATAATGATTACAAGCTTTTGCAAAGTCAATAACTTTGGCTTTTGTATACTATGTGCCAGAGGTGCAACCAGACTAAAACTGTGGGGCTTATTTACAAGCCCATTGTGCCACTGGTGCATCACTATTTTGGATGCACCGGCGGCGAAGTGTGCTTGCCCATATTTACAAGGCCTCGTAAAGCCACTCTGCATGGCTTTTCATGTCCTTGTAAACAAGGACACCCTTTCATGCATTGCTCTGCATGAAAAGGGTGTTCCATGGGTGTTGCTTGGGGTGTTCCCACACAGCATCCATAGAACCTGACAGATTCCTAGATTCATACGGTTTCGTAAACCTGGGAATGTGTCAGATTCCTACGCCTCCCCAGGGCAGGCATAGGGGAGGTGCAGCGATGAGAAATACTCTCATTTCTCCTCGTTTTTCCTTTTTCTATGTGTGCTGCAGAACGCAGCACACATGGAAAGAGGAAAGCACCTCTCATGATTGTTTTTGTGCAGGAAGGTGTCCCTTCCCTCACAAAAACAATCACCCCAATAATGCAGAGACCCTTGCACTATGGCGCAAGAGTGCCAGCGTTGGCAGCCCATTGTGTACCAGCGCAGGGAAAAAGGACATAAATGCGCCGTATCTTGTAGATACAGCGTATTCCTGCTCTTTTATGTCGATGTACGGCAGCGCAGCAGGAAGGCTTGACGTGCTGCCATGCATCAAAATATTGCAAAATGAGGCTCAGTGTGTGTGCTTGGGGAGGTTGGGGAATGGCGAAGGGTTGGGTGGGTGAATAAGAATTTACACAGAGGGAGCGGAGTCATCTCCAGAGCTTGACTCAACATTTCTTTTGGTGGCCAATGCATAATATGGTGAGTTATTTATTCTGGATAATAAATACAGAATGGCCTATTTGAAAACAAAACACACTTGGCCGGTAAAAAATGGTAATACCATAACAGTATTTAAATATCCTTACAGGAAGTTTTGTAGTATTCCTCAATAGATTTGAGCAGAAAGATCGGAAAAATTTGGAAAGTCATCTCTGCCCTATCAAAAGTTCTGAAATTCCATATACATAGGGCCTCATTTACAATGGAAGGGTGCAGCGCGGTGCCGCAAGTAATTTTGCAGTGACACGCTACTTCATTCTAAAAGTGCAGGAATGCACCTTATTTACAAGAATATGGTGCATTTCTGTTCTGACCCCTGCGCCAATGCAGGCACCATTGCGGCATGTTGCAAGGGTGCCTGTGTTGCGGGGATGATTGATTTTGTGCAGGAAGGTACACCTTTCTGCACAAGATCAATCAATGGAGGAGATATCCTCCTTCTATGTGTGTTACAGAATGCAGAGTGCTGTTTTTTCCTCTTTGTGTGCTGCAGAAAGCAACATACATTCAAAGAGGAAAAAACGTGGGGAAATAAAGATATTTCTCCTCCTTGCGCCTCCCTAACACCACCCCAGGGGTATCATTACAATCTGACGCATTCCCAGGATAACGATTCATCATTAATCTGGCAATGCTTCAGTTTCCATGGGTGTTGCGTGGGAAGACCCACAGCAACACCCATGGAACGCCCCTTTCACGCAGTGTTCTGCATGAAAGGGGCACATTGCACCGTTGTAGGCTGATTGTGCATATAAAAATACATGTAAAAAAACAACAGTAACAATGTCAAATGTTGCAGTTTAATACACATTGGACTACTTAGACATGGCACTATCTTGAATTTTGTGATCTGCTTCATGGATCGATGAGCGGGAAATGGCGTATTCTAAAGCACACTGTGGGACATATTTACAAGCCCCAATCGCCACCGCAGCGGCACTGTTTTTGATGCTCCGGTGGCCTAGCACTATTTCCCATATTTACAAGGTGGTGCTAAGCCACTTAACATGGCTTAACGCCACCTAGTAAATATGCCCCCTTTCACCGCAGTCCTCTGCGGCAAAGGGGTTGCAATGGGTGTTGCTGTGGTCATTTCATCACAACATCCATTGCTTTTTGACGCTCCTCCAATATACAAAGCTGAGGCACCAGCAAAAATAGCGCCATTCAAACGCCATGGATTACCAGGTGTCAGAATGGTGATATGAGAAGAAATCAATAATTTCCCCATGTTGATTGCTCTTTCCATGTGTGCACCATGAATGATTTTTATGTGCAGGAAGGTGTCCCTTCCAGCTTTTTTGCACCAGCACTAGGGGAAACACAGGGGAGCACCATATTCTTTTTTTTATATATTTTTTTTTTATTGAGAGTTCATAGATCTTACACACATTCCATGATATTATACATAAATACATATTCCAAAATATTGAGGAGAGAAATAATTAACTTTGATCTAAGGTGCAAAGTGCAGAAATTACAAATACTCATTTCAAAAAATATTTTAGCAGTACAATCAAATTATTCCTAAAATACCAAAAAAGATCCTATTAAAATCAGGGACAAAATACAAACTTGTGACGGATAAATACATAGAAAGATCACATTAAGAAAAAAATGCAATAATACTAAAACCAGATAGGTACCCACATACCCTTTCTGTCTGTATACCAAAATGCAATATGTTATCCTATATTTCAAAGATACTCCAATATTTCTCATACCTTCTTAATGCTCCTGATCTTATTGCATATTTCCTTTCCAATTCTTGTACTTTAGATAATTTTGCCCTCCAAGCATTAAAAGTGGGTATCTTCTCTGTTCTCCAGAGTTGCAAAATTAAAGATCTTGCCAATAGTGCTACTATAAACAAACATTCTTCATATTTGGCAGTATCAGAAGAACATCCCAAAACCGCAATAGATTCATCAAGTGAGATGTGAGGGTCTATTGTAAATCTAAGATATTTCATGATCTCCTCCCAAAAACTCTGAATTTTTGGGCACTTCCAAATAATATGCGTCCAAGTGCCTTTCTCTGCACAACGAAAGCATTTATCTTGAGTTTGCGGATATAATTTATGATGGAAGGAAGGTGTTCTATATATTAACCATTTCGAATAGAATTGCATACGTCTGAAGTTCGCCCTCTAAATATGCATGCATTAAACGTATTTAACCTATTCCACGTTGATTGAAGAATCTGTATATCTTCCACTTTCCTCCATTTATCCCTAACTTTTTCATATAATGAGGAAGATTTATTCTGATCGAATATCTTAGCCCAATCACTGATCTTTCTTTGTATAGGACAGTTAAGGGCTTCACTAATACTGAATTTATAGTCCAAATTTTCTATATTTAATTTTTCCAATATAGGTTTTAATCTAACAAATGACCACTTTAAAATGATGTTGGAATGCTGGAGGCCCATTTCAATTTCCATCCAGGTTTTCCAACAGTTCCCCTGATGAAATCCTGAATTTGGACATAACCATTTTCTTCCCATAGCCTTAGTATATTATTCGCAAAAATACCTATTTCCCCGTATGTATGTTCGAAAGTCTAGTTGAGTTATTAATTCTTAAAATATCATAATACGCTAAAAGCTGTTTTTTTGTTTAAATAACCACTGTAAGGTCTTATAACAAACTTTCTTAGGGTACTTCGTAACTCTTGTGGGATCTCTAATATTATATTCCTTTAGGATCTTTTTCATAAAAAAATTATCTGCCTCTTGAGGATCTGAAAAAAGAATCTAAAACTATGATGTACAAATGTTGCATAATAATAATTTCTAATATTCGGAAGAGATAAACCTCCTTCCACCACAGGATAGTTTAAAGTACTAAGTGCTAACCTTGATATCTTATCTGCCCATAAGAAAGAGGAGAGCATATTATCTAACTCGTTAAAAAAAGAGGACTGTATTACGCAGGGGGCAGCACTAAAAGAAAATTAAACAATGGAAGAATAGACATTCGAATTAACGCAACTCGTCCTATTATTGACAATGGGAGCTGATTCCAGCGTGTTAACTGAGAGCTCACCTTTTTCAATAATGGGGTGTAGTTTAAGGAAAAAAGGTCTTCTACTTTCTCTGTGACAAAAATCCCTAAGTATCTCTTTGGGCGAGTATTGTACGTCTGTCTAAATTCTAATAATAAAGAGTTCACGTCACAGTTACACAATATAATTTCTGTTTTGGTATTATTGATTTTATAGCCTCCTATTTCTTGGAAGTCTGCAAAAACTCTCATCACTTCCACCTGGGTGTCTATCTTCGAATTCAAGAAGAGTACAATGTCGTCAGCATACAATTTTATATTCGTCATTCCTTGCACCGGGGCTGTATGTGCTCTTTTTTCCTTGATTGCTATTGCTAAAGGCTCTATAAAAAGAGCAAATAAAATCGGTGAAAGGGGACAGCCTTGCCTGGTACCTCTATTTATTTGGCATGTCCCTATCTTAACAGAGTTAACTAATATTTGCGCCTGAGAGTTTATATAAAGTTGTTTCAATAAAATTATAAACTCTTTTGGAAAACCGAACTTTGCTAAAATCGTAAAAAGACAATTCCAAGAAACAAGGTCAAATGCCTTTTCGGCATCTAAAAACCATATCTGTGGCTGAACTTTATTAATATTAAAAAAATCCAAAGCTTCTAATAAAAAATGTGTATTAGTATAGAGCTGTCTCCCTGCTATAAAACCACATTGATCCGTTCCAATAAGTGACCCCATCCTCTTATTTAATCTATTGGCAATCAGTTTAGTAAAAATGTTGTAGTCAGTATTTAAAAGGCTTATTGGCCTATAGGAATTCACATTTTCACTGTCTTTATCTTTTTTAAAATACTGACCACTACTGCAATACGAAAAGATGCTGGCGGATCCCTCCATGTAATAAAAAGTTTACGAGTCTTAAAATTTCGGGGCAAAGTATTGTAGCAAATGTTTTTAAAAATTCCCCAGGAATGCCATCCTCCCCGGTAGCTTTACAATTAGGTAAAGAGCTGATAACTGCATCTAGTTCTTCCTTCGTAAATTCGGCTAGCAGCAGCTCTTTAAAATTATTTCCCAAAGTTGGAATAGGCAATCCCTGCAAAAATTCATCAATTGTTTCTACAGGAATCTGATAAGATGTCTGATATATATTTTTATAATGATTAAGAAAAACCTCACCTATTAAAGACGTAGTATTTACACGGGATTTAGTTACTTTATCTTGAATGTACTCGACTCTATTTCGAACTTGCTTCTCCTTTGCTTGCCAGGCTAGCAATCTTCCTGTATATTCGCTATCTTCATAACTAGTCTGGAGGTATAGCCTACTTGACATATTCCCGAATTCGTAATAGAATTCCCTCATTCTCGTTTTTGCGTTCAATACTTTTTGTCTGGTGGCTGGGGTCCTATTTCTAAAATATTCCTGATTTGCATGGGCCAGACTATTTTCTATCACCATTCTCTCCTCCTTCTTAGCCTTCTGTTTTGGAATCTCTTTTGAGATGATTATGCCTCTCAGAGTGGCTTTAAACGCCTCCCATATTATGTTAATTGGTGCGGAATCCTTATTTATATTAAAAAGGAGCTAATCTCCTTTTCTATTTCTGCGCACCATTGTTTCTCAGCTAAATTAAGTTTATTAAAATACCATCTCCTTGATGATTCATCCTCTAGCTTATCTAACATAATTTCCAACTTGATGAGGACATGATCTGAGAAGGCATTTACTATATGCTCATATTTACTAACTTCAAGGTTATGAGAAGTGAGAAAAAAGTCTAGCCTAGATGCTGAATCATATTTTGCCGAATAACAAGAATATTCATGTTTAACCGGATTGTTGTGACGCCAGCTATCCAGAATGTCTAGATCCGACTTACAACTCAGCAAGGCAATGGCAACTTGTGGTTTATTTTGTCTCCGGTCTTTTTTGGTTGAGTCGACCACAGGATTTTGTAAAAATTAAAGTCACCACCCCATATAATCTGACCCGGTATACCAGATAGAGCTTGCTTTAACTGTAAAATAGGGAGTGGATCATCGGGGACTGGTGTGTAGATTGTAGCTAGTATAAGGTTTGTCTGGTTTATTTTCCCAGATACAAATGTCCATCTACCGCTCTTATCTGAATGTGAGGCTTCAACCTGAAATTGGACGTGCTTACCTATAAAAATACTCACACCTCTCTGAGCTACCCCCGACACCGATGAACAGTAAAACCCTGCCCAATTTTTTAGCATTTTTCCAGCATTTGTTAGAGCCCGAAAATGTGTCTCTTGTATAAAGATCACATCTGGGTGATAACCTTTTAGCCAACTCTCTATCGCACAAGTTTTACGTCTGTTATTTAAACCATTGGCACTTAAAGACAGAATCAACAATTTCTTCCTACTCATATAAAAACTGTCTTTCCAAAGTGGAAATTATGCGGAGTATACCAAGTATACATATTCTACTCTTTCTAAATCTCTAATAAGAGCGTAGCTGACTAATTTACACACCAAAGCGCCCCCCAGCTGTTTTAGGTAAGCTTCACAAGTACTGGAGCAGTACACCATCTTACATATGATAACATTTGTGCAAAGTACGCATAAAATATAAAACACATAGCTGCTAACCAAATACACTATAGTGCCAATTCCACTAAATATATATATAAATATGGTTAAATACAATCACGCTCCTGTTGGACCAATATACTTCAATACAAATGTAAACCCCCCCTACACTTTCAATAGTACAAATAAGCATAAAAGTGCTAATCACGCAACCAAAAAACACAGTACAATATAACAGTATAATACAGTACAAATTGTAACTATTGTGCAAAATATGCATTAAAGTGCATTACGGTGCATTAAAGTGCCTTAATATGCAACATTTCATGTGTAATATATCATTTCTGTTGTACAGTGCCACGACTTACTCCTAACCCTGTTGAATAATTACTACGCGCATTATTTAATCTCCTCTTGATAGAAATAATCGCACACATTTTTTCCCCCTTTATGAACTCTCTTTTTTTTACTGCATCACCCCCACCACCACCCACCCAACCCACCCTCTCCAGAAGAAGGGGAGACCCATCCTTCCCCACTAACTTCCCCTCCTTCTCCCTTCTATTAGCGGATGCCATCTTGTTGCATCCTGATGCGACTCCTGATTCACCTTGCAACCGCCCCAGAGATGAACCAAACTCTTAACCCAGACATCTTAAACATTTCATAACAATACTCACATATGACTAATTAAATATTCGAGAAGCTTATAAATACAAAATCTCCCTTTCCTTATGTAGTATTATTAAGGCCCTCCAGAAGGTTCTGGGCTTCTAAAATATCTGTTAGGATAAAAAAAAATCCTTTGACTAGAACTTTTAATTTAGATTGTTGCACAATCATTGCCTGTGCCCCTTTGGCTTTAACGGATCAATCATTTTAACAAAGTTCTTGCGTCTGAGGGCAGATGCTGCAGACATATCAGAGAAGATTTTTAAATTTTAAATTTCATCAGTTGTGAATGTTCTCCTTGATATAGCTGTACTTAGGATTCGCTCCTTACTTCTATAATCCGAAAGGTTTATTAAGATTGTTCGTGGGTACTTGAGATTCGCGGGCTTATGTGCAGGTACCCTATGGGCTCTGATAATCGTGAGGTCCCCTTGTAATTCCGGAATTGCTTTTTTCAATAGGGACTCTGTCCATTTTACCATTTCCGCTCCCTCCAGCCCCTCGGATACTCCCACCAAGCGTAAATTAGATCTCCTATTGTAATTCTCAAGATCTTGTAACTTTGAATCCATCTGGTACTTATTTTTGTTCAACACCTGAAGTTCCTCTTGCATAACAACAATTTTGTCCTCAAGGCCTGAAACACGAGCCTCCAATTCTGCGATCCTTATAGGTAAATTGCCCAGTTTTTCCTCCATCTTTGATAATCTATCATGCAGCTGGGATATTTCATATACTTGCGACGCCTTCAGATCTCTTACCTCTTGTAAGATAGTTATAAACATTTCTTGTACTGAGGTATTGTGGTCGGCATTTTTTTTCCTCTTTTCTTGTCCCAAACTTTCGCCGACTCTCACAGAATTGGGGGATATTTCTTTTCCCTTTTTCCCCTTTTTCTTTTTCCCCTGCTCTAATTCTGATTCTGATTCTAGTTCTAGTTCTGCTTCTGAATCAGATATAAACGTCGAATCCAGCTCATCCGGCTTGTCTGTCAGTCTCTGACTCCCATTCTCCTTTTGCACAGACTGAGGAGGTACTTGTCCCTCTAATAACAGAGGCCGGCTGCTCAGAGATGGTTCCCCATAAATCACGGCGTTTATTTCTAAGTTTATTTCTGCCGGGGCTGGGATAACGTGTGATTTGGATTGTGACTGTAGGTGTGCTATACAAGCTGAGGGGGTGTGAGCAGGGTAAGCAGGAGTATGTAACAATTTCTGACCTTGTATATCCTGCAATTTTTCTGACCTCTTAGATCTTCCACACTATGCTCCTCCCTATTTACAAGAGGAGTACTAGTAGGTAAGTCCCGTACACCCAAGGTACTACCAAAAAGAGGGTACTGTTTCCTTTTCACCACTTTATCCTCTATCCTCAATATATCCTCTGCTACTTCACCTGATCCTTCACCCCCCTTTCCTGCCTCCTCTTCACCCCCCACAGCCAACATACTCAAATCAATTGAAAGTTCCGACAGGCTCTGCTCTTCTTCCAAGTTTTTGTCAGCAGCGTCCTGATCGAGCTGGGTATTCTTCTCAGTATTCTTCTCAGCCAGAGCCAGGTTTTTTGCTTTAAAATCTAATCTCTGCTGAGCGTTTCTTCTCCCTCTTCTGACTTCCTTGGGTGCTAACACAGGTGTCGGTGGCGATTGACCAGATTTTAAAAACTCTTTCCCAGCTACTGCTTTAGACTGTTTGTTTCGCATTTTTGAGTCAACCAGCCAGTTATACTCTAGGAGGCCTCCGTGTGGCAGCGTGACAACAAGGCAGCGTGACCGCGTAACACAGGACCTTCTCTCCGTGTCTATGCTCCCCATTTTTCCCCCCCGGGGTCCAGGGAGCAGTTGTATAACCACCTCAAGCCTTCCCTAAACACCTACACATTCACCTTCACATTCCTGTGTTTCCTGTGTTTTTCTATATCTCTCTCGAGGGCCAGGCTTCACTCCTAGTTAATATATTAAGAGTCAGAGTTAACGCCCTTCGCAGATTTCATCCAAAAATTTTCTCTGGAGCTCCAAGACATTCCAAACGCTAAATGCAAAGTCCCATATTTTCCGGCAGGCAGACAGGTTGCACTAAGGGCTTACCGCAACATAGCGCCAAAGTCTGCCTGAGTCTCCACCCTCACGGGTCTTCCGCGTCTCTCCCGCTGCATAAGGTTACCCGGAACCAGCTGCAACTAGGAAAATCCGCCAGGGCTCATAATAATTACCGCCAACTGCTGAGAACAAAATGCCACAGTCCTTCAAAAGAAATTTCTCCAAAACGGGAACGGCAGCGACGGCAGCGGGGATCGGCGGGAATCATCGGCGGGAATCAGTAGTTACTCCATCAGAGCTCAGAACTCAGAGCTCCTCTCGTGGGCGGGGCATCGGCGAGTCAGGAGACGCTGCGGCAACGTGTGTGGGGTCACGTCATCCGCCTCTCCATTCCGAAGGCTTCTGATCGGGAGCACCATATTCTTGTCAATACGGCACACCGCTGCGTTTTAAAAATTTCAGAGTGCAGGACTGCTGTTTTTGGCACAGCTCCAGGCTACAACCTTTTTTCATACATATGCCACTGGGAAATAATGGTAAATGCTTGACATTGGTTTCTAACAGGAGTGGTGGGGCTGAATCGAAACAAAATTGAATACTTTTTTTTTACAAAAATGAGCAATTAATGTGTAGGGAAAGACTACGTAGCAGACTTACTATGATCTACTAGGTTGCCTAAAAATTGTTTGAGGACAGCAGATCCAGTCAACAAGTCTAATTACAACTTTGTTTGCTTTTCAGGGGTAGAGGACTGACTCTTCTGAGTGGGACGTGGGCACTCTAAGATACACAGTTAGTATTTTTCATTTGAAGTACTGCCCCTCCTGCTAGCTTCCCATCCCCCTCTCATCCCTTATATCACTATTAACTACCTGGATACTCTAAATATGATGTTCTCTTTCCTGCCAGAGGCCCAGTTTCATCTCCCTCCCTCCCTCCATCCCACTCCCTCTTCAGCTGCAGGCAAAACAAGTACATTTGACTTTTATGGAGACACCCATGAAATTTCTGAGTGCAGACACCATGAAGAGGTGGAAAGTTCTTATGTCCTGAGGGCTCTCTGAACTGCCCTAGTATCTCGTAAAAATGGTCATCACGATTTCTAATTCTAACATTCTGATTCCTCTCACTTTCACCTGTCCTCCCCCTGTTTCCTTGTCTCTATTATTTCTGTGGTTTTTCTCCCTACAAGTAGGTCAATTGACTAGGGCCAGCTACCCTTAAAATACTATTGTTCACATATGTTGGTCTTCGGGAGACCAATCCATCCGCAACTCCTTCCTCATTCCCTCTATATTGTATCCTGCTTTCCTCTCTCTTAGTTTCTCCGCATATCACTCGTGTTCACTCCACCCATCCATATCGCTTTGGGTGTCTATATGGTAGAATAAATATTGATGCAAACAAGCAGCATCACACCATAGGACAGCCTAAATCAACAAAGAAAAAGAAAGTTCTGTTCCACTGAAATTCTAAGTTTTTTTCTAAAGGCACTACTATTTTCTCTTACTTGGTATCTATCTAGGTCTCTCGCTCTTGGTTTTATAAAGTACCTATGGATCTCTCTCCGACTCCCTCTTTGTGAGGTCTTTCTTTCTTTCTTTCTCTCTCTCTCTCTCTCTCTCTCTCTCTCTCTCTCTCTCTCTCTGTCACCTTGTCCCTCTCACTCCCAGCTATTCAATGGTGGCCTTTGCACAGCAGCAAGATGGAAAACAATATAGAGATTCATAGGAGAAATGGAGTATCAATATGCAATCTGAATTGTCTTCTCCCTATCATAGTCCACAAAAGTCTTTTCCCACTTCCTTTCCTTTATTCCACCATTTTTACCACACAAAGCTTACATCCATGTCCTACATGACATTTCTCACCCCTCACCCTGCTCTGCCCTGTATCCTTTATCTACATTCCACTTTCTCTCCCAATATCCATATCCCCTGCACTGCACAGTCCTTTCAGACCTTTTACCTTTCCTCATCCATCGATGTCCAACTTCTCTCTTTTTCCCCTTAGGCCCTCCTTTTCCCTCATCAATCTCTCGTATTCTTTCACCCACCACTCTCTTCTCCTTTCAGCACTTTTCCTTCTCCTCTCATCATAAACTACCCCACAGCCTTATCGCTCCCTTCATCCTTCTCCTTCCAGTCGTTACTCTCTTCATTTTATACCACTCAGTCTTCTTTCGTTCTTCAACCACACCACTCTGCCTGACTTCTGAAAATGAATTTTTTGACAACCTGCATTCCTCCATGGCAAAGTATCAGGAAACATAATCCCTGCAGACTTTGATTGTTTGCAATTAAATTCTTCAAAATATATGCTGAGGAAGACAACCTTTCACGATGCATTTAATAAGTCAAACAATTGGCCAGCCTAACTAGAGGGGATGCAGGCTGTCACAGGGTTCCAGTGCAAACTTTCATTCCAGAGCTGGAGAGTTTTCTGACTGGGGGCTCAGGGCCTGTGGTGTCCGCCAGGAGCCTGCCTATCTCTACTGCAATTCTGCTCCAAGCACTTTTAGTTAAGGTGCCAAAAATCACCTGTCATAATGTGCTCAGTAAATGGTTCTGTATATCTATCTCTCAGTCCGCCCTCATTTAGGGAGTCACCCTCTGAAGCACATATTGTGCCACCATTGAAGTGACCATGTAAAACATGACTGCAGGTCTGCCATGGCAGCCTAGCACAGGAGTTTTAAAACTGCCTTTTTAACCTGTTACAATCACCCTTTTACAGGCCTAAACCTTTCTTTTTAATACTTATAAGTCACTCCTAATGTAGGCTCTAAATGCCCATAGAGCAGTGTGCATAGCATTTAAATAGTAGGACATGAGTTCTTAAGTTTTACATGCTCTGTCAGTGAAAAATCTCCAAAGTCGTTTTTCACTGTGGCAAGGCTGGCTCCCCCATAGAAAAGCACTGGGTTACATTATAACACCTTATAATGCATAACTTCAGTTTGGGAGTAGTTGGAACCATGGTTCAAGGACTCAAATTAATAGAAATTAGAAATCCAATCTGATGGTCAAGTCGGATTTTAAATTACAATTTTGAAAATAAAACTTATAAAAAGTTGGCATTTTCCTGCAAAAAAACCTCTAGTAGCGTTTTCAGAGTTAATCCCCAGTTGTGACCAGGCAACCTGCTGGGAGGTGTGAATGGCTACCAGGAAGGTGTGAAGGAAAAACACAAAGGGAGGTCCCCTTAAAATCCAATCCGGGACAGGGGCATCATATAAAAACAAAAGGGTCCCTAACAATAGTGAGGAATCAATCACAAGTGTAACTAATGCTGGTGGTTATAAAGCTAACAATTTGGGAAGACATTACAAGTGTACAATATCTTGAAGTCAAAACATAACATCAAAAACCAAAAAAAGGTTTGCATAGGATATTTATTCAATACAATTTTTTTTAAAACAATGCCATAAAAACATTTCATTAAAAATACATAATATTGAGCAAATAATGATCATAGAAACATTTCATTAAAAATACATAATTTTAAGAAAACAATTGTCGATGCAGCGTTTCAGTGAGTACGTAAGATAAACACCTTCTTCAGGACAGTTTTCTAAATAGCAAAAAACATATAGTTAATAAAACATAGTGACTTCAAGATTCTGTTTAACAATCATAATTTCTTTTTTTTTTTTAAATCACAGTATGACTTATTATATCTCCTGTATAACCACCAACATGAAAATCAATAAAAACAACCAACAAAGGTAACAACCTACCTAGCCACAATGAAGACTGTGTTAGTATTTAATTGAACTAACACATATAATGGTTAAAATCATTCTGAATTCGAAATCTTGAAAAAGGAGGAAAATGATGTTTTCCTCTTCGGGCGTGAGCCTTTACATAAAAAAGGAAATAAAAAATTATTTTATCAGAATACTACTTACTATACTTTATCATATTAATTTAATATTTGAAGCTAGATGGCATACCTTATGTTACAAGATGTTCTCTTTATAGGTAAGTATACTGGTGCCACCGTCGGTTAACTTGGGTCAGGATACTAAAAAACAAATCATCGATGTTCAGTACCACTAATGATATTATACCCAGAAGTGCTATGTATGAAAAAAAAACAATCTTACCGGTTACAAAGGAACTGAATAACGCCAACCGTTGTAGGATGATTAAAGTTCTACGATTTAGGCTGATATGCCTATTTATGATTACGTAGTCACACAGGTAGGTGCACAACCGCTAGAGCTGGCCTCTGTTATACCACCTGAAACAGGATATCACTTATTAATTATATACTCGAGTTTTATCCATATCTAGTGGACATACAGGCATATTATATTGTAATCCTTACTGCAATAGTAATCAAGCCTACACTAATTATAATTTGTAAGCAAACTGCCTCTAATAATAATCAATGTTACAAAACAAACAAATAAAAAAATAAAAAAATAAATAGAGAAAGAGTGAAAGCAATTTTCGCTCGTTTATTATAATATCTACTGATATATGAAAAATCGGGCCCTTGGGCCTCATGCAGAGAGTGTAAGGACTGCATCGGTATTCCAACAATGGTTAGGCGATGTAATCAATGCTAGTATGATCTATATGTTAAACACACGATAATAGGACAACTACTATTGTGCCTCAGTCAATATTGAATTTGAAACAGTGCTAGGATCAGAAAAAACCCGTTGTCGCTAAGTAACTCTATATTCTCACATCAATGCGTATTTATAAAAGGCAAGAGCAACTGCTCATTCAATTCTGTCTAAAAACGTAGCGCGTGTTAAAGACTGCCTACCAAGGAAACACCTTACTTAATGCCGCTATACAGTAAACTACCATTTGCGGCAGAAATACATAATTTCATCATTAATATGAAAACAACTGGACGCCTAATATGCCAGTTCCAATTTAGGCACAGCACATAGATTAATATTCATCCACTTAAAGATAAGAAACGAAAGAATCTCATCGCCATTCCGCCAAAATAGTCTCGCACGGAGTACGGGACATACCTGATAGAGATAACACGGCCTCCCTGCAACCAGTATACTGCTTCCGGGTCGGATACGTAAAAGTGTTCCGACCGGAGCTGTTTAAATACGCCTCCATTTCCTTGCGTATTCAACGTGTCCGTGTCACGTGATGGGGACGAAGCAATCACCTTTCACAAAATTTCTTATAAAACTTTATTAGTAATGCATCGAAGCATGGAACAAAAGAGACAAACGAGACCACAAGGCGATATCCATCAGTCTCACAGTCTATTAAATTATGTAAATAAATATACTCGTGAGAAGAACACCCGCCTATATTGTATATAATATATTGTCATATGCCCGACTCTCCATGTAAATCTCAATATCTTATCAATGCCACATTGTATCTTAAAGAATTATGGCTTATAGAGAGAGAAAGACAATTTTATATTATTATATTAGTGATACAATGGACAAACATAGGCTCGCGGGAGACGCGTAATGATACGCCTTTGTATTATTAATTCTTTAATGCCATCCTTGCCAATATGGCTATCTTCCTGCACCACATTTTATATCCATTAATATTATATTGTGCCTAAGTTCAATTAAATAAAGGTCCACCCTAAAATAAGAGGAAATATATATAATGTCATGTTATTTATGGTCATGACTACAAGAATGCCCCTGAGGCAACTCTATGCGCTATTGAGAAAATAAAGATCAAATAAGTCTCTCCCAGTCCTCTTTACTATTTAGTCCCTTCCTAACAGTATTGAGACGGGACATATAGAATTGTTCACGTTTCTTTCTTTTGGAGGTCATATCCCCTCCCCTGGAATTCATTTGAACTACCTCTAGCCCGCACCACTTGAGATCATCAATCGTGTGTCGTTCTTTGTTCCAATGTTCTACAAGTGGTGCACTTTTCTTGTTAGTCCTAATGGCTGACTTGTGCTCACATATTCTTATCCGAATTTCTCTAGAAGTCTCACCCACGTACCCTAGTTGGCATGGGCACATGATCAAATATATCAAATTTTTTGTTCGACAATTTATGAAATTATTAATTTTTAAGGTAACTCCATTAAGGAATACAGAAGCTCCTTTTAAAATATTATCACAGTTGGTACATCCTCTAAATGCAAACGTGCCCGTTGGAAGCAGTGCGTTATTAATGCATGGTTGATGATTAACCTTAATTTCTCTATAGGTATGTACCAGACAATTTCTTATTGTGCGGTTCCGCCTAAATGAAAACATGCGCTTTGGTAGAATCTCTTTCTTCTTATTCATAATCAAGTGCCAATTTCTGTTAATAATATTATTAATTTTGTTACTAATGTTACTGTAATTAGTTACAAAAATCAAAGGCTGGATACCACCTTTGATTTCTTTTTGCTTATTATCAAAGAACGACTCTCTATTAAAATATTTGGCTCTCTTGTAAGCATGTCTGATTAGTCTCTTCGGGTAGCCTCTAGATAGAAATTTTTTGGTCAATTTATCTGCATGTTTATCATAATCTCTAATGCTGGTGCAATTTCTTTTGAGCCGCAAAAACTGTCCAAAAGGAATATTTGCTTGATGGCCGCTCCGGCCTCCAGGCGCTGCCATAACCTAACGGCTGCCTCAGCCTCCAGACGCCGCCTCTGATTTATTTTTCTCCCGCACCGCACTGGCCCAGCGTGACCCTGCGGCCCCCAGACTGCTCTGGTGTTGGGGTGGACTACGGCACCGCAGAGGCTGTGTTTGTCTCGCAGCTCCCTCGCACTGGCAGAGTCGCACTGGCGCAGCTGCCCATGTGTCCGCTCCCCTGGCCTGCTAACTCTGTTCTCCAGGCGCTGCCATAACCTAACGGCCGCCTCAGCCTCCAGACGCCGCTTCTGATTTGTCTTTCTCCCGCACCGCACTGGCCCAACGTGACCCTGCGGCCCCCAGACTGCTCCGGTGTTGGGGTGGACTGCGGCTTCGCAGAGGCTGTGTTTGTCTCGCAGCTCCCTCGCACTGGCAGAGTTGCACAGGCGCAGCTGCCCATGTGTCCGCTCCCCTGAACTGCTAACTCTGTCGACAGGGTAAGTAGCTTTTGGAGTGGTGATGCCCCCACCCCCACCTCCTTCTTGGATTATGATTACAGGCATCTGGATGTCTTCTTTGCTTTGACCAGCCCTCTGAGACGCTCCCCTGGCATTTGCCTAAAACGGAGGTCTCCCACTATCACTGGCTGAGGTCCCAGCTCTTCACTACGCTCGGCCTGATGACCGGCTGATGCTGGTGTGGTGCCTATCTTCATCCCGGCTCCCCGGACTTTCATTGACTGCCATCTATCTGCCCGCCATTTTGTGACTTTTCTCTTTGCACTCATACAAAATGGCTGCTTCTCTGTTGCATTTCTTGCTCCTGGAACTAATTCTTTCACTGGCTCTCTAACCTGGGCTTGTCCACTGCCTTATAATTACCTCGACTATCTCCGCTCCCCCTAAACCTTTGTTTCTAGTAACAGAGGAAGCTGATTCTTTGTTCTAATCTTGAGCACCATCTAGTGGCTGCAATTAATATCCGTAGACTAGCCAGTTCTCCCCTAATTAAAGGTCCGACATTACCTATGTTTTTGAGTAATTAAAGGTCCTACATTACCAGTATCATGTAGATATACCCCCCTGACTATTCTTGGGGAGCTGTCACAACCAATACGCCTGACCCTGGTTGCGTCTCTCCTAGTCCCTTTCCCTCCCGATTGCCTACCGCAAAACTGTTTAATCAGCTAATTTTGACAGAATACTATTAATCCAACATATTAACCACACCCCAACATACCCGCTGCTATCTACAACTTTATGCCCATCATCAGTGACTTACCTCACTCTACTATCTTTATCCCTGAACTGAATATGCTGATCGTAACGTTTTTGTGAACTGTGATAACTATTTAGTATTTTGCTTATGTACAATCATAATGGTTTACCTCATTTCTGTGCCCGTACTTGATACTAAGCTTTGGTTTGTACCTTTGCCCCACGTATAATCATTATAGTCTCCCTCACCTATTTCCTCTAGTTATAATTCTAAATTTCATATCTTAATCTTTCTACATGTTACATAGCTTATCTTTATGAAAAAGTTGCACAGATGCACTTTTACCTCACCTCCCTAGTTTATAACTATTGTCACGCAGATTTATTATTATTGTTATCCCCCCTTCTCGTTCTACCCCCAACCCTTTCCCAGTGAACAATAACTTGCTTTAATGTTAATGCAATGTCTCTGCAATGTTTCTTCTAGATTCTGTTCGTAGGTTTTAAATTGATCTAGACACACTCTCACAAATTGTTATCCCCCCTTTTCGTTCTACCCCCCAACCCTTTCCCAGTGAACAATAACTTGCTTTAATGTTTATGCAATGTCTCTGCAATGTTTCCTCTAGATCCTGTTCGTAGGTTTTAAATTGATCTAGACACACTCTCACAAATATGCCCCCCCCCCCCGGCTTTCACCGGTAACATATGGTTTACTTAACCCGTTCGACCCCACAACATCTAACCTCCCCGAGACTCCTCCCCTCCTTCTCAATTTTCTTCATCGCAGCTTGCGCCACTCCTTCGCTGCCGTGGTTAGCACCACGATTGTCCAACTACGCATGACTCGTTATTTAAAGTTGTCACCTAACGTCATTCTCCCTTACGATCGCCCAAATTCACAAAATGTTGTCTATCCACCCTGCTACCTAACCCCCCTCGCTGTTATCAAGAAGCCTCTTCCTAACTAACCTCCCCCCGCCTGCACTCCTCTGACATTTATCACCCCCCCTTTCTCTCCCTTTTTCCACCCTCGTCACGAAATATCTTTCCACCCCCTACATGTTTCTCCCCCTTCTCTCCTCAACCTCCTCCTCCTCTCTCCCTGTTTCTTTTTCCCCTTAATACCCCCATTCCGCTCCTTCCCCCCTTTTTCTCTTCCCCCTCCACCAAACAGTGTGTCCATCATGTCCCCCTTAATCCCTCACCCTCGTTCCCAATCAGCCCCACTACATCACCCCTTAACACCCCCTCACCAGGCATGGCCCTAACTCATGGTCCATTCCCTACCCTCCCAATCTCTCAAAAACGCCAAGAAAAACTTTAAACATAAAGTACTTATCCGACATCCTGAAACCCTAATTGTGGACAACTACCTCAGCCTCACGTCCCCCATAAAAACTAACTACATTTTCTACTCTAAACGCCCCTCCAAATGGAAGAGCACTTTCCTCCGCCATCTCCCAATCGCTACTTCTAACAATATTCCCTACGGTTTCAAACTCTCCACTACTCCATCCTCCACCTTTCACGGTGAAATTGACATCTCCATCTTCAAAACTGGAAATATCCTCATCCAAGCCTCTGAACACCACCTTAATATCTTTGAACAGCATTTTAACACTCTGACCCACCAAATGTCCCTACCTACTCCTCTCCCCTCTCCCCCCAAACCACTCATAACCCTTCTCCTTCCCCCAAATTTCCCCACCAGCCTGTCCCGTCACTCCCCTTTCTGACCCTACCCCCACTACCTGAACTCACCCCATGACCCTAATACCAATGCTACCTCTCCGCTAACCACGTTCACCCACTCTACTCCCCTTATCACATCCTCTACCCCTCAAACTATCCCATCTCTCTCCATACCCATCCCTTCCACACACGGCCATATCTCCCCTCTCTCCATCCACCAGGAGCACCTCACTCCCACCGCCGCAATGCCCCACTTGTCACCCCCTAGACCTCTCACCCTCCCCGAACAACTAACCCCCACCCCGAACCAACCCCGATCTAGCCCACCCACCCCCTGCTCCAACTACCTCCACTAATATCAAATCCACCCACACGCCCCCCCAACTTCTGCCAGAACCTGCCATCCCACAGGCTTACATCCCTCCCAGAACAGACCCCCACCCCCGATCAACTCCGAAACCTCCCACCCTCCCCCTGCCCACACTACCTCCAGTACGACCCAGTCCTCCCCCATTCCCCATCTCCCTCTGACGACCGGAGCCCCACCTCCTCCCCCCCACAGTCCTCCCTCTCACCCACTGCCACAAGACTTCATTCACCCCCCTCCTGACTCACCACCCTCTACGAACGCTAGACCTCCTTCTCCAACCAACTTAGCTCATACCTCACCCCACCCGCCTCACCCAATACGCCCCAACTCTCTCTTTTAACCCAGACACTTTACAGTATTGATCGCAACATTGCCTCCCTCCTATCTGAGTTAGTCCGTCTTAGAGAGGATTTCACCTACTCCAAATCCTCCATACCTATAACCCACCCCTCTTGGCCCACTTCGCCTCGCACTGGCCCCCAAAACTCATCAATCCCCCAAAACTCATCAATCCCAAACTCAGTAAAACGACACCACTTCAAAATAATCCTCAGAGACCTTGTCGCGCCTTGAATGACTACTCCACCTCCAAGCTCTCCGACCTCTGCAGCTCCTACTCTCCTAAGGCCCCCCACAAGGACGCGGCCTTTCCTCATTCCATCCCTGTCATTATTGGGACCAGCAGAACTCCCTCCTCTCCTTGCTCCCCCAGACCCCCCCCACAACTCACTGCTATCTACTCCTGCCCCCCACCATAACTAACCCCAAGCCCCTGACATGCAAGGATGCGGCCCCTCCTCATTCCTCCATCCCTAACTTTATCGGAGCCAGCAGAACTCTCTCCTCTCCTTGCTCCCCCAGACCCCCCCGGCAACTCACTGCTATCCCCTCCTGCCCCCCCACCATAACTAACCCCAAGCCCCTGACATGCATGCTAGTGAACTGCCGCTCAGCCATTCGCCATGCCTCAGAAATTTCCGAAACCATCCTTGGTGAAAATATAGACTTGGCCTTCCTCACTGAAACTTGGCTCAATGATCACTCCACACCCATCC
Source organism: Calotriton arnoldi (assembly GCA_963921515.1). NCBI lineage: Eukaryota > Metazoa > Chordata > Amphibia > Caudata > Salamandridae > Calotriton > Calotriton arnoldi. The sequence goes on from CAWUFW010011738.1 coordinate 182,943, forward strand.
TTGACTTACTCTCTCCCCCCGGTTACTCTATCCTTAGAAAAGACAGACCTAAAAGAATAGGAGGAGGTCTAGCAATAATCTTCAAAAACGAACTCCAGCTATCCCTAGCCAAAAACTCTGACTTCAAAACTTTTGAATACCTTGAAGCAGAACTTAAAATGCAAGGCACCCCCCAATACGAATACACAACATCTATCACCCTCCAGGTGAACCTCTTCCCTTCGCCGAGGAGATATCTGAACTTCTCTCACAATCGTCCCTTTCGAACTCTAAAAGCCTCTTCCTAGGAGACTTTAACCTTCACTGGAACTTGCCAGACGACCCAACCATCAAACTCCTCAATAACCTCCTTGAGATAAATGACCTCAAGCAACTCTGCCTCACCCTAACACATTCTAAAGGAGCCACCCTCGACGCCATCATTACTAACAGTAATCTGGCATCTCTTTCCAACATTATCCCTATTGACTGGTCTGACCACCACCTCATACTATTCTCGATCTCACCCTTAGCCCAACCCGCCCCCTCTAAATGAACAAAACCACAATATTATCCAGAAACCTTAAACGTATCCCCGCAGGTTTACTGGAGGCTAAACTCCAAGATCAACTCAGTCGCACCCCCCCTTCTCTCAATACAAACGATCTCACTGAGCACTACAATAAAACTATCTCTGAGGTTCTAGATCAACTTGCACCACCCAAACCTAAAACCCTTAAAAACAACCCTTCCAAAACTTGGTACAATCCAGACCTAAAAAATGAAAGACGGGCTCTTAGACTGGCAGAAAGAACCTGGAGACAACACCCTTCCCCCTCCAATCTGATCCTACTTCGAACCGCTAGATCCGTGTACAAGAAACACATCTTCGCCGAAAAGGCTTCCTTCTTCCGAGCACAGCTTTCCCAAGCAAAAAACAGACCCAGAGAACTGTTCAGCATTATTAGAAATCAAACCTCCCCAGCCCCACCCAGCATTACGGCCACCACTAGCAAATGCGAAGAAATAGCTAACTTTTTTTCAGAAAAAATTGCCAAAATCGACCAATCTTTCACCCCAACCCAAGTCCCCCCAAACCCCCTTGGTTCCCCTGACACCACTTCAGCACCTTCCCCTCTACTCACACCCCCTTATCCTCCCCACCCCCTCCTTCCTTAACCCTGTCGGAACTTCCCCCGACAACACCCAACTCAAAAACAATGCCTCCTGGCTGAATTTCCACTCCGTCTCTGAAATTGAAGTCTGTAGCATCCTGTCCAAACTTAAACCATCCTCCCACACTAAAGACCCTCTCCCATCTTCCCTCGTCCAAAACCTAAAGCACGTCATTGTCCCGTACTGGACCAATATCATCAACTCATCCCTTTCATCGGGATGTGTCCCAGTCCCCCTCCAACTCGGACAAATCACACCCATCCAAAAAACCCTAAGGCCGACCCTAATGACTTGAACAACCTCCGCCCCATCTCTAACCTCCCCTTTCTCTCTAAAGCCCTTAAAAATGTGCCCTTCAACAACTGGATAAACACATTGACACCTACAACCTACTTGACCCCCTACAATCCGGCTTCCGTAAAGGCTGCAGCACTGAAACTGCATTGCTTAAAATAGTTGATGACATCCACCTTGCCCTGGACAATGGCGAGACCTGCACACTCATTCTCCTTGACCTCTCAGCGGCATTTGACACAGTTAACCATTCAACATTACTCTCCACACTTAAATCTAGATTTGGTCTTAATGGCACCGTCCTCAATTGGTTCAAATCCTATTTCCAACACAGAACCCAACAAGTAAAAATCCAGCACTGCCTATCTAGCCCCACTCCAGTCTCCCTTGGTGTCCCCCAAGGATCCATCCTCTCTCCTGCCCTCTTCAACCTTTTCATGGAACCCCTTACCCTCATTCTCAAACAAGCAGGCATTAACTATCACCTATATGCTGACGACACCCAACTCTACTATAAAATCAAATCCCACTCTGATGTTCTGCACCTTAACACCGCCCTTACTAACATACAAAACTGGTTCCATTCCAATCATCTCAAACTCAACCCTAACAAAACGGAAATCATTCTATTCTCTCCTAAAAACAACCCTCTCCCCATCCTTACATGGATCACTGACCTTACTGCCCTTAACTGTACACTCTCCCTCTCCGAATCGGTTAAATCCCTTGGCATCACCCTCGACAGTAAGTTTACGCTCAACTCCCATGTAAAAAACATGGCCAAAGGCGCACTTTTTATACTCCAACATCTCAAAAAAATCAAACCTTTCATTCCAGCGGAAGATTTCAAATCAGTTGTACAATCCCTAGTCCTCTCGAAAATTGACTATGGTAACGCCCTTCTCATCGGCTCTCCCAAAACTCATTTGGCCCCACTTAAATCTGTGCTAAACCTAGCGGCCAGGATTACAACTGGTTGTAAACGCTCTGATCACATCTCGCCGACCCTAAAGTCCCTTAAATGGCTTCCTATTGAAGGCAGATCCTCCTTTAAATTAGCCTGCATCACTCACAAAGCCCTCCATCAAAAAACCCCGATCTACCTTTCAAACAAACTCAAAAAAGCGGGCAGTACCCGCTCGATGAGAAGTACTCACTGTCTCCTCCTCGTCCCCCCTTTGTTAAAAAAGAAAGCCGCACAATCTCGCTCTTTCTCTGGTAAGGCCCCCAGCATCTGGAATGCCCTCCCCAAAGACCTACGACTGAATCCTTCATACGTCAGTTTCAAAAAAGACCTTAAATTGCACCTGCTCAACAAATATTGGGGCCCATAATCACTCTATGCCCATACTTGCTGTTCATTCTCTTTCCACCTTAAATCCCCAATCCTACCCCCTTTCTCCCACCTCTCCTGCACTCCACAAACACGTAATAGCCCCCCACCTTTACCCTTCCACACCTCTAGCATCCCCTCAGTTCAACCCTCTCTTTTAATTTAACCTCCCCTCCCTCCACTCTGGTCTAACCCTTCCGTTTCATTCAAAATATGAATCTAGCTCCTTTCTACTGCTTAAATATTTATAACTGTTACCAATATACTACCTCCTTTCACTTTGTATCATAACCAAGATATGTTATTTACTTTGTTGCTCTAACCTATTATCTCTACGCTTCTTCTCGTTTGCCATGTGTTTTTGTAACCTATGTTCTATCATCTTCCCAATGTAAAGCGCTCTGATACTTAAGGGTGAAGCCAGCGCTATATAAAACCTCGTAAATAAAAAATAAAAAAAAATAAAAAAATCCTTTTGACAAGATGGATGGTTGCTCCTAAAATGGAGCATGGTATTCCTATCGCTAGGTTTTGTGAACAATTCGACATTTAGGGCTCCATCAACATGCTTGATGATAACATCTAAAAATTCACATTCCCTTCTGCTGTAATGGGACGTGAAGTTAAGGTTACTATCTCCCAGGTTCAACCACTGTATGAACTCTTCTAGGATTTCCATAGTTCCAGTCCAAATAAAAAACACGTCATCGATGTATCTTGACCAGTGTGAAATGTTCTCATAGAAGGGTGCCGCTACATTATAGATGTGGGTGTCCTCAAACTGGGAGACATACAAACAGGCCAGACTGGGAGCGCAGGTGGCTCCCATGCTGGTCCCCTTGATTTGTCTATGGAATTCCTTATTGAACAAAAAAATGTTATTTTTTAGTACAAGCGTGATGCAATCTACTATAAAAGTAGCATGAGAACTAAGATCAACTCCCTCTGATTTAAACAGGTTTTCAACCATGCGTATTGTATTATCTTGCGGAATGTTCATGTACAGTGCTTCGATATCTAAAGTTACCAAAAGTTGTGTTTCTGGATTAAATTCTAGATGTTCTACTTTTTGGATAATCGCGGTAGTGTCCTTTAGATATGCTTTCTGCTGTGTTACTAAGGGTTGTAAAAACACATCAGCATACTTGCTTAGAGGTTCAGTTAAGGAATTAATACTGGACACGATTGGTCTCATTGGGGATCCTCTAATTTCTTGTGCACTTTGGGGAGACCATATAATGCAGGTATAGTTGGATTTGTATTAAAAAGGAAATTAAATTCATCATTACATATAACCTCATCATCTCTAGCTAAACGTAACATAGTCTTAATATTGTTAGCTAATGCAATCCACTCATCCCTACTTGACTTTTGGTAGTGATCATTGTTATGTAAAAGGGCATACATCCTCTTATTGTAATCATCTGTTTGCATTACTACAATGCTACCCCCTTGTCTGCGGGTTTTATAGTCAAATCCTGGCACTGTTCTAGTGAGTTAAGGGCATGTCTTTCCTTGGTGCTAAGGTTATTCTTCACCCAACTTTTTTATTCAACAGATCGTCGATATTTTTGTCGACTATCCGTTCGAACGCATCAATATCTTTACTGACTAAATTAATCTGAGGTGTCCAAGTTGACTTGGGTTTTAGCCCTGATTTATTAGCTATTAATGATCTCTCCTTGTCCTCAAAAAAAGCATTAAGTCTAATCTTACGAAAGAAACATTGAAGATCCCTCTCTAAATGATACCTATCAACGGGGGAAGCAATAGCATATCCTAGCCCTTTCTCTAATACATTAACCTCATCCTGTGAGAGGTTTCTCTGTGAGAGGTTTATAACTGGGGCCTTAACAACTAATCCCATTTCTTCTGACTCCGTGTGTGTGGGCGATGTTGGAACTGAGGTTGAGGGTTGTAATTGCCCCTCCCTCTCATCCTTCCCCTTGATTGTCCAAAGTTTGTGTGTCTTTGTTCTAAAAAAGACAAGGTGTCTCTGTTAACACTGGGTATTGACTCTCTTCCTATGGTATTGCGATTGTCCGTTTGGATATCACTGTCTGAGTCTGAACTCGTATATGATGTATCAAAAAATCTCAAATTTTTCTTGGGGAAATTATTTGAGGGAAAATTTTTAGTTGGTTGTTGCCACTGTCTACGGTTTGAGAAATCCTCCCTTGGTCTATCGTAAAAGTCCTTCTGTAGGTAGGGGTACACATGTTCAAGGTTATATTTAGAGACATCCTTCCTCAATTTACTCGATTTTGTATTAACTAAATAATCTTTGTAGCCTGAGATGTCTCCCTGTATTTCCTCAAGTTTCTTTTTCGCATCCTCGAGGACTGTGTTATCTTTCAGCCTCTGTTCTAACTCTTCTATTTCTCTTTTTTCAATTATAAGGACTTCATATGCTGTTTCAATAATTAACAACATCCAATCACGACTACAACGATTGGCTATAAACATCCAATTTTCAATAAACTTCTGATGTTTATTGAAAATACCAGGTTCATTATTAACCTGTAAACCTCTGGGTATAATACCCTTTTTACAATATTCAATAAGAAAGTCTGCATGTAATTCAGTTCTTATGACCTTCTTTTTGAGGTTCCAAAGTATTTTCCATTGTTCCTCTTCGCTGTTCTCTAGTGTGACTGTTGAGATATTTTTAGAGGTACCGTTAATTATTTTGTTGAATTGGTCCTCAGAAAAACCATAGGTTTTTAAACCTTCCATTGTTACCTAAATTTACTTAGGCCGAAGGTAAAAATAAACCTCCCCAGCTGACAAGCTGTACATAAAGTAAAGAAAAAACACAAAGGGAGGTCCCCTTAAAATCCAATCCGGGACAGGGGATCATATAAAAACAAAAGGGTCCCTAACAATAGTGAGGAATCAATCACAAGTGTAACTAATGCTGGTGGTTATAAAGCTAACAATTTGGGAAGACATTACAAGTGTACAATATCTTGAAGTCAAAACATAACATCAAAAACCAAAAAAAGGTTTGCATAGGATATTTATTCAATACAATTTTTTAAAAAACAATGCCATAAAAACATTTAATTAAAAATACATAATTTTAAGAAAACAGTTGTTGACGCAGCGTTTTGGTGAGTACGTAAGATAAACACCTTCTTCAGGACAGTTTTCTAAATAGCAAAAAACATATAGTTAATAAAACATAGTGACTTCAAGATTCTGTTTAACAATCATAATTTCTTTTTTTTTTTTTTAAACTCACAGTATGACTTATTATATCTCCTGTATAACCACCAACATGAAAATCAATAAAAACAACCAACAAAGGTAACAACCTACCTAGCCACAATGAAGACGGTGTTAGTATTTAATTGAACTAACACATCTAATGGTTAAAATCATTCTGGATTCGAAATCTTGAAAAAGGAGGAAAATGATGTTCTCCTCTTCGGGCGTGAGCCTTTACATAAAAAAGGAAATAAAAAATTCTTTTATCAGAATACTACTTACTATACTTTATCATATTAATTTAATATTTGAAGCTAGATGGCATACCTTATGTTACAAGATGTTCTCTTTATAGGTATGTATACTGGTGCCACCGTAGGTTAACTAGGGTCAGGATACTAAAAAAACAAATCGTCGATGTTCAGTACCACTAATGATATTATACCCAGAGGTGCTATGTATGGAAAAAAAACAATCTTACCGGTTACAAAGGAACTGAATAACGCCAACCGTTGTAGGATGATTAAAGTTCTACGATTTAGGCTGATATGCCTATTTATGATTACGTAGTCACAAAGGTAGGTGCACAACCGCTAGAGCTGGCCTCTGTTATACCACCTGAAACAGGATATCACTTATTAATTATATACTCGAGTTTTATCCATATCTAGTGGACATACAGGCATATTATATTGTAATCCTTACTACAATAGTAATCAAGCCTACACTAATTATAATTTGTAAGCAAACTGCCTCTAATAATAATCAATGTTACAAAACAAACAAATAAAAAATAAAAAATAAATAGAGAAAGAGTGAAAGCAATTTTCGCTCGTTTATTATAATATCTACTGATATATGAAAAATCGGGCCCTTGGGCCTCATGCAGAGAGTGTAAGGACTGCATCGGTATTCCAACAATGGTTAGGCGATGTAATCAATGCTAGTATGATCTATATGTTAAACACACGATAAAAGGACAACTACTATTGTGCCTCAGTCAATATTGAATTTGAAACAGTGTTAGGATCAGAAAAAACCCGTTGTCGCTAAGTAACTCTATATTCTCACATCAATGCGTATTTATAAAAGGCAAGAGCAACTGCTCATTCAATTCTGTCTAAAAACGTAGCGCGTGTTAAAGATTGCCTACCAAGGAAACACCTTACTTAATGCCGCTATACAGTAAACTACCATTTGCGGCAGAAATACATAATGTCATCATTAATATGAAAACAACTGGACGCCTAATATGCCAGTTCCAATTTAGGTACAGCACATAGATTAATATTCATCCACTTAAAGATACGAAACGAAAGAATCTCATCGCCATTCCGCCAAAATAGTCTTGCACGGAGTACGGGACATACCTGATAGAGATAACACGGCCTCCCTGCAACCAGTATACTGCTTCCGGGTCGGATACGTAAAAGTGTTCCGACCGGAGCTGTTTAAATACGCCTCCATTTCCTTGCGTATTCAACGCGTCCGTGTCACGTGATGGGGACGAAGCAATCACCTTTCACAAAATTTCTTATAAAACTTTATTAGTAATGCATCGAAGCATGGAACAAAAGAGACAAACGAGACCACAAGGCGATATCCATCAGTCTCACAGTCTATTAAATGATGTAAATAAATATACTCGTGAGAAGAACACCCGCCTATATTGTATATAATATATTGTCATATGCCCGACTCTCCATGTAAATCTCAATATCTTATCAATGCCACATTGTATCTTAAAGAATTATGGCTTATAGAGAGAGAAAGACAATTTTCGTTTGTCTCTTTTGTTCCATGCTTCGATGCATTACTAATAAAGTTTTATAAGAAATAGAAGAGTTAGAACAGAGGCTGAAAGATAACACAGTCCTCGAGGATGCGAAAAAGAAACTTGAGGAAATACAGGGAGACATCTCAGGCTACAAAGATTATTTAGTTAATACAAAATCGAGTAAATTGAGGAAGGATGTCTCTAAATATAACCTTGAACATGTGTACCCCTACCTACAGAAGGACTTTTACGATAGACCAAGGGAGGATTTCTCAAACCGTAGACAGTGGCAACAACCAACTAAAAATTTTCCCTCAAAAAATTTCCCCAAGAAAAATGTGAGATTTTTTGATTCATCATATACGAGTTCAGACTCAGACAGTGATATCCAAACGGACAATCGCAATACCATAGGAAGAGAGTCAATACCCAGTGTTAACAGAGACACCTTGTCTTTTTAGAACAAAGACACACAAACTTTGAACAATCAAGGGGAAGGATGAGAGGAGGGGCAATTACAACCCTCAACCTCAGTTCCAACATCGCCCACACACAAGGAGTCAGAAGAAATGGGATTAGTTGTTAAGGCCCCAGTTATAAACCTCTCACAGAGAAACCTCTCACAGGATGAGGTTAATGTATTAGAGAAAGGGCTAGGATATGCTAGTGCTTCCCCGTTGATAGGTATAATTTAGAGAGGGATCTTCAATGTTTCTTTCGTAAGATTAGACTTAATGCTTTTTTGAGGACAAGGAGAGATCATTAATAGCTAATAAATCAGGGCTAAAACCCAAGTCAACTTGGACACCTCAGATTAATTTAGTCAGTAAAGATATTGATGCGTTCGAACGGATAGTCGACAAAAATATCGACGATCTGTTGAATAAAAAAGTTGGGTGAAGAATAACCTTAGCACCAAGGAAAGACATGCCCTTAACTCACTAGAACAGTGCCATGATTTGACTATCAAACCCGCAGACAAGGGGGTAGCATTGTAGTAATGCAAACAGATGATTACAATAGGAGGATGTATGCCCTTTTACATAACAATGATCACTACCAAAAGTCAAGTAGGGATGAGTGGATTGCATTAGCTAACAATATTAAGACTATGTTACGTTTAGCTAGAGATGATGAGGTTATATGTAATGATGAATTTAATTTCCTTTTTAATACAAATCCAACTAAACCTGCATTATATGGTCTCCCCAAAGTGCACAAGAAATTAGAGGATCCCCCAATGAGACCAATCGTGTCCAGTATTAATTCCTTAACTGAACCTCTAAGCAAGTATGCTGATGTGTTTTTACAACCCTTAGTAACACAGCAGAAAGCATATCTAAAGGACACTACTGCGATTATCCAAAAAGTAGAACATCTAGAATTTAATCCAGAAACACAACTTTTGGTAACTTTAGATATCGAAGCACTGTACACGAACATTCCGCAAGATAATACAATACGCATGGTTGAAAACCTGTTTAAATCAGAGGGAGTTGATCTTAGTTCTCATGCTACTTTTATAGTAGATTGCATCACGCTTGTACTAAAAAATAACATTTTTTTGTTCAATAAGGAATTCCATAGACAAATTAAGGGGACCAGCTTGGGAGCCACCTGCGCTCCCAGTCTGGCCTGTTTGTATGTCTCCCAGTTTGAGGACACCCACATCTATAATGTAGCGGCGCCCTTCTATGAGAACATTTCACACTGGTCAAGATACATCGATGACGTGTTTTTTATTTGGACTGGAACTATGGAAATCCTAGAAGAGTTCATACAGTGGTTGAACCTGGGAGATAGTAACCTTAACTTCATGTCCCATTACAGCAGAAGGGAATGTGAATTTTTAGATGTTATCATCAAGCATGTTGATGGAGCCTTAAATGTCGAATTTTTCACAAAACCTAGCGATAGGAATACCATGCTCCATTATAGGAGCAACCATCCATCTTGTCAAAAGGATAATATTCCTTTTGGACAGTTTTTGCGGCTCAAAAGAAATTGCACCAGCATTAGAGATTATAATAAACATGCGGATAAATTGACCAAAAAATTTCTATCTAGAGGCTACCCGAAGAGACTAATCAGACATGCTTACAAGAGAGCCAAATATTTTAATAGAGAGTCGTTCTTTGATAATAAGCAAAAAGAAATCAAAGGTGGTATCCAGCCTTTGATTTTTGTAACTAATTACAGTAACATTAGTAACAAAATTAAAAATATTATTAACAGAAATTGGCACTTGATTATGAATAAGAAGAAAGAGATTCTACCAAAGCCCATGTTTTCATTTAGGCGGAACCGCACAATAAGAAATTGTCTGGTACATACCTATAGAGAAATTAAGGTTAATCATCAACCATGCATTAATAACGCACCGCTTCCAACGGGCACGTTTGCATGTAGAGGATGTACCAACTGTGATAATATTTTAAAAGGAGCTTCTGTATTCCTTAATGGAGTTACCTTGAAAATTAATAATTTCATAAATTGTCGAACAAAAAATTTGATATATTTGATCATGTGCCCATGCCAACTAGGGTACGTGGGTGAAACTTCTAGAGACATTCGGATAAGAATATGTGAGCACAAGTCAGCCATTAGGACTAACAAGAAAAGCGCACCACTTGCTGAACATTGGAACAAAGAACGACACACGATTGATGATCTCAAGTGGTGCGGGCTAGAGGTAGTTCAAATGAATTCCAGGGGAGGGGATATGACCTCCAAAAGAAAGAAACGTGAACAATTCTATATGTCCCATCTCAATACTGTTAGGAGGGGACTAAATAGTAAAGAGGACTGGGAGAGACTTATTTGATCTTTACTTTCTCCATAGCGCATAGAGTTGCCTCAGGGGCATTCTTGTAGTCATGACCATAAATAACATGACATTATATATATTTCCTCTTATTTTAGGGCGGACCTTTATTTAATTGAACTTAGGCACAATATAATATTAATGGATATAAAATGTGGTGCAGGAAGATAGCCATATTGGCAAGGATGGCATTAAAGAATTAATAATACAAAGGCATATCATTACGCATCTCCCGCGAGCCTATGTTTGTCCATTGTATCACTAATATAATAATATAAAATTGTCTTTCTCTCTCTATAAGCCATAATTCTTTAAGATACAATGTGGCATTGATAAGATATTGAGATTTACATGGAGAGTCGGGCATATGACAATATATTATATACAATATAGGCGGGTGTTCTTCTCACGAGTATATTTATTTACATCATTTAATAGACTGTGAGACTGATGGATATCGCCTTGTGGTCTCGTTTGTCTCTTTTGTTCCATGCTTCGATGCATTACTAATAAAGTTTTATAAGAAATTTTGTGAAAGGTGATTGCTTCGTCCCCATCACGTGACACGGACGCGTTGAATACGCAAGGAAATGGAGGCGTATTTAAACAGCTCCGGTCGGAACACTTTTACGTATCCGACCCGGAAGCAGTATACTGGTTGCAGGGAGGCCGTGTTATCTCTATCAGGTATGTCCCGTACTCCGTGCGAGACTATTTTGGCGGAATGGCGATGAGATTCTTTCGTTTCGTATCTTTAAGTGGATGAATATTAATCTATGTGCTGTGCCTAAATTGGAACTGGCATATTAGGCGTCCAGTTGTTTTCATATTAATGATGAAATTATGTATTTCTGCCGCAAATGGTAGTTTACTGTATAGCGGCATTAAGTAAGGTGTTTCCTTGGTAGGCAGTCTTTAACACGCGCTACGTTTTTAGACAGAATTGAATGAGCAGTTGCTCTTGCCTTTTATAAATACGCATTGATGTGAGAATATAGAGTTACTTAGCGACAACGGGTTTTTTCTGATCGTAACACTGTTTCAAATTCAATATTGACTGAGGCACAATAGTAGTTGTCCTATTATCGTGTGTTTAACATATAGATCATACTAGCATTGATTACATCGCCTAACCATTGTTGGAATACCAATGCAGTCCTTACACTCTCTGCATGAGGCCCAAGGGCCCGATTTTTCATATATCAGTAGATATTATAATAAACGAGCGAAAATTGCTTTCACTCTTTCTCTATTTATTTTTTTATTTTTTATTTTTTATTTGTTTGTTTTGTAACATTGATTATTATTAGAGGCAGTTTGCTTACAAATTATAATTAGTGTATGCTTGATTACTATTGCAGTAAGGATTACAATATAATATGCCTGTATGTCCACTAGATATGGATAAAACTCGAGTATATAATTAATAAGTGATATCCTGTTTCAGGTGGTATAACAGAGGCCAGCTCTAGCGGTTGTGCACCTACCTGTGTGACTACGTAATCATAAATAGGCATATCAGCCTAAATCGTAGAACTTTAATCATCCTACAACGGTTGGCGTTATTCAGTTCCTTTGTAACCGGTAAGATGTTTTTTTTTTCATACATAGCACCTCTGGGTATAATATCATTAGTGGTACTGAACATCGATGATTTGTTTTTAGTATCCTGACCCTAGTCAACCGACTGTGGCACCAGTATACATACCTATAAAGAGAACATCTTGTAACATAAGGTATGCCATCTAGCTTCAAATATTAAATTAATATGATAAAGTATAGTAAGTAGTATTCTGATAAAATTATTTTTATTTCCTTTTTTATGTGAAGGCTCACGCCCGAAGAGGAGAACATCATTTTCCTCCTTTTTCAAGATTTCGAATTCAGAATGATTTTAACCATTAGATGTGTTAGTTCAATTAAATACTAACACCGTCTTCATTGTGGCTAGGTAGGTTGTTACCTTTGTTGGTTGTTTCTATTGATTTTCATGTTGGTGGTTATACAGGAGATATAATAAGTCATACTGTGAGTTTAAAAAAAAAAAAAGAAATTATGATTGTTAAACAGAATCTTGAAGTCACTATGTTTTATTAACTATATGTTTTTTGCTATTTAGAAAACTGTCCTGAAGAAGGTGTTTATCTTACGTACTCACCGAAACGCTGCGTCAACAACTGTTTTCTTAAAATTATGTATTTTTAATGAAATGTTTCTATGATCATTATTTGCTCAATATTATGTATTTTTAATGAAATGTTTTTATGGCATTATTTAAAAAAAAATTGTATTGAATAAATATCCTATGCAAACCTTTTTTTGGTTTTTGATGTTATGTTTTGACTTCAAGATATTGTACACTTGTAATGTCTTCCCAAATTGTTAGCTTTATAACCACCAGCATTAGTTACACTTGTGATTGATTCCTCACTATTGTTAGGGACCCTTTTGTTTTTATATGATCCCCCTGTCCCGGATTGGATTTTAAGGGGACCTCCCTTTGTGTTTTTTCTTTACTTTACGTACAGCTTGTCAGCTGGGGAGGTTTATTTTTACCTTCGGCCTAAGTAAATTTAGGTAACAGTGGAAGGTTTAAAAACCTATGGTTTTTCTGAGGACCAATTCAACAAAATAATTAATGGTACCTCTAAAAATATCTCAACAGTCACACTAGAGAACAGCGAAGAGGAACAATGGAAAATACTTTGGAACCTCAAAAAGAAGGTCATAAGAACTGAATTACATGCAGACTTTCTTATTGAATATTGTAAAAAGGGTATTATACCCAGAGGTTTACAAGTTAATAATGAACCTGGTATTTTCATTAAACATCAGAAGTTTATTGAAAATTGGACGTTTATAGCCAATCGTTGTAGTCGTGATTGGATGTTGTTAATTATTGAAACAGCATATGAAGTCCTTATAATTGAAAAAAGAGAAATAGAAGAGTTAGAACAGAGGCTGAAAGATAACACAGTCCTCGAGGATGCGAAAAAGAAACTTGAGGAAATACAGGGAGACATCTCAGGCTACAAAGATTATTTAGTTAATACAAAATCGAGTAAATTGAGGAAGGATGTCTCTAAATATAACCTTGAACATGTGTACCCCTACCTACAGAAGGACTTTTACGATAGACCAAGGGAGGATTTCTCAAACCGTAGACAGTGGCAACAACCAACTAAAAATTTTCCCTCAAAAATGTCCCCAAGAAAAATGTGAGATTTTTTGATACATCATATACGAGTTCAGACTCAGACAGTGATATCCAAACGGACAATCGCAATACCATAGGAAGAGAGTCAATACCCAGTGTTAACAGAGACACCTTGTCTTTTTTAGAACAAAGACACACAAACTTTGGACAATCAAGGGGAAGAATGAGAGGGAGGGGCAATTACAACCCTCAACCTCAGTTCCAACATCGCCCACACACAAGGAGTCAGAAGAAATGGGATTAGTTGTTAAGGCCCCAGTTATAAACCTCTCACAGAGAAACCTCTCACAGGATGAGGTTAATGTATTAGAGAAAGGGCTAGGATATGCTAGTGCTTCCCCGTTGATAGGTATAATTTAGAGAGGATCTTCAATGTTTCTTTCGTAAGATTAGACTTAATGCTTTTTTGAGGACAAGAAGAGATCATTAATAGCTAATAAATCAGGGCTAAAACCCAAGTCAACTTGGACACCTCAGATTAATTTAGTCAGTAAAGATATTGATGCGTTCGAACGGATAGTCGACAAAAATATCGACGATCTGTTGAATAAAAAAAGTTGGGTGAAGAATAACCTTAGCACCAAGGAAAGACATGCCCTTAACTCACTAGAACAGTGCCACGATTTGACTATCAAACCCGCAGACAAGGGGGGTAGCATTGTAGTAATGCAAACAGATGATTACAATAGGAGGATGTATGCCCTTTTACATAACAATGATCACTACCAAAAGTCAAGTAGGGATGAGTGGATTGCATTAGCTAACAATATTAAGACTATGTTACGTTTAGCTAGAGATGATGAGGTTATATGTAATGATGAATTTAATTTCCTTTTTAATACAAATCCAACTATACCTGCATTATATGGTCTCCCCAAAGTGCAAAGTGCACAAGAAATTAGAGGATCCCCCAATGAGACCAATCGTGTCCAGTATTAATTCCTTAACTGAACCTCTAAGCAAGTATGCTGATGTGTTTTTACAACCCTTAGTAACACAGCAGAAAGCATATCTAAAGGACACTACCGCGATTATCCAAAAAGTAGAACATCTAGAATTTAATCCAGAAACACAACTTTTGGTAACTTTAGATATCGAAGCACTGTACACGAACATTCCGCAAGATAATACAATACGCATGGTTGAAAACCTGTTTAAATCAGAGGGAGTTGATCTTAGTTCTCATGCTACTTTAATAGTAGATTGCATCACGCTTGTACTAAAAAATAACACTTTTTTGTTCAATAAGGAATTCCATAGACAAATCAAGGGGACCAGCTTGGGAGCCACCTGCGCTCCCAGTCTGGCCTGTTTGTATGTCTCCCAGTTTGAGGACACCCACATCTATAATGTAGCGGCACCCTTCTATGAGAACATTTCACACTGGTCAAGATACATCGATGACGTGTTTTTTATTTGGACTGGAACTATGGAAATCCTAGAAGAGTTCATACAGTGGTTGAACCTGGGAGATAGTACCCTTAACTTCATGTCCCATTACAGCAGAAGGGAATGTGAATTTTTAGATGTTATCATCAAGCATGTTGATGGAGCCCTAAATGTCGAATTGTTCACAAAACCTAGCGATAGGAATACCTTGCTCCATTATAGGAGCAACCATCCATCTTGTCAAAAGGATAATATTCCTTTTGGACAGTTTTTGTGGCTCAAAAGAAATTGCACCAGCATTAGAGATTATGATAAACATGCGGATAAATTGACCAAAAAATTTCTATCTAGAGGCTACCCGAAGAGACTAATCAGACATGCTTACAAGAGAGCCAAATATTTTAATAGAGAGTCGTTCTTTGATAATAAGCAAAAGAAATCAAAGGTGGTATCCAGCCTTTGATTTTTGTAACTAATTACAGTAACATTAGTAACAAAATTAAAAATATTATTAACAGAAATTGGCACTTGATTATGAATAAGAAGAAAGAGATTCTACCAAAGCCCATGTTTTCATTTAGGCGGAACCGCACAATAAGAAATTGTCTGGTACATACCTATAGAGAAATTAAGGTTAATCATCAACCATGCATTAATAACGCACCGCTTCCAACGGGCACGTTTGCATGTAGAGGATGTAGCAACTGTGATAATATTTTAAAAGGAGCTTCTGTATTCCTTAATGGAGTTACCTTGAAAATTAATAATTTCATAAATTGTCGAACAAAAAATTTGATATATTTGATCATGTGCCCATGCCAACTAGGGTACGTGGATGAGACTTCTAGAGAAATTCGGATAAGAATATGTGAGCACAAGTCAGCCATTAGGACTAACAAGAAAAGCGCACGACTTGTAGAACATTGGAACAAAGAACGACACACGATTGATGATCTCAAGTGGTGCGGGCTAGAGGTAGTTCAAATGAATTCCAGGGGAGGGGATATGACCTCCAAAAGAAAGAAACGTGAACAATTCTATATGTCCCGTCTCAATACTGTTAGGAGGGGACTAAATAGTAAAGAGGACTGGGAGAGACTTATTTGATCTTTACTTTCTCCATAGCGCATAGATTTGCCTCAGGGGCATTCTTGTAGTCATGACCATAAATAACATGACATTATATATATTTCCTCTTATTTTAGGACGGACCTTTATTTAATTGAACTTAGGCACAATATAATATTAATGGATATAAAATGTGGTGCAGGAAGATAGCCATATTGGCAAGGATGGCATTAAAGAATTAATAATACAAAGGCATATCATTACGCATCTCCCGTGAGCCTATGTTTGTCCATTGTATCACTAATATAATAATATAAAATTGTCTTTCTCTCTCTATAAGCCATAATTCTTTAAGATACAATGTGGCATTGATAAGATATTGAGATTTACATGGAGAGTCGGGCATATGACAATATATTATATACAATATAGGCGGGTGTTCTTCTCACGAGTATATTTATTTACATCATTTAATAGACTGTGAGACTGATGGATATCGCCTTGTGGTCTCGTTTGTCTCTTTTGTTCCATGCTTCGATGCATTACTAATAAAGTTTTATAAGAAATTTTGTGAAAGGTGATTGCTTCGTCCCCATCACGTGACACGGACGCGTTGAATACGCAAGGAAATGGAGGCGTATTTAAACAGCTCCGGTCGGAACACTTTTACGTATCCGACCCGGAAGCAGTATACTGGTTGCAGGGAGGCCGTGTTATCTCTATCAGGTATGTCCCGTACTCCGTGCGAGACTATTTTGGCGGAATGGCGATGAGATTCTTTCGTTTCGTATCTTTAAGTGGATGAATATTAATCTATGTGCTGTGCCTAAATTGGAACTGGCATATTAGGCGTCCAGTTGTTTTCATATTAATGATGAAATTATGTATTTCTGCCGCAAATGGTAGTTTACTGTATAGCGGCATTAAGTAAGGTGTTTCCTTGGTAGGCAGTCTTTAACACGCGCTACGTTTTTAGACAGAATTGAATGAGCAGTTGCTCTTGCCTTTTATAAATACGCAATGATGTGAGAATATAGAGTTACTTAGCGACAACGGGTTTTTTCTGATCCTAACACTGTTTCAAATTCAATATTGACTGAGGCACAATAGTAGTTGTCCTATTATCGTGTGTTTAACATATAGATCAACCATTGTTGGAATACCAATGCAGTCCTTACACTCTCTGCATGAGGCCCAAGGGCCCGATTTTTCATATATCAGTAGATATTATAATAAACGAGCGAAAATTGCTTTCACTCTTTCTCTATTTATTTTTTTATTTGTTTGTTTTGTAACATTGATTATTATTAGAGGCAGTTTGCTTACAAATTATAATTAGTGTAGGCTTGATTACTATTGCAGTAAGGATTACAATATAATATGCCTGTATGTCCACTAGATATGGATAAAACTCGAGTATATAATTAATAAGTGATATCCTGTTTCAGGTGGTATAACAGAGGCCAGCTCTAGCGGTTGTGCACCTACCTGTGTGACTACGTAATCATAAATAGGCATATCAGCCTAAATCGTAGAACTTTAATCATCCTACAACGGTTGGCGTTATTCAGTTCCTTTGTAACCGGTAAGATGGATTTTTTTTCATACATAGCACCTCTGGGTATAATATCATTAGTGGTACTGAACATCGATGATTTGTTTTTTTAGTATCCTGACCCTAGTCAACCGACGGTGGCACCAGTATACATACCTATAAAGAGAACATCTTGTAACATTAGGTATGCCATCTAGCTTCAAATATTAAATTAATATGATAAAGTATAGTAAGTAGTATTCTGATAAAATAATTTTTTATTTCCTTTTTTATGTAAAGGCTCACGCCCGAAGAGGAGAACATCATTTTCCTCCTTTTTCAAGATTTCGAATTCAGAATGATTTTGACCATTAGATGTGTTAGTTCAATTAAATACTAACACCGTCTTCATTGTGGCTAGGTAGGTTGTTACCTTTGTTGGTTGTTTCTATTGATTTTCATGTTGGTGGTTATACAGGAGATATAATAAGTCATACTGTGAGTTTAAAAAAAAAAAAGAAATTATGATTGTTAAACAGAATCTTGAAGTCACTATGTTTTATTAACTATATGTTTTTTGCTATTTAGAAAACTGTCCTGAAGAAGGTGTTTATCTTACGTACTCACCCGAAACGCTGCGTCAACAACTGTTTTCTTAAAATTATGTATTTTTAATGAAATGTTTCTATGATCATTATTTGCTCAATATTATGTATTTTTAATGAAATGTTTTTATGGCATTATTTTAAAAAAAAATTATTGAATAAATATCCTATGCAAACCTTTTTTTGGTTTTTGATGTTATGTTTTGACTTCAAGATATTGTACACTTGTAATGTCTTCCCAAATTGTTAGCTTTATAACCACCAGCATTAGTTACACTTGTGATTGATTCCTCACTATTGTTAGGGACCCTTTGTTTTTATATGATCCCCTGTCCCGGATTGGATTTTAAGGGGACCTCCCTTTGTGTTTTTCTTTACTTTACGTACAGCTTGTCAGCTGGGGAGGTTTATTTTTACCTTCGGCCTAAGTAAATTTAGGTAACAATGGAAGGTTTAAAAACCTATGGTTTTTCTGAGGACCAATTCAACAAAATAATTAACGGTACCTCTAAAAATATCTCAACAGTCACACTAGAGAACAGCGAAGAGGAACAATGGAAAATACTTTGGAACCTCAAAAGAAGGTCATAAGAACTGAATTACATGCAGACTTTCTTATTGAATATTGTAAAAAGGGTATTATACCCAGAGGTTTACAAGTTAATAATGAACCTGGTATTTTCATTAACATCAGAAGTTTATTGAAAATTGGACGTTTATAGCCAATCGTTGTAGTCGTGATTGGATGTTGTTAATTATTGAAACAGCATATGAAGTCCTTATAATTGAAAAAGAGAAATAGAAGAATTAGAACAGAGGCTGAAAGATAACACAGTCCTCGAGGATGCGAAAAAGAAACTTGAGGAAATACAGGGAGACATCTCAGGCTACAAAGATGATTTAGTTAATACAAAATCGAGTAAATTGAGGAAGGATGTCTCTAAATATAACCTTGAACATGTGTACCCCTACCTACAGAAGGACTTTTATGATAGACCAAGGGAGGATTTCTCAAACCGTAGACAGTGGCAACAACCAACTAAAAATTTCCCTCAAAAATTTCCCCAAGAAAAATGTGAGATTTTTGATACATCATATACGAGTTCAGACTCAGACAGTGATATCCAAACGGACAATCGCAATACCATAGGAAGAGAGTCAATACCCAGTGTTAACAGAGACACCTTGTCTTTTTTAGAACAAAGACACACAAACTTTGGACAATCAAGGGGAAGGATGAGAGGGAGGGGCAATTACAACCCTCAACCTCAGTTCCAACATCGCCCACACACAAGGAGTCAGAAGAAATGGGATTAGTTGTTAAGGCCCCAGTTATAAACCTCTCACAGAGAAACCTCTCACAGGATGAGGTTAATGTATTAGAGAAAGGGCTAGGATATGCTAGTGCTTCCCCCGTTGATAGGTATAATTTAGAGAGGGATCTTCAATGTTTCTTTCGTAAGATTAGACTTAATGCTTTTTTTGAGGACAAGGAGAGATCATTAATAGCTAATAAATCAGGGCTAAAACCCAAGTCAACTTGGACACCTCAGATTAATTTAGTCAGTAAAGATATTGATGCGTTCGAACGGATAGTCGACAAAAATATCGACGATCTGTTGAATAAAAAAAGTTGGGTGAAGAATAACCTTAGCACCAAGGAAAGACATGCCCTTAACTCACTAGAACAGTGCCACGATTTGACTATCAAACCCGCAGACAAGGGGGGTAGCATTGTAGTAATGCAAACAGATGATTACAATAGGAGGATGTATGCCCTTTTACATAACAATGATCACTACCAAAAGTCAAGTAGGGATGAGTGGATTGCATTAGCTAACAATATTAAGACTATGTTACGTTTAGCTAGAGATGATGAGGTTATATGTAATGATGAATTTAATTTCCTTTTTAATACAAATCCAACTATACCTGCATTATATGGTCTCCCCAAAGTGCACAAGAAATTAGAGGATCCCCCAATGAGACCAATCGTGTCCAGTATTAATTCCTTAACTGAACCTCTAAGCAAGTATGCTGATGTGTTTTTACAACCCTTAGTAACACAGCAGAAAGCATATCTAAAGGACACTACCGCGATTATCCAAAAAGTAGAACATCTAGAATTTAATCCAGAAACACAACTTTTGGTAACTTTAGATATCGAAGCACTGTACACGAACATTCCGCAAGATAATACAATACGCATGGTTGAAAACCTGTTTAAATCAGAGGGAGTTGATCTTAGTTCTCATGCTACTTTTATAGTAGATTGCATCACGCTTGTACTAAAAAATAAAAAAATTTTGGTCAATAAGGAATTCCATAGACAAATCAAGGGGACCAGCTTGGGAGCCACCTGCGCTCCCAGTCTGGCCTGTTTGTATGTCTCCCAGTTTGAGGACACCCACATCTATAATGTAGCGGCGCCCTTCTATGAGAACATTTCACACTGGTCAAGATACATCGATGACGTGTTTTTTATTTGGACTGGAACTATGGAAATCCTAGAAGAGTTCATACAGTGGTTGAACCTGGGAGATAGTAACCTTAACTTCACGTCCCATTACAGCAGAAGGGAATGTGAATTTTTAGATGTTATCATCAAGCATGTTGATGGAGCCCTAAATGTCGAATTGTTCACAAAACCTAGCGATAGGAATACCATGCTCCATTATAGGAGCAACCATCCATCTTGTCAAAAGGATAATATTCCTTTTGGACAGTTTTTTGCGGCTCAAAAGAAATTGCACCAGCATTAGAGATTATGATAAACATGCGGATAAATTGACCAAAAATTTCTACCTAGAGGCTACCCGAAGAGACTAATCAGACATGCTTACAAGAGAGCCAAATATTTTAATAGAGAGTCGTTCTTTGATAATAAGCAAAAAGAAATCAAAGGTGGTATCCAGCCTTTGATTTTTGTAACTAATTACAGTAACATTAGTAACAAAATTAAAAATATTATTAACAGAAATTGGCACTTGATTATGAATAAGAAGAAAGAGATTCTACCAAAGCCCATGTTTTCATTTAGGCGGAACCGCACAATAAGAAATTGTCTGGTACATACCTATAGAGAAATTAAGGTTAATCATCAACCATGCATTAATAACGCACCGCTTCCAACGGGCACGTTTGCATGTAGAGGATGTACCAACTGTGATAATATTTTAAAAGGAGCTTCTGTATTCCTTAATGGAGTTACCTTGAAAATTTATAATTTCATAAATTGTCAAACAAAAAATTTAATATATTTGATCATGTGCCCATGCCAACTAGGGTACGTGGGTGAGACTTCTAGAGAAATTCGGATAAGAATATGTGAGCACAAGTCAGCCATTAGGACTAACAAGAAAAGCGCACCACTTGTAGAACATTGGAACAAAGAACGACACACGATTGATGATCTCAAGTGGTGCGGGCTAGAGGTAGTTCAAATGAATTCCAGGGGAGGGGATATGACCTCCAAAAGAAAGAAACGTGAACAATTCTATATGTCCCGTCTCAATACTGTTAGGAGGGGACTAAATAGTAAAGAGGACTGGGAGAGACTTATTTGATCTTTACTTTCTCCATAGCGCATAGAGTTGCCTCAGGAGCATTCTTGTTGTCATGACCATAAATAACATGACATTATATATATTTCCTCTTATTTTAGGGCGGACCTTTATTTAATTGAACTTAGGCACAATATAATATTAATGGATATAAAATGTGGTGCAGGAAGATAGCCATATTGGCAAGGATGGCATTAAAGAATTAATAATACAAAGGCGTATCATTACGCGTCTCCCGTGAGCCTATGTTTGTCCATTGTATCACTAATATAATAATATAAAATTGTCTTTCTCTCTCTATAAGCCATAATTCTTTAAGATACAATGTGGCATTGATAATATATTGAGATTTACATGGAGAGTCGGGCATATGACAATATATTATATACAATATAGGCGGGTGTTCTTCTCACGAGTATATTTATTTACATCATTTAATAGACTGTGAGACTGATGGATATCGCCTTGTGGTCTCGTTTGTCTCTTTTGTTCCATGCTTTGATGCATTACTAATAAAGTTTTATAAGAAATTTTGTGAAAGGTGATTGCTTCGTCCCCATCACGTGACACGGACGCGTTGAATACGCAAGGAAATGGAGGCGTATTTAAACAGCTCCGGTCGGAACACTTTTACGTATCCGACCCGGAAGCAGTATACTGGTTGCAGGGAGGCCGTGTTATCTCTATCAGGTATGTCCCGTACTCCGTGCGAGACTATTTTTGCGGAATGGCGATGAGATTCTTTCATTTCGTATCTTTAAGTGGATGAATATTAATCTATGTTCTGTGCCTAAATTGGAACTGGCATATTACGAGTCCAGTTGTTTTCATATTAATGATGAAATTATGTATTTCTGCCGCAAATGGTAGTTTACTGTATAGCGGCATTAAGTAAGGTGTTTCCTTGGTAGGCAGTCTTTAACATACGCTACGTTTTGAGACAGAATTGAATGAGCAGTTGCTCTTCCCTTTTATAAATACGCATTGATGTGAGAATATAGAGTTACTTAGCGACAACGGTTTTTTTCTGATCCTAACACTGTTTCAAATTCAATATTGACTGAGGCACAATAGTAGTTGTCCTATTATCGTGTGTTTAACATATAGATCATACTAGGATTGATTACATCGCCTAACCATTGTTGGAATACCGATGCAGTCCTTACAGTCTCTGCATGAGTCCCAAGGGCCCGATTTTTCATATATCAGTAGATATTATAATAAACGAGCGAAAATTGCTTTCACTCTTTCTCTATTTATTTTTTTATTTTTTTATTTGTTTGTTTTGTAACATTGATTATTATTAGAGGCAGTTTGCTTACAAATTATAATTAGTGTAGGCTTGATTACTATTGCAGTAAGGATTACAATATAATATGCCTGTATGTCCACTAGATATGGATAAAACTCGAGTATATAATTAATAAGTGATATCCTGTTTCAGGTGGTATAACAGAGGCCAGCTCTAGCGGTTGTGCACCTACCTGTGTGACTACGTAATCATAAATAGGCATATCAGCCTAAATCGTAGAACTTTAATCATCCTACAACGGTTGGCGTTATTCAGTTCCTTTGTAACCGGTAAGATGTTTTTTTCATACATAGCACCTCTGGGTATAATATCATTAGTGGTACTGAACATCGATGATTAGTTTTTTTAGTATCCTGACCCTAGTTAACCGACGGTGGCACCAGTATACATACCTATAAAGAGAACATCTTGTAACATAAGGTATGCCATCTAGCTTCAAATATTAAATTAATATGATAAAGTATAGTAAGTAATATTCTGATAAAATAATTTTTTATTTCCTTTTTATGTAAAGGCTCACGCCCGAAGAGGAGAACATCATTTTCCTCCTTTTTCAAGATTTCGAATTCAGAATGATTTTAACCATTAGATGTGTTAGTTCAATTAAATACTAACACCGTCTTCATTGTGGCTAGGTAGGTTGTTACCTTTGTTGGTTGTTTTTATTGATTTTCATGTTGGTGGTTATACAGGAGATATAATAAGTCATACTGTGAGTTTAAAAAAAAAAAAAATTATGATTGTTAAACAGAATCTTGAAGTCACTATGTTTTATTAACTATATGTTTTTTGCTATTTAGAAAACTGTCCTGAAGAAGGTGTTTATCTTACGTACTCACCAAAACGCTGCGTCGACAACTGTTTTCTTAAAATTATGTATTTTTAATGAAATGTTTCTATGATCGTTATTTGCTCAATATTATGTATTTTTAATGAAATGTTTTTATGGCATTGTTTTTAAAAAAATTGTATTGAATAAATATCCTATGCAAACCTTTTTTGGTTTTTGATGTTATGTTTTGACTTCAAGATATTGTACACTTGTAATGTTTTCCCAAATTGTTAGCTTTATAACCACCAGCATTAGTTACACTTGTGATTGATTCCTCACTATTGTTAGGGACCCTTTTGTTTTTTGGAAGAAGGTGTTACCTGCTCTTGACAGGGTGGCCTGTGGATGTGCCCACCAAATGAGGAAGCTTCTAAGGAAAATCCCCTGTCACAGGCTGAAGTAACTCACACCGAGGATTTCTCCTGCCACGGTCCAAGTAGCGCCAATTGTAGTGGGGGGGGACTGCTAAAGGACTTGTTTGCAGGGGTGTTCCTCATTTCCCTAGACACACCTCAGGAGTGTGCCCAGAGCTCTGTCCAGGGGAACAGCAATTCTGTAATGCTGGATTTTGGCACAACAGGGCCCTGTGGGATCATTAAGGGCCGAATCAACAGGAAATTATATTACATTGGGTAGGGTTGCCTGCCTCTGGGAACTTTTTCCCTATTGGACAGGGAGTTTCCCCCACCCACAAGCGATTGACAGGCATAAACCTGCCACCCCTGGATACCTTCTTCAGAACACCTCGGGACATGTGCGAGACAGAAGATGGACTACACCTGCTGTTGAACCTGTGGAGAGAGACCCCAAGGACTGAACCTGCTCCCACTTGTACCCCAAACTGGGAAGGGGACTCCAAGGGTCAATTGCCTGACCTCCTGTTAAGTTACAGGGACACAAAAGCTGCAAGAAGCCCACTATCCTGAATAGCCCAGCTGACCAGTTCCAACTAGACTTGCCTTGGACCCTGCTGATGGCTTCCCCTGAAGCGAGTCCTGGCCCTCAAGTGGTGTCCCTAAGGTCCTGCAGCCCTTGGATAAGTGTCGGAGTCTACTTGTCCTGCCTAACTGTAAAAGCTGGGACCTGGAAACGTTTTCAAGGACTTTTGTCAAAAGAACCAGAGGCTACCATCGGACTGCTGCTGAGTCACTGCCGTCAAACTGCCAGTTGTGATCAACTTGCTGGTTTGCCCTGCTGAAAGGATACTGACTTCCCAAAAACATAGAGGACTTCACCAGGACCAATGCTGAGCAGCACCCTGCTGCGGCCAACACCTCCCTGGGCCTGATCTTTGAACTTTGCCTGCTCTGAGTTTTCCTGCCTTTGACGTCGAGGTGCCTTAAGCTTCTTGCTAATACTGAGACTCCCACTAAGGCCTCACGCTTCAGCCAGCCAATGTCGACGAGCCCCTCTTCAAATTTAGCTGCCACCTTGACACACTGACAGCCCTGTTGGCAAGAATTTTTTTCCAAGAAAAAGACTAAGGGCCATATGTATCAAAAAAGAGTTTTGCGATTCTCAAATTGCGATTTTTAGCGAATCGCAATTAGAGAATTGCAAAATGCAATGTATGTAGGATTTGCTAAAATTTGTGCGAATCCTACATATTCCTTATTTGCGAATTGCAAATTGAGATTCGCAAATAAGGAATACCTTCCCATTCATTCCTATGGGCTTGAAGCCCCATAGGAATGAATGGGAAGACATTCTCAATTTGCGATTACCAATTAGAGAATCGCAAATTGAGAATGCAATTTCAAGGGTGCAAGGGTTCCAAAAGGACACCCTGTTGCACCCCTGAAATGTGCATGTGTGCACATGTGGCGCACATACATGCCCTAAGGTGCTTTTTTCAAAGAATTCGCAAATTACCACCAACTGTAAGTTGGTGGTAATTTGCGATTTCGTATGCCAAATTCACACAACTTAGGTGCTTTCTACATCGCATTTAAGGAATCGCAATTTGCGATTCCTTAAATGCAATCGCAACATAGAGAATCGCAAATTTTGCGATTCTCTAATTTGCGGTGCCCTTTTGGGATGATACATCCCAGAAGGCCTTTTCCCATTCGCAAACGGGCCGATTCTGAGAATCGGCCCGTTTGCGGACGGGAAAAAGGCTTGATACATATGGCCCTAAGTCAGAAGGTAAACTTTGCTTCAGACCAAACCTGAACCATATATGTGACCCACGCTTCATCACTGTCAGCTATAACTTTTTACTTTGACCCGGTCTAGCGCAGCCAAATACCCGTGGTTGACGCTTTGTGCTTTTTTGTTGGTAGAAACATTTAAAACTTTGAGAGATCAAATCTCCGGTTCCCTACATCTGATTTTTGTTGTTTGGTGTCTATGTGGTCTTTAAAACTTTCTCTATTTCTATAAATTGCTGTGGGATTTCTATTGTATACTGTTTTCTCCTTTTTAACAGCATTAATACTGGTAAATGTTTACACATTTCTCCAAATTTAGCCTTTCTGCTCTGTGCTACAACTACCAAGAGTAGAGCTCAGGTTTAAAATATTGATACCTAACTGGGCCTAGTAAGGATGCCATTATCATTTGAAAAGGACTAAAATCCAGTTCAACTAATAATCCACTTTCTCACATATGGCATCAGAAGATTGTTGCCTAAATATTGTCTGAAAAAATTATTGTCTTAAAGATCATTTACAGAAATATTGCCCCGTTGCAGTTAATAGTAGTAAACCTACATCCGATGAAGCACTATTTTTGTAAACAATATTTGTGCCACAATATTTATGTTAGACAATATGTTTGTTCCCAATATTCGGGAAAACAGCCTTTCACCTTACAAACAGGAAGAATGCTTTCCATATGTTTCAATGGGATCATCTGGCCTGAAACCCTTCCTTACCCTCTGAAACATTTGCCATGTCAATTAATTTCTATGGGATCACTCAAACAGACTCTCAGATCGCTGAGAGGAATGTCTCTTTCAGGAGATTTTCTAAGTGGGCTCACAATGCCCTGTGATGTGTCTGTTCTGTATGGGTGGAGAAACATAACCTCATTAATGTAGCCGCTGTTTCTAAATGGTCTTGCCATCTTGCTAAACTTACTTTGTATGAAAAAACTCATTGCTCTTACTATATATTTTGGAAGATACCCCAGGGTGCATGTATATTTTTAAAGGCAGACCTTCAAATGTCTTGATCTTTTTATAGTGCAGAGCACCTCTGCATAATTTATTCCACTGGCTGGTATATTGTTTTAAGAGCATTTGCACTGCATCTTTTTAACATTTCTATTGTCC
Source organism: Calotriton arnoldi (assembly GCA_963921515.1). Classification (NCBI taxonomy): domain Eukaryota; kingdom Metazoa; phylum Chordata; class Amphibia; order Caudata; family Salamandridae; genus Calotriton; species Calotriton arnoldi. Next base: position 210,333 of record CAWUFW010011738.1, read on the forward strand.
ATAGCAATTTAGGAGCCTTGGTCCCCATTACCGTTTTTGGTTTCTCTATGATCAACACCTGGGTTCAGGAGAAATTGTAAATGTTTGTCTATTGTGTTGTGTGGAAATTATTCCCACTGGATAGTGGCAAGGTAAAGTAGAACTGACTGATGTAATCATTAGTAATAGCTCATATTGTGCAGTGTCAACTAGATCCTGTTATGGATCTGTTATGTATCTGTGATGTGTACTACATGTAAGGATGCATGTAGCAGAGGACCTTGCTGGTTGTTTCATTCTGCTGGGTTGCATGGTAGTGAATTTCTCTGTCTAGGCTAGTAGTTTATTTAGGAGGTGGGAACAGCCGTTTGTACGAATCACTGACAAAATATCGAAGGTCAAAAAATCGACCTACAAAAATATCGCAACAAAAATATCGATGTCAATAATATCGACATCCTATCTACAACATGGTAAGTACAAAAATATCGAAAAATAAAATATCGATGTCAAAAATATAGTTATCAAAAATATCGTTTTTTTTTGTTAAAAATAATATGTAAAATAAACTAAATAATACTTATAATTAAAATAAACATAGTTAAAAATATTTGATAATATTTAAATTAATAAGTAACATATATAATTAAATAAAACATTAATTAAACATATACATATAAGATATAATATATATACTTTCTTAATAATAATTTTGAATAATTATTGTAATAAATTTTAAATTATTAAAAATATTATAAATTACAAATACATCTATACACATAAAACAATAACATAAATAAAAATTAAATAATTATGTATAACAAATTAAAAAAATTAAATTTACTTTTAATATTTTTAAAATTAATTATATACTATATTAACTAAAATAATGCAAAAAATATTAAATAGCGTAGGGAATAAAACTACTATTACAACTCCCAAAAAACAACACTAAGAAAAATGTTGGATAGCGTAGGGGTAAAAATTACTATTCCCACTCCAGCGAGTGTAACAGTAGGGAAAGTGTTGGATAGCGTAGGGGTAAAAATTACTATTCTAACTCCAGTGAGTGCAACAGTAGGGAAAGTGTTGGATAGCGTAAGGGTAAAAATTACTATTCTAACTCCAGTGAGTGCAACAGTAGGGAAAGTGTTGGATAGCGTAAGGGTAAAAATTACTATTCCCACTCCAGAGAGTGCAACAGTAGGGAAAGTGTTGGATAGCGTAGAGGTAAAATTACTATTCCCACTCCAGGGAGTGCAACAGTAGGGAAAGTGTTGGATAGCGAAGGGGTAAAAATACTATTCCCACTCCAGAGAGTGCAACAGTAGGGAAAGTGTTGGATAGCGTAGGGGTAGAAATTACTATTCCCACTCCAGGGAGTGCAACAGTAGGGAAAGTGTTGGATAGCGTAGGGGTAAAATTACTATTCCAGGGAGTGCAACAGTAGGGAAAGTGTTGGATAGCGTAGGGGTAAAAATTACTATTCCCACTCCAGAGAGTGCAACAGTAGGGAAAGTGTTGGATAGCGTAGGGGTAGAAATTACTATTCCCACTCCAGGGAGTGCAACAGTAGGGAAAGTGTTGGATAGCGTAGGGGTAAAAATTACTATTCCCACTCCAGGGAGTGCAACAGTAGGGAAAGTGTTGGATAGCGTAGGGGTAAAAATTACTATTCCAACTCCAGAGAGTGCAACAGTAGGGAAAGTGTTGGATAGCGTAGGGGTAGAAATTACTATTCCCACTGCAGGGAGTGCAACAGTAGGGAAAGTGTTGGATAGCGTAGGGGTAAAAATTACTATTCCCACTCCAGAGAGTGCAACAGTAGGGAAAATGTTGGATAGCGTAGAAGTGACAAATAACATACTTATAAATAATTTTTTTTTTTTAAATAATTAATGAATTATTAAATAACTCTAAACTATTTACCAATACCAATACATATTTATTAAAAACATAATTACCAATATAAAATTTATTAACAATAAATTAATAATAAATACCAATAAATAATAATTAATCAATATTAATTACTAAGGTGTCCATTACGATGTCGGGCGGATAAAAATCCGCCATCAACCACAGTGGCTAAAATCCGCCCGCCTACACCCCCTGAATACCGACCGAGCAATTACGATGCCGCGAACCGAAAACCGCCGGAGGCGGAAAATAAACAGAAAAAACCGCCCGCCCATGTCCGAGTCCAAGTCCATCCGCCCGCCACGGACGGAAAGACGCACGAAAAGCCAAAACCGCCCGCCCTGACGACCGAGACACCGCCCGTGAAATTAGGATCGTACCGACATGAGCGCGGAAAATCCACAAATACACCGCCCGCCAGCGCAAACAACAGTGACGAAAATGGACACAGCGGAAGCCCTGGCGGCCACCTCCATGCACAGAAACCATCCGCTGACGAAAACAAACACACACAACATGGCTAACAAGTCCACACAGCAACCCACGCACAAAAACCTAAACACAGTAAACATCCCTGAAACACCCCCCCCGGACATACAAATCAACTACAAATCCCAGAACACCAGCCACAACACACCTGAAAACAACAGACCACCATGACACACCCACATAGGTAAGTACAAAACCAGCCCCTCCACAGACCACAACCCCTGCAACATTACAAACTGAGGACGAAAGCACACAACACAGCGAGACAGAAAGGACAGCAGCACACCACAGACACGCACCTATCACACCCATCACCACCACCACCAAACACCTGACCCACAAACCCCCTGCACATCACACACCACACACCGCACCAGCACCACAAACACCAAAACACACACCATGGCATCACACAGAATGCCCAAGTTCACTTCCACCGAGCTGACGGTCATGGTCGACGAGATCGTCAAGGTGCACCCACAAATCTATGGCAACCAGGTCCAACAGACACCACTATCCACCAGAAACCGGTTGTGGAGCAGGATCGTAGACCAGGTCAATGCAGTCGGGAACGTTCCACGCAACAGAGGAGAAATAAACAAAAGGTGGAACGACCTCAAAAGCGTGGTCAAGAAGAAGGAGAGCAAAAATCGAGAGCTGGCTGCCAGGACTGGCGGAGGGAATCCCGCGCTTTTCAAGACCTTCAAGGCGTGGGAGGAGAAGGTGCGAGTGATCATACATCCGGAGATCCTCACCGGATTACCAGGGGAGTGGAGGCTGGTAAGTACAAACAAACGTATACCAGCACACCGCTATGTACTCACATGCACCACCACCATGCCATAGCTCCCAGGGACAAACACCCCCATGTCCAGCACACAATACACAAGACATCACCCACACATGCAACAGACACTGATACACACTCAGCCCAAAGCTACCAACCAACAAAACCATGGGGGCAGGTGTACAGTGAGCCAGCACCGCAACTACCACCAGGTCCCCTTGTACTCCAGATGCGCCAGAATGAGCACTCCCCACACCCACATCCATGTGTCCGCCATAGCTGCACTGACCGACAATGAACAGGTAAGTAGCCGGAACACAAAGACAGTGAGTCGGAGGGGGACAGCTGAAGTCAAACACCTACCAGGCCCCCACTACCACAGACCAGCAAGGTGGAGCACACCCCACATCCATGTGTCCGCCATAGCTGCACTGACCGACAATGAACAGGTAAGTAGCCGGAACACAAAGACAGTGAGTCGGAGGGGGACAGCTGAAGTCAAACACCCACCAGGCCCCCACTACCACAGACCAGCAAGGTGAAGCACCCCTCCCTGCCAGTACCATGTGGCATCCATTGCATTGCACACTCAGAAACAACCTGTAGGTGGGAAACTGTACAGGGCGGGGCGTCTGTAGGCATGAGGACTGTACTACGACTGACACATGGGACATGACACGTAGCAGAGGAACACGCAGCACTGCTCCCAGTCACAATCATGAGACCAATGTGCACACGGACATGTTCGACAGAGTCAAACCCCACATGACCTATCACAGATACAGCAACACCAGTTTGCCACGTCTGCATGTACAAGTCCCACTGGAGCACAGACCCACACGGCAGGTACTGTGCCACCCATCACACACATCAGCAACACCATCGAAGTCCTGTCCATGTAGTCCTCACTGCCTGTCACCCACACATCGTACAACAACGCCCACGTAAGACAGACCGTACTAGAAGTAACAGCTTGGAACCACAATATTGCACACAAAGACAACCGGACCCATGAAACACACAGGCACACAATGCACATTCAACATATCATCCATCTCATCTCACAGCCACAATGTCATGATAGGTATGACATCCGAACAGCTGGCCCACATCCAGTAGACATGCAAAGATACCTGCCCATGACAAAACAAGTGCCTGCAGTGACCGAAGCACACGTCACACTGCGAATAACGACACACATAACATAGTCAACACCCCAAGAGCACAGCACTGATGCACATGTACCAGGGCAGCGCGCACACAAAGGAATTGGCCCATCTTCAATACGACGTGTGGCACACAACAAGCACGAACTCACAACATTGCTACCAATGTGATGTCCATGAATGATAACAGTCAGCAGATATTCCGGCCATGTGAGACAGACACACACCTTTGTCCATGCACTGTCACGTTGCCAGAACACATGTCACGTTCTGCACCCATCACCCACAGCATGTACCCCAAAAGCATATCTCAACCCAAGAGCGTGTAGGGGGCTGTACCCCCTTCTGGCATCAGCGTACCTAAGCGTACCATCCCTCCCCCTAAACCATCGTTCAACCCAACATCGCCGATGGCCCTGGAGCACGCATACACACGAGCCACAAAATGTAGGAGCATAGCAACACACACCCATCGGCATTGCTAATCCGTCCCATGCCACATGTCCACATCACACAGACCCATTGCCTAGCCCACGCATACACACATCGTACATCCACACACGCCACTGGGAAACCTGTGCACGACAGTGCACGAACTGTGAATGTCAGACAACCAATACATACTTTGCTAGGTGCAACACAATGACCCATTTCATCCTCCCCACAGGTGCCGAACTGCTGGATGCTGGAGAGGGTGACAGCAGCCAGCACAGCCAGTCTGCAAGCCCCCGACCCGGACTCACGGATGTAGAGGAGCTGGACACCTCTCCGGACACGGACCACCCAGCAGGCCCATCTGGAGTGGCAGGGCACAACCGCTCCCCAGGGCCCCTCCTGCCTACCAACCCATCACCCAGGGCTGCTGACCAGTCACAGACCCCTGCTGCCACGGCCGTTGCGGCCACCACCACCGCTGCAACCACCACCACCGCCGCAACCACCACCACCACGCCATCCCTCACCACAGCACCTGTGCAAGGGTCGGCACGGCCGTCGGGCTCCACCCTGGGAGCCAGAGCGAGGACCGTGGTGAGCAATGTGGCCAGTGGGCAGGTCGGTGGCAGCATTACTGGTAGGAGGAGCAGGGTCAGGCCAACGCCAACTGTGCCTGGGAGCCAAGCCCTGCCGCCAATTGACAGAGTCCTTGGGGCCTATGAAGAGGCCCAAGGTGAATGGGCCAGGTCAGCAAGCGACACGCGGGAGGTCCTTGCGGTGTTGAGGTCCATGGACGCCCATATGGCCCAAATCGCGGCACTCATGGGCCAGCTGGTGGTGGGGGGGAGGGCACAAGCAAGGCCAGCAACACCACCTCCGCCACCACCTGCTGTGGTGCAGGTTCGTGCAGCCTCGCGTTCCCCTGCGTCCACAGCGAGTGAGCACTCCTCAGCCACCACCAGCGGAACATCAACACCCCCCCTACCAAACGTGGAAGGGGCCGTCCGAAGAGGAAACAGGTGTCCAGAGAGGACTTCGCCCGCACCAAACGCCAGTGAGTCAGCCAGCCACCTTGACCACCTACTGCATTGACATGGAATACGATCCTACCCCACACTGCCATGTGAATGGCATGTGTCTGTTGGACTGTGGACATAGAACTCCATGGGTACACCTTGACCATCACGCAGCCATGACCGTCAACTCATTGTCACAGCATGCACCACATTTGTCATCACCTTCCACACAATCACATGTCACCGCTGTTAATAAATACACCTTGTTCACAATCGGCTTAATGTGTCCTGGGTTTATTCCACGATGTGCAATCGCCACCATGAGCAGAAATGCATCTGCTGTGTGGCATGTCGATGGGTTAGGAGAGGCTGCAGGGACCTAGGGGTGTAAAACAGAACAAGAGTACATTCAATGAGTGTGTCACACACTCATCACACAGTACTTGTCACCAACTACAAGCAATGCACACACATCTCACAGAGCAACAGGGCACAATGCTACAGCCACTGTCAGTGGCATACCAACCTGGACATGGACCATTGACACACAGCACTCAGTGAACAAAAGGCCCCCGTAACAGAGCACACATACACCTGCACAACTACAGCTACATCAGCCATCGTACATGGTCACTCACCGTCAAGTGAAGTAGCGGGCGATGAGCTGCTGACGCACATTCACAGCTTCATCCTCTCCACTGTCCTCTTCACTGGAGCTGTCCAGGTCTGCAGGCTGGGGCCCTGGTTGATCTCCGTCATCCACAATTAGGGGGATCTGCTTGCGGATCGCCAGATTGTGCAGCATGCAGCAAGCCACAATTATCTGGCACACCTTCTGTGGGGAGTATGCCAGTGCTCCCCGGTGCGGTCCAGGCATCTGAACCTGGACTTGAGGAGGCCAAAGGTCCGCTCAACCACACGTCTGGTCCTCCCATGTGCCTCATTGTAGCGTACATCTGCTGGGCTCCCAAGACGTCATAATGGGCTGAGCAGCCAGGCTCCATTCGGGTAAGCAGAGTCACCTGGGTGTGAGGGACACAGAGAACCGTTGCAATTCCAACTGGACACAAGACAGCATCGCACAGCCAGCACGCTACACTACTCCACATACTCACCAACAATCCAGCCACGGTCCGGTTGCAGATTGGTCATCAGACGTGGTAGGATGCTGTTGCGCATGATGTGCGCGTCATGGGCCGATCCTGGGAATTTCGCACACACGTGTGTGATCACCATGTCCGCAAGGCACACCACTTGCACATTCAGGGAGTGCGTGTGCTTCCGGTTGTGGTAGAGGTGCTCGGTGGCCTGTGGTGCAACAAGGCCAACATGGGTGCAGTCTATTGCACCAACGACGTGGGGGATTCGTCCAAGAGCATAGAATGCACCCTTCACTGCCGCCAATTCACGAGCCCTGGGGAAGCGGATGTATCTGTTCATGTACAGCATCATGGCTGACAGTACATCCCTGAGCACCATGCTGAACATGGGTTGGGACATCCCACCTCCACTGCCCACTGTGTGCTGGAATGACCCAGTGGCGAAGAAATGCAGTGCAGCCATCACCTTAGCCGTGGGGGTGAATGCTGTTGGATACACCCTGCTAGGACGGAGGTGGGGTTCCAACAAGACACATAGACGATGCAGGGTGGGTCGGTCCAGACGATATTTGCGGATGACCTCAACATCCACCATGTCTGACAGCAATTGGTAGGGGCGATGAATGTTTGGTCTCCGCCTAGGAAAGATGGAAGTGTACACATGTCAAAGCAACACGCCACATGGCATATTCACATGCACAGAACATAAATGACTGGGCAGGCAATTGAATGACAGAACGGCTGATAAGTAGGGACAGCACAGCCACAATACACTTACACAGGTCCCCTACCAATAGCAATGGGCAGTGACACACACCATTGCTATGAGCATGCACATGGGGAGTTAGGCATTAACAACTTGTAAGGCATGCTGAAGGCAACAGACTGCATTATCGGTAAGCTGCAACACCACGGCAACATGACTAGCTGCTGTGCATCACACTGCTTCTGAGGCTGGGTGTGTAGGGCACACACCAACAACGCTATGGACACAGGCTGAGCGGCCAAAACAAGTGGGACCGGTGGCACGAGGGGATATGAGACAGTCATTGATGTCCCTACTGCACCCTAAGTACAGCACTGTACGGATCACACCTCCTGAAACATTGACAGGTGTACACATTGACAGCCCCATGCCGACACGGCTGTGTGCCTGCAACTACACATCACAAGTGACACGTAACATTGCACGTGCCAAGTGGCAGATGTACATAGTGAAAGATGGCATGTGTGTGCATATGCATATCCCATGCTCCCATGCCAATGTGTACATGATGATGTTCCTACATACATGTGGAGGCTGAGCACTGGCCGTCCCTGCCTATGCACACAGCATGTTGTGGCCCTGTCCATTGTGGTCCTGCACCCACACGCAAATCATGGCCACACCTGCAGATGCATTGCGCACATTATACTGTGTGGTGCACATGGCATCAGCGGACTGTACCCGGCATGGGCCAGGCCCTTACGGCCAACTCCAATGACCCTCGCGGTTGCACCCTGCGTGTTCCACTGTGGAGGTAAGCGTCCCGGGCCAGCTGGGAGCAGGCCAACGTCTGCAATTGCAGCTGCCAGACATGGTACACGAATCGCAGCAGCTTGTACCCACTGAGATGGCCCCAGGGGGTAATATGTGTGTGTGAGTGGGACAGGCATGACCACAGCTACCTGGCACTGCAGCATGGCACCCCTCGACGACAGCTGCTGCTGCCACCACTACACCTACACGTGGATGACGCTGAGGACATGTCCAGGTCCACTCACCAGCGAGGAGCCGGAGAACCTGGATTCCGTGCTCCACGCACACTGCACATGGCTATTCCTTGCGAAAGTTGTGTGTGAGAGACAACTGCAGTGGGTGTGGGTGTGCATGTGGGGGACACACATGTCGTTGCTCCTCAGCACTATGAGTCAGAGCCTGTGGAGTACAGACATGCACTGCACACCATGCTGGCCGCAGGTGGCATGGGTATGTGAGCTCTCGGGCGCTTTGACCTGTCTGTCCCACCCGAGTGGTGGTACATGGCAACTTCATGTCAGACATCCAGTGACACAGACAATTGGCAATGCAGGTCTCAGTGCACCTGTCGGTCGTGTGGAAGTCAGGCTGGGGCCATGCTGCCCTTCTCAGTCCCAGCAGGCCTGGCCTGCACATTGACTGCACAATGCCAGTCGGTGCCGACACAGACTGCCTAGTGGGTTACATGTGTCTCCTGTTCAGGACCCCCCGGATGAGCGCTTACTCTGCACTGTCGATTGGACACACCATGACTCATGATAGGGATGTGTGTGAGGGATAGTGGCACTGAATGTGACCTTCGTTGCGGGTTGGGCCATGCACAGGGCGAGTACGCTGATGGTTGCGCAGTGTTGGTCACAGTGGGTACACCCACACAGATGTGTTGCCTTGTGATCTTTTTCTAGGTCAGCCTGACAATGGACAGTAGATGTGGGCAGGCTACACATTGCTCGATGTGCTGTCTATGTGCATGTGCATTCACACCAGGCACAACTGCCCCTGCACATGTGACCCCTGCTGCACTCAGTGCTGGGTCTGTTGTGCTGATGCACCGTCTGTGCGTGGGGCAGACAGCTCTGCTCACTTCCGTCATTGCCCATGACATCACTTTGCCGCAGGTGACATGGTTCATGGAGGGCCCACATGTACGCGTGGGTGGACTACACAAGACTGTCCAATGGTTGTCACCCCCAGTCAGTGCTTCGAATGGGAAGTATGTGGTGCTGGTACTCATTACGCTGTGTCGGGTGTGCGGGGCTAGGTGCGGGGCTACATGCAAGACATGGGTAGGTCATCGGCTTATCTACTAGTTGCAATACACACGAGACATGTCTTTTTCTGACCACATCAGGGGCATTCCTTAAACTAACTGGAAGTCAAACAGTTATCTTTTACACTGTCCTCATGGCCTCCCCTCGCTCACACCAATATGCATTTGCACATGAGAAGCTAGCGCATGCACAAGCAGCTCCAAGCTCGCCCCAGAGAGGCCAAGGAGTGTATGTGTGGGTCCATTTGTACATGTGGTCTGTCTCACGGTATAATTAGTGGCGTGACGCCGTCCACATGCGTGGTGCCCCGACTCGGGACCCGGGCAACATTGACAATGCATGACAGGCTCCGCAGTCCGGATACACCACCTGCAACACACAGAGGCTGTAGCTGCCCTAGCGGGCCAGTCCGCATTCAACTGGAGCTCATGGCCCCACACATTCACTCTTTGGCCTCTCTGGAGCGAGCTTGGAGCTGCTTGTGCACGCGCTGGCTTCTCTGTTGCAATGGCATGTAACGTGTGTGGGTGTATTGTCAATGGGTGGGATGGTGCGAGCCACCTTCCGTGACGTCACTGCTGCTTGTGATGTGTGCGTCCCCCACTACTTCCATTTGACTTGTGCCATACTACACATTGTGGATGTGTTGCCTGCGTGATGTGACAAGGATGGGCGCGCCATGACCTCTCACCCACCATGCTCAACTGCCATCCCGTGCCCTGGATTGCCTGTGCAAGTGGACAATGTTGGGGATACACCAGGTCGACAGGGGATGTGAGTGCCCTGGCAAGGGCCTGGCGGACGTGCAGCAGTATCCGGCATGTCCACGGAGGGTGGGCTGACGTCTACACTTGATGCGGCATTGTTCGTGTGCCCGCCTGTTGTGCACACACGAGTTCACATTCGTCACCAGACAGGTGGTCTTTACAGATTCCCAGCAGTGCGCCAATGTACTGGTCCTGAGTCCTACCAACACAGCGTGTTTCAACATTGCATGTGCGCACCTACCCGTCACACCAACACACCTGAGCCATGCGTAACTCCCGCTTCACATGACACATGTGTGTCTTCCACAGTTGTGCTACTCATTTGCGTTGACATCCAATGACAGTGGACTACATGGTCATCTCACGACTGCCGTGTACTTCACACACTCTCATCCTCTCTCATTCGTACTTGTGAAATGAATCAGCAGAGACACATTGTTGCTTCAAGCCATGTATTGGGACTAATGTCCTCTGTGATGCAGTATAGTGAATACTACTGGCAGCGAAGTGCATGTGGAGGATATACTCAGCATGATTACACATAGCATAGGGTGTAGGGGTACAGTGTTTAGTTGTTGACTGTGGGATGTGGGCTTCAGAGTTACAACTGCTTAGCCGTTGGTGTGCTAATGTACATTTGCTGATTACTGTGGTGCTGCTGACTGACACAGACAGTATACATTTAGCCTACCAGTCCGCTTGTCATCATGGGCACAGTGCATCTCAGTTCCATGTTACAGGTTTGCTGCTATGGTTACTCATACACACGTGCGTGGAGGTGACATCAGGGCATGGGCTTACGTGCATGCAAAGGCGTCCCACTTGTTGTTGCGATGTGGTGGGTACTGGCCATGTCACAGTCACTGGGCTCATGTTGTTGGTGGATGCACTTGGTGTCCATGCAAAGGTCCTGGCACGGACGTTCAGTGGGAGGTGTGGTGACAGCTCTCACATACTACAGCAGGACGATTGCTGTCCACTGACCGGTGCATATGTTCATGGGCGCAGGATCCATATCATGGCATGGTTGTACGTGCAGTTCTGTCCATGTGGTTGCCATACACAAATCCCATGCCTCTGCCTCCCCCTGTTCATGCAGAGTTACTGGATGTGATGAGGTACAGGGTGCATTTCCCAAATAGTATCAGATGTCATGGCAGTGTAGTGTTGTTGTGGTGTCAGTTGCAGGTTGCATGGTGTAGTAGTTGTACTGGTAACTGCCTAGTCCGTGCGTAAGCCAAGCATGGGTACGGTGTGGGACATAATTGCTCAATTGGGGGTCTGGCGACGGGGCCCGACGAATTGACAGGTTGTCAGGAATGCAATACCTTCCAGCAGGGCTTCCATGGCATTGGTGGTGGACATGGTTGCCAACCAATGTAGCGGATGGTGGCTGTCAAGGTGTTGGTCGTGAGTTGTCCCTTGTAGGAGCATGATGGGACATGTTGGATGGCATTCGATGTAACTGTAATCCATTATCCGTTGTGTGGAGGCACAGTGGTCCCATTGCAGTGTGGGTCCGATAGTCGCCACATACGCCATGCCCCCATAGGCTGAACAGGCCCTGTCGTGGGCGTCCAGGGGTGGAATAGTTGTAGCTGGTCCGCCCTTGGACATACCGGGTTGGAGAGACATAACTCCACAGGATAGTAGAAGGGACACCTCCGACAGTAGAAGACAGGGATGACGCAGCTGAACAATGCGATGCGGTAAGTTAGTCGGTAACTTACGTTCAGCAGGGCCAGATTGTCACATCCCAATATCTGTATCAGGTTATGTTTGTACAGCTTGATCTGTCCGGCGTAGTTGGGTAGGTGTGGTGCAAGTGCCATTTTGCTGCAGGGCACTGTGGTGGCGTGCTCCGGCTGTCTGTGCAGTCTGCAGAGTGCAACCTCCGATGTTGCTGGGAATTCTGTAATGGTCGTAGGGAGGCAGGACTTGTGTTATGTTGGCTTGTGCGGAGGACACGGGCCCTCATCCCACATGCTTCTCTGAATGGTCAAGGTCAGTGGTGTCTGACTCCTTCCAGATAACTTGCATGTGAACCACATGGGGGAGTGTTATCATTTCTTCTTTCCGTTGTGAATGTTCTTTGGTGTTATGCGCTATCTGCCCTGTGGCCGCTTCCCTCTGCATGCCTGTGTTGGGCTTTGTTTGGTGCAATGACTGTTTTCTCCGGCTTGTTTAGTCGGGATGTGGTTTCACAGTGGGAATGGAAGGTCATTCGGTGCTGTCTCCTCTCCCGTGTGTGGGCAGCAGGCTGCGTTTCCGCTGTACGTTGGGCCTTGTGTTATAATTGGTCCCACCTGTTGTCTGTCCCCGGTATCTTTGATGTTACGTATTGCATGTCTTGTTATTGGGTGCAGGGTGGCACCGGTGTTTCTGTGTGGTACTGGCGTACCTTTTCCCGATGGGGTCCATATTCTGCTGGGTGATGTTGCCTCCGCTGTGTGCTTCGCCGTGTTTTGCACACAGGGGTGTGTCCTAATGTGGCGTGACGTCACTGACATGTTCGGGTCAGTTGTGTGACGTCAGGTTGGCAACAGTGAATTGCCGGTTGGGGACATGACTGTGGCAGGGCTGTCACGTGACATGTGCGTTCTGGGTGGTGCTGGTGTGTGTGGTGTTTGGTTGTGACCCTGTGTTGTTTGTGTGCGGCGCATGCATTGCGCTTCCGTTGGCCTCTGCGTTGTGCGCATGTGTGGGTGCAGTGGTGGATGTGTCGTGTCCACGCAGGGGTGTCGGGGTGGGGGCCATATACAGTTGTCCCGCCCTTGCACTGTGTGCGCTGTTTGCGTGCCCCTGTTGTGTGTCTGCCTACCTGCGTCGCCGCGGTGCGTTGACTCCTGGGTGCTGCATCAGGTAGAGCATGGGGAGGGCCTGCAGTGCTGGATTCTTGCTCAGGGGGTCCGCCTCTTTGCTATCCGTACTGTGAGTTCGGTTTTCCGCCTTGCTTTCACGTGCGGTGTCTCTTAGCCGGAGGAACTGTTTGGTTCTGGCATCGTAATTTGTACGCCGGGCGGTACGTGATTTCGTCGGGCGGTGTGTCTCCATTGGCCGCGCCGCTCCGTGAACGGGCGCACATTGATGGCGGACGGCGTCGCTGGCGTACGGGCGGTGTTTGGCTGTCTTTTCACATCCTAATTGGGCGGGCGTGTGTGCTGTGGCGGGCGGACGGTAACTGGTGCTTTTTGCATCCGCCAGCACGGCGGTGGTGCTTCCGCCCGCCATCCTAATGGGCCCCTAAATATGAAATATTGAACAATAAAATATTTTTAATAACAAAAACATATAACTTATTAAAACTTAATTACCAATTAACTAATATTGAACAATTAAATGCTTTTTTATACCAATAATAATAATAATTAAACATTAATTATCAACTAATAAATAATTCTTAATATATTAATTACATTTATCAATAAATAATATTTAATAATATTTAATTACCAATTAATGATAAAACAACAATAAATTAATTTTTAGAACCAAAAATTTGTTATTTAAAAAATTACCTATTAATAATTAATATCCAATAAATTAATTATCAATACCCAAAAATATATTTAATAATTACTTAATTAGATTTCAATTACTTCCAAAAGTATTCCCCTATAAACGCACAACACACGTAATCAATTAATAAAAATTAATAACTAATTAATACTAATTAATTACCAATTAATAATTGATTACCAATTATCAATTAATCAAAAATAATATAATTATCAATACCAATTAATTACAATAAATTATAACTTAATTACATTTCAATTACATGATAATCAATTAATCAATTAATAAAAATTAATAACCAATTAATAACAATTAATTACCAATTATTAATTAATTAACAATAATATAATTATCAATACCAATTAATTAAAATAAATTATAACTTAATTACAATTAAATTACTTCCCACCCTATTCCCCTATAAACCCACAACCCGCTACAGAACTTAAACGCAAAAAATAATTAAAATTAATTTATATTTCCTAAAAATTAATAATTAATTTAGTATAATTAAATTACTTCCCACCCTATTCCCCTATAAACCCACAACCCGCTACAGTACAAAAAAAAAAAATAACTTAAAAAATAAATGTATTAACATATAAAAATTGTATACATATATTTTTAAACAATTAAAACACGTAACAAAAACACATATAACACATACATATTAAAAACATAACAAAATACATAACAATAATACAAATATCGATATTAGTAACATCGATATTAGTAACATCGATATATTTTATTTCGATATTACTAACTTCGATATTATTGACATCGATATTAAGTAATTCGATATTACTTACCTTAGGGTCGATATTCTGTCCATCGATATTCTGTCCCATCGATATTCTGTCCCTTCAATATTTAAACTTCGATATTATGGTATTTCGAAATTTTATTTTCGATATTTTGACTGCCCACCGTTTGTACGTCTTTGCTGCAAAGTAGAGTGCATGTGGGTGACTTATATTTAAACAATTTTGTTCAAATTTTTTTCATTGATCAGAGAGGAACTCTGCAAATAAATACCAAATACAATATACAAAATACAGGTAGTACCATGATTAATAAGTTAAACAATTAGAAGTTACATGTATAAAAAATCTGAAGCGAGAGCCTATACCATTGATATATACAGATAGATAGTTATAGTAGTTAATTTACAATGGTCATCCTTTCTACCAGTCGATATGCCCTTCAACAAAGCTAAAATTGCAGTCAGACTCATACATTTCTTTCCCTGTTTAACCAATTCGAGATTGGGAGCCATATCTTTTCCCCCCACTTCCTAGCTGGTCGACCCTTTAATCATATAACGTTCGCTCTAAGTTACAGATGGCGATTAAACAAGCCAGCCATGCTTGAAACGTTGGGGGATCAGAATCTTTCCATCTAGTTGCTACAAGCAGTCTGACAACTGTAGCTGAAATAAATACAAAGCAGGTCTGCCTATAATCCAGCCCTAAACTGTTATCGTATCCTAATATCGTTAAAGGAGGGGTCAGACCAACCCTCCTACCCAGTACCTTCTCCCAGAACTTCTCCATGTCCATTTTTAGCTATGATAATTTAGTACAACCATAAAACATGTGCACCACCTCAGCCGGACCGATCCCACACATGGGACACTTATCATCCTCCCTTTTTTTCCAATTAAATAATTTAGCTGGAGTAAAATATAAATTAAAAACCGTCTTAAAGTGCTGTGCCTTCAGATTAGCTGAGAGAAGAGGTTTTTTTGCCAGTTCTAGTGACATTTCTATATCAATATCAGCGTCCTCCAATTTGTTATCCCACTTTATTTCAGTTTTCTCTACATCGTCTGGTGTTTGATCCAACATTATACCATATAGATGTTTTATCTTACAATCCAATTTGCCAAGTGCTTTCGAGCAAAGGGATCTTGGCCAATGATACCACCTGTCTACGTTTATTAAAGAACCCCTTTATTTGAAGATATTTAAAATAAGACTTATCGGGAATATCATGATCCCTCTGTAGTTCAGAAAAGGAATACAATTGGTCTATTGAGTAGATGTCCCCAATTGTTATAAGGCCAAGCTGCTTCCATTGTTTCCCCATTGTATCATAGTAAGCCAGGGGGAAAAAAGCCGGGCGCCAGAGTGGTGTAAACCTGGAGTATTTTTCAATCTTCATGAGCTTTCGGATTTTCCCCCAGGCTTTCCAGACATTGATAATAATTTTGAATCACAGCTTCTTGAAGTAGCTGGGTTCTAGTTGGTGAAGTAGCACAGCCCTTGCCCCCTCTCCAACTGCAAGTTCAGAAATAGTTGGAAGATCCCCAGTCCCTTCAAACTGCTCGCTGGAGCCTCTTTAAAAAAAATTATGTTCATTTGTTGTAATAATGCGTCCCAACAGTAAAAAGTAAGATTAGGGGCCGCCCATCCACCTCATGTTTGAGGGAGAGTAAGAAGTTTCAGGGATCCTCTAATCTTGCCATACTGCCAGATAAAATTGCTAAAAATGGAGTCCAATGTTTTCAATATAGATCCTTCAATTTCCACAGGCAGGGCCCTAAACAAGTATAGAATCTTAGGTAACATTACCATCTTAAGGACATTAATCCTGCCAATGATAGTCAGATGTAGTGCATTCATACGCCTCACATCGGATGCCATTTTGCTAATCAACGGGTCAAAATTAATCTGGGTGATCGTCTCTACCAATGGATATATCTTTACCCCCAAATGAGCGGCAGTGGCTACTCGATGAATATCCTGAAAGGAAACATTGTCTGTACATATTATCTGTGTCTTCATTTTATTCATTAAATATCCTGACTCACGATCATATATTTCCGCCATAATTTCGAATTATTTTATAGCCGTCTCGGGGTTAGATGTTATTATGGCAATAACATCAGCATATGCTAATACTTTGGATTCATACCCCCTAGTAATAGCCGGAATGATTACTTGATTATGTAATATCTGCTCGACAAAAGGGTCAATATAAAGAGCAAATAATATGGGGGAGCATGGACACCCCTGCCTTTTTCCTCTAGCCACTATTATAGTGTCTGATTCTTTGCCCATTAACTGAAGTCTGGCATACGGATCAGCATACATTGCCTTAACAGGCGTTATCGCCCTGGGACCAAATCCTTTTAGTTGCCAGGGCTCCCCATAAATACTCCCACGCCACCCGATCAAATGCTTTTTCAGCATCGAGGAGGATCATAGCCAGCTGACCACCGGTTTCTTTAGCAATGTCAAACAGTGCCACAGCTCATCTTATGTGGTCTGTTGCTGCCATGCTGCCATGTCACGACCAGACGGGCTATGACCCTCCCTAGACGTATTGCCAAGATTTTAGAATACATTTTTGCATCTGTATTTATTAGGGAGATAGGTCGATAGGAGGTAGGATTATCCGGAGGCTTTTTTTTTTAGGAAAGATGATAATATTAGTGGCCTTCCAGGACTCAGGTGTGTGGCCAGTATATTGTACCCCTAAGAATAGATCCAATAGCAAGGGGGCTAATACTGCTTGAAATATTTTGTAGAACTCCAATGGGATCTTGTCCGGGCCGGCTGCTTTCCCTGAGGTGAGCTGCTACATAGAATTTTGCACCTCTTCTAATAAGATGTCAGATTCTAGCTCCTCCCTGGCAGCAGAATCTAGCTTCCTTCCTTCTTCGTATCGGTACCTCTCCTGGGGAACTCCTAATGGTCCCTGACTACCCTAGTTATATAGATCCTGATAAAACTTATGAAAAACTCTTATTACATCGTCCGGATCTGTACATGTCATCCCCTCCTTTTTTATTAAAAATATCTGGCTCTTAAGCGTCTTTTGTCTTATCCGTAGAGCTATGAGCTTCCCAGCTGCCTCCCCGAACTCATAACTCTCGGTGCTATGGGTCTGGTATTCTGGTGCAGTTTTCCAGATGTAGTGTGCATTTATTACTGCCTTGGTCAGCATAATTTCTAACTGGGTTTGGGCTATATCCCCCCTTGCACTATCTTTACCAAATGTTCCTTCTCGAGCTCAGTCAGTTTTGCTGATAACCTCCTGTTCTCCAACTCCTGTTGTTTCCTAATGTGAGAGCAAAACTATCTCCCCCCTTAGTCCTGCCTTAAAAGCGTCTTATACCATGATACGCGATGTGCTATATCTATTAGTATTAAAATAGTCATTGATCTAATTCTTAATATAATCAATGAAATTCCGGTCTACCAATAATTTCATATCGAACGACCATTGATATCGTTGCTTTATATTCTGTTGGATCGTTACCTCGAGAATCAGGGGATTGTGCTCTGACATCAATTTTGGCAGTTTTTTATTCCTGCCTCAGCCAAAATCTGCTTTGACATTAAGAAATAGTCCAAACGGACATATTTTTATGAGGACATGAATAATATGTATAACCGGGATCCGAGGAAAACTTAAAATCCCAAACATCAGTCCATCCATGGCTAAAGATGAGTGAGGATAGAGCCCTATAGACTCTATGCTTTCTTCCTTGATATCCACTAATCGCGGTCCTCCCTACTGCCTGATGAAGATTCAAATCCCCACACATAATCAAGGGAGTAGGCCATGATGCTAATTCCAGCTCCAAGTCTTCTAGTACTTTCGGATCGTCTTGATTTGAGCTATATACTGTGCCTATTGTTATCCCAACCTCTAACTCCACCCAAGCCCATCTTCCACATGCATCAACAAGTTTTCGTTTCGCCTGTCCTAGTTTATTTCTGGCTAAAATAGCGACCCCTCTAATGTTAGAGCTCTGGGAGGAGCAAGCCAATAATGTATAGCCCTTGACCGCAATTAGACCCCCTTTTACCCCATGAGATATGTGTCTCTTGGAGGCAGATTATATCAGTACCTATAGTTCTTACGATCTCCATAACCCTTAAACACTTGTTTCTATCAATTAAACCCCCTACATTGACTGAGCAGATAGTGATTCTACCCATTTGGGCCTAATAAGCTGGCCAGCTCAATTTCTTCTCCCATTTTTAGTATTGCTTGATAGAAACTTTCCATACCGTCTCTTAAACTTATTCCAATCAACTCTCTTTTTTTCTAGTTCCTTCTCTGAGCATTTTTTTGTTGTTTTCTCCCCCTAATCCTCCAAGGATACACCCCCTGTCCCCCAACCCCTCCTGCTCCAGACCCTACCCAACCCTCCGCGATCCCCCCGCCTCACCTAACTCCTCCCCCACCTCCCTCCTTCCTCCTAATCTCTGAGAAGTATCCAGACCGCACATCGGTCTGTGTGAAGATGAAGAGCAATTTACATAAACCGTGAATATAACGTGAACATTGTAGTTTACTTACAAGAGTAAGGGGATTCTTTATTCTGACTCCTAAAGATTCCTAAAGACCCTCAAACCTGCTCTAATAGGTTATCTCTTCTCAAGCTTCTATCTACATTAGAACAAACAGGCAGCAAAGAGAGAAAAGAGAGAAAAAAAAGAAAAAGAAGAGGGAAAACAAAGAAAAAAGATTAGCTAAGTATTTACATGCAGGCACATGCATCAACGCTTTTTGCGAGCGCAAACGGTGCGATTTGCAAAAATCGGCCGTTTGCGCCCGCAAAAAGGCATTTTCCGATGCATA
Source organism: Calotriton arnoldi (assembly GCA_963921515.1). Taxonomy (NCBI): domain Eukaryota; kingdom Metazoa; phylum Chordata; class Amphibia; order Caudata; family Salamandridae; genus Calotriton; species Calotriton arnoldi. Next base: position 229,902 of record CAWUFW010011738.1, read on the forward strand.
AAAGTGTTAGGCACTCGCAATTTAAGAAATCGCAATTTATTGCGATTTCTTAAATTGCGATTGCATTTAAGGAATCGCAATTTGCGATTCCGTAAATGCAATGCTAGAAGCACTTAGAAATAGCGAATTCGCTATTTGGGGCCGCAAAATACAGAGAAATTACTCTGGTCTGTATTTTGCAAAAACCTTGAAAAATGCACTAAAGTGCATTTTTCAAGGTTTGAGGTTACACCCACACATGCCCTTGGGCATGTGTGTGCGCAACATGGGTGCACAACACAATTTCAGGGGTGCAACAGGGTGTCATTTTGACACCTTTGCACCCTTGAAATTGCATGCGCAATTTCCCATTCATTCCTATGGACCTGTTGGCCCATAGGAATGAATGGGAAGCCATTCCTTAATTGCGACTCGCAATTTGCGACTCGCAATTAAGGAATGTTTAGAAATCGCTATTTTAATAGTGATTTCTACATGCATAGGCTTTTGAGAGTCCCTAATTGCGATTCCTTAATAATCACAATTAAGGACTCGCAAAAGCATTTCTTGATGCATGTACCCCATGGTCTCTTAGCTTGGCTTAACCCACTGTGATTTTATGGTTTAAGCCCCGCCAGAAATTCATTGGCTTTTATTTCCAAGGTAAAGAATTTTGTCTCGCCCCCGCCAGACCACCTTCAGACACGCCGGGTTGTTTTGAAAAGCTTGGGCCCCCTTATCCTGAAAGGATTTAATCAGTTGACGTAATCGCCACCGCCTTTCGACTGTGACATGGCAGAAGTCTGGTCTGACAAAGAACAAGACATCTCCAACATTTCGCTTAGCCTCAGGTCTGGCTTTTTCAGATATTAACTGCCTTGGTAGGAAGTTCCCAAAGAAAACCAAGACAGCCCTTGGTTTGGAGCCTTCTCTGACCGGCTCTCTCAAGGTAAAAGGTGTCCTGTGGATTCGCTGAACCTCTTGCTTCCAGTTCCAGTCAGTAAGTTCCGGAAAAGCTTAGCGAAAAAGATCTAACATATACCCCCTAATGTCTGATCCTTCCTTTCCTTTGGGAATTTCCAGGACCCTCAAGTTATACGTCGCTCGCGGTTTGCCTGTTCCTGCAGTTTCCACTGAATATCAACAATCTGCTTTTCTTGTGCTTTGGTCTGCATGAGATTGACAGCCGCCTCTGTTTCAACGTTATTTACTCTAGCTTCGAGCTGGGTCAGGCGCTCCCTATGGCGCCACAGGTTTTAGTCAGCTTTCTGACCGCACCCTGCAACTTTCTTGGTGCATTTTGTGCTTAACGTGCATCTGCTCTTGTTTCTTTGTGGTGCAGCATTATGGTTTGGAAGACTGTTTCTAATGTAGGCGGGTTTGTACCTGAGGTACCTTGAGGGGTGATTTTTAAATAATGGTTATTTATTTTATTTTATTTTAAAAGTTTTATATAGCGCGAACATGACCCTAGTGGGTATCAGAGCGCTTTGCATAGGAGTTGAGGAACCCAAAATGCAGTGAAATAAAGCAATAACAACCGAAAAAATGTTATAAGGCAATGATAAAAACCATAACAGCAGGAAAAAATGACAAGAAAAAGACATAAAAGAGGCAGGCAATGGGGTAATACAATTGCCAAGTAGGCCATAATCAGCGTTACATGATAGGAGACGAAAGGGCAAGAGTTTCTAGCTCAGCGCGGTGTTCATCAGTAAAGTTTTCACTTTCCTTTTGAAGGCAAGCGTAGAAGGAATCAGTCTAGTTTCCGGAGGAAGGGAGTTCCAGATTATCGGGGCAATACCTGAGAAAGTACGATTGTATGTTTTCGTTTTTTTATATTTCTTCGGCTTGAGAAGCAAGGTGCTGGAGCTCCTTGAGGAAACGGCACCGCCCGACAGTTCGAGCTTATTTGCCAGGTACAAAGGGGTGTTGAATGCAGTGCTTTATGAGTCATACATGCAATTTTTAATTGAATCCTTGCCTCAAACGGAATCCAGTTGAGAGATTTCAGGTTAGGAGAGATGTGGTTGGATTTCTTGGAGCCAGTGATAAGCCTAGCCGCCGCATTCAGAGATGCTCTGAGGGGGGCTAATCTGTATCTTGGTAGCCCGCAGAGTGTGGCACTACCGTATTCCAACCGTGAGATGACTAACGATTGCACCGCAGATTTGAAGTCATCATGGGGAAGAAAGGGTTTAAGTTTCCTGAGGATGCCCAGTTGGAAATTCGCTCCTTTGATAGAAGTGCTGATGTGACCCTGCATGTTTAAGTTCTTATCCGGCACAATTCATAGCGATTTTGTAGAGTCAATGATGTGAGGTGTGCAGTTGAGAGGGGAGAGGTTTTTCACATATTTCTCCACAATGGGGTATTGCTTGGACGGTGATATAAGTAAGAATTTCGTTTTGAGGGCGTTATGTTTGAGGTGGTTGGAGGTTAACCACTTTTGGGTTTTGAGCAGGGTTCCGTTGAGTATCTTAATAACTTCAGGGGAAGAGATTTTCATGTACAATTGGGTGTCATCGGCATACATGTGATATTGGATGTTAGATGCTTTGAGGATTACAGTAAGAGGTTCCATGAATAGATTGAAAAGTGTGGGGGGGAGAGAGGACCCTTGTGGCACCCAGAGTACAGGGACTTGATTTGGATAGAGTTTGATTGAATTTGACTCTCTGCGTTCTGTTATTGAGAAAGGAAGCAAACCATTTTAGAACAATGCCTGAGAGCCCCATCCTGCGTTCCAGAAGGCTCAGTAGATTGTCATGTTTGACAGTGTCAAATGCAGATGAGAGGTCGAGTAGGATTAGTAGGCAAGATTCGTTCTGGTCAAGCATTGTGAGAGCATCATCAACTATGTGAGTGATGGCTGTTTCGGTGCTGTGGCCGTGCCGGAAGCCAGATTGGAATTGATCAAGGAGTTGGAATTCCTCAATGTGGTTACACAATTGTTCATGAACACATTTCTCAAGGAGTTTTGCCAGAGTAGGGATGTTTGTGATAGGGCGAAAATTATTCAGATCTTCAGGGTCAGCTGACTGTTTTTTAAGAATAGGCAGAACCAGACCCGACTTTAGGCAGTCCGGAATTTCACCTTGAAGGAGAGAAGCATTGATAATCTTGGACAAGAGCGGGACTAGTGATCTTGTCATGTCTTTAAAGAGATTGGGGGGGAGGGGATCATTGAAGTGATTTGAAGGTTTCAAGGTAGCGAGAATGTTGAAGATGGATGTGTCGTTGAGGGGTATGAATTGACTCCAAGAGGCATTGTTTTTAGGGGAGCGACAGGGCACAATGAGAGGCAGCTAGTGTAAGGAGAAGTCAGGAGTGATGATAGATCAATCAGGGCCGACATTAGATCCGATTCAATCTTGTTTGACTTTTCAAGGAAGAAGTCTGCAAAGTCATCGCAGTGGGACTGAGGGCAGGAGATGAGAGGAGATTGGATAGGCGTGTTATTGGCTTGTAACTTAATAAGTTCAAACAGCATTTTGGGTCGATTTGTAGCTTTGTCCAGTTGGGATTTGAAGAAGGTTGCTTTTGCTGACCTGATGTGCTTGTTGTAACTACTCCTTTTTAGTCTTAGAATCTTAAGGAGGTCAATAGATGGCGAGGATCTCCAGGAGCATTCTGCTAGTCTTAGGTTGTGCCTATCTGCATTTAGACTGTCATTGAACCATGGTTTGGAGTCTTTGTTGGACGTATTTTTTAGTTGAAGGGGGCCAATTGCATTCAGGGCAGTCAAGATGGAGTTGTTGTAGTGTTCAGTGAGTTCGTTAACGTCAGATATGGAAGCAGGCGGCAGGAGGGACAGATTGCAGTGGGAAATGAGCTCATTTACGTTTGTGTTTTGCAGCGATCTTTTCCAGAGTTTTTGTTTTAAAGGTTGCCCTCTTTTGGAGTTGCACCTTTCTAGGATTCAGAAGGTGATATAGTGATGATCCGACCAGTCACACAGGTCAATAGATTCAAGATGAATGGAGTTGGGATTGGAGATGATTAGATTGAGGATCGAGCCAAAGTTGTGTGTTGGACTGTCACCGAATTGCGTCAGGTTGAGGTCAGCCAGGAAGTTTTTGAGACTGATCACTACCAGATCATTCCGGTCATTCCAGTGAAGATTGAAGTCACCAAGGAAGATATGGGGGCAGTGTAGACCCAGGTTTGACGAGATGGTTTCCATAGTTTGTTCAATCAGAGGGAGGTTATCACCAGGAGGATGGTAAAAAATGTGCAGCTTGCATAAGGGTCTATGTTTGCTGATGATGTCTATGCACATATATTCACAGGATGAGAGAGTAGCAGAGGGGGACTGACTTGCTGAGAGACTGTTTTTGTAAATACAGGATATGTCCCCTCCCGTTCTCCTAACTCGGTCGCGTCTAATAATGTTGTAGCTAGGAGGGATTAGGATGTCAAGGATAGGACATGGTTAATGAGTCCATTAAGAATTATTCCCATTTCAGGCTCCCAGTCCTTTGCATATGGTGCCCATTTTTTTCCCTACTCTCCGTGCTGTCGTAAAGAGGGGATCTGCAGCTGTATCAGGGTCGCTATCGATCTCACTCGACCCTATTGTCGTGCTTTAGCGCCTCCGTTAGAGTTAGAAGATCCCGATGGGGATGCAACAGACTTTCCCTTCGATTCTCCAGCTGCCTTAGGACCCATCTTTCCTGCCGCCAAGCCGCCTTGACAGAGATCACAGCCAGAGTGAACGAAAACTACTGCGATCAGTCGGCCGAGGATCAACCAGCACTCCTTTATCAGTGTTGCTCCAGGATAGTCTCTGACCCCCATCCGACCACTGCTGACAGCACACAATGCATCCAAGGACATGTCACACCGTGAGTAGTTTGCAGCCCTATTCTTTCCCTTTTTCTTTAGAATCCAGATTCACAGTTCATTAAAATGCTTCTATGGCCTCAGGCAGCCACCATCTTTCTTTTCTCCTGAGCCAAACATTTTCTAATGTGAGGAGAGAGGATATGCTGTTGAACTGGCTATCCTGAGGCAATTATAAAGCTGTGGTACAATACAGTACTATTTTCTGTCCCCTGACGGTAATGCCATAAGGTGGTGCCTTACCTAGCATATGAGTGCAGTAGCCTTGGGAGCAGGCTGCAAAAATATGAGTCAAAAGAACTGAAATGCATAAGTTAAGGCGCTTATGTGAAAACCTTGTACTCATGCTAAGCAAAACCTAACTATTTCTAAATGGTCATAAATATGCCACAAGACATGCCATGAATCCATACAATATTAATAAGACTTATTTGTATAGCGTAGCATCCTCGAAGTGGCTGTACTCAAAACAGGACTGGCCCTCACCAACAGAATTCAGTTGTGGGTTTCAAGTGAAACATGACTCAGTAGCCCTCAAAATGCATTTCATTCAATGTGGACCATATATGCAATTGTGCAATTCCTCCACTGAAGCTTTTTTTTATAGCACTATGATTTTTTAGCAGCAGTAACTAATATGTTTCAGTACCTTTAAGACTATGGAGTGTTGTAGTCTCTTTCTGTTGTAATTTTAACTTTTAATAAAAACTTTTTTTCTTCTCAGCAATGATAGGCCACACACAGTGGGTCAGCCACCTTTGAAACAGTCAGCTCACATCTAGATCCTGGTGTTCATGAGGTATCTGTTCCTTTCCTTTAGCTTGTAGATTGGAGTCTCTTTTTATAGACAGTACTCATCTAAAGACTATTTTTAATATTTATTAAAAGTCCAATCTATTAATGAAGTTAGATTTAAAAAAATGGGCCCTGGGGTGCGAGGTCCTGTGGGAGCGGTGTCCTTCCTGAAGCGGCGAGCGGGAAAAAGAGACCAGTTCACCGCTTGGTGGCCCCTTTTATGAGTAGAATTTGCAGCACACTGTGATGGAATACACCGGAAGCTCTAAAAGTGTTTACTGTTCTGAGCCACCAGTATGCCCAATCCCTACCTGCGTTCACTCGAAGTCTGCGGTGCACTATACTACAACCTACAGTTCCCGCCCGGGCGTACCGCCACATGGGTGGCTCCCATGAGTTGGGGGAGCGTTTGACATAATGCCATGTATTGCCGATGCCTTCAGGATACTTTTTACCCTTACAGCCTCCGAAACACTCACAGCTGTCCCCCGGCCAAAGTCACTGGTAATACACTACAGAATTTCTTTTTGGGTTATGGGTCATAAACCCCTGACCGAATGTATTTCACAAACAAAATTCCAAAACACATTTCAAAATATTAATGCACAGTAACCCATCACGTTTACAGTTTTATTTACAAAGATCGGCTGCCTAACATTAAGAGAGAACTAATACAGTCATTTTCCTAACCATATCTAAAAACTTTGTTCCTGTGCAGTTTCAAGATTTGCTTCAAGTGAGATCACGACTGGTTCCAGTGTCCTTTGGTATGAACCTCCCGTGCTCAGCCAAAAAATGAACCTGGTTGGTTCCCTACTTATGGGAGGACCCCACCCCCCTACATCATGTCCCTTACTGGGGTATGCCTGTGTAGGTGGCCTGCCTTCCTGCTAGGATACATACCTCAGGCACTCCCTACACCCTTCACCTTCTCCACAAGGGTCAGTGCCAGCTTGGCACCCATTATGTCTGCGTGGGTGGTTGACCAGTGAGGACCGCTTTCCAGCAACCGCTCCTAACCCTGCGCCCCTGTAACCTCAATTGAACTCGCTGCCAGCACCCCTTGGAGGTTCCAATGACACCGCTGTTATCTTTGTCTAAATGGAAAAGGATGCGCTATATGGACCCGAAATTGCCCCACCAATCATGACCTCACCCACCACACGCCAGCATAGTTCACCTACTATCTGCCTCCCCTCCACTCACACTAACATGGGCAATGAATCAACTAAGCCACCAGGTTCTCAAGAAACATCTCATTGCCAACCTTTGACAAGTGAACTCCCTACTGTAAGAAAAAACACTCATCCTTTAAGCAGCCAACAGGTATGGCCAACAGCCTGAACGGCGGAACCAACTTACCAATTGTATTTGTTGAGAGTCCTGACCAAATTACCACCCCTCCACTGCACCCTGGGAATGATGTTGGACCATGCTAACACGGCCTGAAGAACTTTCCTCGCAAGCAAACTGAACTTGGACATCACCAGTTCCAACAAGTACCTTATGCTGACCTCCACCAAATCATTGCCCTGAGATGTACCACAATGACCCCAGGGGGCGTAAAACCCCATGGCAATAGTGTGTCCAATGTATACCTCAAATGGGCCAAATGCAACCCTATTGTCCACAAAAAGTCAGAAGAAAGCCTGCCTGCCTTACCCTGGCCACAAAGCCATCTGAAAAATATAAAGCCGAATGTAAGAATTGTGTGGCACCAGCACTTCTATATTCTTTGTTGCCTCCGCTTTAACAGGGGTTATCAAGAAAACCAGCGGCTGACTCCTCTCCCCACGACTTTTACCTGCATTCCCAGGAGAACAGAAAAGGAGAAATTAGGGGGTGGATTAGCAGCAGACCCTACAGCATGCTCAGTCTTACATAGCGCTTGTAACAATCTGCTGTCCACCTGCCAATCCTTTGAACCACCAGGCCTGTAAGCTCCATTGCTGACACAGCAATTGGCAGCCCCTATCCTGAAAGAGTGTGACCCATATTCAGTAGGATCAAACCTCTCTTCTCTCAGCGCCTGGTTAAGTATTCTACAGAACTGAAACCTGGTCAAAGGTGTCCCATCTGCATACACCAGGAGGGCTTGATGTGCTAGGAAAACCTTGAGTTTGCCTAGAGGACAGCATGCATTGCCTGGTGCTCTATGCAAAAGGATGTAATCGCCCCTGCCATCCTGAGCCATCACTGATCGGGGAATAGTAATTGCTAGGGAGCCATTAAACCACTGGATGTCATTATACTGCAAGCCCTCCTCAGTGTCCCTCTTATTTTTGGCCAACATTTCCCCTACGCTAAGGGCCCCATTGGAGGCGAGGGCAAATGCCACCCTAAAGAGGTGGACCTCATCTAGCGACCTGCAAATGTTCCCAAGGGTGGACATGATTGCTGCTAGCTTCTCCACCTCAATGGGGCATCTGGAGACAGGCTTTGCCCCTCCAAACACTACCAACCCCTCAACGCCCTCTGGACAAGAAAAGTTTTTGTCCCATCCGTGTACCCCAGCATCCTCACAAAAAAGGATATTGCAGCAATGTGGCAGCTAGCACATGCAACTGACAGTCCCCCACCCCTTAGAGACCCCAGGAATGCAATCACTGACATAGGGGAACACCAATCCCCAACCCTATTGCACCCCAGGAATTTGCAGCATTTGCAAAATGCCCCCTTATAGGCACTCCTCATCCTGGGCGCTAGAATGGCTGCCACAAGGTCTGGTAAACTTGGGCACCAAGCCGCCACAGTTGGTCCAAGAAAGGTGTAGGGAACTCCGCTGCTCCTGGGTGATGGTACCTGAAAGCCTGCATCTTGCAATGAGATATATCACCAGCTGCATTGTTCAGTATACCTGGGACATGCTTGGCTTTAAACGGTACATTAAGCTTCAGACATAGCAAAACAATTTACTTCAACAGTCTAAGAATCATTTTACACTTTGCTGCCTGCTGGTTGATGCAATATACCACTGTCATGCTGTCACACCAGAATACTACTAACTGGTTCTGGAACTGCTCTGGCCAGATGGAGAGGGCAATTAGAATGGAGAAAAGCTCAAGAAAACCAATGTTAGTGATTAGGCCAGATTGCACCCACTCCCAGGGCCATCTCTGAGCACACTATGCGGGACCTAGAAAAGAACCAAAATCTTCGCTGTCCACCACATCAGTGAACAAACCTATCTCCTCATTGTTCTGTGGTGGGCTGCGCCACACCACCGTCCCATTAAAATCTTGCAAGAATGCCTCACAGATCCTCATATTTATGCACACCACCCCTGACAACCTGGTATGATGGTGTTTCTGCCTCATCTGGCCTGCACAATCAATCGTGAAAAGGGGCGACCCATGGGAATGATGTGCAAGGCGAAATTGAGCTGCCCAACCACCACTTGCAATTGGTACAATGTAACCTTCCTAGTGCCCAGACATGTTTTCAGAGCTTGGGAAAAAGATTGAACCTTTTCCAAGGGGAGCTTTGAGACCCCAGTGACAGAACATAACTCAATCCGTAAGATTTCAATGGTAGTTGCAGGCCCAAAAGTCTTACCCTGAGCTAGGGATACTCCAAAAATGTCCATCAGTTCCTGGAAAGACGGCAAGGCCTCAGCACACTCCTCCATCCCAGGCAGCCGCAGCCGGTGCAGGTAAGAGCGTAGGGGCAGTGGGGCCGGGTGAGGGGGATTTCGACGGACGATGACGAGGGAAAATGTATTATTTATTTAATTTTCCCTTGTCATCGTCTGTCAAAATCCTCCCCCCTCCCCCCCCAAGCCGGCCCCACCGCTCTTACCTGCACAGGCCGCGGCTGATTCCAGGGGGACCCAGAAACAAGAAATCATCTAAGTAGTGCAACACCCACTGATAACCGGCTTGAGAACAGTGCTGAACTTCTCAAAATAGAAGCATGAGACCGAGCAGCCCATGGGCATGCATTTGTCAAAATAAAAGGAGCCCTCAAACTGGAAACCCAGAAGATGGAAATTCTCCGGATGTACCAGAAGCAAGCGGAAAGCCAACTCTATGTCCGATTTTGCTAAAAGAGATGCTGGCCCCCAACTGCTGCAGTATCTGAATCACCTGGTCCAAAGAAGCATACATGACTGAGCATAAATCCCTTTCAGTGGCTTCATTCACTGACTGACCCCTAGGTGCTGGTAGGTTGTACATCAATCTGTATTCCCCAGGCTCTTTTTTTTAGCAACTACCCACAGGGAAAAGCAGACAAAAGTTGTTGAACAGGACCAAGCTGAAAGGGCCTGCCACCCTCTCCATACTCATGAGGATCTTAGACATAGCCACTCCATGATTGGACCTGAGAAACTGCTGATTTCTGCAATAGGACACTCCAACACACCCCTCTGCTCGGATTCTAAAGCCGTGTCATAAACGTTTATACAGTGCCTGTGCTCCAGTGGGATTATTGTACATATTGAGCAATGGGACCATTGCCAATCAATTGACCTGGGAGGGGGCTTTGACCAAGAGGGGTGATCATTCCTGTTTCTTTGCACCTCTGTCCTTGGACCTTCTGAAACACTTGGACTCTGGGTGCAATGGCAGGCCACAGAATGAGCAACAATGCTTGAACTGGCAAGTCCCCGGGGGCCGGGAACAGGATTGTTTGTGAAAGTCCCAACGTGAACTTTTGCCCTCCCACTCCCGGCTTCCAGTCGACCCCGAGCCCGCCCAAAAAGACTGATTGAGTGTAGCATCAACGGGCTGAAGCTTCATGAGATTCAGCCAAGTGTTTACATAAATATGATCCCAAGCTAGCGTGGGCCTATTGGCCTTAATCCTCCTGAACTCATCCAGGCCATGCCACGAAACTCATCATGCACACACACTATTGAATTCTGGTAGCACGCAAGTTGGGCACCCAGATTATTAAAGCGTTCTGCAATGATAGACTGAAATATTGAAAAACCTCGGACCCAATTTACCAATATTTCCTCAACCCTCTTTTTGTAAAGTCAATGGCCAATGTCTCTAGAATGAGAGCAATCTTTCCACCACTTGGCCTCTTCCCATTTGGGCCTATCCACAATCAAATTAAACATGTCCACGTAACCCCCCTTCCAAAGTTTTTCTTTTACTTACATTGTGACTAGCCTGCCCAACAGGTCATGCTCAGACCGCACATTCCCCAAACCAATCACAGGCAATGGTGCTATACTTGTTACAGCGGATTCTTGAGTGGGAGGGGTGGCCCCTACCACCACGGGCCCGCAGGAGGCGTGCTGCTAGTCAATTAAGTGACCGGAGCTGACATTCCCTGAACCGCTGGGTTAAGTTGCGGGGCAACACTGACCCCGGCCAGAGGTGTGACACCCATCCACGTTCCCTGACACCCTGATGGAGCTGCTACCCACTGCACTACCAAGTTCAGTTGCAGCACCCCGCTGCCACCTGCTACAGGTGTGCCACCCAATTGTACTCCCAGGGTGTCAAGGTGGGCCACAAATCTCCTGGCCCTCTCCACGTTATCGCTGTCTGACACTCCAGCTAACGCATCCCCCAACAGGGGGGTAGACAACATTCCCACCTTGGAAAGCCAAGCCAACACACTGGCTAACTTAGCTACCAAATCCGGCTGCCCTCTGGAGTAACCCCAATCGCCATACAATTCTTAACGTTCTGAACAATACTACCACTCACAGCTGGCACCACAACAGCGGAGACACTACCCTGTGATACTCCCTCACCAGAGCTACCTACCAAGGGGGTCTGTGGGCCTCCCACAGCAACCGCTGCCAATCCCTTCTGGGTACCCTGGCCCTTGCCCTGCTTCTGCACCGGGTGAAATGCCAACCCTGCACAACCCCTGATCTACTAGACTTCTCCACTGGTGCCAAAGTTTCCTTAGGCTGCCCCACATTCGCCAATGTCTCAGCCATTTCATCCATTCTACGCATTAAAGCCTCAATCTTCACCTCGGTCCGTGGGCACTTGGACTCACTCTTTGTACTACTAGGCACCCTTGGAAAATGGCTTACTACCAAGCACAAGAAACTCTTCCTAGTCACCCAAAGAAGGACAAATCAACAACCTTGGGCCTTGAAGGAACACTAGCACAAACCAAATCAGGGGTTGCTCCAGCTCTTGATCAAGCCTAGGCCATGACTAAGAGTGTAAGAGAACAAATGGTGCCCCAAAGTCTAGACTGATGCCCACTTGTTATCCCCGCAAATAAAATGCCAACAAACCACACAATGTATCTGCACCTTGTGATATTAAGGAAACCACTACCAACAATATAACCACCTTGACCTTACCAACAAACAGGATAAAACGCCCACCAAACATAGATTAGCCACATGAAACTATCCCCAAAAAGCTTCTCTCAACCACTGGGGAGAAACAATGCCCAATTACAAAATTGCGGCCACAGAGAGAAAGATGCTGAAAACCAATTGCTTGCACTAACACATAACTTCCTCTTTTTGCCCACTTATCTACAGTCACAAGGCACCCCTACCGGAGCCACCACCAAGCGCAAGGAGCACCTGGGTTGAGCAAGAGAAACTCTTGAGCCCATGCTGCTCCTAGTAGGAGTCCGGCTGTGCTGTTTCTGCAGAGTTGCGTGGCGAGCGCAGAGCGTGCAGACAATGTGCCTGTAGAAGGAAAAGAAGAAAAGAAAGCCACAAAAGAAAACACTCCTGGGGGAGCGGTGTGGGCACTGGGGGAGTGGCGTCCTTCTTGAAGCGGCGAGCGGGAAAAAGAGGCCGGCTCGCTACTTTGCTGCTCTTTTTATGGGAGGAGATTGCCGCGTGATGGAATGACCCGGAAGCACTAAAAGAGCTCCCTGGTGCCTCACCACCAGTATGCCCAATCCCTACCTGCCTTCAGCAGAAGGCCACAGCACACTGTGCCGCAACCCCCAGTTCCAGCCAGGTTGTACGCCATATGCGTGGCTCTCCCGAGTTGGGGGAGCCTTTGTCAGATGAGCAGGGTCTTTTGGAAATTTTATCCATATGTCAAAGACAGGGCTGAGTGAATGAGCCTTTGAGGCAGTCCTTCTCACATCTTCCCTTGCACTGTTCTCCCTGCTTATGAAGTAGGCAAAATATGAGTTTGAGCAGGGCTTCTACATTAGTAAGAGAATGCTACCTCATTGTACTAGTAAGCCCTTTGATGCTATTGAGGAGGCAATAAACTTTGTAAACAATATTTTCTAATTTAATTTGTTTCTAGAACAAAGTATGTTTGACAAAAACTGGGAAAAGGAAGGATGGGATCTTTCCAAGGAAAGGTTCAGCATCCCCCCAACCATATCTGTGTTACCACTGTTACTTGGGGGTCAATTTACCTGGAAGACAGAATGCTGATTGGATTAAAGATGACAAAAAAACTGAAGAACAAGATTGCTGTTGGAGACAATCCATTTCCAATTGACAGAGAACACTGTGCCTGCTCTCACCTAAATATTTTAATTGAAAAGGTCATTCTGAGGGATTAGAGAGCCAATCCCTTGATTCCAAAAGGGATAAAAGAGGAATATGTGATTAGGGAAGATTGACTCAGGAGAGCCATTGCTGTGCCCCACATCTTCCCAGGGAGACAAGAGAGGGTCCGAGGGTATCAGAAATAGAGAGTGCTATGCTGTTTTAGAGAAAAATAGCTTCACCTCTGAAAATGCACATTCGACTCTGGACTAACAGACGTTAAGGAGTCTTCCTCCCACTGCAATGAGTGATTTGGTGCCCCAGGAAGATTTCTTCAAAGTATGGGGAATTTACAGCATCAAGGAAAAAGAAAATCAACTCAGACTTAAAAAGGTTTCATTCACAATAGATATTGACCAGGGCATCCTGCACCATATGCACAAACGTACATCATTGAGTGGTAGCTGCAGAGGTTGCCTAGATCCTACACTATAGTATCCCATGGACTTTTATATGATTTTGGCTCTTCTTTTTCACCAAACTTCTTTAACATATTTATCTGTTTTATTTCTTATCTTTCATGTTGTTTGGTGCTGCTAACATACATTCCACACATTCTCTCTGAGGAAAGTCTGTCATCACCATGAGCCAGTGTAGCAGATGTAAGACCAGGTATATACTGATAGCTTAACATTATTAGAGTTCATCCACTGCTGACAGCTTAGATAACATCCTAGCCACCCGAACATTGTTTAACAGACACAACTATTTCCCCTCTAGCTTGTGATATCCATACTGAGATTTGTACTGAAGACAGTACTAAGATTGTATTAGAGACCCATAAAATTGAGAGTGATAATCAGCATTCCACATGCTCTCCATCAACAAATTGTGAGGTATTGCACATATCTGTGGCTGGGCATTCTTGCTTCCTGTATCAATTCAGTACTTCTGCAGTCACCGTAATCTGGAGGGATTTTCTGCAAGTCACATGGAGGATGAAGCATGGCCGCAGGATGTCAGAAATTGAATCAAGTGCAGCATGCAGGATGTTAAATTTAGGCTTTTACTTAATTGGCAAATGAATGCCATGAGCTCCTGGAAAGTTTATAAACAGCCTTTTACGTGATGGTGGACTATCTTTTGAAGGGTGTTTGTAGTTCCCAATACAAGAAGTTGTACATTTGTTTCCTGTTAAATCAGTTCCCTTTGAAGCATATATAATAAGGTGGAAGATATTTTGGAAAGCTTTTTGTTCCAAGGTTTTTTGTCACAAGCTGCACCCTTAGCTACTATTTTTGTTCCTGATTTTTGCTTTTAGCAGTGTGGATACATTTCTTCTGGATTCTAGTCCTTGTATAACCTGGCTCTTTTTAGATTCCTGATGTCAAGAGAAGCTTGGTGCCTTGCTGATTGCTACGGTGATGCCTTCATCTTCAGATAGGAATTACAACATTGCCAAATGATTTTTTTTTACCCTTTGTGCATTTTCCTCCTGGTACCCTATTCAGGAAACACTTGATACCTTTCAAATAAGTTATTCTATACAGGGTGGTACCATGGCTGCAGGGAGGAGGCTCTTTTTGACTCTGGCAGTCAAGAAGGATACTCAATGAACCTTCTCAGCATCCAGTCCTTGACAGACTGTGATGCCACTTACTCCTTAGGTTTTGTAATACCTTGGATCCTTCTCAGTACTTATTGGTGTTATAATGTTTTTTCTATGACATTTCAGCAGTTAGACAGAACTTGGTGTAACTATCAACAGACATCGCATACATCCCTTCAAGTGCTTCGTGTTTATGAGAAATGTTGTATTCTTTTACTGTGCATTTTGCTTTTCCCTGAAAAGGCCTTCCGTAATACCCAACAAGGAGGAATGGAAGTTATGAAATTTGCTACTCAATTCAATAAATTAGCTTCTGAAACTTCCTTGGTTGAAAGAACTCAGAGGGCATTGTTTTGAAGTGGTGTGTCCTGTAAACATGAGAAGTGTCAGTATTGTAGCGTCTTCCCAGCCTCTCTACCCGCCACATGGAGCTTAGTATTACATGTCTTTATTCTGCTGCATGTAACTGCAAACGCAACATTCTAAAACAAGCTTTCATGGCATTGCACTCTGACATCTACGTCACAACTCTACAGAGTCCGTTAGGAGCCAAAAGGTTCCATCATAAAATTTTGCAGATATATACAATCACATTTCTTCAACCAACCTTCTTGGCACTTTCATTATTCAACCTGATCAGGTTAATGGAAGCTGGGAGCTGTCATCTTCACTGTCAGAGATCTTCGAAGATGGTGAAGAAGTAACAGCAGTCACAGAGTTTTCAGGTTCAGTCTTTCTTTTACCATTTTGATCAGAATACCGATTAATCAAATGCTGAAACTGAGAAGGGTCTTAGGTAATAGACTTCCCAGGATTCTGGGCTGTCACCATATGTCCCTTGGTGACACAAGATGGAAAGGTGCAGCATCATATGGAGCATCAGATTTTCTCCTTCGCAGCTGGCAGGCGATCACTAGATTCCTGTCATAAATTCAATGTTCTTTGCATGCCACCGCTTGTCAGCATAGGCTTTCATCTTTTCTTTATTAACCAAGTCTTTCATTCGAGTTGTATTCTCACCTCCTTCACTTTTGTTGGTACATTGAGGAAACTTGGTTGTCATTGCTCTCCCTAACATCGAAGTCACAGGACTTTCACCTGTGGTCGAGTGAGGTGTTGAATGATAGGCTTGTAGGGTGCAAATCAACACAGTTTGCAAATTGAGTCTCTCAAGAGTTGCAGAATGTACTGCTTTCTTTAGCATACTCATAAAACACTTAACAAGTCCATTGGCCTGTGGCCACAAAGATGTACTCTTCTGAAGCTTTGTGTTCAGATGTTCCAGAAAATCCTTGAATTCTCGACTGTTGAACGGCGGGCCGTTATCAGATTTCAAAATGACTGAATCGCCCCATGTTGCAAAAATGCCGTCAAGTCTCTCAATGAGTCGCTCATGGGTTATAGATAAGAGATCCTCTATTAATGGAAATCGAGAGGACTCATCCACAATTACCATCAGATGATGTCCATTGTCGAGTGGACCAAATAAATCGATGGCTATTCTCTCCCATCCATGCTTAGGGAGTTCTGACAAGGTAAGAGTATGTTGAGTAATGTTTGTAGAGAGGCAGTTACATAGATGACAGGCCATGAGTTCCTTTTCAACCCTCTCATCTAAATATGGAAACTAAACTCTATCTCGGAGAGCTCTCTTGGTGGCAACAAAACGACGATGTCCTTTGTGAGCCACTTCAATTATTTTCTGTTTCAGACTCTCCGGAATTAGGATTCTCCTTCCTCCTTCCTGAGTTACAGACAGTTCATCTCTAACATTTTTGTTCTTTTGGTATTCACTGGTGAGAGGTTGAGCGTATCGGTTCCACGATTGATGTGTAATTATATCTTTCAGCTTCAGCATGTCCCTATCATGGCTCGAGGCAGTGATAATCTGGGCTAACGATATGAAGGCTGGGGTATTTGACTATATAATGAATTTAATGTAGGCTTCAGCCGTATTGGTTGGAGTACATTGACCTTGTATAGGCACTCTGGAAAAGTAGTCATCAGGGTTTTTATCCTTCCCTGGATGATGTACAATGTTGTAATCATACTCTTGTAATCAGAGTCCCCACTGTTCAATGCGAGGAGGCACCTTGGCTTTTAGATTGTCAAAGATAGTCAATAAAGCTAGATTATCAGTTACCAGTGTAAAAGGCTTTCCATACAGGAATACATAGAAATGTTCACATCCCCATACCGTGGCCAAACTTTCTTTCTCGTGTTGAGAGTAAGCACATTTTGTTTGGGACAAGCTTCTACTGACATATGCTACAATATGCCTTCAAGCATGTGTTTGTTCTCTGTGCTGTGCCAGGATAGCGGCTAAAGCAATGGGGCAAGCATCAACAACAACTTCTGTATGAAGCTTTGGATTGAAATAGACCATTTCAGTAACAGTTTCAATGGCTTGTTTAATTTTCTCGAAACTTCTCTCACAATCATGTGGCCAATTGAATGAAACATTTCTCTTCATTAATTCTCATAAAGGAGCACTTATAGTAGCAAAGTCTGATATGTATCTTGAACAGTAACTGGCCATGACAAGAAATTAAAGTATCGTAGAAACATCTTGTGAGGGATCAGCATTTGACAGCTCTTGTACTTTAACAGGATCCGGTGTTATACCCCTATCAGAAAAACGATGGCCAAAGAATTTTAACTTTGTCTTGTGGAACTCACACTTGTCTGCATTCGAAGTCAGGCCTGCATCAGTCAGTAAGCGACATATTGGGTGAGAGTTTTATCATGCTCCTTCTGTGTAGCTGAAAATTTATATTTCATCACTATAGTTAAATGCATTCACAACCAGCTGTATGACATGTCGAATGACATCTTGCAACGGTTCGGATGCCGATGACACACCAAAACTGAGGGGCATACATACAAGCCACTATCGCCACGGGAACGTCACTTTTTGTGACGTTTCCGTGGCAATAGGGGCTTTGCTTTATTTACAAGGCAGCGTTAAGCCACTTAACGTGGCTTAACGCTGCCTTGTAAATAAGGTCCCCTTTCAGGCTATGCTTAGCGTGAAAGGGGTGGGCAGTGGGTGTTACGATGGGCGTTCCACCGCAACACCCATTGATTTTGATGCTGCCCCCTATTTACAAGTGCAGCGTAATTAGGAGGCAGTGCCAAAATTAAGACTAGGGAAAACCTGGTCTTAAGTTGGCGAAATGAGGAGAAATGCTATATTTCTCCTAGTTTTTGCTTTTTCCATGTGTGCTGCCTTGTGCAGCACACATGCAAAAAGCCTTTTATAGTTCATGTACAGGAAGGTCCCCCTTCCTGCACATAAACAATCTTTAAAAAAATGACATTTCATGACTTCCATGTGTGCTGCATTAAGCAGCACACATAGAAGTGACAAAATGGCATTTCAAGATTGTTTATGTACAGGAAGGGGGATATTCCTGTACATAAACAATCCTTTCCCTGCACGCAGACACCCTTGCACTATGGTGCAAGGGAGCCTGCGTTGGCGCTACACTGCTAAGTGTAGCACAGGGGGAAACGCAAGGCTGCACCATATTGTTGTACATATGGTGCAGCCTTGCATTTCTGAAGTGGCGGAGTGAGGCGTTAAGCCATGATGGCTAACGCCTCACTCCACCTCTTCTGCTGTACATATCCCTCTGAGACTTTTATATTGAAACAGACCGACATGTGTAGAAAAGGTTGTAATATACCTGCAAAGTTCTTTGAGTTCCAACTGATGATAACCTTTATATAAATCAAGGTGAGAGAATAGCTCTGCTCCATTTAATTGTGTTATCATGTCAGCAATATATAGACCTGGTTGTAGTTCTCTTTCAATTGCCTTGTTGGCATGGTGCATATCAACGCATCTGCGTACATACAGATCCTTCAGTGTCCTTTTTGGGCGCTATCACTATGGGAGAAACCTAGGGTGTCAGACCAGTTGAATGCTCAATAATGTCATGTTTAAGTACTGATTCAAGTTCTTTTCCAACAGCCGCTTGTAAATGAAAAGCAACTCGTCTATGTCTCTGAGCAACAAGACGGACATCATCATCAATCAATCAATCAATCAATCAACAAATCAAGGGAATTGTAAGCGCACTACTCAGCCGTGAGGGTCTCGAGGTGCTGGTGGGGGGGGAGCAGCAGTTCCGTTCAGATGAAGAGCCAGGTCCTGAGAGCCTTCCTGAAGGAGTTCAGGGAGGGGGCACGTCTGATGTTGATAGGGAGCTCATTCCAGTTCTTGGCCACGACGTAGGAGAAGGCTCTTCCCCCTGTTCTGGCTCTGTGGATGTGCGGGGTTTCTGCGAGGGCGAGGTTGGTGGAGCAGAGGTTTCTGTTGGGTGCGTGGAAGGTGATTCTCTCGTTGAGGTATTGGGGTCCTGGGTTGTGTAGGCATTTGTCGGCGTGGGTGAGTATCTTGAACGTGACTCTTTTCTCGACGGGGAGCCAGTGGAGGTTCCGTAGGGGTTGGCTGATGTGTTTGTGTCGGGGGATGCCGGACAGTAGGAGCTTGCGGAGTAGGGACTTGTTGATGACGGCATAGAGGGCATTTCCGTAGTCCAGTCTGCTTGTTAGGAGTGCGTGGGTGACCATTTTCCTTGACTCGGGGGGGATCCATTTGAAGGTCTTTCAGAGGATGCGAAGGGTGTTGAAGCAGCTTGAAACAACGGTGTTGACCTGCTTGTTCATGGAGAGGGAGGAGTCGAGTATGATGCCGAGGTTTCTGGTGTGGTCCGTGGGGGTCGGGGGGCTGCCGAGGGTGGTGAATGAATGAATGAATTTAAATTTCTATAGCGTGTAGCTACCCTGAGGCCTCCTAGCCAGGTGGTATCCCATGCTGACGGGGAGGTTCTGAGTATGAGGACTTCTGTCTTCTCCGCGTTGAGCTTCAGGTAGCTGTTGTTCATCCAGGATGCAACGTCCTGCATCCCTTCTTGGAAGTTGAGCCTGGTGGTGGTGGGGTCCTTGGTGAGAGAGAGGATGAGCTGGGTGTTGTCGGCGTAGGATACTATGCTGAGGCCGTGCTGTCTGACGATGGCAGTGAGGGGGGGCCATGTAGATGTTGAAGAGGGTGGGGCTGAGTGATGATACCTGGGGCACTCCGCAGTTGATTTCCGTTGGTTCAGAGAGGAAGGGTGGCAGTCTGATTCTTTGGCTTCTGTTGGTAAGGAACGAGCGGATCCAGTTGAGGGCGGTTCCTTGTATGCCGGCGTCGTAAAGTCTGGCAGCGAGTGTGCGGTGGGAGACGGTGTCGAAAGCTGCTGACAGGTCAAGTAGGATCAGGGCTGCGGTGTGGCCTTGGTCGAGGAGGGTGCGGATGTCGTCTGTGGCGGCGAGTAGGGTGGTCTCGGTGCTGTGGTTGCTGCAAAATCCGGATTGGGAGGCGTCATGGATGGAGTTGTCTTCGATGAACTTTGTTTTTTTTAAAGATCTTTTTATTGAGTCAAAAAACAAGCTTCAGATACAAGCAAATCTCAATATACATATACAATTTATGTCGAAGACATGGCAATTACCAGGCATTGTAACGCACAATACACAAGCCCATTTTATGCAATTCCGCACACCACCCGATGGAATATGTCACTGAACACTCCCAGGATAGCCTATACAACCCACCTCATGAATCCCATCACAGACCTCTGTACAATGTCCAAGCCCCCCATATTTTCTCCCACTTGCGAGGGCATCCACGACTTTGATAGACCACCTGCTCCGCATTATGACACCAGTCCATATCACAAAGCCATGCAGCTACTGTCAGGGGTTCCGTCACCCCCCATGCACGTGCGATGTTCCTCTTAGCGACCCCCCCTGCTAAAGCTAGCCACAGCTTGGCCCACTGTGGCCATGTGATCTCTCCCGTGACGCCGAGGATATGCCATCTGGACTCCAGCGGAACCTGCTCGCCCACTACAGCCTCAATGAACTTTGTTAGCTGTGCGTTGGCGGTCTTCTCCGTGACCTTTGCCACGAAGAGGAGGAGAGATGGGCCGGTAGTTCTTGAGGTCCGTGTGATCTGCTGAGGGTTTCTTGAGTAGGGGTCTGACTTTTGCGCATTTCCAGTCATCAGGGAAGGTGCCGGTTGTGAAGGTGGTGTTGATGGTGCGTCGCAGTTCTGGTGCGATGGCGGCGGCAGCTCTGTGGTAGATGTGTGGTGGGCACGGGTCCATGGGGGCCCCAGAGTGGATGCCTTTCATGGTCGCAGCGGTCACTTTGGTCGTGACCGGTGTCCAGGTGGCGATGGTGGGCTGGCTGGTGTTGCCGGAAGGCATGGTGATTGCGGAGTCCGGAGTGTGGTCGTTGAAATTTTCGTAGAGGTTCCTAATTTTCAGATGGAAGTGCGATCCGAGCTTGTCGCAGAGGTCCTGAGATGGGGCGATGTCCGTTGTTTCACTGGGGGGTTTGGTGAATTCCTGGATGATGCTGAAAAGGTCTTTGGAGTTGCCGGCGTTGGTGAGGATTTTGTTGTGGATGAAGGTTCTTTTGGTGGTTCTGATGCGTTGGTGGTATTCAGTCATGGCGTTTTTGTAGGAGGAGTGGTTCTCGGGCATCTTGTTGTTTCTCCAGTTCTTCTCGAGGTGTCTGCAGGTGAGTCCGACTTCTTGGAGGCCGGCGGTGAACCAGGTGGCTTTCCTGTTGGAGTTGCGTAGTGGGGCGAGCTTGTCTGCACAGCTGGAGATCCAAGTGTGCAGTTCCCTGGCTGCAAGGTTGGCTTCGGTAGTGTCGGTGGGGGTGTTGCGGTTGAGGGTGGAGTTGAGCTCTTCCAGTTTCTTTGTGGAGGGCGCTGAGCAGTTTGGGCAGCTTATGTTCATTGATAAGGAAGTGCACGCAGTGGTGGTCGGTCCACAGCAGTTGCGTGGTGTGGCTGAAGTGGGTTCTGTTCCCCCCTGCGAAGATGAGGTTGAGGGTGTGCCCTGCTTTGTGGATGGGCGTGGTGACGAGTTGTTTCAGTCCAATGTTGGTGAGGTTGTCGAGGAGGGTGGTGGCGTTGTGGTCGCTGGGGTTGTCCAGGTGGAAGTTCAGGTCTCCGATGAGTATGTAGTCCATGGAGGTGATGGCGTGGGGGGCGATGAGGTCGGTAATGGTGGAGGCTAAAGGGGCGCGGGGCTGGGGGGTCTGTAGGCGAGGGTGCTGCCGAGCGTGGAGTTGGGGCCAGTCTGTATCTGGAAGTGCAGGTGTTCGGTGGCGGCGAACTCGTCGCTAGAGTTGGAGAGGCGGAGGGAGTTTTGTGTGCGATGGTGAGCACTCCTCCCGGGTGGTTGGGGCAGTCCTTCCTCTGGATCTTGTATCCATCCGGGATAGCGGTGGCGATGTCAGGGGCGGAGGAGGCATTGGTCCATGTTTCCATAAAGAAGGCGACATCTGATAAGGAAGTGCACGCAGTGGTGGTCGGTCCACAGCAGTTGCGTGGTGTGGCTGAAGTGGGTTCTGTTCCCCCCTGCGAAGATGAGGTTGAGGGTGTGCCCTGCTTTGTGGATGGGCGTGGTGACGAGTTGTTTCAGTCCAATGTTGGCGAGGTTGTCGAGGAGGGTGGTGGCGTTGTGGTCGCTGGGGTTGTCCAGGTGGAAGTTCAGGTCTCCGATGAGTATGTAGTCCATGGAGGTGATGGCATGGGGGGCGATGAGGTCGGTAATGGTGGAGGCTAAAGGGGCGCGGGGCTGGGGGGTCTGTAGGCGAGGGTGCTGCCGAGCGTGGAGTTGGGGCCAGTCTGTATCTGGAAGTGCAAGTGTTCGGTGGCGGCGAACTCGTCGCTAGAGTTGGAGAGGCGGAGGGAGTTTTGTGTGCGATGGTGAGCACTCCTCCCGGGTGGTTGGGGCAGTCCTTCCTCTGGATCTTGTATCCATCCGGGATAGCGGTGGCGATGTCAGGGGCGGAGGAGGCATTGGTCCATGTTTCCATAAAGTAGGGTGAGTGGGTGTCGAGGAAGTTCCAGATCTCTACGGCGTGTCTGTGCAAGGAGGGCACGTTGAGGAGGATGCACTTCATGGCGTCGGCGGTGTTGGCGGCGGGAGCAGTGGTGAAGATCTGGCGGCAGTGGCGGCAGGAGATCGGGCCGTGGGTTGTGTTCCAGGTGGACTGCTTGCAGTTGTTGTTTCTAACAGGGTTGAGTGCGAGGAGGGTGGCTGCGTCGTAGCGGTGGATGGTCGGAGATCCAGGGTCCCTGACGCTGGTCGCGGTTGGGTCGTGGATGGGCGCAGACGGGCTTGCCTTTGGCGCGTCTTCGGCGCTCCAGCGGCACGCCCACTGTGCGCGGCTGCCATTATATAGGAGAAGGGGGAGGAAAGTGCAGCTGGGAGGCGGGCGCGGGAGGACTGGAGGGGGTAGGGGCCGCGGAGGCAGTAGCGGCGAAAGAACGGGCGGGGAAAAAACAATCAGGCAATACAAATATGAGCAATACAATATGAGCAAGAAAACAATTTAAGGAAAGACAAAAAACAATTTAAGGAAAGACAAAAAACAATTTAAGGAAAGACAAAAAACAATTTAAGGTAAGACAAAAAGCTATTTAAGGAGAGGCAAAAAACAGGTTAAGGCAAGACAATATGCGGGCGGGCAGGGACACAGGAACACGGCAACTGCTCCGCTCAAGGAGGCAGGGAACAAGGGCAGACAGCAGCCTTGAACCACTACCTGTCTCTGAGGTGGCGGGGCACCAGCGGCGAAGGCTCAGTCAGCGGAGCTGCACGGGCGGGGAGCTGGGTCTCTGGCCAGGAGGTCAGTGGTCCCGCTCTGTCGTCCGCACAGCGGCCGCTATTTTTTAGGAGAAGGAGGAGGGCAGTGCAGCTGGGAGGCGGGCGCGGGAGCACTGGAGGGGGGAGGGGCCGCGGGGGCAGTAGCGGCAAAAAAACGGGCGGGAAAAAAACAATCAGGCAATACAAATATGAGCAATATCATATGAGCAAGAAAACAATTTAAGGAAAGACAAAAAACAATTTAAGGACAGACAAAAAGCTATTTAAGGAGAGACAAAAAACAGGTTAAGGCAAGACAATATGTGGGTGGGCAGGGACACAGGAACATTGCAACTGCTCTGCTCGAGGAGGCAGGGAACAAGGGCAGACAGCAGCCTCGAACCACTACCTGTCTCAGAGGAGGACGGGGCACCAGCGACGAAGGCTCAGTCAGCGGAGCTGCACGGGTGGGAGCTGGGTCTCTGGCCAGGAGGTCAGAGGTCCTGCTAGGTCGTCTGCACAGCGGCCGCCATTATATAGGAGAAGGGGGAGGTAAGTGCAGCTGGGAGGCGGGCGCAGGAGGACTGGAGGGGCGAGGGGTTGCGGGGACAGTAGAGGCGAAAGAACAAGCGGGAAAAAAACAATCAGGCAATACAAATATGAGCAATATCATATGAGCAAGAAAACAATTTAAGGAAAGACAAAAAACAATTTAAGGAAAGACAAAAAGCTATTTAAGGAGAGACCAAAAACAGGTTAAGGCAAGACAATATGCGGGCGGGCAGGGACACAGGAACACGGCAACTGCTCTGCTCGAGGAGGCAGGGAACAAGGGCAGACAGCAGCCTCGAACCACTACCTGTCTCTGCTGTGTAACTTTACTTTCATAGTCTTTAGCTTTCCCACACCATGAAACAATGAAGGAAATTGACTTACTATTTTGTGATGTGCATTCATATTGTAATTCACATAAATCAGTCTCATATCAGCAGCCGTACTGAAACTGAGCAGACAGGCACTTGCCGCTGTACCTTGAAGCACATGGATGGGTGCTTGCACCTTTGTGCTCTTATATTGTTAATATCACTTCAAAGGAACCATGACTCTTTATGGGATTCGATGCAGTCCAAGTATACACTTTGGTTTTCAATGGCGTAAGTATAGGAAATAGAGACAATTCATTGTATTTCTCTTCAGGCATTATGTTTATCGATGCACCACTGTTAATGATGAAAGGTATCAAGCAGTCATTTATTTTCAATGCAATATTTGGACAATGTTTGTATGACTATTGTCCTTTGGCATGTCGACTTTTCTTTGACTGACGTTTTTCCTCTCAAGCAGCCAGTCTGACATGAGCACGTTACTCTGATGTAAACATTGACATGGCAAAACCGTCTTCCTCACTTTCACTTAATATTGAGGCAGACAAAATGTTTGATGATGATTTAGATGACAATCGACTTCATTCAGTGTCAATTTGCCCCAATTGATGGCACCGCTTGCCCTTTTTGGGGTGCGTCGAACGTTGCCTCTGGAATGGTCTGGTGGCCATTTTGTCTTTGCGCCGTGATGCACTTGCTTTTCCTTTGCTTTACAAACCATCACAAAATGGTTCTCTTTCCCACAGCCTTTACCTATCTGCCCAATGGCAGGACATTAACCTTTGTGTGAAAATCAAAATCAACATCTAAAACATAACTTCTTTTTACTTGTAGACAGCACTTTGGGTCCTTCAGTATTTTGTTTTGGCTTATGTTTTATGCTCATGACTGATTCCCCCTGGGCACCTCTGGCCTCCATGTCAGCACCTTGTCTTTTAGCATGCTCCTCAGCTCTTTCAACTATCAACACTCGCTCCAGACTAAGAGTTTCTCTCAGCATTCGTCGTCTGAATGAATCTAACAAGCATCCATCAATAACTCTAAGCCTCATAGCCTCTTCATCATTAAATTAATTGAACTTACAGTGTTTGATGGGCGTATCAAGTCTCTCAACAAATTAATCAATGGTTTCAACAACTTTTTGGCATTCTTGACTGAAATATATCTTTCCTTATCAACATTTGGTTCTGGAATGAACTTTAGATTCAGCATTTCTTTATTCTGACAATATGTAATTTCTTTGTCAATTTGCTGCCTTGTCTTTATGACTTCTTTCACACCTTCACCAGCAACATCATCAGTCTCTTCTAGTGCACCAATGAAATCATCAAATGTCTATATCAATGCAGACCATGGATCCCCTATATTTTGGTTTTGTAGGTATCGTAAGGTGTTGATGGTTTCAAAAAGGTGGCAGCATGGTAACTAATCATGGGAGTAGCTGACCTTGAGGGTGGAGCTCTTTCTGCTCCTGTCGGATGTTCATTTGAGGCTGCGTCATTCGTTCTATTTCTGAAGCCTTGCAATGGACCAGCCTCAGAGTCATCATGGACAATCAGGCAAGCGATGACTTTCTCCCCGGTCTCCATCAGAGTCTTTAACTCACTGGAGACCTCTGGAGTTGTTCTAAGCCATCACCTGGCAGCTTTGGTGGTGGGCAACATCAGGTATCGGACAACTCAGTAAGCACAACCCTGTGCTCCTTCTTGGGTTTCCTGACCAGGTACTGATGTCGTAAAGCTCCACTTATCGAGGCTGTGGCAAGTACAATGGTAACATACTTCTTTTTTTACTTAAGCTGTCTGCTCACACTTCTTTCTGTATCATTATGTGACCACCTTTTGCAATAGCATTCCGTATAATGTACAACTTTATCCTGCGTGACAGCGTGGTACCTTTATATACAGCTTGACCAGCAGGTTCTTGACCATCGATGTGTAAACTCTTTGCAATGCTTCCATTGTCTTCATATGCTTTGCAGTGGCTGGAGTTGCACTTTTACTCCAAGCGCATGAAGTGTTGATTCCGTTCTTTGACAGCGACAAACGTGGCATGCACAAGCAGTTTGCTAGGACCACTACAAACTTTCTGGCAGAGCATGGTCGTACTTCATGTTACTTATCCCCTATCTCGTCTCCATTTGTAGCGTCTTCCTAGACGGGATACCTACCAATGACCACACCTCACATGGAGCTTAGTATATCAAATCTTTATTATGCTGCGTGTAACTGTGAACTCAACATTCTAAAAAAAGCTTTAATGGCATCACGCTCTGAACGACGTCACAGCTCAACGGAGTCCATCAGGAACCAAACTGTCATAAAATAGAGCAAGACACTGCAAGTATGAGAAAGAAGAAGTTGAGTATCTTTGGTTAGAATGAATGTCTGGCCTTTTATGAATCCAAAGAAGGCAATTACATTCTGCATTGTGCATCTCCTGCAAATGTTAAACAGACTCATACTTTCCTTGGATTTACAAACATTTATTCTCAATTCACCAAGAGTTTTGCAGAGATAACTTATGTCATTACTCAAATGTATAAAAAGGTGAATATGAAGAAATGTTTTGCTTGGATGATCAAGCTGAAAAACCTTCCAGTATATTTAAACAAACGCTTGTTTAAGCAACAATTCTTCATCATGATGATACTTCAATGGAGTTTATTTTTTGAAACACAGACTCTGAAAGACCCATTAGATCAGCTTTATTACAAGAGGAGGAAGATGTTAGACATGAACATCTGTCTTTTATCTTTCTCCTGTTCTGTGAGAAGATATGCCAAAGAGCCCCACGGCTTTCTCAAACTTCTACCTCAGGTCTGTGATAATACCACTATGAGAGAATGAGCAAGGGGAAAATGGGCAAGGGGGAAGTGAAACAGTCAGTGACAGCAGTTTCATTTTGGTGTTTTTGGTCTTAAGACAATTGTCAGCATCACTTGCCTATTGTACATCACTGTAAATTCATTGGAGAATACGAGTAAGTAAAGTTTTGATTTCTCTTACCACCCTTCCTAGCTGTGAATGTAGAAATAAATGTTCAGCGTGACCTGGAGAAGATGCGGCAGCAATGATAGTAAAAAACAAACTTTCAACATGTCACTTTTGAGTCACCAATTGGAGTGGTCTGGTTTCATTATGTATTGCCCCTACAGTGTGAGTTGATCTGCCTATTCATTTAGTAGTTTCTGGTTTTTGCTCATTTTGTGTGGCGATTTGTATTTGTCTCTGAATGGTTTCCACCAAGAAGCAAATTGAGGCAACTGAATTAATCACAGCAAACAATTCACGAGGCCCTTTTGTAATTGATATCAGTTTTGGCAAACGGTGGTGGATTATTTAAAACACAGACTATTATGTATTAGCCACACCCCACTTACGTCTGTCATCTAAGATTGAGCGGTTGTGTTTCCTGGTAATAACTAATAAGGTACATATGTACATAATTACCCTTCTTGCCTTTCATTACTTATTAAGAGGATTTTGTAGATTCCCTAATTGTATTGACTCCTCGGTTGTTCTTGTTTCGAAAGCCCCTAAAATGCTGGAACTCTAATTGTGTCTTTCCTCATGTCAATTTTTCTGTTGTGCATTAAGAGGTTGATTAATGCTGCTGAGGTAGTGGGAATAGTCACAAACAAAACCTGGGTGTCTAAGGTCTTGTGGTACTTGATAAAATGCAGATGGGTTGTTTCATCTCTCCAATCGCTTCCACTACTAATTCCTGGAACTCATGATGTAAGGTATCAATTTGCAATCACCAAGCCTAAGTGGGGAGCCTACAAAATCTGTCTTTTACGAACTAAGGGGCCCATTACGATACCCGGCGTAAATAAATCCGCCAGGCATGGAAGCGGCAAAAATCCGCCCGCACACACCGCCTGAACACCGACCACGCCATTATGAGTACACAAACCGAAAACCGCCATCGGCGGAAAAATCACACAAAATACCGCCCGCCATCGTCCGAGTCGGAGTCAAACCGCCCGCCACGGACGGAAACACGCACGACAACACAAAACCGCCCGCCCACACGGCCGACACACCGCACGTGAAATTACGATCGCACCGCCATGAGCGCGGAAAAACAACAAATATACCGCCCGCCAGCGCAAACAACGCCGATGAGAATCGACACGGCAGAAGCCATGGCGCCAACGTACCTGCACAGAAACCATCCGCACACAAAACCAATAGCACACAACATGGCCAATAAGTCCACACAGCAAGGCACGCACAAATACACAAGCACAGTACACATCCCGAAAACACCCCCGGACAAACAAAAAATACAAAGGCCAGAACCCCAGACACAACACACCTGAAAACAGCAGACCATGAGGACACACCCACATAGGTGAGTACAAAAGCAGCACTCCCACAGACCACAACCCCTTGCTACATTGCAAACCAGAGAGGAGAGGAGAGGACACAGTGACACAGCAAGGACAGCAGCACACCACAGAAACGCACACATCACAACCACCACCACCACCACCACCACCACCAAACACCGGCACCACAAACCCCCTGCACATTACACAACACACACCGCACCAGCACCACAAACACCATGGCACCACAAAGGATGCCCAAGTTCACGCCCATGGAGCTGACGGTCATGGTCGACGAGATCATCAAGGTGTACCCACAAATCTATGGGAACATGGTCCAGCACACACCACTAGCCACCAGAAACAGAATGTGGAACCGGATCGTAGACCAGGTCAATGCAGTCGGGACCCTGCCCAGGAACAGAGTCGAGATAAACAAACGTTGGAATGACGTAAAGAGCCTGGTCAAGAAGAAGGAGGGCAAAAACAGAGAGCTGGCTGCCGTCACTGGCGGAGGGAATCCCGCGCTCTTTAAGACCTTCAAAGCGTGGGAGGAGAAGGTGCGAGTCGTAATACATCCGGAGATCCTCGCCGGATTAGCAGGGGGAGTGGAGGCTGGTAAGTACAAACTAATGTATACCAGCACACCGCTATGTACTCACATGCGCAACTACCATGCCACAGCTCCCAGGGACAAACACCCCCATGTCCAGCACACAATACACAACACATCACACACACATGCAACAGACACTACCACACACAGCCCAAACCGAACAACTGTAAGATGCGTGGGGACATGTGTACACTAAGCCAGCCACGAAACCACCAACAGGTCCCCAAATATGCCAGAAGCGCCACAACGAGCACCCACCACACCCATGTGTCCGCCACAGCTGCACTAACCGACAAGTAACAGGTAAGTGGCAGGAACACAAAGTGCAGTGGGTGGGACGGTGGACAGCCCAAGTACAACACACACCAGGCCCCAGTCCCACAGCACAGCAAGGAGGAGTATCCCCCACACCCCACAGCCACGTGTCAGCCACCGCAGTGCACAACGACAGCCGAAAGGCAGACATCACGGTCCACAGCAATCGGTGTCAGTGGGTGTACAGCCACCCCCACGACCCACTACACCCCCCACCCCCACAGACCTGCAACATGGAGCACCCCCGCTTAGAGCCATGTGGCATCCAGTACAGTGCACGCACGAACAACTTGCAGGTGGGAAACTGGACAGGGCTGGATTACTGGAGGCATGAGGACCATAACACCACCAACACATGGGACATGTCACGTAGCAGACGAACACGCAGCACCGCCCACCGTCACGAACAAGTGAACAATGTGCACACGGACATGAACAACAGACTCACACCCCACATGACCCATCACAAACATAGCAACACCCAAGGAGCCACGTCTGCATGCACAAGCCACACTGAATATAGTCCCACACGGCAGCCACTGTGCAACTCATCACACACAACCGAAACACCATTGAAGTCCTGTCCATGTAGCCCCCACTGCCTGTCAACCCCACACCCCACAACTACGCCTATGTAAGACAAACAACACTAGACGCAACAGAGCGGAACAACATAAATGCACACGAACACCACTGAACCCATCAAACACACAGACACACCATGCACATACAACATACCATCCATCCCATCCGTCAGCCCCAGTCTCATGAAAGGCATGTCATCCGCACAGCTGCCACACATACAGCAGTCACGCTAAGATACATGCCCATGACCAACCATGTGCCAGAAGTCAATTAAGCGCACGACACACTGTGAGCAACAACACACAACATGGGCCACCCCCCCCCCGAGCACTGCAGTGATGCACATGGCACAGGGCAGCACGCACACCAAGGAGATGGGACAACTGCAATACGTTAGCTGGCACACAACTATCACTCACTCATAATGATGCGTCCAATGCCATGTCCAGTAACCACAACAGACAGCAAATATGCAGGGCATGTCAGGCATGCACACACCTCAGACCATGCACTGTCATGCTGCCACAACACATGTCACGTTTGGCACCCATGGCTCACAGCATGTACCCCAAAAGCATATCCCCTCCCAAATGCGAATCTGGGGCATGGCCCCCATGTTGCCATATGCGTTCCTAAGCGTTCCATTTGAACCCCAAAAGCATATCCCCTCCCAAATGCGAATCTGGGGCATGGCCCCCATGTTGCCATATGCGTTCCTAAGCGTTCCATTTGAACCCCAAAAGCATATCCCCTCCCAAATGCGAATCTGGGGCATGGCCCCCATGTTGCCATATGCGTTCCTAAGCGTTCCATATGAACCCCAAAAGCAAAGTACAAACCAGACCCAGGATGGGCCAGGAGCCCGCATACACCAGAGTCACAATGAGTAGGGGCACAGCAACACACCCATCGGCATGGCCAATCCGTCCCATGCCACATGTGCACAGCACACAGTCCCATTGCCTAGCACACACAACTACAGATGCCACAGCCACACACTCGCCTCCGGGAAACCCATGTACGAGATTGCTCGAACTGCCAATGTCAGACGACTAATACATACTTCGCCAGGTGCAACACAATAACAAATCTCATTCTCTCCACAGGTGACGAACTGCTGGATGCTGGGGATGGAGACAGCAGCCAGCACAGCCAGCCTACAAGCCCCCAACGAGGACACACGGATCTGGAGGATCTGTCCTCCTCTTCAGACACGGACCACCAAGCTGGCCCATCTGGCGTGGCAGGGCCCAGCCGCTCCCCAGGACCCCTCCTACCCACCAACCCATCATCCAGGGATGCTGAACAGTCCCAGTCCCCTGCTGCCACTGTCGTTGCGGCCACACCCACGGTCATTGCGGCCACTACCACTGCCGCAACCGCCACCATCGCCGCACCGACCACCACCGCCTCCACCACCACCACGTCTTCGCTGGCACCAGCCCCAGCGCAGGTGGTGGCCCGGCCGACTGGATCCACCCTGGGAGCCACAGCGAGGACCGTGGTGTGCAATGTGGCTAGTGGGCAGGCCGGTGGCAGCAGGACTGGTAGGAGGAGCAGGGTCAGGGAAACGCCAGCCTCCCTGGGAGCCATGCCCTGCCTCAAATGGCCAGAGTCCTTGGGGCCTATGAAGAGGCCCAAGGACAATGGGCCAGGTCTGCTACTGACACGCGGGAGGTGCTGGGGGTGCTGAGGTCCATGGACGCCCATATGGGCCAATTCGTGTCCCGTATGGACCAACTCGTGGACCTCATGGGCCAGCTGGTGGTGGCGGTGGGGTCACAGGCAAGGCCAGCAACACCACCTCCGCCACCACCTGCTAGGGCGCAGGCTCGGACAGCAGTGTCCACTTCCCTGCGTCCACAGCCAGTGAGCACACCTCACCCACCACCAGCAGGTCGCCACCACACACCCCCTCCCAAATGTGGAAGGGGCCGTCCGAAGAGGAAACAGATCTCCCGGGAGGACTTCGCACGCTCCAGTCGCAAGTGAGGCAGCCAGCCAGCCTTCCGCCAGCCTTCCTTGACCAGCCACTGCATTGACTTGCTCTACGATCCCACTCCACACAGCCAGCTGGATGGCATGTGTGTATTGGACTATGGACATAGAACCAGTGGGTACACCCTGATCATCACGCAGCCATGACCGACAGCTCATTGTCACTGCACGCACCACTTTTGTTATCACCTTACACACAATCACATGTCACAGTTTGTAATAAATGCACCTTATTCACTAACTGCTGTTTGTGCCCTGTGTTTTATTTGTACGGAATACAACGGCCACCTTGGGCGGAAAGGCACCTGATGCGTGGCATGGCAATGGAATCCGGAGGGCCTGTAGGGACCTAGGGGTGGGAGACAGAACAGGAGCACATTCAATGAGTGTGTCACACACCCATCACACAGTACATGTCAACAACTACAAGCAATGTACACACATCGCACAGAGCAATAGGGCACAATGCCACAGTCACCAACAGTGGCATACTACCCTGGCCATGGAGCGTTGACACACTGCACGCAGTGAACATACGGCCACCCTGACACAGCACACACACACCTGCACAGATACAGCCACATCATCCGTCGTACATGGACACTCACCGTCAAGTGAAGTAGCGGGCGATGAGCTGCTGGCGCACATTCCCAGCTTCCTCCTCTCCGCTGTCCACCTCACTCGAGCTGTCCTGGTCTGCGGGCTGGGGCCCTGGTTGATCTCCGTCATCCACAATGAGGGGGATCTGCTTCCGAATGGCCAGATTGTGCAGCATGCAGCACGCCACCACTATCTGGCACACCTTCTGTGGGGAGTACGCCAGTGCACCCTCGGTGCGGTCCAGGCACCTGAACCTGGACTTGAGGAGGCCAAAGGTACGCTCGACCACACGTCTGGTCCTCCCATGTGCCTCATTGTACCGATCGTCTGCTGGGGTGCGAGGATTCCTCAATGGACTGAGCAGCCATGCCCCATTCGGATACGCAGAGTCACCTGGGTGTGAGGGACACAGAGAACCGTTGCAATTCCAACTGGACAGGGGACAGCATCGCACAACCAGCACGCTACACCACTCCACATACTCACCGACAATACAGGCATGATCCTGTTGCAGATTGGCCATCAGTCGTGGCAAGATGCTGTTGCGCATTATGTGTGCGTCATGGGCCGAGCCTGGAAACTTGGCACACACGTGGGTGATCACCATGTCCGCAAGGCACACCACTTGCACATTCAGGGAGTGCGTGTGCTTCCTGTTGCGGTACAGGTGCTCAGTGGCCTGTGGTGGAACAAGGCCAACATGAGTGCAGTCAATGGCTCCCACGACGTGTGGGATTCTGCCAAGGGCATAGAATGCACCCTTCACTGCCGCCAATTCACGAGCCCTGGGGAATCTGATGTACCTGTTCCGGTACAGCATCATGGCTGCCAGTACATCCCTCAGCACCTTGCTGAACATGGGCTGGGACATCCCTCCTCCACTGCCCACTGTGTGCTGGAATGACCCAGTGGCGAAGAAATGCATGGCGGCCATCACCTTAGCCGTGGGGGTGACAGCAGTCGGATACACCCTGCGGGGACGGAGATGGGGCTCTAACATGGCACACAGTCGATGCAGAGTTGGCCTGTCCAGCCGAAACTTCCTGATTACCTCTGTATCGTCCATGTCCGCCAGCAATTGGTATGGGCGGTCAATGTTCGGTCTCCGCCTGGGTTAAATGGCAGAGGACACATGTCAAAGCAACACGGCACATAGCAATTTCGCATACACATCACTGACATGACTGAGCAAGCACATGAGCCACATCCCAGCTGTCAAGCTGGGACGGCACGGCCACAATACACTTACACAGGTCTCCCAACAATGGCAATGGCAAGTGAGACATACCACTGCCATGTGCATGCACATGGGGATCTAGGCCCCAATGACTTGCGGGGCGTGCTGATGGGGACTGACTGCATATTCGTCAAGCGGCAACGCCACGGCAACATGAGTGTCTGCTGAGCATGGAACTGCTTCCGAGGCTGGATGAGTATGGCACACGATGACGACGATGTGGGCACGGGCTGAGCGGCCAATACAAGTGGGACCTGTGGCACGAGGGGATATGAGACAGTAGTAGGTGTCAGCACTGCACCCTATGTACAGCACTGTACGGATCACAGCTCCCGAAACATTGACTGGTGTCCACATTGACAGCCCCATGCCAAGACGGCTGTGTGCTTGCAGTCACACGTCACAGGTGAGAGGTTACATTGCACGTGCCAGGTGGCAGACGTACATAGTGGGAGCTGGCATGTGTGTGCATGTGTCTCCTGTTCAGGATCCACCAGATGGGCGCTGACTCTGTACTGACCATTGGACACAGCATGTTCCGTGGAAGGCTTGTGTGTGTGGGATGGTGGCACTGGATGTGCCTCCGTTGGGTGGGGGGCCATGCACAGGGCGGGTACGTCGATGATTGCGCATTGTTGGTCACGGTGGGTGCACCAACTAAGATGTGTTGCCCTGTGTTCAATTCCTATGTCCGCATGATGATGGACTGTGGATGTGGGCAGACTACACATTGGTCGATGTGCTGTCTATATGCATGTGCCTTCACACCAGGCACAGCTGCCCCTGCACATGTGACCCCTGCTGGACTCGCTGCTGGGTCTGTGGAGCTGATGCACCTTCTGCGCGTGGGGCAGGCAGCTCTCCTCACTTCCCTCATTGCGCATGTCATGTCTTTGCCGCAGGTGACATGGATCATGGAGGGCCCACATGTACGCGTGGGTAGGCTACACATGATTGTTCACTGGTCGCCACCCCCAGTCAGTGTTTCGAATGGGAAGGTTGTCGTGCTGGTGGTATGTTCGATGTGGCGGATGGGCGGGCCTAGGTGCGGGCTTACATTCCGGACATGGGGGGTAGTTGGATTGGCGACTAGTTGCAGTACACACGGGACACGTCTCTTCCTTTCCACATCTGGGTCATCCCTTGTACTAACTGACAGTGATACAGTCATCTTCGCCCCAGCCCTCATGTCCTCCCCTCGCCCCCCAATATGCATGCTCACCTGCGAGGCTAGCGCTTGCACAGGCAGCCCCAAGCTCGCACCAGAGAGGGCAAGGAGTGTATGTGTGGGTCCAGTTGCACGAGTGGGCTGTCTCAGGGTATGATGTGTGGCGGGACGCCGTCCACCTGCGTGGTGCCCCAAATGGAGACCCGGCCTGCATGGACTATGCATCACAGTCTTCGCCTTCCGGATCCGCCACCTGCGACACCCAGTGGCTGTGGCTGCCCTTGCGGCCAGGCCGCGTCCGTCTGTGGCTGATGGCCCACACATTCACTCTTTGGCCTCTCTGGGGAGGGCTCGGGGTGGTGGCGCACGCGCTTGCACTTAGTCGCAATGGCATGTGGCGTGGTTGGTATGATGGGCAATGGATGGGATGGTGCGAGCCACCTCCCGTGACGTCAGTGCTGCTCGTGCTGTGGTGCGTCCCCCTACACTTCCATTTGACTTGTGCCATGCTAGACGTTGAGGTTCTATTGCCTGCGTGATATGACCAGGAGGAGCGCGAGGAGACCTCTCACACACCATGCTCCACTGCCATCCCGTGCCCTGTATCGCCTGTGCGGATTGACTATGTTGGGGTTACACCTGGTCGACTGGGGCTGTGTGTGCCTTGTCAAGGGGCATGGCGGGCGCACAACAGGATCCAGCTTGTCCACAGAGGGTGGGCTGAGGTGCGCCTGGTACCGCTTTGTACGTGTGCCCGGCTGCTGTGCACACACGTGTTCACTCCCCCCGACAGGTGTCCTCTCACAATGCCCAGGGAAGCGGTGGTGTACTGTTCATGACCCCTCCCAACACGGCGTGCTCCAACTTGGCATGTGCGCATCTACCCGTCGCACCCACCCACCTGAGCACTGCGTCCATACGACTTCACACGACACATGTGTGTCTTCCACAGTAGTGCTACTCATTTGCGTTGACATCCAATACCAGTGGACTACATGGTCATGTCACGACTGCCGTGTACTTCACATACTCTCATCCTCTCTCATTCGTACTTGTGAAATGAGTCAGCGGAGACAGTTCTGGTTTCAAACATTATATTGAGTCTTCTGTCCTCTGTGATGCAGTATAGTGGACACTACTGGCAGCGGAATACATGTTGAGGATATACTGAGCATGATAACAAATGGGATAGGGTGTGGGGTTACATCTGCTTGGCCAAGGCTGTGCTAATGTACATTTACGTATAGCTGCGGAGCTGCGGACTTTGACACAGACGGTATACATGTAGCCTACCAGACCGCTTGGCATCATGGGCACAGTCCATCTCAGTTCCATGTGACAGGTTTGCTGCGGTTGTTCCTCATGCACGCGTGCATGTGAGATGACATCAGGGCATGTGCTTGCGTGCATGCAGCGGCGTGCCACTTGTTGTTGCACTGTGGTGGTTACTGGACATGTCACAGTCACTGGGGTCGTGTTGTTGTTGCATGCACTTGTCGTCCATGCAAAGGTCCTGGTATGGGATTCCCGGGGCGGGGGTGGGAGGGGTGCAGCACCCACAGACTCCAGGCGACCTATTCATGTCCACTGAGCGGTGTGTGTGTCCATGTGCGCTGGATCCATGTCGTGTCCTGGTTGTTCGTGCAGTTCCGTCCATGTGGGTGCGATGCACAGAGCCCATGCCACTGCCTCCCACGATGCATGCGGTGTTCCTGGATGTGATGGGGAACAGTGTGCATGTCCCGGTCATATCCGATGTCATGGCGATGTCGTTGATGGTGTGGTTACAGTTGCCGGTCGTTTGGTATGGCTGTTGTGGTGGTGACTGGCCAGATCCGTGCGGAAGCTGAGCATGGGTGCGGGGTTGGACTTCATAGGTCACTCGGGAACCTGCGTTGTGGTCCGACGTATTTACAGGTTGTCAGGTATGCGATGCCGTCCAGCAGGGCTTCCATGTCATTGGTGGTGTACATGTTTGCCAGCCAATGAAGCGGATGGTGGCTGTCAAGGTGTTGTTCGTAGGTTGTCCCTTGGAGGACCATGATGGGGCATGCTGGGTGACATTCGATGTAGCTGTTCTCGATGATCCGTCGTGTGGAGGCACAGTGGTTCCATTTCAGTGCGCGTGCGATGTTGGCCACATACGCCATGCCCCCATAGGCAGAGCAGGCCCTGTCGTGTGCATCCAGAGGGAGGAGTAGTGGTAGCAGGTCCGCCTTCAGACATGCCGGGTTGGAGAGGCATATCTCGACGGGATGCTGGTAGGGACACCTCCGACAGTAGAAGACGGGCATGACGCAGCTGAACAATGTGATGCGGTAAGTCAGTCGGTAACTTACGTTCAGCAGGGACAGGAGATCGCATCCCAATGTATGTATCGTGTTGGTTTGGTACAGCTTGAGCTGTTCGGCGTAGTTGGGTAGGTGTGTTGCGGTTGCCATTTCGCAGCGGTTCGTAGAGGTGGCGTGCTCCGGCTGTGTGTGCAGTCTGCAATGTGCACGCTCCGGTGTTGCTGTGAGCTCTGTGTAGTCGTGGGGAGACAGGACTTGTGTTCTGTTGGCTTGTTTGGAGGACACGGGCCCTCTTCCCACATGCTTCTCAGACAGTTCAAGGTCAGTGCTGTGTGACTCCTTCCAATTAACTTGCATGTGGCCGACATGGGGGAGTGTTTTCTTCTTTCTTCCCCGTCCGTTGTGTGCTTCTGTGATATGCGCTATCTGCCCTGTGGTCGGTCTCCTCGGCATGCCTGTGTTGGTCTATTCTTGGACAATGGCTGTATTCACCGGCTTCTGTCATAGGGCTGTGGTTTCGGTGTTGGAATGGAAGGTCATTCAGTGCTGTCTGCTCTCCCTTGTGTGGGCGGCAGGCTGCCTTTCCGCTCTGCGTTGGGCCTTGTGTGTGGATGTAATTCTTGGGCCACCTGTTGTCGGTCCCCGGGCTC
Organism: Calotriton arnoldi; assembly: GCA_963921515.1. Taxonomy (NCBI): domain Eukaryota; kingdom Metazoa; phylum Chordata; class Amphibia; order Caudata; family Salamandridae; genus Calotriton; species Calotriton arnoldi. The sequence goes on from CAWUFW010011738.1 coordinate 267,860, forward strand.
TTTGGTGTTCCGTTTCATGTGTCTTGTTCATATGTGCAGGGTGGTATGGGTTTTTCAGTGTGGTACTGGCGTTCCTCTTCCCGAAGGGGCCCTGCTTCTCCTAGTTGGTGTTGCCGCCGCTGTGTGCTACGCCATGTTTGTTACACTGGGGTGTGTCCTGCAGTTGCGTGTCTTCACTGACATGTGTGCGTCGTTTGTGTGGCGTTGGGTGTTGTCCGTGAATTGGGCGTTGGGGACATGTCTGTGGCCGGCCTGTCACGTGTCATGTGCGTTCGGGGTGGGGCTGATGTGTGTGCTGCTTGGTTGTGTCCCTGTGTCTGTGTGCGACGCATGCATGGCGCTGCGGTTGGCCTCTGCGTTGTGCGCATGTGTGGCGGCGTCATCGGCGCTTTGGGGCCGTGACGGGGTGGTTGGTTCCTAGTCCCAGGTGGTGTGTACACATGTGTTCTGCGATGTTACGATTTGGCCTGTGTGTCATATGTGGATGCGATGGTGGATGTGTAGTGTACACGCGCTGGTGGGGGTTGTCCGCTTTTTCCGCCCTTGCACTGTGTGCGCTGTTTGCGTGCACTTGTTGTGTGTGTGCCTACCTGCGTCTCCGCGGTACGTTGCGTCCTTGGTGGTGCATCAGCAGAAGCATGGGAAGGGCCTGCAGTGCTGGATTCATGCCCGGGGTGCCGCTTCTTCATTGTCCGTGCTCTGCGTCTGTGTTTCCGCCTCTCTTTCACGTGCGGTGTCTCTTTGCCGTGGGAGCCGTTTGTTTGCGGCATCGTAATTTATGCGCCGGGCGGGACGTGTTTCGTCCGGACGGTGTGTGTCAGTTGTGCTGCGCCGCTACGTGTGCGGGCGCACTTTGATGGCGGACGGTGTTGCTGGCTTGCCGGGCGGTGTTTGGCCTGCTTTTCGCATCATAATTGGGCGGGCGTGTGGACTGCTGCGTGCCGGCGGTAACTGGTGGTTTCTGCATCCGCCAGCACGGCGGTTGTGCTTCCGCCCGCCATCGTAATGGGCCCCTAAGGGGCATATTATCAAGCAACGGCGTTAAAATTATCGCCGCTTTAGCGGCAGAAAACTGCCGCTAAAGCGGCGATAATGGGCTTGATAATATGCCCTGGAGAATTCCAATAGAAGCCCATGTTCTGGTGTCAACATGGGCTTCTATTGGAATTCTCAAGTTCATATTATCAAGCCCATTATCGCCGCTTTAGCGGCAGTTTTCTGCCGCTAAAGCGGCGATAATTATAACGCCGTTCTTGATAATATGCTTAAGAGGCATATTAGCAAGACCGGCGGTAAAATTATCGCCGCTTTAGCGGCAGGAAACTGCCGCTAAAGCGGCGATAATGGTCTTGCTAATATGCGTTATAGAATTCCAATAGAAGCCCAGGTTAGATGTGCAGGACATCTAACATGGGCTTCTATTGGAATTCTATAACGCATATTAGCAAGCCCATTATCGCCGGTCTTGCTAATATGCCCCTAAATCCTTTTATTAAGTAATAAACTTTCCAAAATTAGAGAACCATACACTCTGATTAAGTGTGAGTGGTGTGTTCCATGCCATGGCATTCTTCGTTATGTAAGATAGCACAAAGCTATATTCACCATATCATTCAAAAACTGTTGGGGTTTGCTATGTTTGGGGGACGCAACACCCATGTTGGCAACTCATGTAGGGATGTTTAAATGGTGGATCCCGCTACTGTTATTGACTTGGTTACGGCCGGGACGTCATGAAGGAAGGTAATATAAATGGCCCCGGACGGAGCTCGTGGTTTTTCTTCTGTGGCAAGTAAAATAACTCCCCCGGGTCTGTGTACTTCATTTTACTGCAACGCAGCCTAGCATAGCTGACTGACACTGCAACGCAACAACTGGCGATGAGGGGCGCCTTGCTCACTCATCCTCGAGATGCCCTTCCTGTCTGTGGTGACCTTCGCGCTCCTACCGGTGAGCCACGGAGCATCTCCTGCTGCTCTGCTGCCTCCGCTGTGGCCCGTTCCTGACTACGGAGCGTCTTCTGCTGCTCCGGGGCCTGTGCTGAAGCCTGTTCCTGGTGGCTCGCTGTCTCCGCGTGCCTGCACACTGTGGTGCACACACGCATCTCTATTCAGGTGGGACTGAGGAGATGTGCTCTCTCTCTCTCCTTTGGCCTCCTGAAAGCAGCGGTGTCTGCAAGGCCAATCCTCCACCAGCCATTCCTGCCTCTGAGGACTTCCAAAGAATGGGTGCCTGTCTTCAGCCCACAGTGCTGTTCCCCCTGCCTTGGTGGCCTTTTCCAGGCATTAAGTGCCTCCTCGCCTGTCGTTCAGCACAGCTTTCAGCTCCCTGGTGAGTCCTACAGACCAACTCTGCTGACACCGACCTGCACCAACAGAAGTCAGCTCATGTTCTCACTATGGGCACGCTTGCCCTGCACACAGTTTACGGGGCCTCACCTATTCACGCTTCATTGCCCTGAGGACGTGTGCCACGCTAACAGGCCATACCACTGCGTAATGGCGCCATCTCCAGCTTTCCTACGCCTATTTTTCTCCTCAGCTGCCCAGTCAGAAGCTGGCATCACCAGGACGTCTTCACCCAAGGTCAGTGGCTTGACCCCATGCTGTCTCCACTAGCCCTGCTGTTGTCCTCATTGTGGCCTCCGTACCTGCTCTGGAATGATTTGTGGTGGATGGGCCCCCACTCACTCAAGCGGTGAGATGGAAGGACTGGGTTGAGCAACTGGAGACCTCTTTTGCTGTAGTGGGCTTTAAAAACGATTGATGGCATCCCAAACTATTGCATTTGGGAGGGGCAGCCATCTATAAGCTGGGGAAGTCAGTTGTTGAGAGTAGCCCTCCCTTTACATACACTTTGTTAAAACAGGCGTTGACTGCCCACTTTGAGCCCTTTGTAAATCCCGACTATGAGAGGTTCTTCTTGCGCTAAGCCCGTCAGCTACCTGAAGAGTCCTTGGACATTGTTTATGCTCGCTTTAAAGCCTTAGCCAGCACCTGCACTTTGTCCAATGCTGATGATGAAATTCGAGCTCAATCTATCCAGGGTTGCTCCTTAGTCAAACTCAGAGAAAGCATTCTCCAAGTTTCAGGGATGTCCATGGCCGCACATGCTGATGATGGGTCACTACAAGGAACTCTCCAAAGTGCGCGCAGCACATATGGAAGCAGCTCTGCAACACTAGGTGAAGATGGAACCCGTCAATGTGGTGGGGGCAGTGAACACAGACAAAATGAAACTCCGTCCCAAATCTAACTCGACTCCCAAGACATGTTACAGATGTGGAGGGTCATATCCACAACAAGGACCTTGCCCTGCTCACAGAAAACGATGTTCGGCATTCACCAAGCCCAATCATTTTGCCAAAGTATGCTGTTCTTCCACATCCAAAAAGGGTCTGAAACCCAAAGCAGTCAAAGCAATGCAGTCTCCCACTATGCCGGTTGATGAAGAGGACATGGACGATGATGATGACCCTGAAGAAGCAGTTCATGTCATCTATGCCCTGCAACATGGTGGATATTCCTGGAGACGCATTCCCAAGTTCAACATCCTCTTGGTAGGCCATCAATTACCTGCATTAATTGACACAGGAGCTTAAAATAATTTGTTCAAAAAGAACAATTGATGTACAGAATGCTGAACAATGTCAGACATTCAGCCCAGTACAGAGATCTGGGCCTAAATCCATAGTTTTTTTGCTCCCATGCCATTCCAGTTTAAACCCAGCCATATGCAAATCAGTCTTGACCCTGTTCCCCATGGGAAGAGTCCAGCCCGAACTGCCAGGCCAGGTCCTCCCTGGTCCGGAAACAAGCATCCTGGGACCGGTTTCGGGGTAACACCCCTCATCAGCCAGGCTAGCTTGACTCCAGTGGCATGGAGAGCACGGGGCCCATGTCTGGGCATAACCGTCCTACTCGGAGTGACAAATGCAAAAAGAACAAATGAATGACAGAATGCTGAACAATGTCAGACATTCACCCCAGTACAGAGATCTGGACCTAAATCCATCATTTTTTTGCTCCCCATGCTATTTCAGTTTAAACCCAGTCATATGCAAATCAGTCTTGACCCTGTTCCCCATGGGAACAGTCTAGCCCAAACTGCCAGGCCAGGACCTCCCTGGACCGGAAACAAGCATCCTGGGACCGGTTTCGGGGTAACAGCCCTCATCAAATAATATGTTAGCACAAGATGTCCTAAAGACACTCCCTTTTCAACCGGTCCTACGCCCCACTTCCACCCGAGTTTTTGCATATGGATCATCCACACCACTCTCACTGGCAGGCATCTTCATGACTGAAATCGCACAGGAGTCTCACTTGACTTGTGCCAAGGTGTACATGACTAAAGGTGACTCTGGAATGCTGTTAAGCTGCTGGATGGTGGAGTGCCTTCAACTCATTGCTTTTGCTTTCAGGGTCCACTTAGTAAGTGTAGAGACCTGGTGGATGAGTTTGCAACTCTCTTTGAAGTAATAAGATGTCCAAAAACTGTCTCATGCACCTGCACATTGATGACTCTATTCAACCTGTTGCGCTGAAGCATCAGAGGGTAGCCTTTGATCTATGCCCCAAAGTAGGGGCTGAACTGAGGAAGTTAGAGCAAACGGACATCATTGAGAATGATTATGGCCCCACACCTTGGGAGTCCCCTATAGTGGTGGCACATAAACCTAAACAGCCAGGGGAGGTCAGAATCTGTGTTGATATGCGCCTGCCTAATCTGGCCATCCGACGTGAAAGACATCTCACACCCACTGTTGATTAAATCATGGCTGAAGCCAATGGCTCCAAGTGGTTCCCCAAAATGGACCTCCGTGTAGGTCCATCTTGACTATACACAGCGCTTTGATGCCCTCTGTGTACTTGTATGCACTTTATAAGTGTCATATCATGCTCCGTCCATCATCTCCTTGTGTTGGCTTTGTTCGCCCTAAGTTGGCAGGGTATGCCCAGACATGGGTCTCTCGCTCACTTTGCCACTGGATTCAAGCTAGCCTGGCTGATTAGTGGTGTTACCCCGAAACCGGTCCCAGGATGCTTGTTACCGGTCCAGGGAAGACCTGGCTTGGCAGTTTGGGCTGGACTGTTCCCGTGAGGCACAGGGTCAATACTGATTTGCATATAGCTGGGTCTGAACAGGGGTGGCGAAGTGAGCTAAAGAACGATGATGGATTCAACCCAGATCTGTGACTGAAGGTGAGTGTCTGAAAAGTTTCAGTGCTCCATCCATCATCTCCTTGTGTTTGCCTTGTTTGCCCTAAGTTGGCAGGGTATGCCCAGACATGGGTCCCTTGCTCACTTTGCCACTGGATTCAAGCTAGCCTGGCTGATGAGGGGGTGTTACCGCGAAACCGGTCCCAGGATGCTTGTTTCTGGTCCAGGGAAGACCTGGCTTGCAGTTCAGGCTGGACTGTTCCCATGAGGCACAGGGTCAAGACTGATTTGCATATAGCTGGGTCTGAACTGGGGTAGTGAAGTGAGCTAAAGAATGATGATGGATTCAACCCAGATCTGTGACTGGAGGTGAGTGTCTGAAAAGTTTCAGCGTTCGGTCCATCATCTCCTTGTGTTTCCTCGGCATAGGATACCAGCAGTTGATGCGTGCCCCAGAATCTAGAGCAAACACTACATTTTCCACCAATGTAGGTTTGCGGAGGTACAGACACCTCATGTTCGGGGTTTCGACTGCGGCAGAAGTATTTCAAGACACGATAAGGGGGTTTTGGCTGGCCTCAGAGGTGTCATAAATGTCAGTGATGACATTGTAGTCCATGCACCAACACTGGAGGAACATCTAGACCATCTAAGAGCCATATATTAATGACTAAAGGGCAATGGTCTTTCTCTACCCAAAGAGAAATGTGCATTCCTTCAGAAGGAGATAGCGTTTTTTGGACACTGGTTCTCGGACAAAGAGGTAATCCCAGATCCCGCAAAATCCCACGACATCCAATTAGCCGGTGCTCACCAGTGTCACAGCGGTATGCAGTTTTTTAGGGATGGTTACATATTGCGGGTGTTTCATCCCGAAACTGATAGCCATAACTGCCCAGCGTTGAGAACTGACTAAGGCCAATGCCACATGGAACTGAGGACCTACCCAGAAAGAGGCTTTTCGGGCATCCAAACAAGCTCTGTCCGCAGACACCACATTGGTTTATTTTGACACCAGCCAGAAGTCAGAGTTATCAGTAGATGCAAGCACCACTGGCTTAGGGGCTGCATTTTTCTAAAGACATTCTAATGTCGATTGGTCCCCAGTGGTGTATGCCAGTCATGTATTAATCAAACCAGGGGGCACTGTTCCAAATGAGGGGTACGAATAGTCGCCCACTCGATACAGAGGTAGAGAGAGGTGTAAGTGGTCCTAGGTTTGCTGGGACCCACTTGTGAGAGGGAAGAACAAGTCTTGTCTCTTAATGCCCTCACACACCCCGAAGGATGTCATGCTTCATCATTGGGCGTTTTGCTCCTCGTCGGGCCGGCGCTGCAATGCCCTACGGGTCCCCCGAAGGGTCACTTTAGCGGAGATCTTTTAAGACAAAACGCCGTTTAGTGCATGCGGGTGTGTGGTGTGGGTCCTCTAAGAGGGTGATATGGGCGTGCAACGTGAGCCTAAAACTGTCTAAGGGTTACCAGATGTAAAATTTTTAATGAGAGGGTGCCCTTGACAGACTAAAAAACCCATAGGTTAAGGGTTACCTCTCTTGGCTTAATGAGCCCCAGGTAACTACAATGTGGGAGAAGTCGACATGTTTCGCGCCTGTGCGGTCTCAACAGATCTGTGGCGCTTCTTCAGGACCGAGAAAGCAAGATAAAGTGTAGTGCACGTGAAGAGTGAAGGTGTTAGTACCCTCAATGGGTGTCCGGGCGGGTTTAGGGAACAATGTACCCAGCAGTCTACCTGCAATAACTAATTAGTTATGGCCGCTCCTGGACATCACCTAGGAGAGAAATGACAGAAAGCAGAGAAAGATTGCATCAGAGCTGCAAGCGGGGAATGTCCATGTCTCCCCACAGCTTATCGTTTAGCTACGCACATAAGGTGACATGTACGAGACATGAATGAGTTAGGAAGTGCCAATGGAAGAACGACAGGACTGCGGGGTCTCAACTACAAGTACCGGTAGGGTACCACACGCGCCATGCTAGTCGGGAGGGCCATAGCGTATGTGGTCCCCCCGGTACCCAAGGAGTCACCCGCACATCCTGCAATTCTACTGCTAAAATGCCCAGTGTTAAAATCGCCAGTGTGTGCCTCTATCTCATAATAAATGTGATAGTACAGTAGGTGTTGAACTGGCGTGCCCACCGAGGCGGCTCCTTCATATGCTGTGACTAAAATCTCTCAAGTGTGGTCCTTTGCCATACGTGTCACATACTCATCTTACCTATAAAAATCAGGAGAGTTGCTCCATAGGCTAGTAGGAGACAAGCGCCCGCACCTTACCGGGCTAAACAGAAAATGACATAATGCGGAAACACGAGTCAGTTACTTCCATTGTCTAAAACATTACAGTGCGGTTTACTCAAGTTACCAAATTGTTCCTCGTGTCCACATCACAGCGGTCTTACTTACAGTTTTGCTCGGGTGATGGCTCAGATGCACCTACCCCATCCGTACTCCTGCCTGCATTTGAACGGTCATCGGCAGAGACGGTTTTAAGTAGTAAGACTCATTAGTTGTGTGGCGGTGCCTTCTTCCGGTCTATCACGTAAGCATTTATCTCAGCTGCGTGTTTCTTACGAGGAAGCTGTATTGTGCATGCCTGTTAATGTGACTCTGTATCCCCAGCGCATGCGCAGTGAATGTCGCGCTGGTCCCGGTCGTCATAGAAATAAATGACGCTACCGGCGCGCTGAGTAAAGTGTCTGTAGCGCGCTGTTAAATATATACCCAGTGTTGCTATTGCACAGCGTGACTAAAGGGCATATGTTCAGTCTGTCAAATAAATATGCAAACTGTATGCCGACGCTCCGTGGTGGGCCACTAGTTGCATCCCGGGTATTCCCTAGCATTGGAGACAATTCAGCCCACATTATGGCCCAATCCTGTGAACTCGTGTGAAAAAGAGCTTCTAACCCGAGAGCCCCAGGGCCTAGTATGGGGGGCGGAGGGGGGGGGGGAAAGGGAAAGAACGAATATGTAAGAGGTGGAGTTTGATATGGATGGCTCAATGATGTTATCCCACCTCATCTGTGTAGGGTCGTCAGGTTGGAGCATGTTAATTACGAGACGTTTTTTGTAAAATGGGTGTGTCAAAATTCCCCCAAGATATCTCATTGTCAGGCTGGAGCATGTTAATTACGAGATGTTTTGTGTAAGGTGGGTGTTTAAAGTTCTACCCAGGGTATTTCGTCATTGAGACGTGTTCGTGTGTACGGAGGCGGTGCACCCAACGTTGCTCGCGGTGAAGCAGAGATGTACTACTCCACATCTGGTTGGCCTCCAGTATTGTCCATTGTATTTCATCACAGGAATGGCCTTTTTCGATGTAGTGGTTTGTCATCTTTGTGGCCGTCCGACCAAGTCTGATCGTGCTTCTGTGTTCGCTTATCCTCATTTTGATTGGTCGGGTAGTCATCCCTACATATCTCAGTGAGCATGGGCAAGTGATCAGGTAGACACAATTCTTGGTGTTACAGTTCGTGAGTCTACGCTCTTCCCATGTAAAGTCACCCAAGTGGAGGATCTTAGTGTGTTGTGTGGAGGGATACGCGCTGCATGTGCCACATGGGAAATGGCCTTTCACTGGAGGAAGGTCCCACAGGGTCATGTCTTGTTTTTTGTTCTTAACTCGTGGTCTGGTGTTAACCAGTTGGTCGCGTTGATTCGTAGTTCTTTTGAACGCAAAACGAGGTAGGTCCATGTTCAGGGTGCCAGTGTTCAGGATCCTCCAGTTGCGTTTCATGATGTTCTTGATTTTGTTCGACATCGGTGTAAAAGTTGTCATGCATGTGATCGTGTTGCTAGGTTCATTCTCCCTTGTTTCCAGTAACGCCTGGCAGTTATTGTTTCTAGCGTGTTTCCTGGCCCTGTTGATCACCTCTCCCGGGTAGTCCCTGTCATGTAGGTTTCTCGCCAGTGAGCTAGCTTGAGCAACGTATTCCTGGATACTGCTGCAGTTGCGTCGTATTCTCAAAAACTGGCCTCTTCCAGGTGATGAGATTATCTTTGAATGGGTTGTTGAACGTGAAGATGTTAGTCGCTTCCAAATGTGCCATGTACAGCCCTGCCAGGCTCGGTACAAAGGTGCTGCCCATGCTGGTACCCTGTACCTGGTGATAGATGGTGGTTTTGTACATGAAGAAGTTATTTTTTAGTGCAATGGTAATGATCTTGGTGATAAATTCAGCCGGTGTATTGGTTGGGAGGTCAGTTTCTTGTAGTAATTTCCCCACTACCTCAATGGTTGCGTCTTGGGGAATGTTCGTGTACAGGGCCTCTACGTCAAGGGTGAGGAGGAGGTTGATAACCTCTGTGTTGTTGTTGTTAATCTCCTGTATTAAGTTGAGGACATCCTGTGTGTCCTTCAGGTATGCTGGAGTCGCTTGGACTAACTTGCGTAAAAAGTGGTCACTGAATTGGCTCAGTGGTTCCAGCAGGGAGCCTATGCCGGACACAATGGGGCGGCCAGGTGGAGGAACGACCCTTTTGTGAATCTTTGGTAGAAGATAGAAATAAGGCATCCTGGGGTCCCAATTCACCAGGAATGCCGCCTCCTGGGGGGAGATCTACCTCTCGTTGGCTGCCTCGTTCACCAAGATACGTATCTGTGAGAGTAATCGATCCGTGGGGTCTGTCTCTAGTCTGTGGTAGTATTCGGAGACGTTGAGTTGTCTTGAGCATTCCCTTTCGTAGTCCTCGACTCTGAGGATGACGGTAGCACCCCCCTTGTCCGCGGGTTTGATGGTGATGGTCTCGTCGTCTCTGAGTGAGTAAACCGCGGCGCGTAGTTTCTTTGGCATGTTGTCATATGTTGGTTTTCCAGTGAGGCAATTGGCCTCTTGAGTACAGCTTTTTCAAAAGTTAGCACCTCGCTGGGGACCATCCCTGCTGTTGGAGTAAATCTGGAGGGGGGTCTGAAACCTGTATCTTGACGTTCCGGTTTGGGATTATTGCTGAAGAAGGACTTCAGTCTTTTCTTTCGGAACAGCTGATGAAGTTCTTCATTCATGCGAAAGTTGTCTTCTTTAGGGGTGGGTACAAACCCAAGACCCATCTCAAGAACAGCGACTTCATCAGTGCTGAGTTGTCTCTCCGATAAGTTGACAATCAAGGTCTTGGGTGTGTCATGCTCCTGGTCATTCTCAGTTGTGCCTCCGGGTCCTGCCATTGTACCTGCTTTTGCCCTCTTCCGATAACCCTTAACCTACAGGTTTTTTATTCTGTCAAGGGCACCCTCTCATTAAAAATTTTAAATCTGGTAACCCTTAGACAGTTTTAGATTCACGTTGGACGCTCCATATCACCCTCTTAGAGGACCCACACCACACACCCACATGCACTAAACTGCGTTTTGTCTTAAAAGATCTCCGCTAAAGTGACCCTTCGGGGGACCCGTAGGGCATTGCAGCGCCGGCCCAACGAGGAGCAAAACGCCCAATGATGAAGCATGACACCCTTCGGGGTGTGTGAGGGCATTAAGAGACAAGACTTGTGCTTCCCTCTCACAAGTGGGTCCCAACAAACCTAGGACCACTTACACCTCTCTCTACCTCTGTATCGAGTGGGCGACTATTTGTACCCCTCATTTGGAACAGTGCCCCCTGGTTTGATTAATACGGTTAACGTTAGGAGCACGGGCACTGGAGCTAAACTGGCTCATGGTCCCCCCCTCTTTGTATGAATACATTTGTAGCACGGTAGCACAGCCGAGGGACCTTAGCTCTTTCCTTTTTGTTTCCCTCTTTCCACTCGACGTACGAGACATGACTACTTCCACTGTGGGCGAGAACCTAGGACTCAGCTTCGGCGAAGATGTCGTGGCTGAGTTCCTAAGAACCCCCTCACTACTGGACAGTGAGGGCAATATGGCTAGCGCCACCATACAAGGCGATTGGAATTCACTGGCATCCTTGAAAAAACTACAGGTCAAGATCGCCATGCATGGCACCAACATGACGGAATACCTAAGAGCTAACGCTGCACCTAACGGCCTAATAATACGCACAGCACCTAGAATCTTCCAGGACGATCTGGTCTTTAGGCGAGAATGGAGCCAGATCACGTGGAAATGCACCTGCGACTGGCTCATCCTGATTATTGGCACAGCTAAACGCCTTTCCGAGGCATTAATCATTAAGATCAACATTGCGGAGAAGGGCCTGAAGACGGGCATCAGCATCTCCACTTTCAAAACACGTCTAGCCGAGATCAATGCAGAAATGACAGACCACCGGGATTACCTTCTACAACAGAAGGTGTTTAAGCTGCAGAAAGACATTAAGAAGTTCAATAGAGAAAAAATATATCCCTACACAAAGGAAGACTTCCGACCATCGGACATCGATGCGTCATCTGATGATGGCTCGTCATCTTCGGCGAACTCAGGGCGCTCCTCATACAGTAACTCTAGTAACAGCAGTTGGAGAAGGAACATGAACAGACCAGGACTTCTCCCACCACCACCCATGCCACCCATGTATGGGTATCCTCACTAACCCTATCCACCGCAAGGTCCCATGTGGTACCCGGCATTCCCCGGACCGCATCAGGGATTCCAGCAACCCTTTTTTCAAAACGCGCCACCTCCTATTCAGAACAGAGGCAGGGGGCGAGGCAGAGGAAGAAGAAGAGGGCAAAAGCAGGTACAATGGCAGGACCCAGAGGCACAACAGAGAATGACAAGGAGCATGACACACCCAAGACCTTGATTGTCAACTTATCGGAGAGACAACTCAGCACTGATGAAGTCGCTGTCCTTGAGATGGGTCTTGGGTTTGTACCCACCCCTAAAGAAGACAACTTTTGCATGAATGAAGAACTTCATCAGCTGTTCCGAAAGATAAGACTGAATCCTTCTTCAGCAATAATCCCATACCAGAACGTCAAGATACAGGTCTCGGACCCCCCTCCAGATTTACAACAACAGCAGGGATGGTCCCCAGCGAGGGGCTAACTTTTGAAAAAGCTGTACTCAAGGAGGCCAATTGCCTCACTGGAAAACCAACATATGACAACATGCCAAAGAAACTACGCGCCGCGGTTTACTCACTCAGAGACGACGAGACCATCACCATCAAACCCGCGGACAAGGGGGGTGCTACCGTCATCCTCAGAGTCGAGGACTATGATAGGGAATGCTCAAGACAACTCAACGTCTCTGAATACTACCACAGACTAGAGACAGACCCCACGGATTGATTACTCTCACAGATACGTATCTTGGTGAACGAGGCAGCCAACGAGGGGTGGATCTCCCCCCAGGAGGTGGCATTCCTGGTGAATGGGGACCCCAGAATGCCTTATTTCTATCTTCTACCAAAGATTCACAAAGGGGTCGTTCCTCTACCTGGCCGCCCCATTGTATCCGGCATAGGCTCCCTGCTGGAACCACTGAGCCAATTCAGCGACCACTTTTTACGCCTGTTAGTCCAAGCGACTCCAGCGTACCTGAAGGACACACGGGATGTCCTCAACTTAATACAGGAGATTAACAACAACAACACAGAGGTTATCAACCTCCTCCTCACCCTTGACGTAGAGGCCCTGTACACGAACATTCCCCAAGATGCAACCATCGAGGTAGTGGGGAAATTACTACAAGAACCTGACCTCCCAACCAATACACCGGCTGAATTTATCACCGAGATCATTACCATCGCACTAAAAAATAACTTCTTCATGTACAAAACCACCATTTATCACCAGGTACAGGGTACCAGCATGGGCAGCACCTTTGCGCCGAGCCTGGCAGGGCTGTACATGGCACATTTTGAAGCGACTAACATCTTCACGGACAACAACCTATTCAAAGATAATCTCATCACCTGGAAGAGGTATATCGACGACGTCCTCATCCTCTGGAGTGGAGATGTGGATACCAGCAATAAATTCCATGAATGGGTCAATAACCTCAACCCTCACGTACGCTTCACTAAAACAGCCAGCGACAAGGAGATTCCATTCCTGGACCTACTCATCACCTTGGAGGAGGGACAACTCCATACGGCCACTTACAAAAAGGCAGCAGACCTGAACAGCCTCCTCAGCTTTAGGAGTCACCACCCCAACGCCCTCAGGGAGAACCTACCTTACGGCCAGTTTTTGAGAATATGACGCAACTGCAGCAGCATCCAGGAATTCGTTGCTCAAGCTAGCTCTCTGGCGAGAAACCTACATGACAGGGACTACCCGGGAGAGATGATCAACAGGGCCAGGAAACGCGTCAGAAACAATAACCGGCAGGCGTTACTGGAAACAAGGGAGAAAGAACCTAGCAACACGATCACATGCGTGACAACTTTTACACCGATGTCGAACAAAATCAAGAACATCGTGAAACACAACTGGAGGATCCTGAACACGGGCACCCTGAACATGGACCTACCTCGTTTTGCGTTCAAAAGAACTACGAATCTACGCGACCAACTGGTTAACACCAGACCACGAGTTAAGAACAAAAAACAAGACATGACCCTGTGGGACCTTCCTCCAGTGAAAGGCCATTTCCCATGTGGCACATGCAGCGGGTGTCCCTCCACACAACACACTGAGATCCTCCACTTGGGTGACTTTACATGGGAACAGTGTAGACACACGAACTGTAACACCAAGAATTGTGTCTACCTGATCACTTGCCCATGCTCACTGAGATATGTAGGGATGACTATCCGACCAATCAAAGTGAGGATAAGCGAACACAGAAGCACGATCAGACGTGGTCGGACGGCCACAAAGATGACGAACCACTACATCGAAAAAGGCCATTCCTGTGATGAAATACAATGGACAATACTGGAGGCCAACCAGATGTGGAGTAGTACATCTCTGCTTCGTGTGAACAATGTTGGGTGCACCGCCTCCTTACACACGAACACGGTCTCAATGACGAGATACCCTGGGTAGAACTTTAAACACCCACCTTACAAAAAACATCTCGTGATTAACATGCTCCAGCCTGACGATGAGATATCTTGGGGGAATTTTGACACACCCATCTTACAAAAAACGTCTCGTAATTAACATGCTCCAACCTGACGACCCTACACAGATTAGGTGGGCGAACATCATTGAGCCATCCATACCAAACTCCACCTCTTACATATTCGTTCTTTCCCTTTCCCCCCCCCCACCTCCCATACTAGACCCTGGGGCTCTCGGGTTAGAAGCTCTTTTTCACACGAGTTCACAGTATTGGGCCATAATGTGTGCTGAATTGTCTCCAATGCTAGGGAATACCCGGGATGCAACTAGTGGCCCACCACGGAGCGTCGGCATACAGTTTGCATATTTATTTGACAGACTGAACATATGCCCTTTAGTCACGCTGTGCAATAGCAACACTGGGTATATATTTAACAGCGCGCTACAGACACTTTACTCAGCGTGCCGGTAGCGTCATTTATTTCTATGATGACCGGGACCAGCGCGACATTCACTGCGCATGCGCTGGGGATACAGAGTCACATTAACAGGCATGCGCAATACAGCTTCCTTGTAAGAAACACACAGCTGAGATAAATGCTTACGTGATAGACCGGAAGAAGGCACCGCCACACAACTAATGAGTGTTACTACTTAAAACCATCTCTGCCGATGACCGTTCAAATGCAGGCAGGAGTACGGATGGGGTAGGTGCATCTGAGCCACCACTCGAGCAAAACTGTAAGTAAGACCACTGTGATGGGGACACGAGGAACAATTTGGTAACTTGAGTAAACCGCACTGTAATGTCTTAGACAATGGAAGTAATTGACTCATGTTTCCGCATTATGTCATTTTCTGTTTAGCCCGGTAAGGTGCGGGCGCTCGTCTCCTACTAGCCTATGGAGCAACTCTCCTGATTTTTATAGGTAAGATGAGTATGTGACACGTATGGCAAAGGACCACACTTGAGAGATTTTAGTCATGGCATACGAAGGCTCTTAGATGCCGACAGGAGCCGCCTCGGTGGGCACGCCAGTTCAGCACCTACTGTACTATCACATTTCTTATGAGATAGAGGCACGCACTGGCGATTTTAACACTGGGCATTTTAGCAGTAGGATGGCAGGATGTGCGGGTGACTCCTTGGGTGCCAGGGGGACCACATACGCTATGGCCTTCCCGACTAGCATGGCGCGTGTGGTACCCTACCAGTACTCGTAGTTGAGACCCCGCAGTCCTGTCGTTCTTCCATTGGCACTTCCTAACTCATTCATGTCTTGTACATGTCACCTTTATGTGCGTAGCTAAACGATAAGCTGTGGGGAGACATGGACATTCCCCGCTTGCAGCTCTGATGCAATATTTCTCTGCTTTCTGTCATTTCTCTCCTAGGTGACGTCCAGGAGCAGCCATAACTAATTAGTTATTCCAGGTAGACTGCTGGGTACATTGTTCCCTAAACCCGCCCGGACACCCATTGAGGGTACTAACCCCTTCACTCTTCACGTGCACTACACTTTATCTTGCTTTCTCGGTCCTGAAGAAGCGCCACAGATATGTTGAGACTGCACAGGCGCGAAACATGTCGACCTCTCCCACATTGTAGTTACCTGGGGCTCATTAAGCCGATAGAGGTAACCCTTAACCTATGGGTTTTTTAGTCTGTCAAGGGCACCCTCTCATTAAAGATTTTACATCTGGTAACCCTTAGACAGTTTTAGACTCACGTTGCACACACCATATCACCCTCTTAGAGGACCCACACCACACACCTGCATGCACTAAACAGCGTTTTGTCTTAAAAGATCTCAGCTAAATTGACCCTTCGGGGGACCCGTTGGGCATTGCAGCGCCGGCCCGACGAGGAGAAAAATGCCCAATGATGAAGCATGACATCCTTCGGGGTGTGTGAGGGCGTTAAGAGACAAGACTTGTTCTTCCCTCTCACAAGTGGGTCCCAACAAATCTAGGACCACTTACACCTCTCTCTACCTCTGTATCGAGTGGGCGACTATTTGTACCCCTCATTTGGAACAGTGCCCCCTGGTTTGATTAATACAGTTAACGTTAGGAGCACGGGCACTGGACCTAAACTGCCTCCTGGTCCCCCCCCTCTTTGTATGAATACGTATGCCAGTCATGCCCTGACTGAGACTGAGCTGCGCTATTCTCATATTGAAAAGGAAGCCATTGCGGTGCTTTGGGGCTGCAGCCATTTTCATATCTATTTGTATGGTCAACCATTCACAGCATATAGGGACTAACAGCCATTAGTCCCTCTATTCACAAACCACCTCCAAACCACCTCCAAGAAAAGAGAAATGGATCCTTCAACTTCAGGCATACTGTTTCTCAGTGGTATATTGCCCCAGATCACAAAATCCAGCTGATAATTTATCCAGGCATGCAAGTTCAGCCACCGTTGAAGAGGAATAAGATACAGAGGAAGTGGAGGAGTATGTTCGACTGGTGGTAGAACAATTCAGGCTGCTCCCCATCTCCCTTGGGGACATTGTTCAGGCCACCACCATTGATGAGTGCCTTCAGATGGCCATCTCTGTGGTAACATCCGGAAATTGGCACACCCTCATTCAAAAGGCCTCACACCATACCAAGGAAGCAAGGCTAACACTAGCCTCCCTCCACAATGTTCAATCGGAGATAGCTATCTCTCCAGAAGGGTGTCTAATGAGAGGCCCCCGATTGGTAATCCTGAGAACAAAGCTGCAACGAGCAGCTGACCTCGCTCACACAGCTCATCATGGGATCATCAGAACCAAATACAGACTGCAGTGCAAGGTATGGTTCCCGAATCTGGATGATCTAGTGGAATAAACTGTACAGCAATGCCCGCTGTGTCAAGCTGATGGACCTGCAGAGACATCGGCACCCATCATCACAGAGACCATACCACCTCTCCTGTGGCACAGGGCCAGTGCAAATTTCCAAAGTCTACCTGATGGCAGACATATGCTGGTTGTCATAGATGATTTTTCGAACTACCCTGAAGTTAAGATCATCGAGTCAACAACAGCCAATCAAATGATTCCCCGACTGGAAAAAGTCATGGCCACACATGATTTGTTGAGCGAGCTCTGAACTGAAAATGGTCCCCCATTCTCCAGTCAGGAGTTCACTGAGTACTTACTATCCTGTGGCATTCATCACAGGAGAATCACGCTGCAATGGCCTCAAGCCAACGGAGAGGCCAAAAGATTTAAGCAAACTTCAAACAAAAGCCGCAGAATTGCCCTGGCTAATGGACAGAACATGGAGTGCACTCTCTACGTTTTTCTGAGGGAATACTGGCTCCCGCCACATGCCACGACCAAGGTGAGCCCCAGTGCACTCTACATGAATTGGGCTGTGAATGACACCATTCCCCATCTGGAGCATTGAGGAACCAAATGGATGAAGTGCTGCATCAGCGCCAGACCCAGAACAATCACCTCCCTCGAACAATATTTTGAAATTTTTCTATAGCGCGAACATGACCACAGCGGGTATCAGAGCGCTTTAGAGATTATACATCAAGAGGGATACAAACAATCAAAAACAGAACCAACAAAGCAAAAGATATACAGTCATGAAAAGCTAAGGGATTCTCGTGACCCTGGCAGCTGGGCCACAGATCTGCAACTGTGACCTAAGTATCCAATGGAATAGCCAGTCAGAGGCAGAAATTTCTTCATCAAGAGCACTTTGACTTCCTTTTTGAAGAGGACGCTGGAAGGATTCACCCTGGCTTCAGGGGGGAGGGAGTTCCAAATCCTCGGTGCCATACTTGAGAAGGTTCGATTATAGCTTTTTTATTTTCTTGAATTTTTGTGGTTTGAGCAATAGGGTGCTGGTGCTTCTGGAGGCTCTCGAACCACATGAGAGCTCCAGTTTCTGAGCGAGGTACAGTGGGGTATTAAAGTGAATGGCTTTGTGTGCCATGCATGCAATTTTTAACTATCCAAGCTTCATATGGAAGCCAGTTCAAGGACAACAGGTCAGTAGTGACATGGTTGTATTTTTTGGCGCCTGTTACGAGCCTAGCAGCAGAGTTGAGTGCAGCCCTAAGAGGAGCAGTCTTCACTCGAGGTAGGCCGCAAAGGGTTGGGCTACCATAGTCCAGCTTTGATATCACTAGGGCTTGCACTGCCACCTTTAGGTCATGAACAGGGAGGTAAGGTTTGAGTTTCCTTAGAATGCTGAGTTGGAAGTTCGCTCCTTTGATGAGGGAGCTGATGTGCTTCTGCATGTTCAGACTTTTGTCAAGCATAATTCCCAGAGAGGCTGCAGAATCGACAAGGTGCGGCCTACAGTTAAGAGCAGTGAGATGATTCAGCCATTGTTCGATGACTGGAGATTGCTTGTGTGGTGCGATTAGGAGGAATTCCATGTTGAGAGAATTTAACTTCAAGTGGTTGCGTGTCAGCCAGCTTTGAGTTTCCAGTAGGACTGAGTTGAGGGCCCATATGTCCTCAAGGGAGGCGATCTGCAGGTATAGTTGGGTATCATCCGCATACATGTGATAATGAATGCTGGATGATTTCAGAATTTCTGTCAAAGGCTCCATGAACAGGTTGAAGAGCGTGGGTGAGAGCGCTGAACCCTGTGGGACTCCAAACGTGACCAGAGAAGGATGAGACAGGGACTGGTTCACCTTGAAGCTTTGGGATCTGTTATGAAGGAATGAGGAGAACCAGTTTAGTACAGGCCCAGACAACCCCATCCTGTGTTCAAGGAGGTCACTTAGGTTATCGTGTTTGACGGTATCAAATGCTGACGAAAGGTCGAGAAGGATCAGTAGGCAAGATTCATTTTGATCCAACATTCTTAGTGCATCATCGGCAATGTGAGTTAACGCAGATTCTGTACTATGGCCTGGGCGAAAACCAGATTGACATTAGTCGAGGAGTTGGAAGTGATCGATGTAGTTACAGAGTTGGGTGAGAGCACATTTCTCCAGGAGCTTTGCCAATGTGGGGATGTTTGAGATTGGTCAAAATTTATGAAGGTCCGTGGGATCTGCAGATGGTTTCTTTAGAATCGGGGTAACTTGACCGGATTTTAGGCAATCCGGAATAGCACCTTGCCGAAGTGATGCATTGATGATCTTTGTCCAAAGTGGGAGTAAGGAGGTTCTAATATCTGAGAAGAGGTTCGCTGGCAGGGGGTCATTGTAGTGATTCAAAGGTTTCAGAGTAACCAGCGTTTTGCGTATAATGTTTTCATCCAAGGTTTGTAAAAGGCTCCAGGATGCGTTGTTTTTGGTGAGGTAAGGCTGCGCAGGGATAGTGACATCCAACCCAGTGGGCAGGAGGGTGATTAGCGGACTGATCGACAGTTGTTCAAGGGCAGAGCGTAGTCCAGCTTTGATCTTAGTGGTCTTATCAGTGAAGAAGTCAGCTAATTCATCGCAGTTCGGCAGTGGCCCTCGACCCTGTGGCGATAGATTAGGATGAATGTTGGCTTGGGATTTGATGAGTTCAAACAGTTTTTTGGGACGGTTTTTTGCTTGCTCTAGTTGGTTTCGGAAGAAGGTGGCCTTTGAGCATCTGATGCGTTTGTTGTAGATGCTTCTAAGGGATCTCAGATGGTAGAGATGTTCAAGGGAGGGATAGGATCGCCACAATCTTTCCGCAAGTCTTAAATTCCTTCTTTCGGAATTAAGACTATCAGTGAACCAAGGTTTGGAGAGTTTGGAGGACAGTCTTTTAAGCTGTAGTGGCACAACCGTGTCTAAAACATTGGCCATTGAGCGGTTATAATGGGCCGTAAGGTCATGTACATCCGACATGTTCATAGGAGGGGGCAGGATGTTATCGCAGAGCGCATTCAGATCGTGCGAGTTGATGTTCCGTAGACATCTTTTCAGTTGTTTGGGGTTCTTTGCCTGGGCTCTACTAGCTCTTACCGACTCCAAGATGAGGAATGGGGTTGCAGTAGTTGTGAGAAGTTGGCCTGGTATATGCTGTCCACTAATTATAGTGGGCACCTTGCACCAGTCCAAACAACCCCTTATTGGAGATAGGTTAAAGACAACCTTATTGAAAGCTATCCTAGTGGTAGCTATGGAGAGCAGCCTTCAGGCTAAGTCTTGAAGGAATGTAAAGCAGCTTGTTTTACCAGTCTATAATCTCTTGAGTGACCAAATGAAAGAGCACCACACCAGGTATATATTCAAAATATATGTATTTATTGCTAAACACACCCCTCTAGTCTCTTTATGAGGCTAGAGTTCGAAGTACATAAGTTATAAGTTATTAAATCACAGTAATAGCACAAATACACGTTTGGGCCCTAGGGGCGTACCAAACCATATACCAATAAAGTGGTATGCGAACCACGACTGAACTAGACACTAGGCCTAGAGCCTCTAGAAGTGCTTGGACCACAAGGAACCACCCAAGGTAGTGACACAGGGGACCCACGGGAGACGCGTGCAGTGTAAATACACAACCGCGATACGCCGTTAACTTCTATGGAGAAAGTCGGGATCGGGAAAATAGAGAAAAGGGACACTTAAAAGAGGACTAGGACAAAACCCTTTGAGATCTAGGACTTTGAAGAGTCTCTACCCACGGGAGCACTGGAGTACTCGTGTTACCTCACCCAGGGAAGCCGGGTGCATAGGTGCCTTTCGGGGTCGGGATTCGTCGTCGATTCGAATGGCGATCTGCTGCAAAGTGCTACTGGCGGCCAAGAGAAAAGTGTCCGGGTGGATCCAAGAGTGGATCGGAGTTCTGAAGAACCTGAAAGCAGAGGGGACAGAGTCTGGGTCACTAGCCAGTGACCAGGAAGGCGATGGACAGATGCCCACCGATGTCGAGTGCTTCAGGTGCGTTGACGGTCATCTTGACTCTTCAGCCACGAGGTCCAGGAGGCGTTGTCGGTGACCAGGAGCAGGATTCGGGCTGGTACACGATGTCTGTCGAGTGCTGAGGTGTCGGCGACCGGATTGGACCCAACAAGCCTTGGCAACGGCAAGTCTTGGTGAAGATGTAGATCGTCGATGGTGCAGACCAGCAAGGTCTGTGGAACTCACCCAGCGAGGGTAAGTGAGGGCAGGCCTGGAGCAACCAGGATGCCAAGTAAGAAAAGGATTGGCCTTCGTTAAGGGCTACTAGCCAACGGGCTAGCGACCGCGAAGGAGCCTCGTGACGCCGCACGTGGAGCTGGCTTACAGGACACTCGTGGAGTGGGGGCCAGTGATCTTCGGTGCAGGTGGTGCTGGAGGCTAGGGCTACTCGGAGCCCAAAGCACGACTTCTTGGGAGACCCAGAAGATGATGCACTTGCAAATGTGCTCGGTGTCCAGGGGTCACGGTCTCAAGTCACCCACGATAGCCACGGGCCTCAGCTTTGCTGGGGACTCAGGGTAGCCTCGGGGAAGTCTGAGAATCCACCTCTGGTGATGCGATGACTTCGGCGTCCGACGGGAGCTTCAGAAATGCGAACCGGACAGATGCTTCTTTGGTGCCTGCCAAGCAGGGGAGTCACTCCTTGACCCCAAGGGAGATTCTTCAGTCCTCTAATCTTGTCGTAGAGCGTCGAAGGTCCAGGATTCAGTTTCAGAGTTTCGTCCAGGTATAATCTAAAGTCCTAAGGACTGGGTTCCTACCTTTATTCTAAAAATAGGGGTTGGACTACTCTGTGGCCCCACCTATGGGTGGGTCAGGGCAGAGGGGTGGCTACACCCCTTTCCCTTTGTCCAGTTCGTGCCAAAGCAGGGGCTGCAAGCCCCTGATCCGGTTTGAACTGGGGTATGCACAGGGACACCAAATGTGCCCCCAGTGCAGGACTTCAAAGCACCCGAAAGTGCTCCCGCCCAGCCCCAATACACATTATCCTGTCTGGGGAGGTGGTCACACCTCCCTGGGACAGGAAACCTATTGTCCAGGCCTCCCCTGCCGGAGTTTCGTCCAGCAGCAGGAGGCCAGACTCGTGTCTGTGGCAGCAGCATCCATTTTGTGATGCCAGGGCTCTGGAAAGAAGTTACCGGACTAGTCAGAGTTAACATGTCTTTCCCTCTAGAAGGGTGGAATGCTACCCCCGCCGCCAGGATTGGCGGGGGGTAGTATTCCAAGATGTTTGACACCAAACACGACATGTTTAGGTGCAGCCATTCCAAAGTTAGCATTTTACCGCGAGGATATAATGCGCTTAAGAGTATATGGTCAGGCTGCACTACAAACAGCATCAGAGATGGTCTCCGAACGCTGCAGAGGGGCCCTGCTCATGCAGGGGCACCCTCTCACATAGGAACCACGCACTCTGCCTTTAGGATTGATAAGGCCTGCCTTAGGAGTGACTTATAGGTTTATATGTGTGTATGTATTTCGTGATATAGGTAACCTATATCACAGTAAGGGGTGCATGCACCACCTTACCCAGGCTGCAGTAGCAGACCTGTGGTGTCAGTTTGGATGGCCTTCCAGGGGTGGCATAATACATGCTGCAGCCCCTGGCAGGCCTCTGAGGTACCTATGCCCTTGGTACATAGTATACCATATACTAGGGACTTATAAGGGCACTCCAGATCCCAATCAGTGATGTGCCTAAGGCACATGGAAACCATTTTAGAGAGGAAGCAGCTAGGCTGGGGTTCTGATTAGCAGGGCCCCAGCCAGACTAATGTCGAAAAACAGTGAAGCATCAGCAAAAAGTGGGGGTACCCATGTGAAGCAGATCCTACTCTCCTACACAACCCCCCCAAACGTAGGGACATTAAACTAACCTTGCCCAGTTAAGTCTTCATGTTCTAAGTGGAAATACCTAGAGAGTCCATCTGCATTCGCATGGTTACTCCCAGGCCTATGTTCCACTGTAAAGTCCATCCCCTGTAGGGAAATGGACCACCTAAGCAGTTTGGGGTTTTCACCCTTCATTTGTTTTAGCCATAAAGGGGCTTATGGTCTGTCTGAACCAGGAAGTGGGTACCAAACAAGTATGGCCTCAACTTCTTCAGAGCCCAGACCACAGCAAAGGCCTCCCTCTCTATGGCTGACCAACGTTTCTCTCTAGGGGTCAGCCTTCTGCTAATAAAAGCTACTGGCTGATCCTGACCTTCTTCATTCAATTGTGACAGTACAGCCCCTACCCCCAATTCAGATGCATCAGTTTGAACAATGAACTTCTTGGAGTAATCAGGACTCTGCAGAATTGGAGCAGTGCACATGGCCTGCTTGAGGTCATCAAATGCCTTTTGACAGCTAACTGTCCACTGAACCTTTTTGGGCATTTTCTTAGAAGTTAAGTCATTCAGGGGTGTCACTATTGATCCATACCCCTTGACAAATCTCCTATAGTACCCAGTCAGGCCTAAGAAGGCTCTCACCTGAGTCTGGGTAGTGGGAGCAGTCCAGTCCATGATGGTCTGGATCTTGCTCTGCAAAGGTTGAACCTGGCCTCCACCCACAAGGTGGCCCAGGTACACAACCTGACTCTGCCCTATCTGGCACTTAGTGGCCTTGATAGTCAGGCCTGCCTTTTGCAGGGCCTGTAAAACATTCCTGAGGTGGACCAGGTGATCCTCCCAGGTGGAGCTAAAGACAGCAATATCATCTAGATAAGCTGCACTATAGGCCTCCAGTCCTGTGAGAACTGTATTCACCAACCTCTGGAAAGTGGCAGGTGCATTCTTCAGACCAAAGGGCATTACCACAAATTGATAATGTCCACTAGGGGTCGATAATGCTGTTTTGGGCTTTGCAGTATCAGCTAGTCTGATCTGCCAGTAGCCAGCTGTTAGGTCAAATGTGCTGAGATATTTGGCAGAGGCCAAAGTATCTATGAGCTCATCTGCCCTGGGTATTGGATGGGCATCAGTCCTAGTGACTGCATTGAGACCCCTGTAGTCCACACAAAACCTCATCTCTCTTTTTCCACCACTGGTGTGAGGTTTCGGTACAAGGACTACTGGACTAGCCCAAGGGCTATCTGAGGGTTCAATAACTCCCAATTCCAACATTTTCTGGACTTCAGTCCTGATACAGTCCCTGACATGGTCAGGTTGCCTATAAATCTTGTTTTTAATAGGCAGACTGTCCCCAGTGTCCACTTCATGAGTGCACCAGGTGGTCTGACTGGGTGTCAGTGAAAACATATGTCTAAACTGATTGAGGACTTGCCTGCAATCAGCTTGTTGCTGGGTAGTGAGGCTGCCTGCCAAGGCTACACCATCAACTGACCCATCGTCAGGGTTCTGTGAGAGCAGGTCAGGGAGTGGGTCACTCTCTTCCTCCTGCCCTTCATCAGTAGCCATGAGCAAGCCCATGTCTGCCCTGTCCACATATGGTTTTAACCTGTTGACATGGAGAACCCTGTGGGGACTCCTGGGTGTTCCTAGGTCCACTAAATAAGTGACCTCACCCTTCTGCTCAACAATAGTGTGGGGTCCACTCCATTTATCTTGGAGAGCTGCTGGGGCCACTGGCTCCAACACCCACACCTTCTGTCCTGGCTGGTAAACAGTCAGAACAGCCTTTTGGTCATGCCAGGCCTTCTGAAGTTCCTGGCTAGCCTCAAGGTTTTTGGTTGCCTTTTTCATGTACTCAGCCATCCTGGAGCGGAGACCAAGTACATAGTCCACTATATCTTGCTTTGGGGGCTTGAGAGGTAACTCCCATCCTTCCTTCACCAAGCACAGTGGACCCCTCACAGGGTGGCCAAACAGAAGTTCAAAAGGGCTGTAACCAACCCCCTTCTGAGGCACCTCCCTATATGCGAATAAAAGGCAGGGCAAGAGTATGTCCCATCTACGCCTAAGCTTTTCTGGGAGCCCTTTAATCATGCCCTTCAAGGTTTTGTTGAATCTCTCAACTAAACCATTGCATTGTGGGTGATAGGGTGTGGTGAACTTATAAGTCACTCCACACTCCTTCCACATTGCTTTTAAGTACCCAGACATGAAGTTAGCACCCCTGTCTGAGACTACCTCCTTAGGAAAGCCCACTCTTGAGAAGATTCCCAGGAGGGCCCTTGCCACCACAGGTGCTGTAGTGGTCCTGAGGCGAATAGCTTCTGGGTACCTGGTGGCATGATCCACTACCACCAGGATAAACCTGTGCCCAGAGGCTGTTTGGGGATCCATGGGACCAACAATGTCAATCCCTACCCTTTCAAAGGGCACCCCCACCACAGGTAGTGGTATCAGGGGGGCCTTTGTAGTGCCACCTGCTTTGCCACTGGCTTGGCAGGTTACACAGGAGCGACAAAACTCCTTACTGTCTTCAGACATGTGGGGCCAGTGAAAGTGAGGGACAATTCTGTCCCAAGTCTTGTTCTGGCCCAGGTGACCTGCTAAGGGAATATCATGGGCTAGGGTCAATAGGAAGCCCCTGAACTTCAAAGGTATTACCAACCTCCTGGTAGCACCAGGCTTGGGGTCTCTACTCTCTGAGTACAGGAGTCCATCATCCCAATACACTGTATGGGGACCACTAGCTTTCCCAGCAGCCTCAGCAGCAGCTTGCTGTCTGAGGGGTTCAAGGGAGGGGCAGCTCTGCTGCTCCTGGCTCAGATCTGCCCTAGAAGGTCCCCCTGTCCCCAAGAACTCAACCTGGTCAGGTTCAAGTTCCTCTGGGACAGTTCCTTCTTCAGGGCTGAGATCATCCCCCTCAAGGGACTGATCTTCCTCCTGAGCCAAGGGGAAGGCACTGCCTTAACCCTACTACTCCTCCTCTTGGAAGGCACTTGGTCCATTCTTCCAGAATCCAAGGCCTGTTCAGTGCTAGACATTTTGGCTTGTGACCTGGTCACAGCAAACACATCTGCAGGGATCCCCAGCATTTCTGCATGGGTCCTGAGCTCCACTTCTGCCCAAGCAGAAGTCTCTAAGTCATTGCCAAGCAAGCATTCGACTGGTAGGTTTGCACTTACCACAACCTTCTTAAGGCCAGTTACCCCTCCCCAGGAGAAGTTAACAACTGCCAGAGTATGGTCTGTTCTGACATTGCTAGCATTGGTCACTTGGTACATCTCACCAAGCATAACTTGCCCAGGAAGCACAAGGTCTTGTGTCACCATTGTGACACTTGCCCCTGTGTCCCTAAATGCCAAAGCCTCACGTCCATTGATTAAAGGCTGTTGTCTGTACTTGCCCAGATTACTGGGACTCACAGTGGAGGTCACATCCATGCCTCCATCACAGACTAACACAGCCTGAGTCAGTTCTCTGACTAAGTCAGAGCCCAACTCAGTTCCCAGGGTGAACCCTACTAAACCCTTTGCTGGAGCACTTCCACCAACTGTACTAGGGGGAACAGGTGCCTTAGGGGCATTGGTGGGTGCTGGACTGGAGTCTTTGGACTTGGTGCAATCACTGGTCCAGTGGGTCTTTTGCTTACAGACCTTGCACCATGGTTTTCTTTGGCCTTTCCCTTTGGTAGACTGTGAATCCCCACCAGAAGAAGATTTTTGGGGGCCTGATGAAGACTTTTGATCTTTACCCTTCTCCCCACCCTTGTCAGAGTTCTTAGCATCTTGCTTCTTGGTTTCCCCACCTTGGTTCTGTACCTTCTGCTTCACCCTGGTTCTGACCCATTTGTCTGCCTTCTTTCCCAATTCTTGGGGAGAGGTCAGATCAGAGTCTACCAGGTATTGATGCAACAGCTGATTTTGACAGTTATTAAGAATCTGCTCCCTCATTATCAGATTGTACAATCCTGAGAAGTCACACACCTTACTGCCCATCAACCAGCCTTCCAGAGCCTTGGCAGAACAATCCACATAGTCTACCCAGTCTTGAGTCTGTGCTTTTTGGGTGTCTCTGAACTTCAACCTGTACTGTTCAGTGGTTAGGCCAAACCCATCAATAAGAGCACTCTTCAAGACCTTGTAATTATCAGCATCCTCCTCTCTAACAGTGAGGAGCTTATCTCTACCTTTGTCAGCAAAGGAGAGCCACAAGATTGCTGCCCACTGCTCCTGAGGGACCTTCTGTACTTTACAGGCCCTCTCTAATGCAGTTATCCATTTGTGGATATCATCCCCACTCTGGTAGGGAGGGACAATCTTGCTCAGGTTCCTATGGTCATAGGACCTTTCCCTGTCTCTAGGGACATGGCTGCCACCATGGGACTCTAGTCCCAACTTTCTTCTCTCTCTAAGGAGATCTAGGGATTCCCTATCTAAAGCCAATTGCTTTTTTCTGATCTCCAGCTGAGTTTCCTCATACTGGACCAGTCTGGTTCTCCTCTCATGAGAGGATTCCCTCCTGTGAGAGGAGACAGAGCTCCCTATAGAGGTGCCAGAGTGGTTAGACTCCTGAGAAGGAGATCTAGACTTCCTGGGCACACTCTTAATCCTTCCTGGGGGACAAAGAGGGCATCATCTTGATCATCCTCATCATCATCCACAGGAGGGATTGGGTTATCCAGGTCAGGGTCATTGTCACCCTCCTGGCCAGTTTCAGAGGGGGGCTGGGGGTATTGGTACCCCTGGCCTCGTCCTCTTCTTCTGCCCCACCCTCAGCTCCTACCCCTTCAGTCCCTACAGGCTTACTAAGGTCATAAGCCACCAACAACTCCTTGAGGTGTTGGGTGGTGGTGCTTTGGCCTGTCCTTATTTTTCTCAAGTTACATAAAGCTCTCAATTCCAAGAATGGGAGTGTATCATACTTGGAGGGTGGAAGCTCAATGGCTTCCTGCAAGGATTCTTTGGATCCTGCCCTTAAAGACATTACTAGTGTGGTGTGGTGTATGCACTACCTACTCTAGTGTGGCCTACTAAACTCTCTTGAGTTGTAGAAAGGGTTGTGCTATCCCTTAACACACAACTCTAAGTTCAGTAGAACTTACTGTATTCTAAGCTTAAATTATATGTACCTTAGGTACCTTTAGTGGTTTTCAGTTGATCAATTCAATTGAGATTATCTGGTAAAACAATAGCAAGCTGGAATCCCACACGCTGCACACCAATGTGAGAAGTTGGCCTGGTATATGCTGTCCACTAATTATAGTGGGCACCTTGCACCAGTCCAAACAACCCCTTATTGGAGATAGGTTAAAGACAACCTTATTGAAAGCTATCCTAGTGGTAGCTATGGAGAGCAGCCTTCAGGCTAAGTCTTGAAGGAATGTAAAGCAGCTTGTTTTACCAGTCTATAATCTCTTGAGTGACAAAATGAAAGAGCACCACACCAGGTATATATTCAAAATATATGTATTTATTGCTAAACACACCCCTCTAGTCTCTTTATGAGGCTAGAGTTCGAAGTACATAAGTTATAAGTTATTAAATCACAGTAATAGCACAAATACACGTTTGGGCCCTAGGGGCGTACCAAACCATATACCAATAAAGTGGTATGCGAACCACGACTGAACTAGACACTAGGCCTAGAGCCTCTAGAAGTGCTTGGACCACAAGGAACCACCCAAGGTAGTGACACAGGGGACCCACGGGAGACGCGTGCAGTGTAAATACACAACCGCGATACGCCGTTAACTTCTATGGAGAAAGTCGGGATCGGGAAAATAGAGAAAAGGGACACTTAAAAGAGGACTAGGACAAAACCCTTTGAGATCTAGGACTTTGAAGAGTCTCTACCCACGGGAGCACCGGAGTACTCGTGTTACCTCACCCAGGGAAGCCGGGTGCATAGGTGCCTTTCGGGGTCGGGTTTCGTCGTCGATTCGAATGGCGATCTGCTGCAAAGTGCTGCTGGCGGCCAAGAGAAAAGTGTCCGGGTGGATCCAAGAGTGGATCGGAGTTCTGAAGAACCTGAAAGCAGTGGGGACAGAGTCTGGGTCACTAGCCAGTGACCAGGAAGGCGATGGACAGATGCCCACCGATGTCGAGTGCTTCAGGTGCGTTGACGGTCGTCTTGACTCTTCAGCCACGAGGTCCAGGAGGCGTTGTCGGCAACCAGGAGCAGGATTCGGGCTGGTACACGATGTCTGTCGAGTGCTGAGGTGTTGGCGACCGGATTGGACCCAACAAGCCTTGGCAACGGCAAGTCTTGGTGAAGATGTAGATCGTCGATGGTGCAGACCAGCAAGGTCTGTGGAACTCACCCAGCGAGGGTAAGTGAGGGCAGGCCTGGAGCAACCAGGATGCCAAGTAAAAAAAGGATTGGCCTTCGTTAAGGGCTACTAGCCAACGGGCTAGCGACCGCGAAGGAGCCTTGTGACGCCGCACATGGAGCTGGCTTACAGGACACTCGTGGAGTGGGGGCCAGTGATCTTCGGTGCAGGTGGTGCTGGAGGCTAGGGCTACTCGGCGCCCAAAGCACGACTTCTTGGGAGACCCAGAAGATGATGCACTTGCAAATGTGCTCGGTGTCCAGGGGTCACGGTCTCAAGTCACCCACAATAGCCACGGGCCTCAGCTTTGCTGGGGACTCAGGGTAGCCTCGGGGAAGTCTGAGAATCTACCTCTGGTGATGCGATGACTTCGGCGTCCGACGGGAGCTTCAGAAATGCGAACTGGACAGATGCTTCTTTGGTGCCTGCCAAGCAGGGGAGTCACTCCTTGACCCCAAGGGAGATTCTTCAGTCCTCTAATCTTGTTGTAGAGCGTCGAAGGTCCAGGATTCAGTTTCAGAGTTTCGTCCAGGTATAATCTAAAGTCCTAAGGACTGGGTTCCTACCTTTATTCTAAAAATAGGGGTTGGACTACTCTGTGGCCCCACCTATGGGTGGGTCAGGGCAGAGGGGTGGCTACACCCCTTTCCCTTTGTCCAGTTCATGCCAAAGCAGGGGCTGCAAGCCCCTGATCCGGTTTGAACTGGGGTATGCACAGGGACACCAAATGTGCCCCCAGTGCAGGACTTCAAAGCACCCGAAAGTGCTCCCGCCCAGCCCCAATACACATTATCCTGTCTGGGGAGGTGGTCACACCTCCCTGGGACAGGAAACCTATTGTCCAGGCCTCCCCTGCCGGAGTTTCGTCCAGCAGCAGGAGGCCAGACTCGTGTCTGTGGCAGCAGCATCCATTTTGTGATGCCAGGGCTCTGGAAAGAAGTTACCGGACTAGTCAGAGTTAACATGTCTTTCCCTCTAGAAGGGTGGAATGCTACCCCCGCCGCCAGGATTGGCGGGGGGTAGTATTCCAAGATGTTTGACACCAAACACAACATGTTTAGGTGCAGCCATTCCAAAGTTAGCATTTTACCGCGAGGATATAATGCGCTTAAGAGTATATGGTCAGGCTGCACTACAAACAGCATCAGAGATGGTCTCCGAACGCTGCAGAGGGGCCCTGCTCATGCAGGGGCACCCTCTCACATAGGAACCACGCACTCTGCCTTTAGGATTGATAAGGCCTGCCTTAGGAGTGACTTATAGGTTTATATGTGTGTATGTATTTCGTGATATAGGTAACCTATATCACAGTAAGGGGTGCATGCACCACCTTACCCAGGCTGCAGTAGCAGACCTGTGGTGTCAGTTTGGATGGCCTTCCAGGGGTGGCATAATACATGCTGCAGCCCCTGGCAGGCCTCTGAGGTACCTATGCCCTTGGTACATAGTATACCATATACTAGGGACTTATAAGGGCACTCCAGATCCCAATCAGTGATGTGCCTAAGGCACAAGGAAACCATTTTAGAGAGGAAGCAGCTAGGCTGGGGTTCTGATTAGCAGGGCCCCAGCCAGACTAAGGTCGAAAAACAGTGAAGCATCAGCAAAAAGTGGGGGTACCCATGTGAAGCAGATCCTACTCTCCTACAGTAGTGGTCTGTCCAATCACATGGGAGATTCGAATCCAGAAGGATGGAGTTGGGCTTACCAATGACAAGATCTAAGGTTGCTCCTTTAATATCAGTAGGGCTGTTACAGATTTGGATCAGGTTGTAGTCCAGTAGGAAGGATTTAAGGCTGTTAACCACCACATCATTCACATCATTCCAATGAAGGTTGAAATCTACCAGGAAGATCTGAGTGCCATGGAAATCTGCGTTAGCCGAGATAATGTCCATGATCTGTTCAGTGAAGGGAAGGTTGTCGCGAGGTGGGTGGTAGAAGGTGTGCAGTTTGCATGGGTGATTGTTGCTACCAGCTAAGTCAATGCATAGATATTCACAAGACGGCAGGAGGTCAGATTGTAGTGCTTTCACTTTTAGATTGCTACGATGTTAACAGGCGATGCCTCCACCCTGTCCGCTTGCTCTGTCCAACCGAATGATATCATAGTTGGGAGGCACTAAAATGTCAAGAATGGGAGCAGCTGAGTCATTTAGCCAGGTTTTAGTCAGCATTACAAGGTCCAAGTCCTGTGCAAGGATGAGGTCGCAATGTCCACAGCATGTTTAACTGCCGATCTACAGTTTAGGAGCACTCATTTGAGCTTTGTGGTGGTTTCAATTGGTGCAGATAGTGTGGTGGTGACTTTCGTGAGGTTGTTCTCATTTAATGTTCTGGTGTTTAGCCTAGGTTCCCTGAAGGGATCGGTGGGGATGGATTCAATTTGTTGCAAGTTAGTTATGTTGGAGGAATGTGCCGGATCATAGGAAAGTAGGAGAGAATGAATATCACTATCCGACAGGGAGGCTCTAAATCTGGATGGCCGTGAAGGGTCGTTAGGATGAGGAACGGAAGCCCAACTATGGGGTGAGTGGGTGATGTAGGACGGTGACCGACGATTTGCGGGGGAGGTTGGGTGCCAGGTACACAATTTGGATGGGAGCGAGCAGAGATGGTGATTGGTCATAGTGGAGCAGCTTAGCCTGGAGTTGGCAGCCAGTTCTGTGGAGACATGTAATAGGCTACGTACCTCTGACTTAAGTTGTAGGAGGGAAAGTGAGATCTCATTAAGTCTTTCTTCCACTGAGGTGTGGGCATGGGATTGGGAGGCTAGGTTCAGGGGACCCTGCAGTGGTAGAGCGCTGGTGGGAGCGGGGGACAGTAGGACAGGCGACGAATGTATGTGCTCAGAGGGTAGGGATTCCAGGAATTGGAGCTGGGTGTTCGGAGGGTTGGGTAGGATAGGGGAAGAAGGGTAGGACGGATATTGACTCCTAGACGCCAGTGGGAGCAGGCTGGGATTACGAGAAGGGCTGGCGGAAGGGATCAAGAGGAGAATCTGGGCAATGCTGTGTGCTGTGGAGCTAGGGGAGTTAGAGCTAGCTATCCTTGAGGAGGGGGGAGCAAGCCGACTAGTATGCTGACTATACTGTCGCGGCTCATTTCCATCGGGCATTGAAGGAGAAATGTTCTTATGGGTAAAGGTAGGGGGCCATTCGGAGCTAAGGTAGGGTCAGAAGATGGTGCTAGAGGGGTATGGGATAGATTATGAGGAGACTGGGGGACCGTAGGAGGGCCGACACCTCCGGAGGGGGTGTATTTGATGTTAGCCACTTTATTCAAGATGGTGGGGAAAAAATTGTCAAATACCACTAGGTTGTGATCTGAAGCTTGTATAAGGATGGTTCTGTTTTTGTAGAGGGAGATGGTGGCTTCTGCTCTGTAAGCCAAAGAGGGCGCAACCAACAATCTAAGACCATGAGGAGTCTTCAGAGAAGTGGAGATCTGGAGCAGAGAGTATATGGCCTTCCGCCATTGAGCGTGACGTTTAGTGTAGAAGATGAGATCATTTATGGTAACACCTTTTTTGATAGAGAAGTAGGGATCAGAGATAAGGGTTTCCAGATGGGTTTTAAGAAGTCTGTGTTTGAAGTTTTTCGCGGCCTTCTTTAACAGGTTAGGGGGATATATGATTCGGGGATGCATTATGGCCAGCCAGCTCAAGGGTGGGAGAGATGGAGTTCAAGGATTTAGGATCCATATCCATATCCATAACCATATCAGCGCTCTACTCAGCTCAAGTAAGCCAGGAAACTGAGGGTTTCAGGGATTAAAGGTGGAGCGCTCAGTCGAATACCAAAATCTAACAACGAACCATCAGGTTCCTATTGTGTAGACCAAGACCAATGTGAGCCTGACTATAATAGGCTAAAAAGATAGGAGAAAGGGCCGAGACCACTTGAGGGCAATTCCAAGTCTCTGATTTAAATCTGTATATAGTAGGCAGTTCATGCAAAGCGTTTCACGGAAGGCCTTAAAAAGGAAAACACCACATCTAAGTGTGTGGTATTTAGGAATGATGACCGCTCAAGCAAGGTCACTGTATGTGGAGGAATTTATTATGAAGGCGGTAGGGAGTGAACGCAGGGCATTTCGAGGAAGTCCATGAAAGGGCAATTCGGAGACCAAGTGTGATGGATATAGGTAAAATAACCCCACCTGAATGGTCCACGTATATGGGTGTATATCTCCTATTTGTTGAAGAGAGTTCCTGTAAAGTAGATCATGCATGGTGTTACATGGAGGACGCAGAGATCAAGTGTGTGGGATAGAAGTAAAAGTAAATTGACCACTTCAAGATGGCCACTGAGTGTTGGGGATGGAGCACACCTATTTCTATTTCCATGGCTAGGAGAGCAGAGAGACCAGGGAGCTCCCCTCATCAGTTTCCATAAAGTGTGCCAGGAGACAAAATGGGTGCCCCCCAACAACCCACAAAAAACAATCAAAATGGGCGCCCTTCCTTGCAAAAAGCCGAGCCCAGGGACATTCAAAGTGCCAGCAGGTCCAGGACAACCTATCCGGAACCAGCCGAACCGGCCGGGCTGGAGTGACAACCCCTGTGTGAGGCAGGATGAGCAGGCGACGCCTGCACGCACGTAAGAGCCTGTGTGACTCGCGCTGAGATCAGCAATAGACCTGCAGCCCCCAAGACCCCAACACCGTTCATTCAATTAGAGGCAGCAATAATGTACAGCTTCTTAACCATTCCCAGAGCGATGCTCGGCCCACCTCTCCACCAAGCCACTTGGAGAGCGGGATCAAACAGCAGCGCTACAGAGGCAGCTCGTATCCTCGAGCACAGCCCACATCCAGGATCAAGGCGGCGTGGAGGGTGGGGACTCCACGTTTTCCCAGGGATCTGCCGCAGCAACGCTTAGAGCCCGGGGCGTGCTTCAGCCCTGCAGGCCCCAACACTCTTCATTCAATTAAAGGCAGCAATTATGTACAGCTTCTTAGCCAGGCCCAGAACGACGCTCGGCCCGCCTCTCCACCAAACCACTTGGAGAGAGGGCTCAAACAGCAGACCTACAGAGGCGGCTCGGATCCTCGAGCAGAGCCCACGTCCAGGATCAAGGCGGCATGGAGAGGGGGGCTTCACTTTTGCCCAGGGATCTGCCGTAGCAATGCTCAGGGCCCAGGGCGCGCCGCAGGGTATCAATCTCACCCAGCGGCTGCGGGTATGGGACTCAGCAGCCGCAGAACAGCTCCTGTGTCAGAAACGGTCCAAGTGGAGCATCGTCGACGTAGGCGGCCACCAGGGTAGTTTTCCGGTGGAGCGGTTGCATCAAGTCTCATTGAACCTAGAGTGCCGCAGGGCATCAGAGGGACACACCAGCGGCTGCTTGTCGAGACTCGGCAGCCTCAAATCCACTCCCTGATCAGACATAGTCCAAGGGGAGCATCGACGTCATAGTCGGCTACCTGGGCAGGTTGACGGGGAATCGGCTGCATAAATGTCGAAATCTTCCTTGCGGGGATGTGGAGCAAACCGTTGCAATGCAGTCGCATTCCTCTCTGCGGGGATGGTGAGCAGAGGGGTGGATGGGGGGGCATAAATGGGGATATTCACAAAAAAGTGATCCCTAGCCCCGGAGCTACTTCGCAGAGCTCCAGCACTGCGGCCATCTTAACTGCTTAGATTAGCAATATGCGCGAAGAAGTGAATCAATCGAGTTGGCGATATGGTGCTAGTCAAGAACCAGCATCCTCAGAGCAAGTTCCTTCTGCTATTTGAGGTTGACCCTTGGAAGGTGATCTCTCTAAAACGGACTAGGATAATTGCTCAGAAGCAGGGCAAAACTTTCACGAGAAATTTGTCTTTCTTCAAGCTCTACCAGCAACCTGCTGCCAGGTCGGCTGATCATTCCCCAACATCCCACGGGGTGTGTTTGGACGCGAAGATGATTACTCATTTGCAGGGTGTTCCAGGAGCCAGACCTCATCTCCTGTGCCGATACCCTCTCAAGAGGCCGATGGACATCAATTGCCAGTGACCCCGTTCAACTCCTGGAGGCGGGGTTGAAACTCTCAGGTGATAAGGCACTGAGAGGTTCCACCTCAGGCCTTCGTCCAACGAAGTCCTCCTGTTTGAAAGACTTTGTGGTAAACTGATTTGATATTTTGAAGTTGGACTCCAGTATGAGTTATGTCTCATACACATGTCTCTCGCTCTCTCTCTCTCACACTCTTTCTATCTTTCTTGTGTTGGAGGGATTCTGCTCAGGAACAGAACTATGCTTGAAACCAGAGAACATCAGCATGTAGGGACTGAGTCACCATACCACCCCAGTATCGATGAGCTCACGTCTGACTAGCTATAGTGCCTCACTTGCCCTCCTAACCTTTCCAGAGGAACAAGTGAGTTGGCACCCCAGAATACAACCCTCTCAACCCTCTCAAGGATCGCGGCAACAGGGCACACCCTTTCGCTCTCTCACTCGTACTTGTCCACAATAAGATTAACAGGAGACACAAAGGAAGTTTACAATGTTTATTTAAACTATCGGGCTCTAAGATGCAGTATTTGTGCAACAATTAGACGGCAAATGCCTATCAAAAATATCATCAGCATGGTTAACAAACCATGTACCATAACAAGCCCTTTCATATTGTAAGACAGATTAGCCTACTCCCCCCTCATTTTCTACTGAAGCTAAATGAATATATATCCTCTATATTAATCAATTAGAATCAGTTCTCACAGATCCTCACCTTTATGCCCCTTTGGCAGGCGGCCGCATGATCCCTGCTCTGCTTTATGAAGACGACACAGTTTTAATTGCTTGGACTGCTAGAGGGTTACAGAAACTTTTAGACTTATTTATTGATTTTATGAACAGCCTTGATTTGTCTACCTATTTTTCTAAATCACATGTGATGAAGTTCGGCCCGCCTAAGAAAAAGACAATGAAATTCATAGTGGATGGTCATCATATTAGCCAGGTTGACAAGTTTCGCTATTTGGGTGTTCAATTAGACTCTGGTCTCAGCTGGCATCCTTTAATAAATCATAACGTGGCGGCTTTTAACAGGGCAATGTTTAGTATGGGTGACTTTTCCTGGCGTTTGGGACGCACTCACATAAAAGCAGTCCTGGATATATTCAGGTCCAAGTGTATCCCAATAGCCTGTTATTGGTGTGGCATTTCGGGGTATGGGTCAGTTAACCTGATCCAAGTGGCGGAAAACAAATTCCTCTGGGGCCTCCTAGGGGTCCCACAAAGTATACCTTCTGAGGTTGTTCATGAAGACTTGGGCATGGGCCATGTGATTGATTTTATTCGGCTCTGCCCTCTGCTGCTTTGCCTTTCAGTCTGGTGCAAGGAGGAGATAGGCCTCAACAGGTTGATCATGCAAGATTGCATGAACCTGGATAACTTTTCTCTGATCCCCTGGCTGACCTATGTTTCCTCCACAATGAAAAGTTTAGGAAGACCAGAACTTTATCATGATCCAAATGGTATTGCTCAAACCGATAAAAGATGGGTCAAAGAAGCTTTCAGAGATAAGATGACTGCAGATCGGGAGGCCTCAGCCCAGATCAAGCTTCTAGTAGATCAAGCACTTTTATTGAAAACTGTAAGCGGCTTGGAGCCGTACCATACCTTGGACATGCCACATCATCAGCGACGACTTCTGACTTTTTTCAGGCTTAATCTATTCCCGCGGTTTGTGCCTTTTAATCATGGTTGTTTTAATGGCTCTAGGCTCCCTGTGTATGATTTTGACAATGTTTCCATTAATGATACCTTGCACATAGTTATGGTCTGCTCAAAATACAACTATTTGCGTTTTACTTCCATTCTTGAAGACAATTAATTTTAACCAAGTGAGACCTGCTTTACTGTTTCTCCAGTTCTTAACAACTCCCAAAGTGTGCTATTTTTTTATCTCACTATCTTTTTGGCATATTGAAGTCAACCTAATGGTATTTTATCTGATTTATATTTTTAATGAAATGTATTATTTTATGTTTGACTTTTATGATTTTATTTCTTAAAATCAAATAAAGAAGATTGATTGATTGATTATATATCATAGATCTCTGTGATTAGTGGCGGACACCTTACCTTAGCATACATAGGTGGATGTTCTACATCTCAGCTGACGTAGCACTCTTGCTTCAGGACCTTCACTCAGTATGTGTTTTTATAACCCCTGTCCTCAGTTATATGACAAGATATGTGTGCTCACAAACAGCAGCTGCATTCACTTGTTATGTCTGGGTGCTAGTGTCTGACCAGCAAGAATAACAAGGGGCCATGTTGTTTGACCTTGTCTAGGTTGTTCCGACTAAATACCCGGAAAGGAATAGAATATGAAAACATGTGCAGGTTCTGTGTGAAAAGACAGTGTGGCACAAAGGCAAGCGTGATATGTAGTAAAGTGCGCAAAATAAAAGCAGCCTACAACCTGCACAATTAGGCTAACATAGGGAAAAAAACAATGGGACATGCAAGAAACACATGACACTTGTTCTCTCTTTTATACTTCTCTTTTTCTTTTATTTTCTTTTGTCTCTCCACTACTATTTCTCTTTTTCTCTTCATTCCACTCACCTCACTGAGTTGCTACGTTGTAATGCCATTGCACTATGCATCGTTGTGATTTTTTCTTAACTTAAGTGTTCTTCAAGTACTGATATAGTTTTGCTTCTTGATGTCTGGGTAAAGGGGGAATATAATGTTTGGGGATGGAATGCCCTATGTTGGGAACTCATGTAGGGGTGTTTGAGTGGAGGACCCCACCACTGTTGTTGACTTGGTCACAGCCGTGATGTCATGAAGGAAGGTAATAAAAACGGCCAAGGAACGGACCTTGTGGTTCTCCTTCTGAGACCTGTAGAATAACTCTCGGGTCTGTGTGCTTCATTTTACTGCCACGCGGCCTAGCATATGAAACAGGGCTGAGCTAAAAGGTGTAATTGGCATTGTACTTGGAAAGTTTGAAATGATCTAGCATCCCCCATGTATTTCTCGTGTAGCAACAGGGGTAATATAACCACGCTTTTAAGTTAAGATGAATTGCTTTGGATACTAAGGCTATATTAGCTCCCCCTGTTGGGCTATCGGAATGAGATGTTACAGATGAATATCCTTCCCCATGTTAGGTACCTGCTATTGATACAGGATTGAAGGTTAACTAGTTAAGTGAAAAGACTAGTTTTTGAATCACAAAGTTAAAATACTGGTGGATCTTGGTAATGACCTGCATCATTGTTTTTAAAGGGATCTCATTGTGGTTCATAATGGCCTTGTCAGAATATGCTTTTACCACTGTGATACCACCCATAGAGAACAGCACACTTTCCCTAAATCTCTTCTTTGGGACCACAATATCCAGATTTTGAAAGAAGTCCCTACCTCAGGACCATGATATCATGATTTTGAGGAAGGGAGGAGAGAAACAGACACTGGACACAGCAGCTTATTTTCGGTACTTTCAGTCTAAAGGCAATCATCACCCTCACTTGTCTCTGGTGCTTGTACTAAAGACAAGCAAAAGCATGTGACTTAATCAGTGAGTTTCAGTTTCTCTTACCAGCCTTCATAGTTGAAAATGGTGTAACAAACATTTTTGTAAAACCTCAAATCGAATAGAAAATCCATGAAAACTGGAAAGCCAGGATGAGGAGCTGCAGGAGCAATAGATAACTGTCCTAGACTAAGGAAACAGGATAATCCAAGGGGAATCAGAAGGAGAAACAAAATAAAGGAAAGGGTACGAGAGGCCGGGTATAAATTAGAGCAACGTGTGAACAAGCCCGAACAATCTTGAAACATTGTCAGACTCAAAGTCTCTGTATAAATTGCTACTTGCGCAGTCTCTACCTGTATTAAACCAGGTCTAATGCTGAATACTAGCCCCCTGTCAGTAAAGCTTTGGACACACCCCAGGCGCCCTACCAGTGTTCCAGGATTGCGTCCATTGATTGATAGAGCTTCTCTCTGCTCCAAACAGTGGTCCCCAAATTCCTGTTTTAGAGACATAACCAAAGAAAACCCACTCTTCACTTGATGCAAACCCCCTACTGTACTTACCTGTGGAACTGTGGCCCAATAGAAACTGCTTCTCAGAAATTGTTGTTTTCCCTCATGGCTGACTTCATGCCTCACATAATCTCCAACCAATGCTATTGTGGATACACAGAAGAACAAGTTCATGGAAACAAATGCTTTCCCTCATGTTTAATTAGGTGGGCAATTGTCAAATTATTAACACTATACTGGCAAGGATGGTGGGTTCCTGGAACATGTAGGGTGATTAGGATTTGTAAACATGGAGATTTCCACTGGTCCAGTGTGTGTTGATTCATTCTGACAGGATGAGGGTACTGGGACTGTTTGTGAGGGAACTAGAAATATCTTAATTTATAAATTGTCATTTTTTATCAGAAATTGAGATGCTCTGCACAGGTGTGTGTGCAATATACACAAGGAGAATAACATGGATCTTTAAAATATTCCAACAAGTGATATGTGTATATGCTACACTATTCCATGATGAATTTAACATGATTATTTGAACTCTCAGGAACTGCTTTACCTTTAGTTTTAATGAATGAGCATTTGGTGTCTCTCACACCAAAAAAGTCTGTCTGCGTTCACCTCCAAGAGAGTGGTGATCCTCCAAAGTGATGATCAAATAATGTGTAAGTGATCAGAGAGTTCTCTTGGCATGATCAAGGAATTGGTGCAAATGCTCATACAAGTTACATCAAGTCACAGTTAGTCTACTCTACTCTACTCTTTTTTTATTTTATTTTTTATATATTTTTATTATTTCGAAAACAAACAACAGAAAAAAAAAGGAATTAAACATTTCGTCATGTGGAAAATAACAAGGCACTCAGGCGCTTATTTAACATCAGCATAACCTGGTCGCACCCAGGCAGTCATGACCAAACCACATGTAGCAGATATCGTATGACGTTTCACAATGTAATAGTTGCGACAGTCAACCAGAGCATTAAGAGCTATCTTAGCAATTGTGGCCACTTATCGATGAGGATTATGCGGGAAGCACCTGTGCTATACATGTAAGAATACAAAGCAATTCTATCCCCCTCCCACTTATCCCTCCCCCCAACCCGGCGTATCACAAATATCAGAATTTATAGGGAGAACAAGAAATAGCCCGAAGAAAGGACATTACAGGTACACTGCGGCAAGAATCAGGGAGTATAACTTCATCAGAGGCAACTAGCCTCGGGGAGGCCCCAGCTAAAGATAGTCAACTAGTGGATGCACCTGAAGCAGGGAGCGCACCGGCCTAATCCCCAGTTGTGGAGTCCATATCCTGATCATCCTCCGGCGCTTTCAGCAGAACTACTAATGCTTCCCAAGCCCTTGCTGCCTCCAAAGCTTTCTCACTGTTCGCTCGGCGAGCCAATTGTATTCTCACTGTGCCTTTGCTTTCCGCCCATTTTAGGAGTTCACCCTTCCATCTCTGAACACTGGGACCTTTCTTGGATTTCCAATGCGCCGTAATATCCCTTTTAGCCAAGAGCAGGCCCAAGTCCAAGAACTTACTAGTTGTCTTATTCTTAGAGGTATGAGGAAACCAGTGCAATAGGCAAACACCTATTGTGGGCTCTATATCTCTCTCAGTGATGTCACACAGCAATGTAACCACCTCTTCCCAATATGTCCCAAGCTGGGGGCAGGCCCACATCATATGGCGGAAATCCGCACCCTCCGTATTGCAGCGCGGGCACATTGCTGACTCCGCGCCGAAATATGCATTATTTTGGCCGGGGTAAGTTACGCGCGGTGGAGAATAAAGAAGTGCACCAGCTGAAAACGAGCATTTCTAGTGCTTTTCCATGCCCGCTCTACTAGCTCAGCCCATGCCTTCCCGGGAATTTCCTCGCCCAAGTCCTCCTCCCACTTCCGACGCAGCGCCAACAGCGGAGTTAGGGCCTCATGCGTCATACGCTTGTATAGGCAGGTAACTGCTTTAAAGGTGCCCGCCGCAAACACCACATATTGGCAGGCCATTGAGGTTTGTGGTTCAGATAACCCCTCCCTCCAATGTTTTTGGATGGCCGTGACAAGGGCCGAGTGCACCAGAAAGTCCCCACGAGGCAGGTCGTATCTGTCCCGCAGCGTACCAAAGGGAAGCAAAGTGCCATCCTCATACAGGTCTCCCAGTACGTCCAGGCCCCTCTCCTTCCAGCCAGTCAGCGCAGTCCAGCTGCCCCCATGGGGCAGTGCAGTACACATAGCCAAAGGAATCTCAGGGGCATACGGACGCGCAATCTGCGCTCTCTTCTGACTCCTGTTCCAACACAGCCGAAACGTTCTGAACTCATGAGTGAGTGTCTTAAGCCTCAATGGTAATTGTAAAATAATTCGAGAGAGTACCTGGTCCGATCCCCGCGCACCCTCCCGGTCATTTTATCCTCTAAATTCCAGCGCTACTGCCTGGGTGAGCCATTGTAGCTGAGCCGCCAAGTAATAGGTCTCGAAATCAGGGACCGCCAGTCCCCCGTCAGACTTCTGTCTCATTAGTGTTTTCAGCGCCACCCGCCGTGTGCCAGCAGACCAGAGGAATCCCGTAATCATCGATTGGAGCTGTTTAAAAATCGACGCTGGTATCCAGACTGGGAGGGTTCTAAAATAGTACAGCAGTCTGGGGAGGGCCACCATCTTGAGAAGGGCCACTCGGCCAGCCACTGAGAGAGGTAGGGTCTCCCAAAAGTCAATGCTTCTCTTAAAGCCCCGAAAAGCTTGTCCCACATTCCCCTCCAGTAAGTCTGACTCCGTATGATAGATTCGGGTCCCCAAATATGGCAGGCAATGGTAGTCCCATTGTACCCCATCCGTGTCTGGTAGGCTGCCCGCCCATGATGTGGCCGGGAACAGGCAAGATTTCGACCAGTTCACCCTGAGACCGGCAACTGCGCCCAGGTCATAAAGCAACCGCTATGCTCCGGCGAGGGCATCAGCTTTATTAGCCAAAAACATGAGTAA
Source organism: Calotriton arnoldi (assembly GCA_963921515.1). Lineage (NCBI taxonomy): Eukaryota > Metazoa > Chordata > Amphibia > Caudata > Salamandridae > Calotriton > Calotriton arnoldi. Next base: position 309,956 of record CAWUFW010011738.1, read on the forward strand.
AACATCGGCGTAAAGCGCAATGTGATGGGTTTGGTCATGTACGCTAAGTCCCGGGTAACGCTGCCCCGTCCTGGCCTGGGCCGCCAAAGGCTCCATGGCCAGGGCCAACAACAGAGGGGAGAGTGGGCAACCCTGTCTCGTCCCGCGGCCCACCACGCAGGCAGCTGAAATCAAGCCCCCCGTTTTCACCCGAGCAGTAGAATGCTTGTATAGCAGTGTCGTCCAATCAATAAAAGCATCCCCCAAGCCAAACCTGCGCATTACTTGAAATAGATAAGGCCATTCTAGGCTATCAAATGCTTTCTCTATGTCAACCGATAGAATGGCGGCGGCTGTTTTGGGATAATTGTCAGCTTCCAGCACCCGAATCAGGCGTCTCACATTTACGGCTGTATTCCTTGTTGGGATAAATCCCGCCTGATCAGCGTGTACCAAGGTGGTCATATATGGGAGCAGCCGAGTCACCAAGATCCGACTTAATATCTTATAGTCAGTAGTCAGCATAAATAGTGGACGATAAGCGGTCCTATCTGAGGGCGTATCCCTGGTTTCAGGAGTGGGATAATAATGGCCTCTCTATTGGTGACAGGCAGTTGGCCCGTGCACTTCGCGTCGTTATAAAGTATTACTAACTTGGGAGCAAGGAGGTCTATGTAAGTCAAATAAAATTCAATCGGCAAGCCATCCGCCCCAGGGGTCTTCTTCCGCGCCATATGTTTAATCGCCCCCCGAACTTCCCCAATCGTTATATCCTGGCCAAGCAACTTTGCCTGTGTCACAGTGAGTTTTGGAAGAGCAGCTGTAAGTAAAAACTCCCCAAGAGCAGCATCATTGGGCGCCACTTTACTCCGATATAAGTCCGTATAGTATGCAAGGAATTGGTCATTAATCTCCTGCTGGGTATAGCAAATTCCCCCTGATGGGCTACATAATTCTAAAATGACTGTACCCCGCCTAGCAGGGTTCGCTAACCACGCCAACAATGCTCCAGATTTATCCCGCTCTGCATGGGCGCGCGCTACATATTTTTTATAATCGAAACAGTGCAGCCGCTCAACCCGCGTGGCGACCTCCTCCCTTGCGTCCAGTAAATTCTGCTGCCTATCTGGTTGCTCAGGTCGTCCCTGTTCCGCCTCCCTCAGGCATCGGTCTGCAGTCTCTATATCTTGTAAGAGCGTTCTACGCACCCCCATCTTATTAGTGATACAATGGCCCCGTATCACAGCTTTAAAGGCATCCCATTCGACAGCAGTCGGGGACGCCGTGCCAGTATTCTCGAGGAAATATTGAATGACGCCCTCCTTCACCACCTCACTAAAGGCCTGGTCCTCCAATAGTTCTGGGGCTAAGTGCCATGTCAGGATTGTGGGGCGCGTTTGGGCACAGTGTTTTTGTAAAAGTAATGGGTTATGGTCTGACATTGTCCGAGTAAGGTATTCGCAATATTTGAATGTTGCGTGGATATCCGGGGAACACAGTATCGCATCTAAGCAAACATGAAGTTCGTGCAGCGCTGAGAAGAAGGAATCATCTCGCGCTCCCAGATGATGTACCCTCCATGTATCCACTAACCCCCATCTGTGTTGCCAATCCCTTCTGGCCTTAGAGATCTTATGGATAGGAGCGTCTGGGAGAGGAGGGTGAAATCTATCTAAATATACGTCAGTAATAGAATTAAAGTCCCCTCCCATAATCACCGACCCAGTCAGATAAGGTGCCAGCTTCCCAGATAGCTGGGTGAAAAAAGCCGGTTGCTCTGTGTTGGGTGCATATATGTTACTTAGCACTATATGCCTGCCATTAAATCGACCCCTGACCATCACATACCTCCCCTCTGGGTCCACCAATTGTTCCGTGGGTTGGAAAGGAACCCCCGCCCTAATCCATATTAACACTCCCCGCGAAAAGGCAGAATAAGCAGTATAGAAAAGCAGACCCCGCCATCTACGCTGCAGGGCCAGCCCCTCTTGTCGTGTAATGTGTGTTTCCTGGAGAAAGGCAATCTGAACCCCTCTTCGCACTAAATATGCATGAATCTTGTGGCGGCGTACCATTGTATGCATGCCCCTGACATTCCAAGAAATACATTAGTTCAAGTAACTGTCCCATGAGAAAGCTGTGCACAATTCCCTAGAAATCTTTTTAAGAAGCTACACCAAGGCCCCAATAACATCCCAATACTAAACAAGAAAAACCCACCACCCACCCCCCCAGAACAGGCACTACAACATTAGTCCCCATCCAAACTCACTGCACACTTGATATCCTCTAATAGCTACAGAGGATCTAGTGGGGAGGCGGCTATGAGCCGACGCTGATGTGTAACAGAAACAACATCCAGAGCAGCGCCCATGCCTCTAACCACACCATTCGCCCCGCGCTCGGGGGCACCTAACAGAGGTCTAGAAGACTACACCCGCCGACCCCCCTCCCCAGGAGCATAAGGCAAATGAAATAAAAGACTGAGCGTCACCTGCAATCCTGGAAGTAGAGTAAGCAACAGCGCAGAGGAGAGAGGGTGAGCAAATAGAGACAGTAATAAGCATCAGAGCAATCAAAATAATATCATCTGCTGTCCCCGGAGTAACATGTGGTAGCTTAACACTGTCCGCTGGGGACTCATCCGAGGCTGTCCCAGTAGAGACTTTCTCTAACTCAGTGTCTGTTCCAGATGTCATATTGCGATCCTGCAATAGTTCCGATACCACTCTCAGTGCCTCAGACCTCTCCCTCTCCATCTGGGATGCAATTGGTGTCCGCAGGGGGTTGCGGCGACGCCCAGTCCATCTGAGTCTCTGCGGACGTTGATCCCCCGGGGGAGGTGTGCGTCGCTGCTCCGTCGGTCCGCGGCCCGTCTTGTAGGATTCAATCCAGTTCCAAGCCTCCTGAGAGTCATCACAGAAGTGATTCTTACCATCCAAAATTATCAGCAGTCGAGCCGGGAACATCAAGGAGTACTGGAGCCCTTCGTCACGTAATGCCTTCTTGACCGCCAAAAATGACGTGCGGCGACGCTGGACCTCCAACGTGTAGTCAGGGAAGATTAACACTTTGTGATTGTCCACTGTGTACGGGCCAGATGAGCGCGCCAGCTGCAGCAACCAATCCCTATCTTTGAAATGAAGTAGACGAGCGATCACCGGTCGCGGGGGCCTCCCCAGCGTTCGGGCAGGGACCCGGTGCGCCCTCTCCAAAGTATAGAATTGTCAGTCCGGTAGGGGCCACCACTTCTCACAGCCATTTCTCCAGGTAGTCAAGCATATTAGACCCATCCACTCCTTCCAGAAGCCCCAGCAATCGTATGTTGTTCCTACGATTGCGTCCTTCGCCATCCTTGGCCCTTTTCTCTAGCGTTGTTACTCTGTGGGAGATATCCCCCATCTGAACAGTGAGGGACTGCTTTACCGGTGCCATGTCCGCCAGGGAGGCCTCCGTCTGCTTCACTCGGTCAGCAAGCTTAGAATGTTCTGCTCGCAGGAGCCCCAGCCCCACCGATACATTAGCAATGTCCTGATGTAAAGCGTCCCTGGTATCCGCTATGGCCTGTAATATCTGGGCCAGTTGTTGCTGGACTAAGTTGTCGGCTTGGGGTTCAGGTGAATCCTGTCGTCTGCGATCCGACACAGACTCCTCCTGGTCCTGGGGAGCCCCCGCCTGCTTGCCCTTGGGTTTCCCCATACTTCCAGGCGAATCTCACCGCCAGCCAGGCAAAAATACACCGGCGGCGTCCAGCAGCGTAAGCACCAATCCAGATGCGAGAACCCACCACACGGACTAGTGCAAAGTCAACAGCCAAACAGCGTCCCCTCCTGTATCCCACGCGCTGTCCCAGAGGCCAATCACCTATGCCCAGACAGCAGGGGGAAACCCCGGTCAATGCCACCGGTTTCTCCAGCAATCCTTGCCCCGCTTCCTTCTGGGTGTTCCTCGTCACACCGGGCGACACCTTCCAAGGGCCTCAAAGAACCGCACCGTCGTCCGGCCGGCCGCCGTCCCTCCCCGCGTTGCGCGGCGAGGCCGCCGAAATGAAGAGTTCAGGCAGGGGCACCCAGGCCCGCGGCAGGTGTGGGCGCGAGGCAGCAGGGGGAACCGCTCCAAAGATGGCCCCCAAGTCTGCGACAGATGAGCCAGCACCTCCGGTGGACAACACTGAATATGGCAACCTTCTCTGGGTTAGCCAAACTCCAGCCGCCCGAGGTCGGGAAAGTTTTAGCGGCTTCCCGAGTCGTGGTAACTCCTCTCTGCTGCGAGGGCGCAATGTTACAAGGCACCCACCTCAAAAATGGCGTCGGCGCCAGTGGCCGTGCGTCGCTCCTCCATGCACGCCCAAACAGTCCTGAGAGAATCCCGCATAGTTAGGGCCCCTTCAGCTCTCTCCCAAAGGGAGCGCAGACTCAGCCACGGCCTCCAATCCAATTCAAGGAGGGCGTCCACTCGTAACGCGGAGGGTCGCCGCCACCAGCACTGGGTCCAATGCAGCGCGTTGGGCAGCTGGAGCACCACTCTATCCCCACCTATCCCGCACCTCCAGCACTCGATAAGGTAATGTGGTCTGTCCGTTCCGTCTTCAGGCCAGTTGTGTAGCTCCGGGTTCCAGGAGCAGCTGCTGTGCGGTCTACGGGCTCTCCTAGTCTCCGAGCGCCGCCATCTTGCCCTCGCCGAGCCGAGACCTGCTCTCCCTGATCGCACTGTATGCGCCTCACCTCAAACGCCGGAGGGCCACAGCCGTCGAGCCCAAATGTTGCCCAGCCACCGCGATGGTCAGAAAATGCCCCCGGCACCGGGGTATCAGCGTTTACCCAGGATAATCAGCGAGGCCGGCGCGGAGCTCCGAGCTCACGCGTCCGTCTTCATCGGCCTGCAATCCACGCCCCCGTCACAGTTAGTCTACTCGAACACATACCATGCATATTCAGAACCAGAGCAGGATGACCGGCATTCTATTGCATCACTCCTAAGGCATGAAACAGCTTCCCTCTCCACATCAAAGCCTCCTCCTCTCTTTTTGAATTACACAAGAAGCTGAAGACCTGGCTTATCAATTAACCAACCTACCACAGGCAGGGCTAGGCACACACAACTGCTCAGTGCCAGGATATCCTCACTGGTGATAGTGCACTTTACACATACACATAACAATTTGCCTACTTTGACAACATGTAAATAATGTAACTCTTTCCTAATGTCCAATCAAACTGAGGGCAATAAAAATGTATCTTTTTCACTTTATAAAGAAGTGTCTGGCATCATATCTCCAAATGAGCTGTGTTCTTTTCTACTAAACAGGCATGCCTTTCCACATCTGACCGGACAAAAATGATTGATGGAAAAATATTACATTATTGCAGGGCTTCTCAAACTTTTTAGATCCATTACCCAATTTTTAGAACAACAAACTATTGCGACTCACATTGCTTTAATGGACACGAGGCGGGCAATTATTAATGTGACTAAATCATTGTATCGTGTGGTAGCACACTGTCATTTACAGACAGCACATTTTTAAATGAACTGGCCACTAAATCTGCACAGACATACCGTTTTACTGGTAAAACAGTATTACTTACAAATGATAATGTGTGGAAATTGGGTTTTAGTGAATAGCTATTATTTGTGCATCACCAAGAAAAGTGTCTTGATTTTTTTTGATCCTATTAAAATCTTAGTTTCTATCAAACTTCAGAATTGCAAAACAAATGTGCTTCATTTTTACTTTCATGACTGCTGAGTGTGTACAATTAATTTACAGTTATTTACATTTTGTTGTGTGTTGTAAAGAAATTACATCCTAAAGCCTTTCATTTCACACTCAATGTCTCCGAGCACAATTGTCACATAATTCACTATTATTTTCATTCTCTGACTGCAAAGTGAGAGGAGTTTGTAAACACCAATCCCGTGTTAATAGAATAAGAAGTAATTTGTCATAAGACATAGGGCCTGATTTAGATTTCGGCAGACGGGTTACTGCGTCTCAACAGTGATGGATATCTCGTCCGCCGAAATTTAGATCCCATAATATCCTATGGGATTTATATTTCGGTGGATGGGATATCCGTCACCGTTGTGATGGAGTAACCCGTCTGCAGAAATCTAAATCAGGCCCATAGCCTGACATTGGACGTCTGTCTTTGAAGCACAGCACATGTAACAAAATAAATACGTTGGGACAGATTTACAAGCCCCCTGCTCCACCAGTAAGTTTTGTGACGTACTGGAGGCGCATTCCACTTCTCCATATTTACAAGGAGAGGAAAAGCCACCCTGCGTGACTTTTCCTCTCCTTGTAAATATGGCCCTTTTACACGCAGCACTTTGCGTGGAAGGGGCGTTCCATGGGTGTTGCTGTGGGTGTTCCCACGCAACACCCATGGAACGAGGCACATTTCCAGATTTACGAGGAATTGTAAATCTGGAAATGCGTGTCAATGCTACGCCTCCCGAGGCGCAACGAGGAGAAATGTATTCATTTCTCCTCGTTTTTGTTTCCTGTGTCAATGTGTGCTGCATTCTGCAGCACACATTGAAAGAGGAAATCACCTCTAATGATTGTTTTTGTTCAGGAAGGGTTCCCTTGCTGAACAAAAACAATCATTGAATGAATGCTGTTTTTCAACTTCTATGTATGCTAATGCAGCACACATAGAAGTTGAAAAACGGCATTTCAGATTATTTTTGTTCAGGAAGGGAACCCTTCCTGAACAAAAACAATCTCCCCACGACGCAGGTATCCTTGCACCATGGTGCAAGGGTGCCTGCGCCGGCGCATGGCAGCTGTTTGTGCGCCAGAGCAGGGGGAAGCACAGAGATGCAACATATTGTTGTAAATGTGTCGCATCGCTGTGCTTTCCAAACTAACGCAGCACGGCGCAGCAAAATGACTTGCTGCGCCGTGCTGCGTTAGTTTATTGTAAATCTGCCCCAGAATATAAAGGCATCCTTATTTACTGCTTGGCCTTTTGTGACCCATTAAAAATGAGCTACTGACCCACAGTGTGGGAAAGACTGCATTATTGTATTTAGCTTTTGTTTCCTCAGCTTGCTCCAAAAAAGGACATCGACATCTGACTAGGTAAATACCCTCTGTAGGAAGCTGGCTCTGTATATACTACACCAAAGTGATGTATAGTGTGCACAGAGTCCAGTGGAACCCCAAAGGTAGGCAGAGGTAAAAGTAGATAGCACCTTACTCTCTATTTGTGGTAATGTGGTCGAGCAGTAAAGCTTTATCAGAGGGTAGTGTTAAGCATTTGTTGTACACAATCAATCAGCAAAGGATATCACACACTCAAAGACTGAACTTCAGACTAATTGGTTTTGTATAAAAATATTCTTTTAGTTATTTTATTTCCTAGAACCAAGCAAGCCTGGCACAGGTAAGTGATACGTACTTTGCAGTAATAATACAGTTTGTAAACAGTTTGAATTGCAGTTGTATATATACTTTTGGTTTCATTACAGTAGGACTACTAGTAATGCAATGCTTTGAAATATTGTGCATGTACTTTGTTTTGGCTTTTCAGTAGAATGTCAAGTAGATTACTTTACAGATTACTTTTTTTACACAGTGCACTATACCTGGATACTGCACTGGGACATTTCCTGTAAACAGGTAAGTAAAAGCGTTTTGGTTATTTTGTTTCAGTTTTAGAGACTTTTATATATTTTCCAACTCCACACTTAGAAACTTTTCACAGAAAAACAGTTAATGTTATCCTATGGAGGAAAATAGGGTTATCGGTTCAAAGGTAAGTATTCGGTTGTGCGAGTTGGTATTCTGGGGGTAGACTCAGGGGTCCCCCAGGGTCAAAGATGCACTCTTGTTACACCCTCAGCGGCACTAGGGCGGCCAGGTGCCGAGTGCTGAGGACCAATGTTATCCAAAGGGGAATAGGGGGCCTCCAGTTGGTGGCTGCTGACTAGCAGGCCACAAGGTTGTGGGAGCAAAGCTCCTGGACTTAAGCTCAGGGCAATTGGGGGTTCAAGCCAGCACAAAAGGTGCACCCTCAGCGGCACTGGGGCAGCCGGGTGCAGAGTGCTATTTTGGCATCGGGCGCCCTGTAGCTTTCAATGGGGAGTCTCCGGTTTGCAAACACACTGCAGGCTCGGGGACGAAGGTCTTCTGGGTGCGACCACCACTTGGAGAGGTAAGTTGGGATGCTGGGGGTTGATTAGGCACCATTGTCAGGTGCAGGGGTGCATTTTAGGGTCGGATCTTCTTACCAGCTCCTGGTTGCGGTTGGGGGGACCTTCCGGTTTGAGGCTGCAGGTGTTGGCTGGAGGCTTGTGGCAGGTCAGGGATCACCGGATCCTGGGTCAGGATCACCGGGGAGACCTCCTTGTGGGGTTGGGCCACTTGAACTCGGGCCGGGGGTGTCGGGTGCAGAGTGGTGCAGACTCGCGGATCTTGCCAGAGCTGGAGTCTGTTGGTGAACAAATCCAGTGTTCACGGGAGACAGAGTCCTTTCTATTGAAGGCAGGGCAGGTTCTCGGGGTTCTTGAGGCTGCTGGCTGCAGGACACACCGGAGTTTCGCTTCTGCAGGTTCGAGGTGGGGACAGGCCGGTAGGGCTGGGGCCAAGTCAGTGGGCTTCCTCCTCTTCTTAGCTTCGGCATGGCTGTTCGGTCCTTCTTCTTCTTTCTTCTTGTAGTTTCTTGTCTGACTTCTTGGTTCAGTGCTGCCCCCTAATTGCTGTATTTAGGGGGCGTTTTAGGGGTCTCGAGGTCAGTAGCAAATGGGCTACTGACCTTAGGGTGACTACACCCTTGGTGTGCTCACCCCACGTGGGGGAGTGAGCACAATTCCTAATCCTGATTGGGGAGTGCCTGCCATCTGCAAGATGGCGGGCACTGAAGAGTGGGCTTCACCTCGCCTCCCCCACCTGAGGGGTGGGGTTGGCAGAGGTGGGCACACCTTCTGGGCTGGCTAATTTTTGCCGCCTGTCTTCCCGCCAAAAAGGAGGGGAGACAGGAAGGGGGCCTTCTCCTGAAAGCAGGAGAGGCTGGGGGTTGCATTGCAAAGGCTGCAAGGCCTTTGAAGCTCCCCTGCCACAGATGGCTCTTCCTGGCCTGGGGGAGGTGTGAACATCTTGCCCAGGAAAGGCTTTGTTCCTGGGCTCAAGGAGCGAAGGCTCCCACCCCAGGGGTCCAGAAACATGTCTCGTGGTGGCAGGCTGGTGTGTACCAGTCAGGGAACCCACCAGAGGCTGGTCGTTTTTCAGGGGGCATCTCAAAGATGCCCTCTTAGTGCATTTTTTATTAAATCCCACACTGGCATCAGTGTGGGTTTAATGTGCTAAGAAGTTTGATACCAAACTTCCCAGTTTTCAGTAAAGCTATTATGGTGCTGTGGAGTTCGTAATGACAAACTCCCAGCACCATATACTCTTAATGTCATTACTGCACTTACAATGTCTAAGAATTTGCTTAGACAGTGTAGAGGTACAGGGCTCATGTACCTGTACCCTCACCACTGGTATAGTGCACCCAGCTAGAGGGGTGGCTGACCTATGCCAGGGTAGTGTGTTGTAGGCATGGCACACAGGGATGTGTGCCATGTCGACTCTTCACTTTGTTTTGCACCAAAACACGCAGCCTGCAATGCCAGTGTGTGTGTGTGTGTGTAAAGGTACAGGGGTTCTAAGGGTGGCACAATAAGTGCTGCAGCCCTTAGAGGCCTTCCCTGGCCACAGTGCCCCTGGTACCCATGGTACCTTTTACAAGGGACTGCCATGTGGCCAGAAAGGTGCCAATTGGGAGTACAAGGTACAGTTTTGGGGAAAGAACACAGGCCCTGGGAACCTGATTGGCAGGGACCCAGGGCACATCAAGTCAAAGTGCATCAGTAGTCTGGCAAAAAGTTGGGGGGGTTACTGCAACAGAAACCCAGCTTCCTACACCGTCCAAATGTGAAACTAGCAGCACTAGAAAAGTCAATATTTTTTAGCATTCATTTATAAGGTGAAACTTGAAACACTATTAGAAAGTGAGTTTGTAAAGCACGTCTTGACACTAGCCTTTGTGCAACAAATGACATGAAGAAAGCTTGAATCCATTTGGACCACGATTAATAAATTAGTCAGTGCAAATTCCCTTCCATTGGTTTTTCTCATATGAGCCATTACATAAAAGGACCAACAACCTGCAGTATTTGATACCATGCTCCTAGAAGAAACAGGACATCTTAAACTGCAAGGCATATTCCCTTTTATAAGGAACACCAAAAGACCTGAAAATATTTCGACCTTGAGATGCATATCAGTGAGACGCATGCAGTGTGCAAATCTATTCCACTGCAAGCTCGGGTCCTCGAATGAGGATACGCATCCACCTTAAAGAGAATATTTTAGAGGGAACCAGCCTTTACAATGCGGCTGTTACCATGCAATACCATTACCACGCATCCTTAATAACGCATTAGTCTTTACAACGCATGTCTTTACCACGAGAAATGTTAACACTCATATGTCTTTACCACACATGCCCTGGGTTTTAGGGGTTGAGGTTGATTAGGTTTTATATATATAGATATATATTCATATATATATATATATATAGATATATATAGATATAAAAATATATATATTATAACAGTCTAGTTTCTTCAATGCGCATCCAGATGCAGTAAATGACACCGACCAACTAGGATGCTATAAGTGGTTTATTGGCAGTTGCACAAGTTCAACGTGATGCGTTTCAGCCACAGCCATGGCCTTGATCACACAATTGCGGCGGCGCCATGTTTGGAGGCTTTATATCTCAAGTAAGCATAAACAAACAACATACTTTCTCGTATTTACTTTTTTCCTTATTTTATATCTCCCCTACCTATTATTTATTATTTGTTTATTTTTTTTTAAACATTATATACATTATTGAATGCCTTCTATTGCACGTTATTCCCAAAACATTTAAACCTTTCAAATTGCATGTAAATGATTGATAATATATTCTTGTCACACAATATGTTGCTAACTTTATAGGATTGATTAATCCATATTAATAATTTCCACTGTGACATCACTCTTTGTATTTCTACACATCTTAAGTGTGTCTTGGGATGACTCACATTTGCAACTAGGTAGTTACTGCTTATAGAGCATATTTGGTTTTGTATGTTTATCGCCTATTATGGCAGTATCAAAGCATCTAGAACATTTTCCAATGTAGTTCATCTTATACTTCCTAATCGTATCACCGATAATTCTCATCCATGTTAATCATAACCAACCACTGTGTAAGATCTAACGATAGACCGAATCAATTAGGAAAATACAATAACAGAAACATACCACTTATGTAGAGTTTCTACAAACTTATGTGGGGCATTGTGTCGAAGAGTGTGGAGTATAATTTCTATTATTACTTCATAGAAAATTATGTAAACCCTCTTCTATATTCAATCCATTAGGATGTGGAGAATCAAGGCTTAGGATATACATACTTTGCAACCTTCAGAGGAGGGCCTTAACTCTATCCCCCCCTCTACTTGAGTTTGGTATTGTATCAATCGCAAAATAGGACATTTGTGTTTCATCACTCTGATGTGCATCAGCACAGTGTCTAACTACTGGGTATGACAAATATTTGCTCTTAATAGCACGCATGTGTTGTAGTAAGCGCTTATGTACTTATAAAGCCGTGCTACCTATATATCTTTTGTTACAGGTGCAAGTTACATATATATATATATATAAAGTCTTTACACTTACCTGCAAAATACTTACATTTGTGTTGTAAAAGCGTACATGGTAAAGGTAAAAATGTTCATGGTAAAGACATGCGTTGTAAAGACTAATGTGTTGTTAAGAACGTGTTGTTAAGGCGTGCGTGGTAATGGCAGACAAAAATTAACAAATGAAAATGTTTGAATTAATTTGAGCAACTAGAATCTACTCTGTTTGCATTCCATTCTATCATTTTTAACTCTGAAATGCCACTTCACACCATACAGTACTGACGACCGCCACCCACAATTTCAGAGGTAAAATAACCCTCTTTGAGTCTATTCTGGACCCCATATGGTACATTGTCATGTCAAATTAAGTCACAGTAAGGTCCTGTAGTTCTCCATCCCATTCTCTGTTCTATTTAGTTGTCTGCCATACTATCTTATCACATTCACGCACCAACATACCTCCAACCTGAAGTATATTTGTATGAACCCATGCTAATATTTAACGGCTGTATTTACCAGTCATCTTTCTGTTTTACGAAATGAACCTGCTTCTAAAAAGATAACCCCATAGAAATATTCATCTCTCCAGAACAATAAGGTAAACGTTTTCTTTCTTTATACAGTTTTTTGCCGCATTCAGGTCAGAGAGGATCCCTATGGTAAATCAGAACCTAAGATTTGTATATTTTTTCTCTTCATGAAATGATCTAGGCTAAGTTTTCATATTGTCTCTAGTGAGTCTAACTATGTTTTCATCTATTATTTATTATATTGATCACTTGATGCAATAAACTGCACAGGTTATAAACTTTAATTAAATAGTTAAGATGCATATCGAAATCAAATAGAAGGTGGAGGGTAAGCTGTATTATTAATGCCGGTTCACACATTGCTGCTTCTGAGAGCATCACTCAAGACACGATTTCAGCGACACAAAGGTAGGACTTGATAGTAAAAATAGATCATCCTAATCCCATTGTCCAAGAGCTGCTGTACAACCTTTGCAAAATCAGGACTGAAGCTAGGTAACGAAGAATGATACATTTGCTGCCTGAATTTTGCAACAGGTGCTGTAAAAAATAGTAATTATCTATGATGACTTTATTCAAATCATGGGGGGAAAGGTCAATCTGAATATGGATGGGCCAAAAACTCATATCAACTATAAAAAAAGTTGAAATCCACCCTTCTTTATAGATCATCTGTCGAGTGAAATCTTCGAAATTTGTTCCAAAGGTCGATGTTGGCAAATGGAGGATTGAGCATCGAGGACCTGATTTTAAGTATGGCAGGTGACCCGCAGTCCATCAGTGTGACAGAGATCATTTGATCCACAATCCTGACTGGACTACCACCCACCTTATTTTGGGATCTCCACTGGCCTATCACAGATCACTGTGCCTTTCAGAGGAGCCAACCTCATGGAGGCTCCATCGGAGGCACTAAGGGTCTCATTTATGAGATTTTGCCATAGGGCAGCGCCACAGGCCTTCCTGCTGCGCTGCCCTACTGCAAACGAAAAGGCAAGGAATGCACCATATTGATCAGATACGGCGCATTCCTGTCCTTTTCCCCTGAGCCGGCGCACAATGGGCTGCCGCGCGCCAACACCAGGCACCTTTGCATTATGGTGCAAGGGTGCCTGCGTTGCGGGTATGATTATTTTTGTGCAGGAAGAGAAACCTTCCTACACAAAAACAATCACAAGAGGATTTTTCTTCTTTCTACACATAGCAAAAAGGAAAAATGAGGAGAAATAAAGATATTTCTCCTCGTTGTGCCTCCCTTACGCCTCCCCTGGGGAGGCGTAAGTTTTTGGCACTGCCTCAGATTTACGATTTCTCGTAAATCTGGGGCAATGTAAAAAAGCCATGGATGTTACTGGGAACACCCTCAGCAACACCCATTGCATACTCCTTTAATGCAGAAAACTGTGATAAACAGAACAATATTTATGAGGCAGCATTAAGCCAAAAAAGTGGCTTAGTGCTGCCTGGAAAATATGGAGCAGGCATCTGCGCCACGGAACGTCACCTAAATGTTTTGGGAGTGGCCACCGGGTTTCAGGCGGCTGCTCATTAAGTGTTTTTGAAAAACAAAAAATAAATGACCCAAATACCCTTGGGAGTTTTCTCCCAGTCTTTGGGGTGTTTTTTTTTTTAGTTCAGCACCACCAAGGATTCCCTGGTGGGCTGATTCACATTCATTGATATCCCCAACGCCATCGGGCCATCAGTTTAAGCTTTCCGAAGGCAAAGCCAGCATGGGCACTGTTGTAGGACAGATGGTTGTCCATCCGACTCTCAACAGAGTGGATGGACTGTCAATTTGGTGGACAAGGAACTTTGCCATGTTAATGGCAGAGTATCATATCCACCAAGCTCTAAATCAGGCCTTAAGTTTTTTGTGTTACAAGGAGTGATAAAGGAAAATTATTGAAAACTATCTTCCCCTACTTTCACTGCCACTTCTACAGGAATTTGTTTTTATATGCTTATGCAAAAACAGGCTTTAAAAGGGGAAACAGCCTTTACTATGCAGCCAGAACTACACAGTACCATTACAATGTGGGCAAGACAATGACTGCGTTGTTACCACGCGTTCCATTACCAGGCAAGTCGTTACAACGAGTTGCATTAGGGAACTTGTTGTTGGATTTTAAATCCAACACCTTCCCTACTGTTGCACAGGCTGGAGTTGGAATAGTAATATATACTATTCCAAAGTCTAGCGCTCCCTAAGGCAAGACGATGTAATGACTTGCGTGGTAATAGAAAGCGTGGGAACAACGCTTTCGCCCTATTGCCCACGTCTTAATGGCATGCGTTGTAAAAGCATGCATGATTGTGTCATACATCCCTTTAAAAGTCATAGGGGAAGTGATAAGCTTATATATCTGCTCAAAGGGAGACAAACGTTAATTAAAGACCTGTAGTGGTGGCGACAAGAATCCTCTGTCCCTGACCCTTTGCCCCACAGTGTTTTAATTGGCAGCTGTCTCAGTTAGGACTAGAGGCTCTGGCATATGCTTACCTTATGGATACATTTGAAAAGCCTTCTGCTGGGGAAGCACAGCAGAGGCCTCTGTTTTCTACTTGCCATACCTAGGTCGCTGGAACAGTGGCAATTACAGGACTAAGGATCGCAAAACCCCTCTCCTGGAACAAGACCTGTGTGGTTATTCCGCACACATTCTTTGTTTCTTTTAATGTGATTTTTTCCCTGGGTTCACAACTGCCATTCTGCAGATTCAAAAACAAAACAATAGCCCAACTCTATCGGAAACCTTGCCAGAGTGGAAAAAAGTTCTATCTTGAAATGGACTGAAGTAGGGAATACCAGTGAAGGGATTTTGCAAACAGAGATGTCATGACCCGCATTATGGAAAAATGTTAGCTCATCCAGAAGGATTGTGATTTTTCGCATCAATAAAGTAAGCATCTGCAATGCAATTTGTCTCGCATTTACGCAAGTTTGAGCTATTGGTATTGTAAATGACAATGCCTTTTATATATGTTTTGGTTTTTAAAACATAAATAAAAGGCATTTTACAATGCCAATAGCTTAAACTCTCGCAAATGTGAGACCTATTGCATTCCAAATGCTGGAAGACATTACTGAGTTGCCTCCTTCTGTCTCCCATGGCCCCTGAAGAGCTTCCTGTTTGCTACGAGTTAAATAAACAAGCCGGTGGTCACAATTACGTACGAGAAACCCTCCTGCCCTTCTGCAGTAAGAGAAACTCATTAAAGAAAATATGGCCAGATGTACGACCATTTGGAATTGCGACTCGCAAATTGCGAAAAATAGCGAGTCGCAATTTGAGAGTCGCAATTCTGAATGTACAACAGTGTCAGAGACACTGTTAGCGATTCCCAATGAGGTCGCAAAATGCGAGGCTCATCAATATTCATGAGGCACTCGCATTTTGCGACCCCATTGAGAATCGCAGGCCCTCCCAGGGATGGTGGCCTGCTGGGCTCAGCAGACCACAATGTCTGGGACTGCTTCTAAATAAAGCAGCTTTTTTTTAAAAATGCAGCCCGTTTTCCTTAAAGGAAAACGGGATGCATTTAAAAAAAAAAAGAATGAAACGTTTTCATTTCATTTTTTAAGGGCAGGCAGTGGTCCTTGGGACCACTGAAGGGCCCTTAAAAAATATTTTCGCATGCATTTGCAAAGGGTAAGGGGTCCCCTGGGGACCCCTTCCCATTTGCGACTGCATTGCCACCTACTTGAAGTAGGTGGTAAATTGCGACTGTTTTGCAACCGCAATTGCGGTCGAAAAACAGTCATACATAGGGCTCAGAGTCGC
Organism: Calotriton arnoldi; assembly: GCA_963921515.1. Taxonomy (NCBI): domain Eukaryota; kingdom Metazoa; phylum Chordata; class Amphibia; order Caudata; family Salamandridae; genus Calotriton; species Calotriton arnoldi. The sequence continues at coordinate 325,947 of CAWUFW010011738.1, forward strand.
AATTAGGAAGGGACTCCCTTGAAACGCCCCTTCCTAATTGCGAGTTGCAAACGCTATTTAGCGAGTCGCAAATAAATTGTGACTCGCTAAATAGCGTTTGTACATGGCCCTGTAGGATTTTTGCATGCGCAAACGGGTCATACATCTGGCCCATAGTGCTTACAGACTAAAGAAGACGTACCGTGTAACAACCGAAGTTAAAGGGCCAGTCTCATGGGAGGTTACAAATGAAGACAAGGGGGTACTAAGGAAGGACTAACAGCCTAATAACGAATCAGAAGCCAGCATTTACGAAGGACAATGACAAAAGCCAATGACAAATATGGGTGGAGAGTGGGCAGGGCTTCAAGTACAAACTCCAATACAGCATGGCTCATGGAGCAGTGCATGCTCTGCCCAGGATCGACCTAAAAAATGTCTCAGCAGAGAGAGGAAGTACCCACTTCCTTCCCACTCTCTAGAAATTATTGGCCATACTACCTAGCTGGATTTGATTCTGCTGGATTAAGCTATATGCTCCCCACCCTTGCGAAGGAACATCCTGAGCTCCATCTAAGATGTAGACATGTCCCTCACGGCTACACATACCCTCAAATACACATTGATCACAATAAGACCAAGCAATTGCTGTCAGGGCATTATGTGTCATCCTATGGCCAGCTCGGTAATACTCATTTGGTGCTCAGTGACAATGATGTAAATGTCCTGGACTGACTTCCAAGTGGTAAACCACACAACAATAAACCACGTGTACCATTGCAGATCTTCTGCCAATTCCATGATGCATAAACCAATTTCAACCCAATGGTACTGTATGTATCTCAGGTAACGGGACCTGAGGCACGTGGCCAGAATGCAGAGGGTTCTAATATAATTGTCAGTTTCTAACCATATCATTTAGTTGATGAAAAATATTGTACTCAAGATTTCTAAGGATAACAACATGCCTTGCTAACGATTATACACCTCAGCTTTGAAATGGGGAACAGGTTGGACAAGAACGACAAAGGGAGCTCTGGACTGAATTTTTCAGGTATCTACAAGAATTAAATATGTATGCAAATCGTATGACGGCATTAGATTTTCTCTGATTTCATAATTAAACACATATATACTGTGTAGTTGACTTCCATGACTTGTATGACAAATTGATCATTTTCTTCAAAAAAAATATATCACACAATATATTGCTTTTGTATTAGTGAACCGTCCACATTTCTAAATATGACACCATATTGAAGGGGATAGATATAATTTATGATTCACATACCAAAATGTGTTTTTTACTCATTTCATCAAATGATTGCAGATGTTCAAGTCTGGATTTGAATGTCAAACCTTGAAACAATACCACGTGCCTATAGAGAAGCATTGTCGGTTACAAAAATGAACATATCAGGTCTTCACTACTGTTAGATCACTACAATATGAAATGAAAACATATCTATGAAATGAAATCGTAAGAATTGCAAACCTTTTTTTCCTAAACAAAAAGTAGCTTTGGCGAAGTTGTGCTTCAAGGCCAGCAGTATTTGATTTACAGTGAATGTACTCACTCTTACCAGTGCTAAATTCAGACATCTGGGGGCATATTATCAAGAACGGCGTTAAAATTATCGCCGGTTTAAGCAGTTTTCTGCCGCTAAACCGGCGATAATTTTTAACGCCGTTCTTGATAATATGCCCCCTTGTTTCATAATCATATGCTAAGATCAGCACCGTGCTTCAAACAGATTGGTACTTTGCAACCTTTGAGTGGATAAGGAAACGCCATTTGCTCAAGCTAAATGAGAGACTAAAGACCTATTCTCAGGCAATAACTATGTTGCAAGATGGAGTCCCAGAGAGCGACATCTTTTTTCCTTTTAATGTTAATGACCTTGGGTTGCAAGAACAACAATCCCGGCACCATTAAGGACAACACACAACACTATTCATAACAGCCATACAAAACAACAACTTCCCCATTCCATTCAAACTCCAGACGCCTACGTTGTATAGCTCCACAAACTGCGTCAGCCATTCCGTCAGGGCGCTTAATGTATGTATGGAAACAAATTCATTCCATCCACTCTCCTCGTCTTCCATCTTGTTAATAAATGCTGTCTGCTGCAAGAGAATGGGGGCATGTCCACCTCGTTTCCAAGGCAATAACCATCTGACCCAGTTGTGTAACCATAAATCATGTGTAAAGGAAAGCACATCTAGGTCTCCAAGCGCAGACTCTGCCTGCAGCGTCCGTTAAATACGCAATAAAGAGAGTGTTTCGATGGACCCATGCGGAATTACACTGCTAAGAGGTGTGACGTCTAGGCAGCTGTGCTTGTCTTGCGGAAACATGTCTAAAATCACCTAAGACATCGCAAAAACTCCTATCATTATGGGATGTTTATTCACATTGTTCTCAAGGCGTACACGCCCTTTATACTGTACTCAAGCACACACATGGCTTCTTCGTATTACATTAGCCACTCGCAAGCAAATCGCATATCCTTCAATTCATCAAAACATGCACATATGTCTAAGTAATACGGGCATTCTTATTAATGATTCTGTTTTTTTATTTTTTTATCCTGTACTGCAATTTATTAAGGGACTTTAAAAGAACAGATGAGCATCGGGTGCTTACCTTTCTACACATTTCTTAAGGAAATGGGTGACATTTATCTTTTGTGTAAACTAATGTTCATGTAAAGTAAACCAAGAGTACATAGTGCTCATGAGGTTTAACAAAGTTTTGAAAAGGTAAGCTGATATTCATACTTTGGCACCTTTACACTAGAACCTCTTTATTCTTTGTAATACTTTATATTCAGTGCCAACAGACAATTTGAGATTATCTTCTGCAACATCTGGATTTGCTTCACATATTTTGCACTTTTCCCTCTTATGCACAAAGACATTCCTGTTCACATTTTCAGGAGTGCAACATGGGATCATAATTTGTTCCTGTATTTACTGGATGACAATCAGCGCCGATATCTGCCCATAAAAACAAACGAGAGAAAAAAACATATACACTTCGGTGAAATGTTGGCCAGACATACTTTTAAACCCGATGTCTTTTTATTCAAAACACTTATGTAAGGGCTATTGGTTTGAGTTACACCCTTCATATGAGCGCAGGCATATGACAATAGAACGCTATGACACATACGAGTGTTCCCAAAGCACATGCCCCATGGCCCAACTATGCAGTAGCAAACAATTCCGCCTGTACTTTGCAGATTGTCTCACAGACATCGCCATATGTACACTTACTGCCAGGGATGCTCCATGCAACAATTTCAGTTTCAGTGTTATCCGTGGGAGAAGCAACATGCCCCACCATAGTTAGTATCAAAGCTTATGACATTGCAGTTCCACGACTTTGTCCTGGTTAAGCTTGATTTTACACTCCTTCTACACTTCAGGACACACACATAAAAGAGCAATCCCGTGACCTCAGAAAGTGTGAGCCTCACTATCCCACATGTCCCCGGAAACCAAATCCATTCCCACTTACGCAATTCAACAAACGTGATCTCACTGATCACCAATGTATTTGAGTGGGAAAGTTCATGCCAGAAGACCCTTTTACTTGAGACCACCCTGTGACAAATTAACCAAACATGCCATACCCTAAGGAAATATTTCATGTTTGGTAGAACTCAGATTCCTCGTTGGCTGATAACCTGTGCTGTTTCTCTGGTAGCTTGCAACAGAGCAGTCAGGCTTATTTAAAGAGGCAATGTGTAAAGTATTTGTGCACGACCCACACACACAGTCACACAATGAATACATCACAAAAAGACCCCACATAAGTTTAGATAAATAGATTATATTCTGAACAAAACAAGACCAAAACAATAAAAATCCAATGTATAGAAGCTGAGATATAGAATTGTAACCCCTTCCATGCGCCGGACGGCCGGGAGCCGTCCTGCGCCACAGTGCTCGTGTGCGCAGGACGGATCCCGGCTGTCCTCGCACATGGCAGGGGAAATCCCTCTGATGCGGGCACCAGAGGGATTTCCTTTTCCCCCCCGACAGCCTCGGGAGCTGGGGAAGGGCTTCCCCAGCTCCTGAGGCTGTCTCTGTTGTTTCTGTGCAATGAAGATCAGCGCGCACGTCGCGCTGACTTCATTGCACAGAAACCGAAACTAAAATGAGCCAATATGCTCATTTCAGTTTCACTTCTACTTTAAAAAAAATATATATATTTTACAGAGTTTTATATAGCGCAAACTTGACCCGAATCGGGTATCAGAGCGCTTTACAAAGCACCAGTTGCATTACATGAGGAAACATTCATTTTTTGTTGTTGTAAGGCACGGGTAGATTAAGTGATTTGCCCAGAATCACAGGATGTTCAGTGTCATTGCCGAGACTCGAACCCAGCTCCCCAGATTCGAGGTCGACCGCCCTAGCCGTTAGGCCAACTCCTCCCCCCACATGCTCAGGGGGCTATCTCAGAACCCTGAGCACGTAGAAAGTCAGGAGAGGTATCATTGGAAAGGGGAGAATCTCCCTATGTTGGGGTGGGGGCTGCCCAAAATGGGCCTGACAATGCCCCCACCCCCCCACCAGAGAAATTCCAGTCTTTCTGCCCCCCAGGGAGCAGAAGGGGGCAGTAGCTCCCAATCTGACCCCCGGGGGGGCAGAAACCCCATTTGAAACCAGGGACTTTTTTTTTTAGTAATATTGGGGTGGGAGCTGCCCAAAATGGGCATAACAATGCCCCCACGCCCCCAGAGAAACTACAGTCTTTCTGCCCCCAGGGGGGCAGACGGAGGCAGTAGCCCCCAATCTGACCGGGGGGGGGGCAGAAAGGCCACTAGGAACCAGGGGGCAGATTTACAAGCCCCTTGCGCCACTTTTGCGTCACTTTTCCCATGTTAAAAGTGACGCAAAAGTGGCGCAAGGGGCTTGTAAATCTGCTCCCAGGTATTTTGTTTACATTTGATTTAGGGGTGGGGGCTGCCTAAGATGGGCAGGCCAATTCCCCCACCCCCCTAAAAAAAATGCACCAGTGTGGGTGGGGCAAGGGCCTGTCACTTGGAAGAGCCAAAAACATAGCGATTAAAAGTATAGCACCAACAATTCTAAGCGCTACATTTTTTTAAAAATACGTTTTTATCCAATTCTGCATTGGACACTGACACAAGTGAGGTATCACTTTACTCGAGAGAATGAGGGGAACTCTGTGGGGGTAGGACATTTGTGCCGGCACGGTGATTCCATGCAATAATATGTGGAAAATTTGTTTTTTTCAGTTAAATTTGAGGTTTACAGGGGATTCTTGGAAGGAAAACGTTGGGGGATCCACGCAAGCCATTCCTCGCTGGACTCCGCCCGGTGTCTCGTTTTCAGACATGTGTGCGTTTGGTAGTTTCCCAAGATGGCAGCCGAGCCCGGGGCCAAAAACTCAGGTGACCCGCCTTGCAAAACCAGGTTGTTTTGTGATAGGTAATTTTGATGTCTCCTCAATACGTTTTGGGCCCTTGCCTGTCACGGGTACTTGACCCACCCACAAGAGTGAGGTACCATTTTTATCGGGATACCGGGGGGAACGCTGGGGGGTAGGAAGTTTGTGGATCCATGCAGATTCCAGAACTTTCCCACACAGAAATTTGAGAAAAACGTGATTTTTTCAGCTAAATTTCAGGTTTGCAGGGGATTCTGGGTAGGAAAACGTTGGGGGATCCCCGCAAGCCATACCTCGCTGGATTCTCCCAGGTGTCTAATTTTTAGAAATGTGTGGGTTTGGTAGGTTTCCCAAGATGGCCGCCGAGCCCGGGGCCAAAAACCCAGGTGACCCCCCTTGCCAAACTAGGTTGTTTTGCCATAGGTAATTTTGATGTCTCCTCAATAAGTTTTGGGCCCTTGCCTGTCACGGGTGCTTGACCCACCCACGCGAGTGAGGTACCATTTTCATCGGGAGACCAGGGAGAATGCTGGGTGGTTGGAAATTTGTGTCAGCCCAGTGATCCCACAACCTTCCCACAGAGAAATTTGAGAAAAATTTGATTTTTTCAGCTAAATTTGAGGTTTGCAGGGGATTCTCGGTAGGAAAACGTTGGGGGATCCAAGCAAGCCATACCTTGCTGGACTCCCCCGGGTGTCTAGTTTTCATAAATGTGTGGGTTTGGTAGGGTTTGGTAGTTTCCCAAGATGGCCGCCAAGCCCGGGACCAAAAACCCAGGTGACCCCCCTTGCAAAACCAGGTTGTTTTGTGATACGTAATTTTGATGTCTCCTCAATACGTTTTGGGCCCTTGCCTGTCCCGGGTACTTGACCCACCCACGGGAATGAGGTACCATTTTTATCGGGAGACCTGGGGGAATGCTGTGGGGTAGGAAATTTGTGCATCCAGGCAGATTCCAGAACTTTCCACCACAAAAATGTGAGGAAAATGTGTTTTTTTGGCCAAAGTTTGAGGTTTGCAAGGGATTCTGGGTAACTGAACATGGGGAGAGCCAGACAAGTCACCCCATCCTGGATTCCCCTGGGTGTCTTGTTTTCACAAATGTATAGGTTTGCTAGGTTTCCCTAGGTGCCGGCAGAGCTAGGGTTCAAAATCTACAGCTAGGCACTTTGTAAAAAAAAAGGGTCAGTTTTCACTGTGAAAATGTAGTGTGTCCACGTTATGTTTTGGGCCGTTTCCTGTTGCGGGCACTAGGCCTACCCATGCAAGTGAGGTACCATTTTTCTCAGAAGACTTTGGGAAATGCGGGATGGGTGGAATTTCGTGGATCCACGCAGATTCTGGAACTTTCCACCACAGAAATGTGAGGAAAATGTGTTTTTTTTTTTACAAAGTTTGAGGTTTGCAAGGGATTCTGGGTAACAGAACCTGGTGAGAGCCAGACAAGTCACCCCCTCCTGGATTCCCCTGGGTGTCTAGTTTTAAAAAATGTATAGGTTTGCTGGGTTTCCCTGGGTGCCGGCAGAGCTAGTGTTCAGCTAGGCACTTTGCAAAAAAAGGGTCAGTTTTCACTGTGAAAATGTGTTGTGTCCACTTGCGTTTTGGGCAGTTTCCTGTGGCGGACAATAGGCCTACCCACACAAGTGATGTACCATTTTTCTCGGAAGACTTTAGGAAATGCGGGATGGGTGGAATTTTGTGGATACATGCAGATTCCAGAACTTTCCACCACAGAAATGTGAGGAAAATGTGTTTTTTTTTACAAAGTTTGAGGTTTGCAAGGGATTCTGGGTGACAGAACCTGTAGAGATCCAGACAAGTCACCCCATATTGGATTCCCCTTGGTGTCTAGTTTTAAAAAATGTATAGGTTTGCTAGGTTTCCTTAGGTGCCGGCAAAGCTAGGGTTCAAAATCTACAGCTAGGCGCTTTGCAAAAAAAGTGTCAGTTTTCACTATGAAAATGTGGTGTGTCCATGTTGCATTTTTGGCCGTTTCCTGTCGCGAGCACTCAACCTACCCACACAGGTGAGGTACCAGTTTTCTTGGAAGACTTTGGAGAATGCGGGGTTCATGGAATTTTGTGGATCCATGCAGATTCCATAACTTTCCACAACAGAAATGTGAGGAAAATGTGTATTTTTTGACAAAAGTTTGAGGTCGGAGCCAGACAAGTCACTCCATCCTGTATACCCCTGGGTGTCTAGTTTTCAAAAATGTATAGGTTTGCTAGGTTTCCCTAGGTGCCGGCAGAGCTAGGGTTCAAAATCTACAGCTGGGCACTTTGCAAAAAAAGGGTCAGTTTTCACTGTGAAAATGTGGTGTGTCCACGTTATGTTTTGGGCCGTTTCCTGTCGCGGGCACTAGGCCTACCCACACAAGTGAGGTACCATTTTTCTTGGACGACTTTGGGGTATGAGGGATGGGTGGAATTTTGTGGATCCACGCAGATTCCAGAACTTTCCAACACAGAAATGTGAGGAAAATGTGTGTTTTTTTTTACAAAGTTTGAGTTTTGTAAGGGATTCTGGCTAACAGAACCTGGTGAGAGCCAGACAAGTCACCCCATCCTGGATTCCCCTGGGTGTCTAGTTTCCAAAAATGTATAGGTTTGCTGGGTTTCTTGTTGTAACGGGCTTAGTGTTTCCACCGGGCTTGGCTGCGTCCGCCCCGAGTGCCTAGCTAATGGAATGTTCATGCTTGTATGTTCCACGAGCGACAGTTGGGAGTCAGTTGGAGCTTGGCTGGCGATGTTGGTCGACGCTCCGTTTCTGGTGTTAAGGGCTTACATCAATAAAGCCGTTCTTTAAGTGATTCCAGTCTCAGTGTCATTACTACATCTTTTGGCGACGATCACCAGCCAAATGTAGTGACACCACAACAGAACGGAGCCGTCGAAGTTGGCGGTGTGAGGCAGCCCCGTCGTAACCCACTGAGAGGAACCCTTCCGATGACAGCTGTTAAACGCTGTGCAGAGGTGCGCCTGCCGTGACGATAGAAGAGTGCAAGCAGTGAGCATCGAGCGACGGAAGGGAAGCGGGCAGACAACCACTGTCGTGTCCGTGCTGTGATCTCTCACGGATTGTGAGGTGAGGTGTAAGGGAAGCCGGGTCTGGGATATTACAAGTTTGAAAAGAGGAGCGAGCCTTCGGCGTTTGTGGAGCTTACGCAGATTACTCTACAAAGAGAGGTGCTGCAGTTAAGGACGCTATCTTTGCTTGCTGTGTTAATAGGGGTGTCAGATCTAGGGCGGTACGCGGTCTAGGGCCCGCCCCACTCCATTCCTGTGTCTCTGTGGTGTGCCGCCAGCGGCGTATGTCAATGCCGTCTTGTGCTAAACCACGCTGTGGCAAGGCGCACGCATCTGCCTCTGCGGCGCGATGGTGGGCTTCGTGCTGTCATGGTGTTTAGACATTTGCTTTATATTTTACACATTTTGCCTTGTATTTGCTTTATACTTTGTATGTTTGAGCTCTCATAGCTCTTCTATTGCCTCATAGTACTTGTGTTGCCTTTGCAGGGTATCTGTTTACCATTTAGGACTACATGTCCCATGATCCTTGGAGTGCGTGGTGTGCGTGGCAACGTTCTCATCATCCACCACCCCCTTCCCTCCGTGCTCACTATTCTTTGGCTGCTCGCACGGAAGGACCTTTTGCTCCGGCTCCGCTTTTTCTGGAAATCTTTCCCGGAGATTGTGGTGAGTGACCTCTTGGCCCTTGGTGGCGTGTCAGTAGAGTTTCCAGCTGCCGCCCTTCATTCCTGCTCAGCGCGACCGGCCCCTCTTGCAGGAATTCTCCGTTCAATGTCGGCTCCCGCAGAGTTTCCCCGACACACGTCTTCGAGCATTTGTTCAGAGTAGGTCGTACTCTGAGGGGGTAAGATTGCATCTTTGTAGAGTTAGCCTGACTTTTGGGACAAGTTAAGGTAATCGGAACATCGCGCTTTTCTAAGCGCCGTTTATTTACACTTGGCATAATTTGTATTCGGGGGGGCTTATCCTTGAGCAAAAAGCATTGAGCATAATGCCATTAGCTGACACTAAGCCCTGCAAAAAGAAATGAGTATTATGTTGAGTTTGTCGTGAGTGAAGGTAACTCACATATCTGGTGGAGAGACAATTACTGGTTTCAAAAGAAGTTTTCCAGTGTAAACATAAAGTCAACACATTGAACAGTATATAGTGAGTGAAATCAACTCACATGTTTGCCACTGTATTTTGCTGATAAAAGAAAGCACTTGATCTTAAGTATCAGATTCTACCCAAAAACTTATTGTAGCATTGTAGGAAATTAGAAGGCTTTTCACAAGCACATGATAGGATATTGTATTTGTTGTGTTAACCTATTCCTTTACAGGTCTCCTTCCCAGCTGTTCCCATCCTAATTCCCCTTCCCCCCACTTGATCACTCCAATCCTCTGTTACTGTGAATCAGAGTTGGTGGTATCGAGAGGTGGGCCCATTTATTTTCACGTCCAGATCCCGAGGAAGAACGTTCGCTCTGAAAAGGGGCGAATAATCGTCGAGAGATTAACACCACAGTGCACAGAGTTTGAGTTAACAGCGCAGTTTTCACCTGAATATTCGGAAGAATCCTTTCAGTGTGGTCCTCACTGCAGGCTTTAAGCGTCTCCACTGCATTTCCTGTGTAGAAGGAGTCAGCCATGTGATTGATCTGGGAACAGGCTCGTGAAATTGTGTGGGACCCCTGCTGGCTGCTACAAGAACTACAAACCTGCACATTTGACTATTTTGTTTTTCTTTTGCTGAACTAAGATAGTTAACAAGTTCCTGCTTTGGTCCCAGCTAGCAGACTCTATTCTGGCCTGTCTCTTCATTTGTTAACATTGTTGGTGTTGTTTCATTAATTTAGCTGTAGTGCCTTGTATTGCACGTCCTTTTTCAACATGGCAGTCTCATCCATAGTTATTCCACCATCCTTCCTTGCCCAGCCAGGTCTGCCAACCATGCGGTTGGGAAAAAGGATTTAGCAACGAAGTTTACCACTGGCAAGTCAAATCCAAGGCTACAGAGAGGAGCAAATTCCAGGGGCTGCTTTAGGTGTGGTAGTTTGTTCCATGCCAGTGATTCCAAGTGGTGCTTTGCATCCAAACAACACTGCAGGAAGTGTGGACGCAGGGGACACTACGCCCGGATGTGCAAAGCTTCAGACAGATCCAGAGTTGCAGTCACTGAGGACTCAAGTACAGACGGGGACGTAGAAGAACGAGTGTTAATGGTCCTTCCCAGCAGTGGTGCAGACGGTAAAAGGCAACGACCAAAAGCTTTCTTCGAAATCCAGGGAAAACAAGTGGAACTGATGGTGGACTGTGGGTCTCTATACACCATAGTACCTAAGTGGTTGTGGAAAAAAGAGTGGCCACTGATTACTCTCCTGCCTAGGGACATCAATCCTAGAGGGTATCAGGGCAAGTCTATTGATGTGCTGGGTTTCTTTACTGCTCCCATCGTATTCAAGTCCAGACAGGTGGTGGGCAAGGTTTATGTAGTGGAGGATGGGCCCCCTATCTGGGGTTAGGGGCATAAATTTGACCTTCACATCGTCATCAATCCCCATGCTGAGGGACAAGTCTTGTGCTTGGCTAATGCATCCACTGAAGAAGTTTTGAGAGAGATGGATGACGTTTTTAGAAAGGGGCTTGGCGAGTTGAAGGGGTATACCCATAAGATCATCTTAAAGGAAGGTACCATCCCCACCAAGCATAAGTTGAGGAGGGTCCCTGTCATTGTGAGGGAAGAAGTAAAAAAAATGTTGCATGACATGCTCAAAGATGGCGTCATAGATCCAGTTTAGGCGAGTGAATGGGTCTCTCCGGTGGTCATCACCAAGAAGAGTGATGGCAAGCTAAGGTTCTGTGTGGACCTTCGCAGTTTGAACCAGCATGTTGTCACCGACACCTTTCCCCTTCCCAACATTAATGAACTGTTACTATTGCTTAAGGGCGGTAAGCACTATTCAAAACTTGACTTGAAAAGTGCTTATCACCAAATAAAGTTACATGATGAGTCCAAAGACCTCACAACGTTCATCACCATGGAGGGCACTTTTAGATTCAAAAGGCTGCCTTTTGGGTTGTCTTCCGCTGCCAGTGCTTTTCAGCAAGTCATATCTGAGGTGTTGAGGGGTCTTTAACATGTAAAGTATTTTCAAGACGATATTCTTGTGTTTGGAGAGTCTGTTCAGATGCACAACAAAAATTTGAGAGAAGTTCTGGGCAGATTGAGGGAGGCTGGTCTTACACTAAGGAAAGAAAAGTGCAAGTTCTTGGTGGAGGAGATCGAATACCTTGGCCATACTATCTCTGGGCAGGGTGTTCGCCCCAAAGTTGACCTCATTGAAGCCATCCGCGACGCACACATTCCCCTCGACAAGCACCAGTTACAGTCTTTCATGGGCTTAATAGAGTATTACGCAAAGTTTGTCAACTGTTTTGCCACTAAAACTGAGGCCCTAAAGTTGTTGTTGAGGAAGGGGTGTTCCTTTGCCTGGGGTGATGCTCAACAGTGTGCTTTTGACCTTATCAAGAAGGACATCTGCGAAGCTGGTGTCCTTGCACCTTTTGACACCCACCTGTCCACGTTTCTCACTGTTGACGCAAGTGCATGTGGACTGGGAGCTGTCCTGTCTCAAGTCCATTCTGGGTGTGAGAGAACAGTAGCGTTTGCCTCACGCTCCTTGTCCGAGTGTGAGTGTAACTATTTGGTCATCGAGCGTGATGCGCTGGCTGCTGCCTGGTCAGTTGAACATTTCAGGACCTTCTTTTGGGGCCTTGATTTCTGTATTCGTACAGACCACAAGCCCTTGATTAAAGTGCTAAGTCCAGGAGGAGCCGGTAAAGGCTCCTCCAAATTAGCCAGACTTGCCTCTCGGCTCCAAGAATATAGGTACCGTGTATCTCACATTCCTGGCTGGAAAAATGCACAAGCTGACTGCTTGTCTCGTTTGTCCCTCAAGAGTAAGAGTGGTCTCAGTGATAGTTCCAATGGGGGAGAGGATGGAGCTGTAGCCTCCTTGTGCGATGTGGAGGAATGTGTTGATGGAGCATTTTCGGCAGAGGAGTGGTACAAGTGTATGGATCAAGACTCCACTCTCAAGATGTTGAACGCATGCTAATCTCAGGTGGTAGACGTGAAAGCACTGTAACCCCTTTGGTTAGACCTTTCATTAAGATTTTGAATGAGCTGAGCGTTAGTGAATCCGAGGTTTTGATGAGGAATGACAAATTCGTACCTCCATGTGGCTTAAGGCCAAAGATTATAAGTCTTGCCCATGAGGGACATCTTGGACAAACCATGACCAAGAAGCGAGTGCGTGAGAATTTTTGGTGGCCATGCATGGATGAGCAGGTTACTAATTGGATAATCAATTGTGAGGTATGCTTGGAGAGTGAAAAAAGACTCAAGACTGGTTTTCAGACCTCTTTTGAGCACATTGAGGTTCCTTGGCAACCACGGAGTACAGTTTGTTTAGACTTCATTGGGCCCATGCATGGTGTGGAGGAGAGGTTAAGGAATGCTTTAGTTATGGTCGATGTCCACTCCAAATGGCTGATTGTACGTTTTATGTCTGATGTGACGACTCGTAAGACCATTGAGCAGCTCAAGCTTGTGTTTCAAGAGGAGCGTCTTCCCCGCATCCTCATCATGGATAATGGCACCCAACTTGTTTTTCACAAAATGAGAGATTTTCTAGTTAAGTGTGGTATCTCTCATCACCACACTGCACTTTACAACCCCCAGGCCAACGTCATGGTGGAACGGGCTAATCGCCTGGTTAAGGGCACCATCTCTATGGCCATCCAGAGTGGAAAGTGCGTGAGAGAAATGGTTGATGAAATGGTTTGGGCTCATCACACTACTGCGAATAGTGTTACTGGTTTTTCCCCTTTTGAGAAAAAGCATGGTAGAAAGCTGGGCACAAAACTCTTACCCACCTGGATTGTTTATCCCAAGTCAACAGCCACCAAGGGTAACAGTGGCAGCCCCAACGCTAAGGGTGTATGCGCAGGTGACTGGGTAAAAGTAAAACACGGAAGACCCGGCATGGGGCTGTCCTAGTTCTGGGGGCCCTTTAGAGTGAAGCAGGCTTTCAACAACTATGTCTTGCTTGACAACGGCAACAAGCGCAAGGTTGCGTTGTATCGCAAAGGAAGCGACTGGGGAGCCAAAGCAGCTGTGCCCCTCGGCAGTAGTTACGACAACAGTGCCAGTGGCTTGTGGCTCATGAGCGATGCTGACCTTAGAGGCAACAATTTGGCAGGAAGTTGTGATGATGGCTCAGGGAGTAGCTCAGGTGTCGCTCCCAGTTTGCTTCCCAGAAATTCTTCACACAGACCGCCTTGCTATTTGGCTGATTATGTACTCACCTGACATTTTGTCCACTTCCTCATCTTTGTCTCTCCTCACCCTGTAATGCTGTTCCTTCCTTTCTTTCATTGTTTTGCACCTTTGCTTCACTTTTTGGGTAGAAGGGAGGGGGTGTGTTGTAACGGGCTTAGTGTTTCCACCGGGCTTGGCTGTGTCCGGCCCCGCATGCCTAGCTCATGGAATATTCATGCTTGTATGTTCCACGAGCGACAGTTGGGAGTCAGTTGGAGCTTGGCTAGCGATGTTGGTCGACGCTTCGTTTCTGGTGTAAAGGGCTTACATCAATAAAGCCGTTCTTTAAGTGATTCCAGTCTCGGTGTCATTACTACATTTCCCTAGGTGCCGGCAGAGCTAGGGTTCAAAATCTACAGCTAGGCACTTTGCAAAAAAAGGGTCAGTTTTCACTGTGAAAATGTGTTGTGTCCACGTTGCGTTTTGGGCCGTTTCCTGTGGCGGGCAATAGGCCTACCCACACAAGTGAGGTACCATTTTTCTCAGAAGACTTTAGGGAATGCGGGGTGGGTGGAATTTTGTGGATCCACGCAGATTCCAGAACTTTCCACCACAGAAATGTGAGGAAAATGTGTTTTAATTTTACAAAGTTTGAGGTTTGCAAGGGATTCTGGGTAACAGAACCTGGAGAGATCCAGACAAGTCACCCCATATTGGATTCCCCTTGGTGTCTAGTTTTCAAAAATGTATAGGTTTGCTAGGTTTTCTTAGGTGCCGGCAAAGCTAGGGTTCAAAATCTACAGCTAGGCACTTTGCAAAAAAAGGGTCAGTTTTCATTGTGAAAATGTGGTGTGTCCCGTTGCGTTTTGGGCCGTTTCCTGTCACGGGCACTAGGCCTACCCACACAAGTGAGGTACCATTTTTATTGTAAGATTTTTGTGGATCCAAGCAGATTCCAAAACTTTCCACCACAGAAATGTGAGGAAATTGTGTTATTTTTGCCAAAGTTTGAGGTTTGCAAGGGATTCTGGGTAACAGAACCTGGAGAGATCCAGACAAGTCACCCCATCCTGTATTCCTCTGGGTGTATAGTTTTTAAAAATGTATAGGTTTGCTAGGTTTCCCCGGATGCCGGCAGAGCTAGGGCTCAAAATCTACAGCTAGGCACTTTGCAAAAAAAGGGTCAGTTTTTACTGTGAAAATGTGGTGTGTCTACGTTGCGTTTTGGGCCGTTTCCTGTCGCGGGCACTAGGCCTACCCACACAAGTAAGGTACCATTTTTCTCGGAAGACTTTGGGGAATGCGGGGTGCATGGAATTTTGTGGATCCACGCAGATTCCAAAACTTTCCACCACAGAAATGTGAGGAAAATGTGGGGTTTTTTTTACAAAGTTTGAGGTTTGCAAGGGATTCTGGGTAACAGAACCTGGTGAGAGCCAGACAACTCACCCCATCCTGTATACCCCTGGGTGTCTAGTTTTAAAAAATGTATAGGTTTGCTAGGTTTCCCTAGGTGCCGGCAGAGCTAGGGTTCAAAATCTACAGCTAGGCACTTTGCAAAAAAAGGTCAATTTTCACTGTAAAAATGTGGTATGTCCACGTTGAGTTTTGGGCCGTTTCCTGTCGTGGGCACTAGGCGTACCCACACAATTGAGGTACCATTTTTCTTGGAAGACTTTGGGAAATGCGGGGTGGGTGGAATGTTGTGGATCCACACAGATTCCAGAACTTTCCACCACAGAAATATGAGGAAAATGTGTTTTTTTGGACAAAGTTTGAGGTTTGCAAGGGATTCTGGGTAACAGAACCTGGTGAGAGCCAGACAACTCACCCCATCCTGGATTCCCCCGTGTGTCTAGTTTTCAAAAATGTATAGGTTTGCTAGGTTTCCCTAGGTGCCGGCAGAGCTAGGGTTCAAAATCTGCAGCTAGGCACTTTGCAAAAAAAGGGTCAATTTTCACTGTAAAAATGAAGTGTGTCCACGTTGCGTTTTGAGCCGTTTCCTGTCGCGGGCACTAGGCCTACCCACACAAGTGAGGTACCATTTTTATCGGAAGGCTTAGGGTAACACAGAATTGTAAAGCAACTGTTATTACCTATTGACTTTTGGTGCATTTCTGCCTTTCAAATGAAAGACAATGTGTAAAAAAGAAGTCACTTTGAAAAATGTCCTATAATTCTCCACTAGTATGGGTACTCACAATTTTGGAAATGTGCAAATAGCTACTGTTTCTAAACTCTATATTTTGTTCCAATTTCAGAAATACAAAGGTGTCTTTCATCCCGATTTTTCACTGTATATATTTTCCCAAATGAATTGCTATATACCCGGTACATAATAAAAACAATTGCAAGATGCTGCTCAGCTATTGGCTCTGGGTTCGTGGGGTTCTTGTTGAATCTACAAGTCTTATATATCCCCACGACCAGAAACATCCAGCGGATGTAACGGTATAATGCTTTCAAATATCTGTCATAATTAGAAGAAGTTACAGGTGAAAACGTTGGCACAAATGGCTGTTTTTTTCAACTCATTTTCAATTTTTCCTATATTCAACTGTTAGTTTCTATAAAGAAACCTTGAAGGATCTACACAAATGACCCCTTGCTGAATTCAGAATTTTGACTTTTTTTCTAAAATATATAGCTTTCCAGGATCCACAATTGCTTTCATAACCATTTCTAGCATTAACTGGAAGAAGGATGAAAGCACAAAAAATAGCAAAAATAGGCTATGTCCCAGTAAAATGCCAAAACTGTGTACAAAATGTTGGTTTTCTGACAAAAGTCTGTCAGTTCCTGAAAGCTGGCAAAATGGTGATTTCAGCCCCACAAACCCTTTGTTGATACAATTTGCAGGGAAAAAACCAGACGCTTTCATTTGCAGCACTTTTTCCCCATTTTTCCAAAAATAAACAAAATGTAGCTGTATTTTGGCAAATTTCTGGATCCCCTCCAGGGGAATCCACAAACCCTGGGTATCTTTAGAATCCCCATGATTTTGTAAGAAAAGGACGCAAATTTGGCGTGGATACCTTATGCGGTCAAAAAGTTACAGGGGACTAAGCTCGAACTACCCCAAATAGCCAAAAAAAGGCTTAGCACAGGGGGGGGGGAAAGGCCTAGCAGCTAAGGGGCTAAAGGAATAAATGCAGTAAAGCGCTTACAAGAAAGTAGTGCTAAAAAGGTTTCTTTAGGTCACGTTGGACCGGGACAAAGTCAATGTTTGGGCCAACCGCAATGGAGCGCCGGCCCTTGTGTAGGACCCACGCAGACCTTGGAGAGCAAAGTTCCTTTTCTGGTTGCAGACAACCAGATGTGTTGATCTTCTCCACTCTGTAAAGATGATGTGTCAGTTTTGAAAATGAGTGCCGGAGTTGAGAGGCGTTGAGTGATGCACTGGGTTCTGCCATGTAGTCTAGGGGATGTGTCGATCTCACCAAGCTGCAGCGGTGGTGACACACTGTCCGATGTGCTGATCTTTGGAGGCAAAGCAGTGGTTCTGATGCAATGCATCAATTTTACTCCTGCAACCGGGACGAAGCGCCGTTTCCGTTACACACAGACAGGAGATGCATCGAAATCTGTGTTGCAAGTATCTGGGCAAGTTCCAGTGAGCCAGGCACAGGAGCAGGGGCAGAGAGTTTGGTATCCCTGAACCTCAAGCAAAAGGAGGCAAGCCAACAAGCCCTTGGTGATCACTTGGAGTGAAGGCAGAGTCCAGCTCTACTTCAGAAGAGTCAGAGAGCAGAAGGCAGCAGGGCAACAAACAGAAAAGCAGGTCTTCCAACTCAGCAGACCAGTTGAGTTCTTTAACCCTCTTAAGTGTATTTGTCGGCCAATGGACGACAACTGCACTCCCTCCCTGGTGCATGGAATGGCCATTGGCTGACTCCAGTGAGATCTTTCAAAAATTCTTTGGTGCAAATGTCTGGAGGTTTATTATTATTTTTTTTTTTAACACCAGGAGAGACGAGGAATCGCTTCTGCATCTCTCCCCAATCGCCCACCCATCTCTGACATCACAAACCGCCACTGGCGATGGAGAAGACTGCAGGAAAGAGAATGCTCCAATGTTGGTGTGGTTTGGGGATGCTGCAAAGCCTCCCAGATGTCAGGGAGGCATTGTTGCAAAGGGGAGAGTCTCCCCTTCCCATCAATGCCTTCCTGGCACTATTTCCTGGCTGTGGATCACGGCACAGCCGCGATCCATGGTCATGAAATGGCTCTAGACACCAGGGAATACATATAAGGGGGGTCGGCTCTTGTGCAAGTGGGCCCCCCCCCCACGGGGGCATACACTTAAAAAATATATATGCAGTTTTACCCTGGGGTGGCACGATCACCCCCAAGCGGTTAAAATTAAATAATTTTTTTTTAAAAACAGGATGAAACTGATGCCCTCCTGCTCACGGAGCAACCCCCATGACCAGGGAAACCACACATAAATTAAAATAAATGTGATATATATAATGCACACATATATATATATATATAAATATATATATATATATATATATATATATATATATATATATATATATATATATATATATAGAGAGAGAGAGAGAGAGAGAGAGAAGAGAGAGAGAGAGAGAGAGAAAGAGCTATGAATATTTTTCCCCAAAGGGCGGGTGAGATGCGGAATCGCATCTGACACCCTCTTGCCCATCTGTGACAGTGTGCTGACATCACAAACCCCCACTAGAGCAGAGAAGCAGGCAGATAAGTGCACTGCTGCCACATCCAGTGGGGTTTCCGCCCATTAGGATGCCTCCCCATGTTTCTGGGAGACATTGTTGGAAAGGGGAGGGTCACCCCTTTCCAGCGATGCCTCTCACAAAACTATTCCTGCTTGAATATTGTACTTGTTTTGGGATACATGAGCAGTACCTCCACTAGGCCACCAGGGTCCAGTGTTTGGGAGGTCAGCCATCGTGGATAATGGGCCAACCCCCCGCCGAGGGGGGCATAATGTTTTTTAAGTGATGTGTTTTTCCCCTGGGAAGTGCGATCGTGCCCCCAGGGGAGGATGAAAATTATAAAAAATTAAAACTGTGATGGTGGTGTGTGTGGACTGGTGCTTGGCTGGTGGTGTGTGTGGACTCACATTTGGCTGGCAGTGTGTGTGGACTAGCACTTGCCCGGTGGTGTGTGTTGACTAACGCTTGCCTGGCACTGTGCGTGGACTGGTGCTTTGCTGGCAGTGTGCATTGACTGGCGTTTGGCTGGAGGTGTATGTGGACTGACGCTTGCCTGGTGGTGTGCCTGGACTGGTACTCAGCTGGCAGTGTGCATGGACTGGTGCTTGGCTGGCAGTGTGCGTGGACTGACACTTGGCTGATTGTGTGCATGGACTGGCACTTAGCTGGCAGTGTGTGCAGACTGACGCTTGGCTGGTGGTGTGCGCGGGCTGGTGCTTTGCTGGTTGACTGGCATTTGGCTGGTGGTGTGTGTGTGTGGACTAAAGCTTGGCTGGTGATGTGTGTAGATTGATGCTTGGCTGGTGGTGTGTGTGGACTGACACTTAGCTAGCAGTGTGCGTGGACTGGTGCTTGGCTGGTGGTGTGCATTTACTGGAATTTGGCTGGTGGCTTGTGTGGACTAGCGCTTGGCTGACGTTGTGCATGGATAGATCCTTAACTGGCCATGTGAACGAATGAATGAATGAAAGAATGAAAAAGCATTTATATAGCGCGATGGCTACCCTAAGGCATCCCAGCGCTGGGGTTGGACGCATGCAGATGGAGACCAGGATTAGGTGGGATTTTGGAAGAACCAAGTTTTGAGAAGTTTCCGGAAGGGCAGCAGGTTGGATTCCTTACGTATGTAAGGAGGGAGATCGTTCCAAAGTTTGGCAGAATTGTAAGAAAAAGCGTCCGCCACATCTAGCTCTCTTTATTTTTGGGAGTGTGGCGAGAGAGAGGGACGCGGAACGGAGAGTTCTGCTTGGCTGGTATGGGGTGATCATGGAACGACTGATTGTTGGCCCCTGTCCACATAAGGCCTTGTGTGTGATACACATGGCCTTGAACTGGATTCTCTCCCTGACAGGTAGCCAATGAAGGCTCCTTAATGCGGGTTTTGCAGATTGGCGATGAGGGATTTGGAGAAGCAGACGAGCTGCACAGTTTTGGAGAGTCTGGAGCTTGGAGATTGTGAATTGGGGGGCTCCTAGGTAGAGGGCATTCCCGTAATCCAGGCGAGAAAGTATAAGAGCCTGAATCATAACTCTTCTTGCCTGGAAAGGGAGGAGAGGGAGTATCTTGCGAAGCATCCTCAGTAGGCCATAACAGGTGGATGATAGTTTTGTTGCCTGATGCTCAAAACTAAGAGAGTGGTCCAACCAGATGCCTAGACTTTTAATCTGGTTTTTGGGTTCCGGTGCGGGGCCAAGACAGTTGGGCCAGAGCAGATCAGAATTAAAAACTGGTGCGTTGCCGAGAAGCATGAGCTCGGTCTTGTCCCCACTGAGTTTTAAGCAGGAGAGCTCCATCCATTTGGCTACCTCTTCTAGACACTTTCCAAGGCGGCCTGATGATTTTTCCGGATGGTTTAGGGCCACCACGAGCTCTGCATGTGCCTGGACTTGCGCTTGGCTGGCGGTGTGCGTTGACTGGTGATTGGCTGTTGGTGGGTGTAGACTAGTGCTTGTCTGGCTGTGTGTGTGGACTGATACTTGACTGGTGGTGTGTGTTGACTGACACTTGGCTGGTGTTGTGCATGGATTAGTACTTGGCATGCGGTACACATGGACTGGTGCTTGGCTGGGGGTGTGCGTGGACTGGCGCCTTGCTGGTAGCGTGAATTGACTGGAGTTTGCTGGTGGTGTGTGTGAATTAACACTTGTCTGGAAGTGTGCATGGACTAATGCTTGGCTGGTGATGTGCGTGGACTGGTGGTGTGTTGGTGGCTGGTAGCCAGTATGGGTATTGACTTGCTTGATGTGTGTTTGTCAGATATCTGATGTTTCGGTGCTTGGTTTTATTTTGTAAAGTCAATGGTGAATAAAGTTTTGTTTTATTACCCATTTGCTTACCCTTGTACCAAATCCAACCAGTATTCCTGTGATTGACTAGTGGATGGGTGTGCAATAATATTTTGATTTGTTTTTGCTTATTACTGTCAGTACATACTCTCTCTGTAGTGAACACCTTCTGTCCCCACATTTTTTTAGAAACTGGTCACTAAGGGAATAATATGTGGTATGTTTAGTGTGGATCCCACAAGGTTTGCTTAGCCAGAAGACCCTGTAAATTTGATTAATTGACAAAAACATATTTTCTCCTCACATTTCTATGTGGAAGTGCTGTGGGATGATCAGGCCAGCACAAATTTCCTACCATCCACATTCCCCCTGGTCTCCCGATAAAAATGCTACCTCACTTGTGTGAGTGGGCCAAGTGCCCACGACAGGGATGGGCCCAAAACGTATTGTGGACATATCAAAATTATTTATCACAAAACAACCTGTTTTTGCAAGGGTGCACCTGAGTTTTTGATCCTGGGCTTGGCGGCTATCTAGGGAAACCTACCAAACCTAGACATTTCTGAAAACTAGATACCAGGGGGAGTCCAAGGAGGTGTGGATTATGTGGATCCCTCAACATTTTCTTACCAGAATCCCCTGCAAACCTCAAATTTAGAAAAAATCTGATTTTCCTCACATTTATTTGTGGTATAGTTGTAGGATCACTGGGCTGACACAAATTTATTAATACCCAGCGTTTCTCCAGGTCTCCCGATAAAAATGCCACCTCACTTGTGTGGAAGGGTCAAGTGTCTGTGACAGGAAAGGGCCCGAAACATCTTGTGGAGACATCAAAATAATCTATTACAAAATACCCTGGTTTTGCAAGGTGGACGTGTGTTTTTGGTCCCGGGCTCAGCAGCCATTTAGGGAAACCTACCAAACCCAGACATTTCTGAAAACTAGACACCCAGGGGAGTCCAGGAAGGAGTGGCTTGCATGGATCCCCCAATATTTTCCCATACATAATTTTCTGCAAACCTGAAATTTTGCACAAAAAAACCCAAATGTTTCTCACATTTCTGTGTGGGAAAGTTTGGCGATCACTGGGCCAGCACAAATATCTTACCACCCCGCATTCCCCTGATCTCTCGATAAAAATGAGACCTCACTTGTGTGGGTGAGACAAATACCCACAACAGGGAAGGGCATAAAACGTTTTGTGGACACATCAAAATTATCACAAACACCCTGGTTTTGCAAGGGGGGCTCCTGCGTTTTTGGTCCCAGGCTCAGCGGCCATGTAGGTAAACCTACCATACCCAGATATTTCTGAAAACTAAACATGCAGGTGAGCCAAGGAAGGTGTGGCTTGAGTGGATCCCCTAACGTTTTCTTACCCAGAATCCACTGCAAACCTCAAATTTAGCTAAACAATCATATTTTCTTTACATTTCTGTGTGGAATTGCCATGCCAGCACACATTTCCTACCAGCCAACATTCCCCTCAGTCTACCAATAAAAATGATACCTCATTTGTGTGGGTGGGCCAAGTGCCTGCGCCAGGGAAGTTACCAAAAACAAGTGGAGATGGAGGGGGTACCGAAGTGGGTCCAAAAGGGCAGTTTTATTTTTATTTGTTTTTAGGCTGACTCTCTTTGGGCACCTAGGTATATGGGATACCACATTACAAGGAACTTACCATTGCAACAAATATGTCAATCGGATATACACCAATGCCATCATGTTTAGGAGAGAAGCACATCCACTTTAGCACTGTTTAGCAGTGGTAAAGTGCCAGCGTCCTAAGGCCAACAAAAAAAATCAGCAAAAACAGGAGGTAAAAGGCAAAAAGTCTAAGGGAAGACCACCCTAAGGATGCCAGGTCTACCAATGTTTATTTATTTATCTGGAGTTTTTCTATAATCTGAATTATTCACAAATGCACCAAAGCACACTACAAAAATGGGCGTGAATAATGAAAATACTTCATGCATGGACGTAAAACAATATTCTACACAAGATGACAATACATACAAATTTCATAAAGTAAAATGTGGTTACAGACCAAAAATGCATCCCTTCTTCTTAGTCATATGGGCTACCCTTACATTTCAAGTTTCAATGTGTAGGGTGCCACCCAACCCACTGGACTGACAAGGCACACTTTACAGATGGCTTATTAATATATAAAAAAGGTATATGACAACAGCATCTTTTCTTTCCTTGTATCATCGTAATGCTTTTAAACTGAAGCCCACACAGAGCACAGTGGTGCTCCTGGAAGCCACAAGTTTTTGTCATACATGCAGGTGTGTGAATCCATCCTGCAGTGCTTTTATCATAGCCTTTCTGGAAAGCTAAATAAGCCTATTAGGTAAATACAATGGGGCATATTTACAAGCCCCTTGCGCCACTTTTGCGCTGCCGTTGCGTCACGAATGTGATGCAGCGGCGACGCAAACCATGCGCCGCGTTGCGCTATATTTACAACGTGACACATCTAGGGAGATGCGTCACGTAGTAAACCCCTGCGCCACATGAAACCTGCGTCAGGTTTCATGTGGGCGTACCGGCGCAGGGGGGGGCGTGCCGGCGCAGGAACGCCTCGGGAAAGTGACGTAGTGAAATCTACAAGATTTCACGCAGTCACTTTTCCGACGCTGGAACGTCAAATCCTTACGCCTGCTTCAAGCAGGCGTAAGGATTGATGCACCATGTTAGGGATAGGGAAGGTTGGAACAGAGCTGGAGTTGCGTCGCGCTTGCGACACAACTTCAGCACTGCGCCAACCTTCCGCCGGCAGATGCGTCACGCATCTGCTTATCCTTGCGCCACGATGCGCCGCATTGTAAATGCGGCGCATCGGACGTGGCGCAAGGGTAAACTTGCGTGACGCATTTTCCCTGGCGCATTCCTGCTGATATGCAGGGATGCGCCAGGGAACGTAAATATGCCCCAATGGAGTGTATCTGTTTTTTTGGGCAGGGATGGGGGGCTCATGTGCTAAACAACTTTCCCAGATGATGGCAATATGTTGTGCATGAAACAGTTATTCTGTCAACCGTTCCTTCTAGGTACCCATCCCCACACTCCGAAATGAGCCTTCAGGAGATGCTCGTCCTGACTTGCTCGTATAAGGCACAAAGAAAACAGACAACAAAGAAGAGATGTCTCTTTAGGGACTGTTGAAAGATGTATTTAGCCAAATGAAATACAAACACATGTATTTAGATTAGGAAGGGGTAGGACTGTGACAGTAGGTTTTAATGTTGCTAGTTTTGCAGTTAACCATGGTTAACATCTCTCAGTGCTGTGAAACCTACGTTTCAGAGGGCGTGACACTTGCAATATACGAATAATCAATGAATGTAAATTAGTTTCGTACAGTTTAAGTTTATATAGCAGAACCATGCATATGTAGTCCTCCTAAGGGTAGTGGGTTTAGTGCGTTCAAGCGAGCATGTCTCATCAGGAGTAACGCTGGTGCATACATGATGTTTTTTTTCTGAACTCAAGTGCATTTCTTCTGAACTGTCTATATTGTAGAATTGGGCCCTTATCAAGCAGGAGATGATTATGTCACAGTTTTCTTTATTTCTCTGTCTTCTTCTGTAGTGATCAGAGTCTGTCTGAGTACTGTTGTGAAGAAGATTATGAAGGTGGTCGCTGCTAAACCACGTGTGCTGGCATCAATAGAATGCTGACGCTTTGAAGACAATGAGTAAACAGCTGAGAGTAAGAGGATGAAAATATGAGTCACGGGTTTCCCTCAGGACGTCTCTAATATATAGAAGATGGCCTGTATCTTGAGTGCCTGTTAACATGTAAATAAGCAAAATAATATTTAATACTCAAGGAAATAGTATGGATAATTGTTTATTAAAGTGCACTGTGCACCTTAAAATCCACAATAATTTCTTTGCTCATTTTGTGTAAATTGACTAGTACCCCACTAGGCAAAGTGGAAGAACAATGACCATGATTACAAGTGGTGGTATCTCACCTGGAGGACCATCTCCAAGTGGGATACTGTTGTGGACTATTCCAGTTAGCCCAGTGTTAATGGACCTAAAAATTCCTAGTCTGGAGACACTGAACCAGTTTCACCGAGTGTTGGTTCACCCAGTGAAGCCACTTTTGGGACAAGGGCAGATGTTGCAGGCAACAGAGCATCCCAGCTCCGTTAAACCACTACAGCACCACAGTGGAGCAGTCAGGACTCCCCTGGCCGACCTGATCGCTACCCTTGTTTGCCCCGGCCTCACTTACCCCAATCCTCATCCGATCCCAATCAGTCCTCCTGCTAAAATCTTGCACCTGCTCTTTTACCCCAGAATCGGGGGGGGGGGGGGAACTGAAATTCTTAATCCTTTTGATATTCGCCATACCTGGGTAAAAACAGTTTTTTGTCAGTTTTTAGTGTGGGGAATGTCCCCCAAAACTGGAAATTGAAGCCTCCAGCGCCCCAAGCGCAATCCATTAAACGTGTAAACAGAGCCAATGTCTACTATAATGAAAAATTAAAGTTACATCCTGAAATAAAAATCACATAATTAATTTCTATAATCCATTTACAGAGGGTTCGGGTTCAGTTACCCTCAGCCACTTTGCTGAGAGAGTGAGGGCCCGTTTCCTGCGATACAATTTCTTGCGCCAATTGAAAACAAGCATTGGTAAACCAATAAGCTTGACATTTGAACGGTGTGTGCACAACAGATCTTCAATCTATTGGTATTGATAATGCTAGTTCTCCCTGCAGGTCTGGAGAGCTCTGATTGGGTCTGTGAACCACCCCAAACAAATAACATAGTAATTTGAAAAATAACAATTAAACAATAATAATGTTAATATTAATTATGATAATAAATGTGAAGAAAGTGGTATATTATATAATGTGGTTGAGCGACCTCACCATGTAATGCATGCACAATTCCTTCTTGGGTTCAGTCAGGTTTGTTTATAAAAACCTTAATTAATCTCTGGGTAGCTATGGCTTTGAACATTCAGGCTTAAACAAAGGAACACATGTGTAAAGCATTTAGAAGCACTAAAATAACAAAATAAGAAAGTCACCTAAACTGAAAGAAATCCAACACCAATTTATAAAAATAGCTCTTATATTTATGAATTTTTACATATCATAATGAACAAAATCCACAGGAGGGTTTTGGAGATATACCTACTTAAGCAACCAGAAAATAACAGCTTTTCACAAGAAATGAGAACAAGGATTGGTAAAAAACTTTGTCAAATTATGTTCCGGTACACCTGCCGCTTTGGGTGACCAACTCTGGCAGGCAGCAAGCAAAGGAGGCGAGTGAGAATTTATAGAACAGTTTCTTTGTCACCAAAGCAGTCTCCAGTCAAGTTCCAGGCTCTATGGGCAAACTGCTATAGACATCAATGTAGTGATCCTGATGCAAGGGATGGTGAAGAAGCTGTAGGATGCTGAGGATGCCGTGAGGTTGACAGGGGGCTTTCTGGGGCTAATCCTTGGTCTTCAGTTTTGGTGGGGGGACATTGGTCTCGGGGGTCAATGTCCCTCAACATACTGGTGAGGTCCAGCAAAAGTCCAGTTGCCACTGGTCTACTGGTCTACAGTCACAAAGAAATAAGTGGTTAATTTTGGTGGAGACTAGTGTTATTGTTTGGTGACCAAACTGCACTTTGATGACTCTTCCAAGTCCACCAGACTTGAGCAACATTTGAGCATCAGAACTCTGTCTCCCCTGCAGCACGTCAGCGGTCAGTGGCAGTCAAGCAATTGTGGGTACTCTCTAGCCAAGGAGGGCTTCTTCAGCTTTTGTGGTCCTGTAGCTAAGTACAAGAAGTCAGGCAACTGACTCTTGGAGCCTCTTTTTCTGTCTGGGGCTCAGGGACAGCGTTTCTTTGAGCCAGGCACATTCCTCTCTTTGCTAGCCCAAGGATCAGCAGATGCAGTCCATTCGGTGGTGCAGCCTCTCTTGCCAGGTCTTCTTGCCAATAAGAGCAGTCTTTCTTCAGTCCTCTCTCCAGTGCAATGTGATCTGAGGTCTGAGTACCAGGGGTGCGATATTTATGCCCAGGAGGTGCCCTTGGAAGATGCAGTAGTCGCTAGCCATTAGACTATTTGGGTCACTCCCACCTGATTAGAGTTTCCTGTGGTGTGTGGCAACTAGCAATCCCAGCATGCAAGATTCTGTCCCCTCCCAACATGCTGGATCCCTTCTCTCGGTGTGTGGAGCTTTGGTAGCCCACCATAGAGTTGTGGCTACACAGGGGCTACACGTACATGGAAAAAACAGTTAGGCAACTGTTTTCTCCTCATTTTTCCTGCCACCACCTTGTCTACTTAAACAAAAGGACAGCCCCTCCCATGTGTGTTCACTCTCTGCCCCTCAAAGGCGGCCCCACCTTTAAAGTTTGCCTTTAGTCTCCCACCCAGTTTGGATTTCCTGGTAGGAAAAGATTCACACCTTTTCCTGTAGCAGGCCTTTGTTGTTTCTTCCTGGGAGTCATGCACACTCCTCCCCAGTAGGGCAGAAAGCTGTCTTGCGGCCAGCAACCTTAAATGCCACTAGAAACATGGGCAAGAAAGGGACAACTTTTACTGAAAAGTTACATTAAACTCGACTTCAGTATTGAATGAAAGTCATCCTTTTTGTCATGATCACCTCCATTTTTTGACTGATGCTGGTGGTTACTGACCCCCGAAGTGCCTTGGGCTCTGCTAACCAGGGCAGTGTTCTATCATATGAAATATACTAATTGGTATAATTCTAATTGGCAAAGACAGCCTATCTGTAAATCCCCAGTATATGGTAGGGAATGTAGGCTTAGAGACCCCAGTGGACATAATGTCCTTAAGGGTGCACTATTGTCGTGGTTGGTGTCATTTTAAAGACAGGCCTTCCTTGCAGGCTGTTTTTAAAATAAAACTATGTCCAAATTCAATGTCAGAAATAAAAGTA
Organism: Calotriton arnoldi; assembly: GCA_963921515.1. NCBI lineage: Eukaryota > Metazoa > Chordata > Amphibia > Caudata > Salamandridae > Calotriton > Calotriton arnoldi. The sequence goes on from CAWUFW010011738.1 coordinate 353,616, forward strand.
CTTCCAAAGTCTAAAGCTACCTTTTTATGACTTATAGGTCACCCCTGATGCCTGGCCTAGGTACACTAAGGGTAGAGTGTTACCCTTGGTTTGGGAGATAAGCTAGACTTCAAAGGCAAGAGAATAGATGTCATAGGACCCAGGTCAACACCCACTTCCTTGATCCTCAACCAGATGGGAGCCACCCTAATTAAATTAGGAGAGGGGATGGAAGGGGAGTGTAGTCAGTTATTAGCCACACCTTTAGGTTGGGTTACACAGACATACACATCAAGGAGAGAAGTTCTCCATTTTGATTTTTGGTAGATTAGTGCATTCTGGCTGAAAAATATGCCACTCTTCTCAGGAAGTGATCATAGCAGAGGGGGGTAGTTTTACCCCTATTGGTTAGGGTTCCCTCCCGCCAGCCAAAAATGGAGGATAGATATGGAAGAACTGTAGGAGCTCCTCAGATCACTGCCTGGGACAAAATAAGAAGGACTGCCAAGCTGAACCCTTACACGTACACCTTAGAAGGCTTGCACTTAGCAAAACTGCACCTGCTGCACTCTCAATGCTCCACAAAGAAAGGACTATGCATGACTCAAAGAAAAAAGAGTGGATTCCTTGAACAGCAACAGCTACAACAGAGCTGGAACAATTCACATGCACAGTCAAAGAGAGGATTACCCCTGCTGACCAGTTGCAACTGGATTTTCCCACACTGCACAGGTGCACCCACCCATGGAATTTGGCGCAGTCCCAGATTTACCAACAATGGTTAACCTGAGAATGTATGAAAATGCTACGCCTCCCCCCAGGAGATGCGTAACAAGGAGAAATATGTCTATTTCTCCTATTTTTTTCCTCCTTCTATGTGTGCTACATTCTGCTAATTGGTTTAAGCAGATGACATCATCCAAGCTTCTTTTGTACACATTGCTTTATAAACTGGTATAGCATTAGAACCATGAAAGTAAGTGAAAAATTGCTCAGAATAATATGAAGCATCATTACTGCTATCATATATCCAACCCCCATAGGTAAAGCAAGCTTGCGTTATGTGCAACATTGACCCTATACCTTACACTTCATAGGTAGCCAATTTCATGTTGACTATGAATCACAGATGAAAAAGTTAATTATCCTGCACATGGTGTTCAATCTCTATACAATTGTTCAGCGAAAACCAAGTTCCTCCATATACTGAAGCCCTGTTACATAACTAATGCTCTACTATGGGCAGTCTTTACGTGTATCAAACACATGACAGTCACTGAACCTACACTGAGAAAAGAAGTGAATATAAGTATAAATGTCAGTACTGTTAACACTGCTTACTCTATGCAGAGAGTTTACTCTGTACCACACGGTTTGCAGACAGTGAAACTCTCATGAGAAATACACCCCAGAATATTAAAAGTATCTACTAAGAACAGTGTACACTCTATGCAAAACCTATCAAAAGAGTGACTATTCACTTGAAATAGCTAAGGTCGGGAGGTGAAAAAGATCATGCTACCTGCAGCCTTCATACTGTAGTGAAAACCATCTTTTGATGCAGAACAAGCACATGTACATAGGTTAGTACCTGGTGCAGTCTTATATGTTGAGCAGAAATTGTCATGCTGAGATGATTCTGTCTGATGATTCATTGCTGCTTACAATGCTTTGTATGTAGTGCGCAGAATCTTTGCCCTGCTGCAAACTTTTTCTGTAGTATCAAAAAACTTGTGTGGAGCAGAATGAACACAAGTCGTCAAATGTCACCTGCAAACACAGTTACTCTTCAATACGAAGATTTATAAGGTGTTCAATACGTCTACACACCTATGGTGTATTATGAGTACATGAGTTTTGTAAACACTTATGCCGATTATTCTAAAGAGAGATCCGGTGTTATGAGTGATAGGGTATAGGCGCCAATAGGTGGTTTCACTCGATATTTATATGGTAAGGCTCCAAGTGGTGACGGTGCTGAAGGGTTAGGGAGAACCACCCGCCTCCCCAGGTTTTGTGTGGCCAAAAGGCAACAAGACACAATAATTAGTATACCCCAGCACACGTGAGTCGTTCAAAATGATAGTTTTTAGTCATTATTCACACATAAAACACTAGAGCATTTTGTCGATTTCCTCCTTCTTTAATCAGTCTTCAAGGTCTCGAGGAGACCGGCGTGGGGCACGAGTACGCGGAACGGCGGCTCTTTCTTTCAAATTCGGGAACGTATATACAGGGCAACCGAAGCTTTACATTACTGCCCAGCAGATTTTATTGATACTTTGGCGTTCACCCCACGCCACAGGATTATGTGGCCTGGAATTATCGCCACATTGAAAACTACGATACAGTGAAACCGTTCAGCCGTGAACAAGTTGCATGTACAAACTTACTGAGGCGACGAAACACGTGTTTACTTGGGAACGCTTTACTTATTGAAAACTTGAAGACTGTTTAAAGAAGGAGGAAATCGACAAAATGCTCTAGTGTTTTATGTGTGAATAATGACTAAAAACTATCATTTTGAACGACTCACGTGTGCTGGGGTATATTAAATACTTATACCGATTAGCTACCACTATGTAAACTATAAAATGAGCTATCACACTCATTGGATAATGTCATAAGTGATGTCATCAATGATGTCCTTTGAGATGTCATTAGTGATGTCATAAATGGTGCCAAAGAACATAGCGCAAAAATGGCTGAATGGATTTACATTAAATTTGGCAGGATTATACATGATGGTTAAGAGATAATGTTTTTTAGATTCTGCATTTAAGTAGAGGAAGTATTTTTTAAGTTATAAGGCATTTAAACTTAGTGATATCTGTCACAGTAGTACTTTCATGGGATTCCACAAAACTCTGTGAAAATAGAGCGGTACATGGCCGTAATCATATTTAAAAATATGTTCAACTACTTACCTATATTTAAGGTCCTAATGCAGCCAAAGAGTAGTAAAAAAAAAATGTGGCTGCCTTTTCCTTCTGTAAAAACAGCCATTTCCCAATTGCATACTGGCTTGTCATTGCCATGCACCACAGTATACTGCAAAGTTATAATGCTATACCATAACCCAAAATATAACTAAGGCCTAGCTGTATTATTGGATTGAGGTACCCCTGCGCCATTTCATGGTGCTGCATGGGCATTGCAATACTTAATCAGATTTACAAAGGAACAAAAGGCCACCATGCATGGCCCTGCATTGATTGGTAAATCAGGGCAAATGCAAGCCAGTGCAACTGTTTTTTGTTACTCTAGACACTATAATCTACATTGCTGCAAAATTTCACATATAACAATATGCCACGCCTCTGTAGCCACTCCACTATATGCTATTCCACTGAACCAAACTCCAATTTACACCTCTGCACTGTACGAGACTTCACTCTATGCCACTCCAATCTATGCGATTACACTGTACGCAATTCCACTGTACGCCACTCCAATCTACATCACTCCACTGTATGCCACTCCACTGGACGCTACTTAACTATACCTTATTCGACTCTATGCCATTCTTCTGTATGCCACTCCACTCTACTCTATTCCACTGTATGCCACTCCACTCTACAACTCTCCACTGTACGCTATTCCACTGTTTGCCACTCTAATGTACTCTACTCTGCTCTACGCCACTCCAGTGTATGGCACTCCACTCTACGCCACTTTGATTGGACCCACTTCAATGCACGCCACTCCACTGCATTTCATCTCGAGGTGTGCACCAACGGTGCCTTACCTTACTCTCCTGACCGCATTCATTGTCACCAAAGGCTAGAGGGGGAGAGCTAGTGTTATGCCCCTTGCCTTTATGTGCAGTGAGCCGGAAGTGATCAAAGGATCTACTCCCGGTTCACTGGAATGCTGGGAAAAGTAGTTCCCTGGGAAAAGTAGTTCCCAGTATCCGTGGTTAGAGAAAACTCTTGTGCTTACTCCTACAAATATTCCTTACTGATAAGGACCAGATTGTAATCTCTGAAATAGCTGCTGTTGTGGTTTCAACAGTATTTACACGGCATAACAGGTAATATAGAACTACTTTTCCCAGCATTCCCATGAACCGGAATTAGATCCTTTGATCACTTTCGGCTCACCGCACATAAAGGCAAGGGGCATAACACTAGCTCTCCCCCTTCAGCCTTTGGTGACAACGAATGCGGCCAGGAGAGTAAGGTATAGCTAGGGACAATAAGCCCAACATGTAGTCTGTCCATTTTCTATATGGGTGGTATGCTGTCTCGATGCACCCAGAGACCCCGTCAAGTATGGAGGGAGCACGTACCAAAACAACGAGGAGCTCTCTACTTAGGAATGTGCTCTTGATGCACGGTGAGGTTGAAACATCAGGTCCCAATAATGGAATACAATTTATCAACCACTATTATATGACTGAATAGACACACTTAATACAGGCAACTTGAACGAAGCCTTTTAAAGGCCAACTTTTTGTGGCACACTATTGGGTGCTCTAATATGCAGTGTGACACTGGTGTATTATCAGCAACACAAGGAGATTCTGTTTTTAACAAGGAGAGGGTGACCTGTATACACATGTCTGACAATGTATTACTGTGACTTTTATACCTTCAGAGACCTGAGACCTGCTACTAAAGGACTTATGAAGGTGGACGTTGACTAGCAGTCTCCAATTGGTGAGACTTGATACTATTAACTGTTCATAATTATGATTATACACTTTTGCACTGATGGTGAAAGACACTGGTGTTTTGTAAATTGGGACTGTAAATATGCATACTATGTTTTGATGTGTGTCTTTATATCCCTACAGATAGTGGACCTGACCACTGGCTGGTACCACAGATGATTTCCATAACAGACAAATTAAGCGGAGTGACTTAGCAAACGGTCCTGAAGAATGCTAAGAACCTTTTTGGTCTATTAAGGCTGAAACATGTTGACCTTATCCTAATAGGGAACATCTATATCCCTATTTTCACTAAGCTTTTTTTAATCTATCCACTGGGGACATCAATAAAGAATTGACCCTGTCAACCAGGAGATAGTTTTAGTTCACAATGTAAAACATTTTTTTGCACTCTGCCCCTCAATCTGCCCTACATTGGATGACATAAAACACCTCAAGCTCCTCTCCTGCGGGGGAGTTGTAGCCCACACTGGGTACCTTGTGGTCCCAGTGTGCAAGAGGGAGCCCAATGAAGAAGCATGTCACCTTAGGGTGAGTGAGGTTTCTCGTCTGAACACATGTGTGCATCTGTCCCTTCCCCAATCACTTTGTTTCTTTGGTGAGTAGCTAGGGTCCACCATCCAGTTACCCTTTTGTGAGTTTATATATATGGACTGGTACCATAGATGGTAATAATTCCTCCCTCTAGAACACCTATAGTGAGATTACACTGTACACAACTCCACTCTATGCCAGTCCACTCTACGCGATTACACTGTATGCAACTCCACTCTATGCCTCTTCAGTGTACACCACTACACCATATGCCACTCTGCTATACTCTACTCCAGTTTATACTATTCCACTCTACACTATTCCACTGTATGCCACTCCACTCTATGCTATTCCACTGTATGCCACTCCACTGTACGCTACTCAACTCAACACCACTCCAGTGTATGGCACTACATTCAACGCTATTCAATAGAAACCCACTCAATGTAGGCCACTCCACTGTATGCTATTACACTCTATCCCACGCCACTGTACGCCACTCCAGTCTACACCACTCCATTATGTGAAACTCCACTGTATGTTACTTCAGGAGCATGGCCATGGAGATAGACCCTGAAGGACGTTATGTCCTGTGTGAGGGGCAGCTAGATGGGAGCATTTATGCCCCAAAAGTGGCACAACAGTGCTTTCTGGCATGCCTCTCTACTATCCTGACAGGATGGGCACATATACCTTTGATCATCAGTAGAGACTTTGATTGGGTACCTCACCCGTAATTATACAACTTGCACCCTCCCCTGCTGACCTCCCTTGTGGTGGCTGCTTCTGCCTGCATGTCTCAATGCAATGGCTCACACATTGGTCTCTGATGGATAGTTGGCACTTTCTAAATCTAGACGCCAGGGAGTATTCTTATTATTCACCGCAGCACGATCTGCACATGCGCCTCGACCGCATCCTTTGTCACCATGCCACCCAGTAGAAAGTCAAAAAGGTAAATATCTGTGGAAGACCCTCTGAGACCACAACCCACTTCAACTTCACCTGACATGAGGGGGCACCGCATCCCCTGGTCCCCACATGGCGACTAAAACCTGTTGTTTTGGAGGATCCGGTATTCTGGGATTCGACGAGCACTGCTCTATCTAACTACCTGATGGAGAACTGAGATACTGCTACCTCTAAATTGATGGAAAGGGAGGCGATGATGGTGGTACTGAGGGGCCGTTGCATACACATTGTGATAGGCGCGCGGACTGACCTACACAGGGACCTGGTCAGGTGGAGATTTCCCTGGGGGATCTGGAGGTGGTGGTGCAGCCGCCCCCACTGGAGGGCCAGTGATGACGGCAGTGAAGGAGCACCATACTCACCTTATTGAAACACTAAGATGCCTGGATTATAGAGCGTACAAAGCAAAGATGAATGCCGAAGGTGACAAATTAGGCTGACTGTTAGCATGGCTATTGAGAAGGCCCATACTGACCACCCCATAACCATGATACAAGTATCCCCGACACAAGTAGCCACCACCCACACAGTTATACATGCAACATTCACTGACAACTATTGTGTACTTTATGATGCCCCCAAGCAGATTGTCAAATCCCATTCAAGAGTTACTCAGTAAGATCACATTGTCTGTTATTGCTCCCGAAACCAGGGAGGGATCCCATGGAAATGGCATCATACTGAGCCCTGTCCATGCTCAGAACAGACCACAATATCTTAAGCACGGTGATCGCAGTGAGGTTACCCGAGCATCTCCCGGTCTGGTCTATCTGGATCAAAATGGTTTCATACCAGGCAGGTCCACTACATTTAACTTATGTAGACTCCATTGGGTCTAGAGACGGCACCCACCCAATGGCCTTATGCAGCATGTGTAGTTTTAGACGTAGAGAAAACGTTTGACACCATCAACTGGGAATATATGTTCTTGACCTTAGCTGCTATGGTCATAGATGGCAGATTACAGAGATTGAAAAGGCTCTACTATTCAAAACACACAGCACGGGTGAAAATAGGGCAATGTGGTTTGGCCCCTTTTCCAATGAGCAGTGGCGCGCGTCACAGATCTCCTCTTTCCCCGCTCCTATGCATTCTAACGATGGAGCCACTAGCAAAGGGCTAAGACAGCAGGGTGAGGTGTGGGGCATACCAGTAGAAGGGGTGTTGGAAGTAGTTTCCTTATTTGCAGATGATGTTCTAATCTTTGTCCGGGACATATAAGAGAGAGTATTAATGAGATAACCGATATACTGATGGAGTTCCGAGATGCCTTGAGGCTAGGGGTCCACTGGTCGAAGACTTACCTGTTCCCAATGTACCCGGAGTGCCCGCTGCAGCAATTTGCACAAAACGTGCACCGCCTTCACTGCGCATTTGCAGTTACTTGGGCATCAATATTTATCACACCTCCGGGGACCAAATAGATGGCAACCTTAGGGAAGCCATTGCCTCCCTCTGCCCCCAACTGGCATTCTAAAATATGCTCCCACTCTCAGTACAAGGTAGAAATGCCTCTGTTGAAAATAGTAATACTTCCCCCACCTTATGTATTATTTGATCTCCCGGTAAGCATACCCCATCATGCGATGTTGTGGACCTTCTTTTGGAATAGGGGCAGGCACTGAATAGCAATGTGCAAAATGCAACTACAAGTGGAGAAAGGAGGCTATTAGGTCCCCATATTTTGAACATTAATATCTGGTGGCATGGCGGCAGTGGCCCGCTCATTGGATTGTAGGGCGGTACATGGAGGAACTGGGCATACCCTCTGAGGCCAGTGCAGAGCAGATAGCAAGGTAGGTTTTCTTGCCGCGGGGGATGGTCCCTCTGTGGAAAAGCAGCTTACTGCGCATAGATCACAGAAGCTTTTAAAGGTGTCCGTGCCTTATGCCAAACATACCTCCATATTCACCTGGTATTCGCCTAGATTGTATCTGATAGTTTAGGGAATTGATCAGGAGAGATGAAATCACGATAAGGGAGACAGCCGGCATGGCGAATCTGGGTGGCCTGTTTCAGAATGGTCTACTAATCCCTATTGAGCAACTGAGAGATGACAAATACCTCCCAGCAGGACATTTCCTAGCGCACAGCTGGTTGGTGGCCGAGCTGGGATGGCTGTGGAAAATCGTTGATGCAGACTCTGAGCCACTTGGACATACCTTGCACACTATAAGTGAGGGGCATAGCCTGATAATATGGCTAACACAGGCACTATAGCACACTTTACAGGACCCCTTATTTCCAACTTGCACCCTTTACTGGCAGCCTGCAGGAATTGTGAGATGGACCTCGTTCTGGAAATGACACAGAAAGAATGGGATAGGGCTCTCCTACACCCATGCAAGGTTTCTCGTAATGCTAAATTTCATTATGTGCAACACAACATTCTACTCAGGGCTTATTTTACCCCGGCGAAACTCCACAGGATATTCAGATCCGCTTCAACTTGCCCACGGTGTACATAGCCTGACACTGACATAGCACACGTTATGGAACTGTCCGATGGTGAAGGACCAATGGCATGATGTCACAAACACACTAGCTGAAATAACAGGCCGTAATAATCTCAATAACATGGCGAGAGGCATATTGGGGCTATATATATGCATAGGAAAGCAGAGAGCTCTGCGAACCGTTTCATAGACCTGGTGATGCTGATGGTCAGTAGATTGATTGCTATGCACTGAAAGGTTAGCACACTACCCGGGGAGGGACATTGGCACGTGGTAACAGTTAAGAGGTACAAGGCTTGAGACAGTGGAACTGCAGCGAGAAGGCGTGGGGCTGCACAGACGGAGAGTCAGGTCCACAGGGGCTGTGAAATATGAGGTCACGACAGGGCCGGCGCTAGGCATGGGCAGTGTGGGCAGCTGCCCAGGGCCTCGTGCTCAGCTGAAAGACAGGGGGCCCCGCTTCCGTGTGAAAGGCCACACTTTCACAGTTAGCCCACCTCTTCCTACGAGGCCCCCTGCCCCACACTATCACAATACACATCTTGAGTCGACCTTGCCGGTCAGGGCGTCGTCGTGGCATTCCTGGGGGTGCAGGGGTGGGGGGAGGCACAAACAGAGTGGGGAAGGCACAGCAGCCAGGCCAGCAATTATGGCTCACAGTGTCAGGGGAGGGGCAGCACCTCTGTTAAGTACCGGCCATTCCCTTTCTGCATTTTGTTGCTAGGTGACAGAAGGCCCCTTTGTTTCCAGGGCCAGCCGGACACAGGTAAGGCGAGGTGGTTGAGGGGAGAAGGAAGTAGCCAGATCAACTGGCTTTTGTTAACTTTTACATCACCCATTTTTTTTTATGGGAATGTGTATTTAAAATGTATGTAGTAATGCCGGTGCTAGGGCAGTGTTTTACAAAATGCCTCGTTACTGCTTCGAAGGCCCAGGGGAGGGGGCCCCCTTTCCCTGGGCCTCCAAGCACTAGAGCAAGCTGCGAGGTCCAGTGTGGGGGCCCCTTCCTGGGCCTTGTAGCCAGTACTCCCTCTTTTCTTTCCTTTATTTGTTCCCCTGTGAAATTAATCCAAAATATAAAAACGCTTTTGCTGGAAAGGTCGTCTTTTTTCTGACATTTTTCACTTCCAAAGTGCAGCCTTGGGATGGAGAGAAATAAAAGGTTCAAAATGTAAAAAATAACTAAAGCAAGACAGAGTGGGTCGAAAAGGGGCCAGATTGATTTTATTCACACCCAAAACACATTAGTGCCACTTTACAGAGTTTGCCAGTGAAGCGCTACTTTTCTGTTTTCCTCGGGTGGGGAACTGCACCATTCCTGGATGTACTGCAATACCTGCTTGATGGGCGGATTCGAAAACAAAATGCATACTGCGGCTCTGTATTCACGAATGTGGTCTTTTTAAACCATACTGCTTACGTTTTGTAAGGAGATGAGCAATGGACATTGAAACTGGTCCCCTGTAGTCATGGCCTTAACTTTTCATGCAAAAGCACTCATTGATTTCTGAATAATAAGTGCAAAAGCGTTAAGGTAACCATGTTGTTCCTGCTTACATTTCACATGCTTTACTTTAATCTTGCATTCCTTATGAGTGTTTGCTTTTTCCAGGAAGTTGGTACTTTTTTTTTAGGCAGCATATTGCTCTTGTCTAGTGCATAATTTGAATTGAGTCGCCTCCAGGTGTTTATAGCGGGGTGCAATTGGGTTGTAGTTGAAGGCAGTGCGAGTTTCTCTCAGTGGGGCAGTATGGTGTTCAGTGGGGGAGAGGATGTGGCACTATGGTCAGAGCTGCCGAATTTGGAACTGGGGAACCAGGTTCAGCCTTCATGACCAGTCCACCAGACCACTCTCCTGAGAGAGCACATTTCCATGCTAGACCTTAGAAGGCCCCGAAAGACCTTAGAAGAGTGGTGTCTGAGCACTAGCAGGTGGACCATAGCGGTGGCAAGTGTGGGTTAACCTTGAAGGCCTGTCCACTACAACCCCTATTGAAGCTCACCTCGAGTCTTTTGGGCAGGCCTACGAAGCAGCACACCCTAGAGCAACAGTGACTCTGTCATTGAGGTCACAGGACCCTTGAGGAGGAAGGCTCTAGGGCGGTGCGACCGATGAGATCGCACTGAGGCGCTGACTTCGAGTGGGGCGTCATGTTTGCAAGTATATTATGTTTCTAAAAGCCCTTGCTGACTCCTTCCTGGCCTCCAGCAATTATCGGCAACAATAAAAATGTCATGATAACTCCGGTGATTAATGTTCTTCCTAGAGAGAGATGGAGTTTTGTCAAGTGGAAGTTTTGACTTGTGGAAAGGTAGCACAGAGGGTTAATGTGCCTGCTGCAAAGAACATGTACCATGCAGATCACTAAGTCCACATAATGTAAAAAGGCCAGTGGGTTACTGCTTTTGTCAGAGAGATCCTATTGTTACTTGCAGTTTATAAGTCAAAATCCTAACATAGAACAATGAGCTATTAACTGTCATCTAAGAGCTGCATGCAAACTGCAAGGTATAAATTACAGCATTATGGTTTTTCCCCAGCCTTTGATTATCCTAATGTTGCAAAAAGGGTTCATTTGGACAGAAATCAATTCTGGTTATTAAAGAGAACTCCCAACCATGGTATTACGTTCTAAATTCAGAGTTTGTGTTTCTCCAGATCAATCACTATTAAACAATACTGCCTACTAGTATGATTGTCATGTGACTCCTAGTCCTTTGTCTTATGTAACATTACCTATTGTGATTTACACACGTATGATTGATTGTCTCTGTGTAATGTGTGATATAAAGTTCTCTGACACCCTACACTGGTATCAGTGGCGCTGTAAATCAAATTAAATGCATCTGAGTGAGAATGTGGTTATGGAGACTTGAGGAGCACTGTTAAAGGGTGGTAGTGAGGGAATCCGTGGCAGAGCGAGTCATTGGGGGGCACCAACATTGTCGCACAGGGCTCCACCAGCGCTAAAGGCGGCCACTTCTACTTCCTACAGTTCTAACACCAAATCAAAAACGTTGATTTGAAAACCCCTTGAATCTGAAGCATACCTTCAAGTCAATGTATGATTTAGCAGTGGTCTCAGTTGTTCTAAGTCTTTTTTATTTATGTACAATCTTTATTTGTTTGCAATGGTGTCTTGTAATTTTGTACTATATGTGTTGTGTTTTTGCACTTAACATAATTCTGGTGAGTAAAGAGCCCACACACAAAAAAGATTGTCCTACGTCTCTTAGCATGTGCGTGTGGGATACTGGTGAGAGGATTTACATTAAAACAAATTGCAAAGTATTAATGTCATCCTAAGGTAGCACAATAATGGCACAGAAAGATAAGGGAGCCTTTTGAAATTTGCAATTATATCCATGGTGTGAGAGGTTTTCTCTTGTGTCATTTTATATTTTGAATGATCCGCCCCTCATTACCTCAACAGGATCTCCCCCTTTTGAGGCAGAACTGGAAATTGTATCATGCACTCATCTGGAAACAATCAGTTAACGAGGAGTAAATAATATACATCTTTGTGAGACCTGCACCTAGCTTTTCCATCCAATGTGACAAATGTAATCCATTTAATACAGTTTTAAAATATATGGGCTTATTTCATTTGTATATTTATCTTTTTGTCCATGTTACTGATATCCACGTTAGGTCTCTTCAGTGATGCCAAATAAGATCAATAGTCCTGCGATGTCACTTTCTGTGATGTCACTTCTTGTGATGTTACCAAGGGCGCTCCTCCACTAGGGCGGAGGAGCGTCACCCCACTGCTTTCTCGCAGTGCGAGAAGCAGAAACACAAAATGCTAAAACTACCATTTTATGTTTCTGCTTCTCGCTCTGCGAGAAAGCAGAAGTGTTTGGTTGGGGGCGGGCGGGTCTGCTTTAGGGCAGGGGAGGAGTGCCTTGCCCACTGCTAAGGGCGCTGACTGTTTGGTCGGCCCTCCGGGGCCGACCAAACCAGTCATGCGCACTCTGGCTTTCTCCATGTAGGCTGCAATGCAGCCTACATGGAGAAAATGGCCTCCCCATAGGCGCCTGGCTGGTCGGCGTCCCGACCAATCACAATGCTGCCATTGCAGCGTTGTGATTGGCTTAGGGGAGGGGAGGGAGGCTGCCTGCTTCCTGTTCCTGCCAGAGGCAGGAAAGCAGGAGAACAGGTCAGGAGCAGAGACGACGCGAGGCCCGGGAAGATAAGTTTATTTTATTTTTAAATTAACCCCCCCCGCGCGCGAACCCCCGCGAGACCCTCCACCCGCGACTGGATGTTACATGCAAATTAGAGGGGCCTCACATCTTCCCTTTCGCCCAGGGCCCCAGAAGTTCTAGGACCGGCCCTGGGTCACAATGCCCAAACTGGGAAGTCACAAAATAACAGGGTGGGTATGTGGGGCAGGTGTGCTGAAGAGCTAGAAGGACTACTCCATCACACTGAGCTCCTCTGGATTAAGACTGCTGCTTGTATGACTTGTTGTTTGAAAATATTCTAGTTTTACAACTCAATGAACCAGTTGCTCCTTTTAGACTCTGAGATATATGACATGTGTACAGTGATTATGGTGGGATCATGTTACCTTGACATGTGAAATTGGTCAGCATGAATGATTTGTAAAATTTATTAAGAATGCTATAAAACCTTATCAAATATGGTAAACAAAATGTGTGCAACTGCTTCTGGAAACAGGGAGGAAACGTCTGTGCTTACAGTGATCACTGAGCCCTGTATTTGCAAACTGAATTTTCTGCTTTAATGTATTTTTCATTTGCTAAAAAAACGAAATGTTAAAAAACGTTTTCACTATATTCACAAAAGCACAGATTCATTGACTCTGATACAAAGACTCACATGAAAAATACTTTTTTTTGGAGGAAAGTATGTTCCATTCTGGGCACTGTAAAGATAGAGGGGCAGATTTACAAGCCCCTTTCGCCACTGTTGCGTCACTTTTAACATGGGAAAAGTGACACAAAAGTGGTGCAAGGGGCTTGTAAATCTGCCCCAAAATATTTTACTTCAAAGCAAGCAAACATACCTCCCGTAAGTCGGGTGACAACAGTGAATAGAGATTGAAAGATCTACTGCATTCTATACTAGCTTAGCACAGACCTAGGTCTTAACAATGACATAGATCTTCACACCATCCTGCTGTTATACCCTTTACTTTCAGGGGTTATGTCAACTCCCTATGGTCAATTACAAAGGATTGAAGAGTGGCACCAAACACCTTGATTCTGTATGGAATTTTTCACCCCTTCTCCTGAAAAAATAGACTAAACACCATGAGGCATTACTGGGCATCTTGGCACTGAATCAGAGACCAAAATACATCCCTCTGTTTACCAGCCCACCCACAGTGATTCGGTTTGTGCCGGAGGGAAGAGCTTTTGCTCTTGGCAGTTTCCTAAATATTTGGACAGTAGCGGCCCGTGGTGGGAGTGCTGCCGGGCGGTGACGTGGGGCGGGTGAGGGGCAGGGTGGGGGGTAGTAAACTACGGAATACGGCCGCATAGAGGTAAGTAGACATATAAATAAATAAAACGAATTTCGTTGCGTGCGCTGCATCGCCAAATGCGATGCAGCGCGCGCAACGGAATTCATTTTATTTATTTATATGTTTACTTACCTCTATTCGGCCGTATTCCGTAGTTTACTACCCCCCGCCCCACGTCACCGCCCGGCAGCACTCCCACCACGGGCCGCTACTGTATTTGGATGATCCGATTCCTAAAACATGTGAACTGGCAAAGTGTTCAAAAGTACAATGTGATTTCTGATGGAATCTTTGCACTTTCAAAAGGGTCTTGCTGCAAAATGGTGAATTTTGCTAGGTTTGCGCGAGTCAGTCATGTGATGGAGAGGAGAGAGAGGTTCGCAGAAATATTGCTTTGTGCATCAAGCATAAAGACTAAACCGTAATCTTTTTCTTCACCGGAAGCCAATGAAGAGTGATCGGAGCCAATGAAATAGGTTCTCTGAGTTGCAGACCAAGAACTATTTGTGCTGCAAAATTCTGGATAAATTCAAGCTTGTCGACCAAATAATCTGACATACATAGGTAGACAGATACAGTAGTCTATCTGAGAAGAAATGTATACATTTTGTATTTGATTTTTGTTGTGAAAAGAAAATAGATGAAGGGTACTTGTTATGTTATGTTACAGAATTTATAGAGCGCACATCCACCAAACGGATTCTTGGCGCTAGGTAACTGTCTCAGCACGATTCAGAAACTTATTGATAGGCTTGCTTAAAGAGCCATGTCAAGAAACAATTGTCTGAACTTTCCACAGTTTAAAGTGGTCCTAAGTTCCAAAAGCAGAGAGTTTCAGACATGAGGAGCAGTGACTGAGAACCTGATTCCACCAGTCCTACTCCTCTTGATTGGGGGATCACTAGATAGTGTAGATGAGTGGATCTAAGATCCGTAGAGGGGGAATACTTGTGGATCTGAGATTTAATAAAAGCTGGACTATTTGTGTGCAAAGCCTTAAAAATAGTGTGACATGTTTTGAATGTAGATCTCTGTGCAACAGGGAGCCAATGAAGATCTCTAGTCGCTCTAGAGATACGACAGCATTTGGGAGGTTGATAGATCAGCCAAGCAGCCTGGTTTTGAATCAACTGGACCCTACGAGTAAGATGTTTATGAAGACTCAAGTAGAGGGAGTTAGTGTAGTCAATTCTTGACATGACTAAGGCAATTATGACTTGGATTAAGGCGTCAATAGTAAGAAATTGACTATTATAAATAGTTGGAAGAAGCAGGATGATATCAGCATCTCATTGGGCAAAAAAGAGGGACTCCATAGGCCGAATCTATTTTTGGTGACTATCTACGTTTTGTCAGAGTTTAGTTTCAGGTGGTTGCTGTTCGTCCGGTCCCAGAGGATCAGCATGGTGTCTTGGAAATGAGACTTAGAATTGAGGGTATTATCAATCCTGAAGAGGAGTTGCATATCATCTGCATAATTAAAAATGTTAACTTTCATGTTTTTAAGAGAGTGAATCAGAGGACGAGTATGAAGATTAAAAAGATGAGGGGAAATAGAGGGTCTTGTGGCACCCCACAATTCAATTGGATTACAGAAGAATTAAAGGGGGAGAGTCTAACGGATTGAGATCTGTCCTTGAGAAATGAGACAATCCAGTTGAAAGTTGTGTCCTGCCAAAAGGTTATGTTCAACCTTGTCAAAGGCCGCTGACAAACCGAGGAGTACTAGGGCTTGAGTGCTATCTCTATCCACCTCTATTCGCATGTCATCAACTTCTGAGAGGATCACTGCTTCAGTCGAGTGCGCTGGCCAAAAGCCTGCTTGGCAGGGGTCAAGGAACTCTGAGGCCTTTATAAATGAGCACATGTGCCTCAAGCAGTATTGCCAAATAAGGGAGGAGGGAGATTCGCTGACAGTTTTTTAGGTCAAGGGGATCCTTACCTAATTTCTTTTGTAAGGGGACTAAAATTGCCTTTTTGAAGGAAGTAAGGATTATACCTTGACTGAGAGACTGATTAAGAAAAGATAGTGCCAGATCTGGGAAGTGGGTAAATACCGCTTGTAAAACATATGGAGGACAAGTATCATTGGGTGACTCTGATTTAACTTTTACCAGTAAGTCCCTTAGTTCCTATATACTGGTCATGGGGAAGGACAAGAGGCTACTTGTATTTATATCCTTAGATGGTAGGCCATTGTGCAAAGGGTTGAAAGGAATAATCTTTTTGATGGTTTCAATCCTATTAATGAAGAAAGATTGAGAGAATCACAGAGATTTTGAGAGGGCGTGATAGGTAGAATTACGCTATCTGGGTTTGAGAGTTCAGGCACAATTTTAAAAATCTCTTTAGATTTGTTAGGGCATTCTAGATCTTATAGTGAAAAAACAAACTTTAACTTGCATGATTGACTGTTTTTACTCTTTAAGTTGTCGTACAAAGATGCTTTTGAGATCAGGAGAGTAAGAAT
Organism: Calotriton arnoldi; assembly: GCA_963921515.1. Classification (NCBI taxonomy): domain Eukaryota; kingdom Metazoa; phylum Chordata; class Amphibia; order Caudata; family Salamandridae; genus Calotriton; species Calotriton arnoldi. The sequence continues at coordinate 370,194 of CAWUFW010011738.1, forward strand.
TGCGCCATTTCCATTCAGAGAACCATTTATTGGAGTCATGATGTCTAGTCCGTTTAATTTTGTGAAAAGGGGCATGGACATTACTGGCCTCCACAAGTCATCCTTTCTATACTTCCTCGTAGTCATTTATAGCTTCCTTAGGTGATGGTAAGGATTTTTACAGTTGGTTGCAGAGGGATGTCAAGTTAGCTCAAGACCAGTTCCTGGATAGAGTACCAGGACTGGTCGGGGGTTTATGAGAAGTGAGAACTGATAATGAGAAGGAAATCAAATAGTGGTCTGACCATACACAGGGGATAGCACTTAAGTTCTTCAAAGGAAATTTGGTAGTCCAAATTTGATCCAGGGTATAGCCTTTAAAATGCATAGGCTGATTTACCTGATGTTCCAGGTTTAGGTTACTGAGAGTATTCGTAAGGTCAGTTGCTTGTTGCCCACCTTTCTCCTCATTGGCCCAATAGTTCAAATCACCAATCAATAATACATTGACTTGGTCAATTATTAGGGGCTAGATTGATTCTGCAAAAGTTTGAGAGAAATGTTGCATATAATTAGGAGGTCTATACAAGAGGAAGCATGTCAAGGACGAAATGGAAGATTCTAGTTTGATTCCCAAATTCTCCACTAACAGAAAGTTTAGAGACACAAGCTTAGTATACTTATGATTTGTCTTAATTATTTTAATGTAGCTTAAAAAGAAAAGCCTTTACCACAGCTACTATCTGGACAGACATGGACAGAAATGTGTTAACATTTATGCCAAGAGTTTTTACAATAGATACTGGAGAAGTTTTGGGGTCCAATCAATCAATCAATCAATCAATCATGTCACTTATAAAGCGCACTACATACCCGCGAGGGTCTCAAGGCGCTGGGGGAAGAGGGAGGTGGTGCTGCTACTGATCGAAGAGCCAGGTCTTGAGGAGTCTTCTGAAGGCCAGTAGGTCTTGGGTCTGTCGGAGGTTGGTGGGGAGGGTGTTCCAGGTCTTGGCGGCGAGGTGGGAGAAGGATCTGCCGCCGGCGGTCGTTTTCCGGATGCGGGGGACTGTGGCGAGGGCGAGGCTGGTCGAGCGGAGCTGGCGGGTGGGGGTGTAGAAGCTGAGTCGTCTGTTGAGGTAGGCTGGTCCGGAGTTGTGGAGTGCTTTGTGTGCGTGGGTGAGGAGCTTGAAGGTTATCCTCTTGTTGACAGGGAGCCAGTGCAGGTCTCTCAGGTGGGGTGTGATGTGGCTGCGTCGGGGGATGTCGAGGATAAGACGTGCAGAGGCGTTCTGGATGCGTTGCAGCCGTCTCAGGAGCTTAGCCGTCGTTCCTGCGTAGAGGGCGTTTCCGTAGTCCAGCCTGCTGGTGACGAGGGCCTGGGTGACTGTTTTTCTTGTTTCGGTGGGGATCCACTTGAAGATCCTGCGGAGCATTCGGAGGATGTTGAAGCAGGATGAGGAAACGGCGTTGACCTGCTTAGTCATGGAGAGGGTGGGGTCGAGGATGACCCCTAGGTTGCGTACGTGGTCGGTGGGTGGCGGGGCTGTTCCCAGTGATGTTGGCCACCAGGAGTCGTCCCAGGCTGAAGGGTTGGAACCAAGGATGAGGACCTCCGTCTTGTCCGAGTTCAGCTTCAGGCGGCTGGTCCTCATCCATTCGGCGATGGCCTTCATTCCTTCGTGGAGGTGGGCTTTGGCAGTGTGAGGGTCTTTGGTGAGGGAGAGGATCAGCTGGGTGTCGTCGGCGTAGGAGATGATGTTGAGGTTGTGCTGTCAGGCGACGTGGGCGAGGGGTGCCATGTAGATGTTGAACAGCGTTGGGCTGAGGGAGGAGCCTTGGGGTACGCCGCAGATGATCTTGGTGGCCTTGGATCTGAAGGGGGCGAGGCGGACGCTTTGTGTTCTGCCGGAAAGGAAGGATGTGGTCCAGTCCAGGGCCTTCTCTTGGATCCCGGCATCGTGAAGGCGTGTTCGTAGTGTGTGGTGGCAGACCGTGTCGAAGGCGGCTGATAGATCCAGGAGGATGAGAGCTGCTGTTTCTCCGTTGTCTAGCAGGGTCCTGATGTCATCGGTGGCGGCGATGAGGGCGGTTTCGGTGCTGTGGTTGCTGCGGAAGCCGGACTGGGAAGGGTCCAGGATGTTGTTCTCCTCGAGGTAGCGGGTCAGTTGTTTGTTGACGATTTTCTCGGTGACCTTCGCGGGGAACGGGAGCAGAGAGATGGGTCGGAAGTTCTTGAGGTCCTTGGGGTCTGCCTTGGGTTTCTTGAGTAAGGCGGTGATCTCGGCGTGCTTCCAGCTTTCCAGGAAGGTTGCTGTCTCGAAGGAGATGTTGATTATTTTCCGGAGATGGGGTGCGATGGCTGTACTGGCTTTGTTGAAGATGTGGTGAGGGCACGGGTCTAGTGGTGAACCGGAGTGGATGGTGTTCATGATCTCGCTGGTGTCCTCGTCATTGATGTTGGTCCAGGAGAGCAGGCGGTTGGTGGTTGTGGGGGCAGTGGTCTCGGTGGTTGCCGGGGCGGTCGTGGTGTTGAAGCTGTCGTGGATGTCGGCGATTTTGCGGTGGAAGGAGGTGGCCAGTGAGTCGCACAGGTCTTGCGACGGCTGGATGTCGTTGGTGTTGGAGCTGGGGTTGGAGAGTTCCTTCACGATGTTGAAGAGCTCTTTGCTGTTGTGTGCATTGTTGTCTAGGCGGTCTTTGAGTGAGGCCCTTTTGGCGGATCTGATGAGGTGATGGTGATTGCGGGTGGCGCTCTTGTGGGCGGCGTAGCTGTCCGCTGTCCGTTCGTGGAGCCAGATCTTCTCCAGTTTTCGGCATGTTCGTTTGGAGGCCTGGAGGTCTTCGGTGAACCAGGTGGCTTTCTTGCTGGTGTGGCTGTTGGGCGGATTCTTGAGCGGGGCGAGGGTGTTGGCGCAGTCGTCGATCCACTGTCTGAGGTTGCGGGCGGCGGTGTCGGGGTCGGAGGGTTCGGCGGGTGGGCTCAGGGCGAGGGTTGTGGTTAGCTGGTCTTCCGTGACTCTGCTCCAGCAGCGGCGAGGCATTTGTTCGGTGCGGTGGTGCGTGGTGGGCTTCCTGTAGGTGAAGTGGATGCAGTGGTGGTCAGTCCAGTGGGGTTCGGAGGTGTGGTTGAAGGAGACGTGTGGGCTTGCGGAAAAGATGGAGTCTAGCGTGTGGCCGGCGGCGTGGGTGGGTGTAGTCATGAGCTGTCTGAGTCCGAGGGTGGCGAGGTTGTCGATCAGGCTGGTGGAGTTGGTGTCCTTGTTGTTCTCGAGGTGGAAGTTCAGGTCCCCGAGGAGGATGTAGTCCGTGGAGGCGATGGCATGTGTGCTGACGAAGTCAGCGATGGAATCGCTGAACTGTGGACGGGGTCCGGGGGGTCTGTAGATGAGGGTTCCTCTGAGGGTGGTGTTGGGATCGGTGTGGATCTGGAAGTGCATGTGTTCGGCGGTGCTGAGGGTGTCGTCGGTGTTGGTTGAGACTCTGAGGGTGTTCCTGTGGACGATGGCGATGCCTCCTCCGACTCCGTTGGTGCGGTCCCTGCGGGTGATCTTGTATCCGTCCGGGATGGCAATGGCGATGTCGGGGGCTGAAGCGGGATTCAGCCAGGTCTCCGTCAGGAATGCGACGTCTGGGGAGGTTGAGTCGAGAAGGTCCCAGAGTTCGATGGCGTGTTTGCGGGCGGAGCGGGTGTTGAGGAGGATGCATCTGAGGTAGTTGGGTTCTTTCCTGGGCGGTGGTTTGGCGGGGCGGGTGCTGGCGAAGCTGCAGTTCCGGCAGGTGAAGGGCCCTTGGGTGCGCTTCGGGGTGGCCTGGTAGCAGGCGTGATCTTTTCCGGGGTTGAGTGCGTGGAGGGTGCTGGCGTCGTATCGGCGTCTGTTGATGTGGCGGGCGCGGGGATGCCCGGACCAGGGGTCTGGCGCTGGGCGCGGCCACGGCGCGGACAGGCGCAGACGGGCTTGCCTTAGGCGTGCCTTCGGAGCAGGGAATGGGGCAGCGAATGGGCAGTGAGGGGGGGGCCGCAGGGGTGCAGCGGCGGGAAACAGGCACAGAAAGGAAAAAACGATCACAATCAGGGGCAGCAAGGGGGCACAGAAAGGAAAAAACGATCACAATCAGGGGCGGCAAGGGGGCACAGAAAGGAAAAAACGATCACAATCAGGGGCAGCAAGGGGGCGCAGAAAGGAAAAAACGATCACAATCAGGGGCAGCAAGGGGGCACAGAAAGGAAAAACGAGCACAATCAGGGGCAGCAAGGGGGCACAGAAAGGAAAAACGATCACAATCAGGGGCAGCAAGGGGGCACAGAAAGGAAAAAACGATCACAATCAGGTGCAGGAAGGGGGCACAGAAAGGAAAAACGAGCACAATCAGGGGCAGCAAGGGGGCACAGAAAGGAAAAAACGATCACAATCAGGGGCAGCAAGGGGGCACAGAAAGGAAAAACGAGCACAATCAGGGGCAGCAAGGGGGCACAGAAAGGAAAAAACGATCACAATCAGGGGCAGCAAGGGGGCACAGAAAGGAAAAACGATCACACTCAGGGGCAGCAAGGGGGCACAGAAAGGAAAAACGATCACAATCAGGGGCAGCAAGGGGGCACAGAAAGGAAAAAACGATCACAATCAGGGGCAGCAGCAGGGCACACAGACGGAGCTGTGTGGTGGGGGAGCGACCTACCAGTCAAGGTCAGGGGTCGCTCTCTTCACCACGCAGCGGCCGCCATAAATGGGGAGGTGGGAGGGAGGAGCAGGGAATGGGGCAGCGAATGGGCAGTGAGGGGCGGGGCCGCAGGCGCAGCGGCGGGAAACAGGCACAGAAAGGAAAAACGATCACAATCAGGGGCAGCAAGGGGGCACAGAAAGGAAAAAACGATCACAATCAGGGGCAGCAAGGGGGCACAGAAAGGAAAAACGATCACAATCAGGGGCAGCAAGGGGGCACAGAAAGGAAAAAACGATCACAATCAGGGGCAGCAAGGGGGCACAGAAAGGAAAAAACGATCACAATCAGGGGCAGCAAGGGGGCACAGAAAGGAAAAAAACGATCACAATCAGGGGCAGCAAGGGGGCACAGAAAGGAAAAAACGATCACAATCAGGGGCAGCAAGGGGGCACAGAAAGGAAAAACGATCACAATCAGGGGCAGCAAGGGGGCACAGAAAGGAAAAAACGATCACAATCAGGGGCAGCAAGGGGGCACAGAAAGGAAAAAACGATCACAATCAGGGGCAGCAAGGGGGCACAGAAAGGAAAAAACGATCACAATCAGGGGCAGCAGCAGGGCACACAGACGGAGCTGTGTGGTGGGGGAGCGACCTACCAGTCAAGGTCAGGGGTCCACAGAAAAAGTCAGAAATGAAGGCCCCAGAAAGAAGAGTTTAAGAGGATCGATGATTTCTACTTTATCTCCATTGAGCCTGAGATGGCTGTAGCTCATTCAACATTCTGTCCTTCCATGGAAGTGATAGTGTAGATGATCGACAGACTGATGGGCATCACATGGGATCTTAGCATTGTTTTGTGTATCATCGGCAGATAGAAAAAATAAAACAATATCTCAGCCTGATAAGCCAAGAGAAGCACGCATGCATTTAATGATAGAGGGGGGGATAAAACCCTGTGTGACTACCCAGCAAAAGGGCCAAATAGGAGAAGCATATAAGGGAAACCTTTTTTTGAGAGATCTGTTTGCCAGAAAGTCAGAGAGCCATTCAACAGTTTGACCCTTCAACACGCAGTCATTGAATCTGCGCAGCAGTGTCTGATGCTGAGAGATGTAACAAAACCAACAGAGCCAGAATATTCTCATTGTTTCAGTGAGGTAGATCATCAAATGCTGCAGCTACTGCCAATGACCTGAATGAAAACCCATCTGGGCACAGTCGCTCTACTCGCGAGGATTTTTAGCACCAAGAGCGTGCCAGAGGGGACTGCTTCTTTGCGCATGTGAGAAAAAAACTCCAGCACATGGCAGTTGGTGTAATTTGGCTAGAACTCCTCATTATGTGTGTAATGCTGAGTCCCCAAAACTCTGCCAGTTTCACTGGTGGGGCGAGATTTACCGCCGTTCCCCGCTCATTACCCTGACCAAACCTCTGGTTTGGTGCACAGCCCTGCAAAATGTGAGAAGGGTTTCCCCACCTTAGATTTTGGGAGTGAGGTGCCCTGTGGCATTGTTTGCTGTAGTTCAAAAAGGAACTGCTGAAAAAGTGGGTAGAGTTGCCTCGGTACATTTTCCCCTATTGGTCATGGAGGAGCCAGGAGTGGCCCCCACCCACTAGTTGGTGCCAAACAAAAAAGTAGCACCCAAGGCACAGTCCTCAAGACACTTTCTAGACCTGTGGAAGAACAGAAGAGCTGCACCCGCTGTTTCCGACTATTAACACACAATTATGGGTGCTCTGTAAAGAAGAGAAATTCAGGCAGTGGCGGCTCGCATAGGGCGTGCTGCGGGCGGTGGGGCGGGGAGGGGCAGGGTGGGGTTAGTAAACTCCGACTTACGACGGAACGGAGGAACGTAATAATTACTTTCCTCCATTCCATCGTATGTCCGAGTTTACTACCCCCCACCCTGCCCCTCCCCCGCCCCACCGCTTCGCAGCACGCCCTACGCGAGCCACCACTGAATTCAGGTACAGTTGTGAAGGGTATAACAACTGTAAGTTTAATATCTGCTCGAGCTGAGAGAGACATCAAGCATTCTGCTTTTATGTGGTCTCCTGGATGCAACCAGCAAGGCTTCTTATATATGCTTTTCATTAAATTGGAAAACATGGTAAAAGCTGAATCATCATTGTGTGTAGACGGGGAAAAACATCAGATTACCACTAACAAAATGTACAAATTGGCAAGCAATGAACACTTTACAAGGGTGTTCAGTTGCGGTTATGACATCTCAACGCCTTGCATGAACAAAGTTCACAGATGTGCAGAGACTCGAAAACAACTTAGCAAGATAGAAGGCCGAATATAAGTGGGAGAACCCTTGTTCACTTATAATGTACAAAATAAGCCTTCTCTAACCACCCTTTGAACAATAGTTCAACACTTTGTATACTTATTCTAGTCACTCAATTTCAATTTGCATCATGTCTGTGTTTCCTCATCTCTCTGTATGATTACATTAGATATATGAACACTGTTATGTGGAGGGGTGCACATTCTGGTACACGTTTGGCAATATACTGGGAGAAAATTCACACAAACATGTACCCAGTATAATGAGGGTTCTAATAATCAGTATTTTCAAAAGGGCCCTACCCCAAGTTCCGAACAAAGATGATAAATCATCCCAAATAGTACATTCAGTAAAATTATGTACTTGTATAACTATATCATCTAAGTTTTCAATTGCTTTATAAACATTTGGGGCATTGTCAGGAATATAGGTGCAGCATTTAGTACCTATTACTTTACAGCTCAGCCCCTTTCTGCGGGAAGCATTTCCAAAACCATGTGGTTTTGAGGAACCACCAACCTTATTGCAGCCATTTCTACACTGATGTTACCCAACAACCCTGTTGTTTCATTTATTGTTGCTTATATTAGGCGATCCAGTGTCTAATTCTCTAGGAGTTCCAAGCTACGCCTAATATGAGTAGTAATCCTAGGTCTAAATCGCCAGCCTCCTGGGCTGAGTTGTCAGTCTGTTTGTCTCCAGGTTCTCCTTAACATATTCTTTGGGATGGTGACAAATGCGATGGAGCACTAGGCCCAAGTAGCATAATCCTCCCCAATATTTAGATAACCGGGAATAAGCCTTCTGTACACAGATAAAATATACTCCTTCTCCTGCTGTTGCAGGCAACGAAGGCCATGAAGCTTTTGCTAAACTAAATTTCTATATACAATTACTTCTTCCCATTATCCACGACCCATTAGATCGAAGGCATATCTGTCCACGTCCCCTAGCTACCTGCAAGACCTGAGGCGCTGTAATTGACAGGGTACTATTGTTAATAGAGCTATTTACCCGTTTAACAAAATATTTTTATCTAACACTCATAATACTATCATTAAAGTGGTCTTCATATGGGGAATCATCTTCACTTATGGAAAAATGTATCAGCACTACTATCTCATCTCTATAGTTCCATGACACATCAGTTCAAACTGATGAGGAGAACCAAGTGGCAACAGTTTGGAACAAAATGTAGCAAGAGTCATTTGGTGCTAAGCTTCAAGGCAGCAGTGGCATACCATGTTTTGTTACTGAAGGAAATTTAAACATATCAAATAGTTTGTTGCATTAATTTCCCAATGATAAGCATTCATCATTTGCACAGCAACATTTTCATGATATTCCTTAGAATGATATTGCTGGAAGGAGGTTTATTAGTAGGTGCAGGTATGTACCTCCAGCTAGCAATACCACCACAAATAAGGTCCAGTCAAGTCTCAATAAATTAATTATTGCTCAACCCTTGGTAGTCAGGCTTAACTTGGGGGACAGGTGTGTAAATCATATAAAATTCAAATAACAATAAATAAGTAAGACACAACTTACAATAAAAATCCAACATCAATTAAAATAGGAAATATATTTATGATTAAAATGACACCAAAACAACAAAAATCCAATGAAGGGAACTGGAGATATTAATATTTAAAGATTAAATTGTTTCTAGTGACTAAAAGTGGCAACTTGTTACATATGGTCGTACTAGCCTGGACCAAAGTCAAAGTTTCAGGCCCTGTCAAGATTTTACCTACTCACTTACTCACTTTTTTGGAGTTTTTTCTCTTGACGTCAAGCGAGGTTCCTCGTCAGGCCAGGTTGCAGTTCACCAATGGCTACTTGCTTCCACACAATGCCCCAGTGACTCCTGGAGGTCTTGGTTTTCGTCATCAATGGTGAAGACCTCTGCAGATTTCAGTGGGGCAAACCGGGATTTCAGGCCGCGTTGCAGTTCGATGTCGTTACCTTGACTCTCGACGACCAGGCAGTCAACTTATGGAGCTTTTTCTCAAAAATTCCACAAATGGTCGCAAACGTCTGAATCTTATTCCAGAATGCACTTTTTGGGTCTTGAAGTGTCCACAACACCAGTCCAAGGGTCCAGAAGCTCTGAGCTGCTCCTTGGGAAGTTGGGACTTCGAGACCCATAATGTACCTGGTCAAATCCTTCAAAGACCAGGTGAAGCTGGTCAGCTGGGTTATTCTTGGTGAAGATGATGCAGGTGGAGCCCTTTTAACCTGTTGCTTTCAGGGAGTCAACTCCTCAAACTTTCAGAGCAAGGTAAAGTCCTTCTTTTGGTGAAGCCCAAATTGTGCAACGCATGCAGTACTTAAACGTGCAGTCCTCTTGGTGCAGGCCAGGGGTTCAGCAGGGCAGTCCTTCTTCTTCTTGTTTCTTTCAGGCAGGGATGTGAGTTGCTGGGCAGCTATCCCATATTTATCCAGGTTTCTGGACTGGCAATAAGAGGGGTACCCCTGACCAATGGCAGGGTCCCACCTTCTGGGATGACCACTTCCTCTGAAATGTGCCATTTTCTTGTCCCAGAAAGCACTGTTCATAAAAATCTAAAATGGAGAAAATCTCTCCTGGAGGTTCAGGTCTGGCTAACCCAACATAAAGGTGTGGCTAACTCTCCCCAACACTCCTCTTCCAGCTCCTAGTAGTAGTAGTAGTAGTAGTAGTAGTAGTAAAATACTTTATTGTATTAATCATATGGTTACAATAAAAAATACAAGCGTTTAAAAGACGAGATGATTTCAATAATTAAAACTTACTATAAAGGTCAGTACACACTTTGTAATACAATAATTACATAAGATCACACCATGGTATCCATTCATTGTCTATCCGTCTACCACTGTATCACTGTATTCTTTAAATCAAGTTATTTCATTTTTCAAGTTAAAGTGAAATGTGCTATTTTGATAAAATGTATCCATCCGATTTGTCATAGAGGATTCTGTACATGCATTTCCCTGATGTAAAAGCAATGTATAATCCTTCCCCTACAAGAGTTACACATGCTATTTAGTCATTCACCTATATTATAAACATGTTCAGCTTGATCTATGATTTCAAGATATGCTAACGTGCTAATATGCCTAATGTGCAAATTCCTTTGCTCTTTGTCTATAGATTGTGATCTTTTGTCTCACTCTATTTCTATCACCAATTTTTTAAGGTACTAAAGTTCCGGGATATACAATACATATTTTTCTCGAGATTATACACTTTTTAATTTTCCATTCACTAGCGTTAAAAAAAAATCTGTATTATTTCCTGTTATAAAAGCCGTCTAAGCAATTAATGCCTTACAGGCATGATCTAAAGTCCTTACTGTCTTTCTCCCTGTGAAGACCAGTTTGGCTACCCAGTCCCCTTCCTTTTGCTCTGCAGCTGCAGATCTCCTCCCATCAGATGTCTCTTTGTTTCTTTGCAGGCCACTTCACACCTCATCAGAGTAGTTTGGCTCAGCCTGTCAAAAGCTGGCCAATCAGGAGAGGCTGCTCCAGAGCTGGATTTAGGCACATCAGAAAAGCAAGTTCTATAACTTCTTTTCTGTCATAGTTATTATGAATCTAACCTTGGCAAGTTGTTGGATTCATTCTAACTATTATTTTGAAACTTTTAATTATTATTGTAGCTCACTCCTATCAATAGTTAGACTTTATTAATGTGAAATAAAGCCTTCCCATGTTAGCCTATGGAGCAAATGCAAAACAGTGGGACAAAAACGAAATTGACAATTTTTCCCTCACCAGGGGCATATAAAACATCTTTTGTAATGTCACTGTTTATTTTAACACGGGGCCTTATGCTCGGGGCACCTAGAGTAGGCCTTAGGGGAGATTTATAGGTAGAAATAAGGTTGTTTAAGACTTTCAAAGTACCTTTAATTCCAATGTCGAATCTGGACATCGTTTATTTTAAAAGCAGCCTGCAAGGCTGGGCTGGCTTTTAAAATGACAGCAGGCACCACAACAGTGCACACTTAAGTGCATTAAATCTACTGGGCCTCTAAACCTACATGCCCTATCGTATACTACGGGCTTACAGGTAGGTTGTAATACCAATTGTAATTACAGATAATTACCATATACCTTTTAAATAGAGCACTGGCCCTGGGCCAGGTTAGCAGATCCCAGGGCACAATCAGTGTCAGTAATCAATAGTATCAGTTGAAAAATGGGGGTGGTCAGAGCAAAAAGTATAACTTTCTTATAGATATACATGTGAATTCTGACATATATTAACATTCGTCTGACTCTTCTGCCCTGCGAGGTATATTTCATATATGTATATGATGCAACAGGCCACAGACTATTATAATGAACACTATGACACCACAGATGGATTTTGAAAAACATAACTTCTTCAGGTTTTGCATTGCCGTGGTACCCGGATGGGCAGGCAAGTTTCCTTCCATTGTTGTATCTTCACCACCACAAAGTTCAGAGAGGTTTTGGCATGTCAGAGCTCAGAGCCTGGCAGACAAACTACTGTTGGTTGGACCCAGAAAGTGGACTTACTTGTTGTCTTGGGTGGAGGTTGTATCTGGGCTTATTGGTGTGCAATGGCAGTAGAGGCTGAAGGAGTTCTTGTTTCTGTTTCTTATCCCGTCATTTTTCCTCTAGATGGGTCTGTGGCAAGGGGGCTCTTTTGATGTGGGAGGCATGAATCCAATTCTTATATCCCATCCCCTTGACACCAGTTTGTGTTGCCAGCTGAACTTGTGCTGGGCCCCTTCAACAGGGTTGCAGGTAGATGAACCTGTGGAAATTCTTTACCATAACCCACTCTCTTTGTCTGAGGTTATGCCTGGTCCATGCAGGGATAACAGCAGTGCGTCCTTCACCTGTTGGTAAATAATTTGAATATGTTTTGTAAGTTCAACACAGTATTCTTGAAGCAAAGAATAAGTTATTTGTGTAGTTAATAGTTTCTTAGGGATGCCCAAACAGGTCAAAGGGTGTCCTGTCACAATTTCATGTGGGCTGAGCAAAGTAATATTGTCTGGAGTAGCTCCCATTGACATGAATGCGAGGGGCAGTGCATCTACCCATGTCAAAGGTGACTCAGTGTATATGTTTGCAATTTTCGCTTTCAGGATGCCATTTCGATTCTCCACAGCCCCTGCTGCTTGAGGATGATAGACACAATAAAACTTCTGTTGTACCCCCAATGCTTTACAAACCAGTTGATCACTTTGTCAATAAAGTGCATGCCATTATCACTCCAAACCATTGGTGGCAAACCAATACGGGAAACAGGCCTTTGAGCAAGCACTTAGCAACCATTTGTGCTTCGCATCTCTTGGTTAAATAACCTTCAATCCATTTACTGAACATGCACACCAAAGTCATACATAGCAATGCGTGTTTATCGGTGGTAGCACCACAAAATTAATCTTCAAATGTTCGAAAGGGGCATCAGTGGGGCAAGGTTTCCAGAAGGAGTTGGTATGACTTTACCTGGGTTGTGTTGTGCACACACCATACAACTTTTACAAATCCTATCAGCATATTTCCTTATCTGGACATTTTCCTAGAATAATATCATACTGTTGAGAATACCATCTCGGCCTATGTGTAAGACCATGCATCATAAGAGTCATAGGCTACAACAAAGCATTTGGCAACATATATCAGAAATTATATTTTTCCAATATCCTTCAACCATGGTGCCACATTTCTATCAACTATGTAACTCTTCCTTTGTAGCCCTCTTCTGCAATTTGGCTATGCCCCCAAAACTAAAATCATATGCCTATTCTTTCTCTTCAGTAAACATTTACGGGATACATAAATCAATAAAGTGACATTCTGTGCAGTTTGGTTAACAATTTCATCACCAAAAGCATTCCGCCTAACCACATCGCCAGTTATTTTCTTATGAGCTTTATATTTAATGATGGCAATTTTATTCGGGAGGGACAAAGCATTAAGTAGCTTCACAATCAGCACACCATGTTGTATTTTAGTTCCTTGGGAACTTAAAAACACTCTTTCAGCCAAAAGGCGGCCAAAGTTATGGGCCACCCAGAAGACATATTGACTGTCGGTGCATATGTTGACAGTTAGTTCCATACTTAATTCACAATCGCTTGTCTGTGCAATTATCGTAGCAGCTTGTGCTGATAATTATAATATTCTGCAGGTCTCATCTACCCTGTGCAATGTAGTGACAGCATAAGCCACAGTTGTGGTGCCACAAGGGAGTTTAAAGTATGAACCATCTACCTACAAATCCCCATCACTTTCCTGCATGGGTGTGTCTTGTAAATCTATTCTCCCCTTTCTTTATTATTATTATTATTTGGTTTTGTATAGCGCAAGAATCGACTCCGAGGAGTATCTCTGCGCTTTGGACGCATATCAATTTCATATGCAGAACTGTCAAACTTAAAAGCAAAACAAAATGGTTTTAAGTAACTTTTTAAAATGAAGATGGTTCGAACATTCTCTTAAATGTAGGGGGAGTTCATTCCAATATTGCGGGCCAAGACGTGAGAGAGCTTTTCCTCCTAATCTTGCTCTCCTGATTCGGGGGACCTTCAGCAAGTGTTTAGTACTAGAACCTAGGGATCTTGGGGGATGATAGAAAGTGAACTTTTCTGACAAATAACTAGGGCCAAGATTAAACAATGCCTTGTGGATAGTACAACAGACTTTAAATTGTATCCGTTGGCGTATGGGTAACCAGTGAAGTTTTAAAAGAAGAGGACGGGAAGCTGATCTGGGAGGCATGTTCAGAACCAGTCGTGCCATGGTATTCTGAACCACCTGAAGTTTACTAATCGAAGTTTCATTGGCAGAGAGCAGCAGACTGTTACAATAGTCTAGGGGACTCAATATGAGTGCCTGAGTCAGAGTCCTTCGAACAGAGTCCGGGAGCAAAGGAAAAACTCATCGAAGTAGGCCCAAAGTATGGAAGCATGTGCCTACTGTCTGGCCAATATGTTCCTTGAAGGTAAGGGCATGGTCTAAACGAACTCCTAAGTTCTTAACGGAGGTTTTGGGAATGGGAGGCTTCCCAAGATTAATAGGCCACCAATTTGGTGAGCATAATAAGGGAGCCTCTCCGAAAAGTAATAGCTCAGTTTTCCCAACATTACATTGGAGGAAGTTCTTCTGGTATCAGTATACAATTGTGTAATGGTTTGTTATCAGTATGAGGTAATCATAGCAGGGTTGCAGGATTGCAGGATTCAAGGTATTGCAACATGAGGTCCAAATATTCTCAATTCATAATGGGTCAGTCCTGCATTTGTTAAATATGTGCATGTTTTGTTGAATAGTAGGTCCACAGAGTGTGGAACATAAAGGTGAACCTTGCAATCCAAAGTCTGAGTTTCGGCTTGTTGGAGAGAAAGTGCTATGGCCGCAGTGGCATGCAAGCAAGCCGGGAGCACTAGAGCTACCACATCCAAAGTTGCAGAAAAGTAATGCACATTGTTGTTACCTATCTACTTGTTATTCAGTAAGAACAACATGAGCACAACCATCTCTTTCATGAACATATCAGTGAAAATCTTTGGTATAATCAGGCTTGTCTAATAGTTATTCATGACGTTCATGTTCCCAAGGTAGATGGTCTGGTGTATTCTTATGGGTAAGAGAAAGGAGAGTCTTAGAGATAAGAGAAAAATTTGGAATCCCTTGTCTGCAATAGCCTGCCATGTTGAGGAAAACACATACTTGCTGCTGGTTTGTCGAGGATTCTATTTCTAGTATTGATCTGACACACTCTGGGTCTATTTGTCTTTCCCCCTTTAACAGGAGGGATCCTAGATAGGCAACCTCCTGTTGAACAAACTGCAATTTAGTAGGGTAGACCTTGTGCCGTTAGGCACAAAGAAAATTCAATAAGGCTATTGTATCTGTAGTGCATGCGCCTTTGGTGATATTAGCAATCAAAATAAATATTGGCAATATATTGAATAATTGTGCTGTTGGGCTAAGGCTTGAAATGGTCTAGTTGTGCTTTCAAATCCTGAGAATAAATGGGAGGCCTTTCAGCAAAACAAACAATAACCACCTACCCTTTCACTTTAGAGGTTGCATTCGTCAAAACTGCTATAGTTATTCCATACATATATGTTGAGCCCAGCATTCAATGTGCATACACATAATTCTTTTCATTTACTTTTTTTTAAATTCAAAATATAGTATCTCCTTATCCAGAATATTTCATTTTTTATGTGTGATTATGATTAAACAAAACACTTTTAGAAAATATTATCAATGTTTTGCCAACAAGGCTTCACATGCCCTTCTCCAATCCAATCCAATTCTCTTTATTTCGGCAATGTCCCATAAAAGAGGTGCCCAATAAAAATTAAAGAGCCACAGAAAGTTAAAATCAACATCAACAGGTTAAAAAAGGTAAAGCAAACCACCAAGTCATGAAAGTACAAATAAAATTCATACATGGGCCCCGCAAGTACATAAAATAATAGGTCCAAAGTTAAAAAGTAGTATCGAGCAAATAATAAATTCATAGATTGTACAATCCCACAAATGGGCCAATTTAGTTAGAAACATTTTTTTTCTGTTTCTTACGCATGAAACAGAAACCTGGGCAATGCAAATACCAGATGTGGGGTCATGTCGGCTTGAAGGATCCTATAGGCTTCCTTATTCCTTTAGGTGCCAAATTCCCTACAAATAGGTATCAGCCATTTTACATGTGGTCCTTTGTAGGCTGGACAGAAGAATAGCAGATGGGGTAGATCCTCCCTCTTATAGCCGCACATTTGGCACTCCTGGTAAATACTATTCAATGTTCCTAACCATTGTGACTCAAAACTCTTGAGGGGGAGGTTTCCATGTCTTAACTGGACATAAAGGTTTTTAGCTAAATTCGGCTCTATGTCATCACAGAAATTGTCCGGATGGTAATTATCTTTGTTCACTAAAACTGAGGTAGATAAAGTGCCTTGTGCATTCATTAGAAGGTTGCTGCATTTGTAATTTTTAAATTGATTTTATAACTCATTTGCTGTAATTATTGGGCAGCAGCCCACTGGATCTTTCCAGAGATTGGGCAAGCCAATCTCCTTGAGGGAGTCTTTGACAAATTTGATCCAGGTGAGTTTCATTGCATTCGGATGGCTGAGAATTTCCTCCAACCCATTTCGATATAACGAAAGTTCCAGGGCAATTCAGATGTGTCTCCCAAAAATAAGCGGGCGGAGTTCTACCTTGCCAATAATCAGCCTGAGTCCCAAATCAAGCCTTAATGGTAGTAGGGGAGTGCTGACTGGTAGACACAAAAGCTGCCTTATAAATCTATCATTGTCAAGGGTTTTTGATTTTTGTGATCCCAAATCTCTGCCCCATAAAGGGCTCCCGCAAGTGCCTGATGTATGTATAGTTGAACAACGGGCAATAGAAATTTGCAAAGCAACCCCTTGTATAGCTTCAGCAACCCCCGCTTTGCTGCTACAGTTTTAGTCATCTTTTAGCGACTTGTAATGACCAATCTAGCTTCTCATCTAGTGTAATCCCCACATAGTCAAATAGGTGTACTTGCTCCAAGGGGACACCATCCAAGGTGGGATTAGAACGTGTTGAGGGACAGGGATTAAAAACCATAAATTTGGTTTTGTTGATCTTAATTTCCAGCCCCGTCATCTCACAGAATCTGCTAAAACCATCTGGTAGTTTCTAGAGCCCCATGTGTTTCTTGGAGAGTAACAGTGTATCAACAGCCAACATGAGGGCTGGAACCATCACGCCTGCTGGACGTGGGGAATCATTGTCACTTCCATTTAAAAAACCCACTAGATCATTTAAAAACTAAGTAAAAAGGGTGGGTGCCAGAACACAATCCTGTCTAACGCCACGCATAATGGGAAAGGGCTCAGTAACTTCACCAAGCTTACCACCTCTAATTTGCATGTAGTTGTTCTGGTGCAATCTCTCTACTATGTTACACATGTAAGCTGGCATGCCCAAATCAGCAAGTCATTTCCACAACTGAGTTCTGAGGACCAGGTCAAGTGCAGATCTAAGGTCAACGAACACTGCATTCAGCCTCCCTTTCTCAAAGCTTACAACATTCCAATAAATCAGCTGCAGTCTAAAAACCTTGTCAACAGTGGAGGTATTGGCTCAGAAACCCGCTTGTAGGATGCAAAGTATGCTACTCTCTGCAAGCCATTGCTAAAGCCTACCTAGTATCACCCACTAAAAAGTTTTTGCAATGGTGTATAAAAGGTTAATTGGCCTATAATTACCAGATCCAAGGGGCAACCTTTCTTATAAATGGGGAAAATATTACCCACTGCTTATGCTTTGGGAATGCTGGACCCGTTTCAAATAGCATTAAAAACCTTAGTAAAATAGGGTATCCATCTATCTATTTACAATAAAAACAAGTTACCAGGGATCTTGTCAATACCAGGGGCTTTACAAGGTGCTATCTTTCAAATGTCCTTGTCTACCTCCATACATGTTATGAGGGGAAAGTCGTCTTTATCCCTCCCTTTCCCTAAATACAGGGGGGTAACTGGATGTTCTGGAACGGGGACCTCATCAAGTTTATGTTTGTATACATTTGTAAAGTGGGCTGCCCATGCCTCTGCCGCAACATTATTGTCAATTTTAGATCTTCCTACCCTGTTCCCTGTGGCAATTAAATTCCAAAATAGGGTTTGGGTACTATCCCTTGCAGCTGCTAGGAGGAATCCCAAATGTAGGCTGTCCTAAACCCTCTTTGCCCTTGCACGGGCAGTTTTGTAGACAGCTCTCTGTTCTATGATAGCTTCCATCCTCCAGGACTTAATAGCAGTAATTGGAGCACTCATGGCCATGCTACATTCTTTGCTGAACTAGGATGGTACACTAATCCTTGGCCAATGGCTACTGGCTTCTCTGAAGAAGTCCAACTTTAAACTAATAAAGAGGGAATTATGGATGGCTCCAAACTTTGATGAGGCCATTTCCTCAAAAGACTCAGGCTTCGGAGTGCAAAGTGTCTCCAGAGCTTGACCCACCTTGATATATATTGATTTCCTCTTGGACCTAGCCACAGCAGACCACTGAATTCTATGTTTGTTATCCGTGAGCTTACACATTTTGCCCATTGGTTGTGAGAGAGATAGCTGGATTTGTGCTGGTGGAAGTTCCAGCTCCATCTTGACGGCATCATGGTCACTATCAAGCATGTTAACCACCACCATATCCTCTAGGAATGGCCAGAGTTTAACATCTAAGAGGATATAATCCATACGGCTAGTGCTACCTGTTCTATTAAAGGTGTGGGTGCCTTTTCTGTCAGATTTAGTTTTTCCTTTGCACACTCGAAAAATGCAATTCAGGGATAAGGCATTTAATTGTATCACCAGCGGGGACCCTTTTTTATAGGGGAAACATTGAGTACAGAGGTTGTCCAGGTTTTATCCTCCTCCAGCAAGAAGTGACTAGTAACCAATTCCAGGAGTTCAAACTGACAGTTAAAATCACCCCCACTATTTTTAGCACATCGGGGTGAAAGTCAGTTATTGTGAAATTAAAACTTCTATAGTGGGGGATTCCTGGCGCTTGGCAGATGGTCTTAGATAGATATTATAGATATTAGCTAAATATCCATTAGGACATTTAATAGATGCACAAAGAATGTCCTCAGCTACTATTTCTGACCCCATCCCCTTACATACTGCATGTATCCCAATCCATGCCATTGGTCCCCAGTAGGCCTCCCCTTCCCAAGTGACCTGGAGTTGTCACAGTATATAGAAAAGTTTGGACAACTGATTTACTGAGTTTGTCATGTTTCTTGCAAAAGACAAATGTCAAAGGTGATAATATAATTGCCCCAGTCGGGATTACCCAGTTTGGACCCCAGACCAGCAACATTCGAGGAAAGTATCATTAGTTTCCTATGAATCCCTGGAGAGTGCCTAGTTAGCTCTGCTCCCCCAAGATATGCCATGCGACTCCCACCCACTGAATCTAGTGGCTTGTCAACCATTAGGGGGATTAACACATTAGGGTCTGGCGGATTGCTGTTAGACGAGTGTCTGGCGCCCCAGCAGGTTTCAGAAAAAACCACAGCCTCAAATACTATTTCTTGGGAAGCTCCTTTCACTGTTGGGCACTCACAGTGCTGCATGGGTGCTAGAGGTCCTGATCTTAAGTTTCGAATCCTGCTATACCCATAAAAACAAGCGTACATCAGCTTCGTATAAGTTGCCCTACTACATAATTTAGCACTCAAGACATAAATATGTCTGTTTTTCTTTTCATCGAGTAAATTGACAAGGTCCAGAGGGCCATAGGTATTGTGCATTGGAATGTTGTACAATTCTCCTAGCTGTGGTTGGTTGGGTTTTGGGTACATGGGGCACAAAGATGGAAGGTTAGTGATGGTTTCAGGCAACCTTGAATGGGGTTGTGAGAGGGGCCTATAGAAATATCCCAAGGGAAATAAACTCACCCCAGAGACCCTCATAAATCCGAAGCCACCCTTACATAGTAGCCTGTCAACAACAGCAGGATCTCTAAAGTTAATAACCACACAATCGCCAGGACAATCTTTAGGCCCTTTCCCAAACCAGCTCACACGCCGTTTATTCATTGGCCATCTCAATAGGGAAGTCCCTATATTTTCCCTACCAGTTTGGGCACTTGTTTCTTAATTGAATGTGGGTTTCCCTAAGCCCATCCCTAAGTACAGGGACCCCAGTCATCACAACCACATAGGGACATGCTTCTGGAGGAAGATCAATAGTAGCAAGGTCCTTGGTTTCACAAGGAGGTGTGTCCACCACTCTCTTGCTTTCCAAAGTACCTCTATGATTTTGAAGGATGGTATCAGTCATAGGGTTGTTGTTCTTTGATCCAGCACCCCCTGCATTCTCTATACCCTGGGGCAAGCCTACATAGCTTCCTTGGGACAAGGGTTTTGAGGGTCCATGGGGGCCAGAACTAACAGGCATTTCTGTGTGAGGTAAAGAGACTTATGGCTGAGGGCATTCAGGCTGAGCGTTAACTTTGGTCAGAGAGCGTACCCTGGATTTTAGAGCAGTAAATATGTCCAGGATAAGAGTAAGTTCAGCCCCTTGAGTTGATCCACCACAACACCCACAAAGATGTCTA
Organism: Calotriton arnoldi; assembly: GCA_963921515.1. Classification (NCBI taxonomy): domain Eukaryota; kingdom Metazoa; phylum Chordata; class Amphibia; order Caudata; family Salamandridae; genus Calotriton; species Calotriton arnoldi. The sequence goes on from CAWUFW010011738.1 coordinate 390,234, forward strand.
TCCATTCCGGTTTAGTTACATTAGGACTTTCCCCCCTTTAGGTTGACAGGTTCTGCAGGATTTGGCTTTGGATTTAATGGGGAAAACAGGCATTGGGTCACTAGTCAGAGGGTGCTTGTTAGAATCAACCAGTTTAGATTTAGATCAATGAGGGAGATCAATTGGGTTCTGGGAGTCATGGATAAGGTGGCAACTACCGGTTCCACAAGGACCTCTGGGGGGTAGGTATTGGAGGTACTATGCTTGCTGTAATAGGTAGAGATTCTCCACCGCCGCCAATAGAAAGCCTCCTCTGTGTGAGCTCTAGTTAGTGGCTATAGCTGCTGTGGCCCCTGGAGCATTTTGTCAATAGTAGTTACTTTGGCAGGTGGCTGAGCAGCATGTTCCCCACCAGTGCATTTACGTTTTCCCATATTCGAAACTTTGCAAGACCCTCAAAAGTGAAGCAGTGGAACTTACCCGCAAAGAGCGTAAATTTCTTTTTTTCAATACAACTGCCAAGAGGGATGGCCCAGCCCAGCCTCTTCCGGCGGCGGTTGGGCACAGGCAGGCCCGCACTTGACCCGGTCTTTGCCCGGGCCACACCCAGGCACATCCCACGCTGTGGGACACCTATGATGATTTTAAGGGGCTCTGGCACCTGGATGCAGCATAGCACTCCCCTCTGGGCCAGGAATGCTGGGAAGTGTAGTCTCTCTCCCGAGCACAGCAGCAGAACTCCCAACACACACAAGCGAGGGTTTCCACATTTCACTAAAATTAAAGAATCATACTACATTCACTCATAATTTCAAAAAATCATCAGACATATCTCATTTATGACCAACAACACACCACATTAAAAACCATAGGGGAACACAGTAGGAGATTTAAACATTGTATATACAAGCATATATTGATCTTGAGGGAATGCGGATATACATATGAACAGTTCTGCTTCAATGCACTCTGTTATGTAATGTCCCCTGTAAACAATCAGTGCATTATTATTTTGTGCTCTTTCAATTTATAAACATACAATAAGTATAACTTTCATTCAAAGTCCAAATATGCAGGGTCATTTCATCTTGTTGTATATGTTTCAAGCGTGACACAATCTTTAGTGTATTAACGCCGATGTTCGCTTCCGTACCTGACCAAAATACGGTCATACACAAATGTATTTCAAGAGTGAAGGGGGAGAAAGGAATGGTAGCCATGAAGGAGAAACCACACAACCTCCCAAAGTCATGTGGGCACTTCTGCAAAGAGAAAATGGAATGTTCCTTTACTCAAGTTGGAGCCACTAGTATTCTCTGTATTCCACAAAGTACTCTATACAATAGTTGATAAACAATGCAAACACTTTAGAAACAAAGCGATAAAGAAATACTGTCATCCATATGATGTCCTCATCAAAGCATGTCCTGGCAAACACCCACGCAGAATGCTATTATGTGCTGATCAATGGCTCCATTTCCGTCAACAGCAGGAAAACACAGTAATCCTTTGGGTATATGGGCAAAACAATAAGGACGTCGCAAAAATTGAAAGAGAAAAGGAGTTGAGAATCTTCATGCTGAAGAATAGAGAAGAAAGCATTTTTTCAAGTCAATCACAGAAAAATGGTAGGCAACTGGTAGAACAGCAGCAAGGGTGGTAGTTCTATTAGGGGCCACTGGAAAGCGTGGTTCCCATTCCTTATTCACCTCACACAGATCAAACATGGACCTCCAAACATCAGGTTTACTAGGGTCTCTACTTTTCTTCAAAAGCGTTAAAATCAGGCTGGTAAAGGGACTTCCATCAATTTCCTTTATTACATTATCTCCAAGTAAGTCTGTAGCAATCTTTTACATACCCCTTTCTCCTTCTTGTAATATCTTATACTGTGGTACACTAGCTAGAGGGACAGTCTGTTTGAACACGATTTGTACAGGTGTGATCATCATTTTGCCTACATCAGTTTTACCTTTTGCCCAAACTTCTTCATTAATTTGGGACAAGATGTGTCCAGGGAGGTGTGAAAGACCACTTTTGGCCACATAACAGTTCATCAATAGGGGATAATTTCCATTACATTCCAAATATATACCATCAGGAGTACATTGTATAGTAGCATGCAGCTAACCACTAAGTTCAAAGCACATTTATATGTTAATACAAAAGACTGTTTATCTGTTATGGCACCAATGGTGTACACTGGGGTGCAGAGATAGGGTTTGAAACTGGTACATTTGTAAATCCCATTGATGTATTGTATTATCCAGAGAGAGGTACGTGTGGGAGTGCCTTTCTGGAAATAGAGAAGTTAGTGGCACCCGTATCCAAGAGGAATTTTTGCCCAACCTTCAACCTCTGCTTCATTGTATGGGCCCTGTGGATCAACAGGTAAGGGCACTTTGTCCTCAACCCCTCTCGGGCAGACCTGTTGTACAAAATCAAAATCATAATTGTTGTCTGTGACAGAAATCATGTGGTATCCATCATGGTTCCCTTTCCTATCAAAATAATTCTGCTGTTGTTGTTGGGCTGCTTGATGTGTATTCTGTGTCTGATCATTGTACCCCCTACTAGTCTGCAAGTGATAGAAATCTTCTCTTATGGTATTCTGGTACTCCCCTGGCCTTGTCCCCTTGTCATTGATCTGCCCCTGGTGTTTCATAACGGATGTGTGCATTCACTAATAAAATGTCTTGGGTCCCACAATTATGGCAAACATTATCACTCTTTGTACCATGGATATCTTGGGGAAGTGCGGAGTAAGCTTGTCTGTTAGAACTTTATCTATAATCCCCTCTTTGCTGACCTCTACCCCTTTGTAATTGCTGCACCAGTACTCTGCTTTTTATTTCTTTGTGTTTCTTGTCCTAAGTTTGTTCTTCCCTGTCATGCTTTTCAGCATAGTACTGCATAACGGCCAATACCTTGGTAAATGGTTTATGTTAGAAATGGGGATCTCTAGTTGGCAGAGGGAGGTACCTTTGTCCAAATAGGGACCCTTGCTTCTAGTCAGAGTAAGGGGAATACACACTTTAGATAATCCCTGCTCACCCCCTTGGTAGCTTGGCACGAGCAGACAGGCTTATCCCAAAGGCAATCTGTAAAGTATTTGTACCAACACTCACAGTAGCACAGTGAAAACACCACAAAAGAACACCACACCAGTTTAGAAAAATAAAGGGGCAGATTTACAAGCCCCTTGCGACATCTTTACGACACCGTTGCATCACTTCTGTGATGCAGCGGCGTCGTAAACAATGCGCCACTATGTGACATATTTACAATGTGACGCATCTAGGGAGATGCGTCACGTTGTAAAGCCCTGCGCTACATTATATCTGTGTCAGGAATAATGTATGCAGGGTGGGCATTCCATCGCAAGGAAGCCTCGTAAGAGTGATGCAGTGAAATCTGCAAGATTTCACCGAGTCACTTTTACGACCCCGCTGCGTCAAAACCTTACGCTTGCTTGAAGCAGGCATAAGGAGTGATGCAGCACAGCAAGTATAGGCCACCCCTGAGCAATGCTGGAGTTGCGTTGCGCTTGCGACACGACTCCAGCACTGCGTCACATTTACGCCGACAGATGCGGCATGCATCTGTCTATCCTTGCGCCACGGTGCGCCACATTGTAAATGCGATGCATCCATGGTGGCGCAATGTTTTTTTTACGTCACTCAAAATAACTGGCACATCACTGCTAATATGCAGGGATGCGCCAGTTATTGTAAATCTGCCCCAAAGTATCTTTATCTAAACTAAACGAGACCAAAATGACAAAAATCCAACATTCACAGTTAAAAATATGACTTTCAAAAGGTTTCAAGAACTTGTACCATAGAAAACTATAGATGCGTGACTTTTCACCAAAGTACCTGTAGATGTGTGAAAGTTCCAAAAGCCAAATAGCCGCAGAGTCAGAAAAACAAAGAGATGCAACACTCCTGAGACTTTGGGGAGGTGATGCGACAGTCCCGCTGCACGCAGAGGAAGGGTTGCGTCGAATACGGTCTGTATGGGGAGTGATGCATTGATTCTTCGTGGCGGTTCCGGTCCGCAGGTGATGCATCGGGTGAACTTGCCACACAGGCATGATGCGTGGAAATCCGGGATGCGTCGGCGATCGATGCGGCGGCGTTGAGTGGCGTTGCGTCGGTCCTCTTCAGCCGCGATCCCTTGATGCGTCCATTCCTGTAGTTCTTTGAGTTTCTTCTTTCTTCCAGCTCTCAAACAGCAGCAACAGCCTCCAGAGGCCCAAAACTGGCACAGGCACCTCTTGGCGGGCTAGAACACACAGCAGCAGAGTTCAGGGGAGCTGGGGGTGAAGTCTTTGTGTCCCTGAGAATTCAGAACAGGAGGCCAGCACACTTCGGGCCCTTGGAGATCTCCTTTAAGCAGGGGACACAGCACACTGCAAAGTTCTTCTCCTTTCCTTGGCAGAAACAGCAACTGCAGGCCAACCCCAGACACACAGCAAGCGCAGTACTTCTCCTCAGTCTCTCCAGCTCTTCTCCTTGGCAAAGGTTCCTCTTGAATTCCAGGAATGATCTAAAGTCTGGGGTCTTGGGTCTGATACTAATACCCCAAAATGTCTTTGTTCTCTTTGTGCAAGGGGCTCTGAGCCCAGTTCAAACCAGTTCTGGGGGGCACTCTGCAAGTGCACAACAACATCCTTTGTCAGTGTGAGCCTTGGCTCCAGACACACCACAGGGGGGCGGAGCCAGCATTGTGGAAGGCAGGCACATCCCTATTCAGGTACCGGTGCTACTCCTGCCACCACTCCAAATGCAGATCAGGCCTATTCAGCCTAGTGCTGACACATCCAGACTCCTGGAGCCACTACACCTCCCCAGCCCCTGTCACTCCAAAGCCAGACAGTCAATCCACAAATAGGCAGAGGCACACAGGAAGGTTGAACAAGAAAATAGCCACTTTCTAAAAGTGCTATTTTCAAACCCATAATTTAAAAACCATCTTTACTAAAAGATGTGTTATTAAATCCTGAGTTCAGGGATACCAAACTCCATTTTCCATCTTATCCCTATGGGAAGATATGTTTGTAAAAAGTTAACTGATCAGCAGTGGTAAAGTGCCCAGAGTCCTATAGCCAACAACAAGAAGTCAGGAAAAAATAGGAGGAAGAAGCAAAAGGTTTGGGGATAACCCTGCAAAAAGAGCAATTTCCAACAGTTTAAAATTCCAACATGAGTCATAAGTATTTATAGCATACTTTAAATGATCTTGAAGACCATTGACAAAGCAACTAGAGTGGCCTTGCTGGCTCCCGCATCTGACACATCCATCCCATTGTTGGCAGAAAAAAGACCTTTTGCATTCTGTTAAAGAAGGTTGGCTACTGTCTCATTCTTCTCCTGTTTGCAGTTATTCAATTTAGTCCAATCCAACCTTGTCTAGGGTTTTATTGTCTGCAGATGTTCTAATGACAGAGTAGGTAGATTGGCTATCCATGAGCCCCATTGGCGGAATGCGTTCATCCTGTACCCCTTCTATTTTCACCCAGTCTATCTAGTCAATATTCTGCTATCAGCATTTTTGATAGACGTCAGAAGCCAGCATTCAATCAATCAACTTTATTCAGTAAATAAACCATAAAAGTACAACAATCGATAAATTGTCTGTTGTGTCTGGGCTGACTTGATGGATCCCGGACGAGCCCCCAGTTTCTAAACACATAATTATTGGTGGTCTGCAAAGAATAGAAAGTCGGGTTCAGTCATGGAGATTATAGAAACTATACAGCCCTACTCATATCAAAGGAGCTACATTAGATCTTGTCATTGGTAAGCCCAACTCCATCCTCCTTGATTCGATCCTTCCATGTGATTGGTCAGACCACTTTTTCATCACCTTCCTCATCTTGGAATCGGTAAGAACAAGTAGAGCCCAGCCTAAGAACCCAAAACAGCTGAAAAGATGTCTACGGAACATCAACTCTCAAGATCTGACTGTTCTCTGCGATAACATCCTGCCCCCTCCCTTGAACATGTCGGATATCCACGACCTTACGGCTCACTATAACCAATCAATGCTTAAGGTACTAGACTCGGTTGCACCACTACAGCTTAAAAGAATGTCCGCTAAACTCTCCAAACCATGGTTCAATGATAGTCTTAATTCCGAAAGAAGAAATGTAATACTTGCTGAAAGGATGTGGCGATCCCATCCCTCCCTTGAACATCTCTACCATTTGAGATCCCTGAGAAGCATTTACAATAAACGCATCAGATGCTCGAAGGCCACCTTTTTCAGAACTCAACTAGACCAAGCAAAAAACCGTCCAAAAAAACTGTTCGAACTCATCAAGTCCCAAGCTAACAGTCATCCTAATCTCTCATCTCTGGGTCAAGGGTCAGCGCTGAACTGTGAAGAATTCGCTGATTTCTTCACGGATAAGACTATTAAGATTGAAACTGAATTACGCTCTGCCCTTGATCACCTGTTGATCAGTCCACTGAACACCCTCCGTCCCCCAGCTATGGATATCAATGACCCTGCGCAGCCCCACCTCCCCAAAAACAATGCATACTGGAGCCTGTTCCAAACCTTGGATGAATGCGCCATATGCAAAATGATGTCAACTTTGAAACCGTCCAATCACTACAATGACCCTCTGCCATTGAACCTTTTCCCGGAAGTGAGATCCTCCTTACTAACACTTTGGACTACGATCGTAAATGCATCACTTCGGCAAGGTGCTATTCCAGACTGTCTAAAATCGGGTCAAGTTACCCTGATCCTAAAGAAACCATCTGCTGATCTCACGGACCTTCATAACTTTTGCCCAATCTCTAACATCCCCACCTTGGCAAAGCTCCTGGAGAAATGTGTGCTCGTCCAACTTTGTAACCACATCGACCATTTCCAACTCTTGGACCAATGCCAATCTGGCTTCCGCCCGGGCCATAGTACAGAGTCTGCGCTAACGCACATCGTTGATCATGCGTTAAGCTTGTTGGACCACAATGAGTTGTGCCTTTTGATCCTTCTTGACCTTTCATCAGCATTCAATACGGTCAAACATGATAACCTAATCGACCTCCTGCAAACGCAGGATGGGGCTGTCGGGCCTGTACTTAACTGGTTCTCTTTGTTCCTTCAGAACAGATCCCAAAGCTTCAAGGTGAACCAATCCCTGTCCCATCCGTCTCCGGTCACTCTGGGGGTTCCCCAAGGTTCAGCACTTTCTCCCACACTCTTTAACTTGTTCATCAAGCCTCTGACAGAAATTCTGAAATCATCCAGCATTCACTATCACATGTATGCGGACGATACCCAACTATACCTGAAGATCACCTCCCCCAAAGACATTCAATCCCTCAACTCAGTCCTGCTGGAAACACAAAGCTGGCTGACACGTAACCACCTGAAGCTCAATGCTCTAAAAACCGAATTCCTCCTAATCTCACCCCATAAACAATCTCCGGTCATGCAACAATGGTTGAATCAGCTCACGGCTCTAACCTGTAGACCTCACCCCGTTGACTCAGCATCTTCTCTGGGTATTATATTAGACAAAAGTCTGAACATGCAGAAGCACATCAGTTCCCTCACCAAAGGAGCAAACTTCCAACTCAACATCCTTAGAAAGCTCAAACCATATCTCCCTGCTCATGACCTAAAGGTCGCAGTGCAAGCATTAGTAATCTCAAAGCTGGACTATGGTAGCGCAACGCTCTGCGACTTGCCCAGAGTGAAGACGGCTCCTCTGAGGGTTGCCCTAAACTCTGCTGCTAGGCTCATAATGGGGACAAAAAAATCTAACCATATTTCTCCAGACTTGCTGGCCCTGAATTGGCTTCCATATGAAGCCCAGATACAGTTAAAAATTGCTTGCATGGCACACAAAGCCATCCACTTCAAGACCCCGCTGTATCTCGCTCAGAAACTGGAGCTCTCATGTGGTTCGAGAGCCTCCAGAATCGCCAGCACCCTTCTGCTCAATCCAAAAAAATTCAAGAAAAAAAGACTTACAATCGAGCCTTCTCCGGTATGGCTCCGAGGATCTGGAACTCTCTTCCCCCCGAATTCAGGGTGAACCCTTCCAGGGTCCTCTTCAAAAAAGAAGTTAAAGGGCTCCTGATGAAGAACTTTTTGCCTCAGTCTGGCTTCTCAATTTGTTTCCAGGGTCATACCCGCTGATGTGTTGCCCAGCTGCCTGGCTCACGTGAATGTCTGACATTTTAAAACTGCGAATATTTTTTTTTTTTTTCGTTTGTGTTTATTTTGTTTTGTTTGCTTGTACCCTTCTTGATGCATAAACTGTAAAGCATTCTGATACCCTCGGTGGTCATGTTCGCGTTATATAAAACTTTCTAAATAAATAAATAAAATACGTTTATCAGCTGAGAGAGTCATGAAGTGTCTTGCTTTTATGTTGTCTCCTGGATGAACCGTGCAAGGCTCCTTATAGAGGCTTTGTGTTACATTGGAAAACATGGTAAAAGCTGAATCAACATTGTGTACAGACAGGGGAAAACAGAAGGTTACCACTAGCGAAATGTACATAATACTTGTCAAACAATGAACACTTTACAAGGTGGTCAGTGGTGGTTACGACATCTCAATGCCCTGCACGAACCCAGTTAATGGAACAAAGTGCACAGATGTGTAGAGAATTAAAAACAACTTTGTAGGACAGAAGACTGAATACAAAGTGGAAGAACAATTGGTCACTTATGAAGTACAAAATGTGCATTCTCAAGGCCTGTGAGGAAACCTGAAATGCTGTACCTGCTATCACTTGTAACCGGGGCAAAGAAGTGAACACCAAGGGTCAGTTGGCTGAACTAGTGTGTGGCTACAGGGACACAATAGGCTGCAAGAGTCATTTTCCCTAAAGTTTCCTGTTGACCGGTGTCAAATGGACATGGATTGGAGACTGCTTGTAACCTCTGCTGTAGTGAATTGTGACCCCCAAGTGTTGTTCCTTGTAGTCCTGGGACCCTTGGCTTTGTCTAAGTGGACTTCTCTTAACACTTCAAGAAAGGTGAGACTTCCAGACATATGGAGGAATGGGACCAGTTACCAAAGCCAATTTACCAAATGCATGACTTCACTGATCTTAAGAAACAGGTTTCTGCTTATTGGAGCCTCTCTGTGGCAGCAAATCCACTTCTGTGGGCCCTTTGCAAGAAATCACCCGCCTCGTGGATCTCACCATCAGATACAGCCTACAACCTTGTCCTGCTGGAGGATTCAGAGCTTCAAAAAAGGGACTAAGTCTGAACATAGACTTCTTTTCCCATCCAAAGCAACTGCTTCAGCACAATCTCGCCCAATGGCTATCCAGCCTCATGGCAATTCTTCTCAGATAAAGCCTGCAACCTTGCCCTGTTGGAGGATTTCAACTTCCACTTCAAGGCTCAGGACCTAATATATAAAGGATCTTCTTTACAAGCCCCTTGGGCCACCGGTGCATCACTTTTTGTGATGCACCGGTGGTACATTTTGCTGCCCCATATTTACAAGGACAGGAAAAGCCACCCTGCATAACTTTTCCTGTCCTTGTAAATAGGGCCCCTTTACACGCAGCACTGTGCATGAAATGGGCGTTCCATGGGTGTTGCTGTGGGTGTTCCCACGCAACACCCATGGAACCTGACTCATTTCCAGATTTACAAGACGCTGTTGTCTGTCTGCGTGTTGTGCCCGTTATTGTCCTTTTGTCTGTCTTTTATTGTTATTTTTTATTGTTGTGCCTGGTGTTTGTTATTTTCTGTGATTCTGTTTATTTTTGCCCCTTTTGCTCGTTGCTTTGCCTGTGCCCTTTGTTTTTGTCCTTTGTGCCCGTTTCGCTGCCCTTTTCCTGCCACTGCTGCCCCCGCAGGCCTTCTCCCCTGCCGTTCCCACTCCTACCTCCCAGCTGCGCTTCCCTCCTCCCTTCCCTATTTATTGGCGCGCCAAAGATAAGCCCATCTACATCCGTCCACGACCCGACCGCGACCAGCGCCAGAGACCCTGGATCTCCTACCACCCACTGCTATGACTCAGCGCCCCTCCATGCACTCAACCCCGGACGGAACAACAACTGCCAGCTGGCTGCGCCTATCTCCACCCACAGCCAGTTCTCCTGCCGTCACTGTCGACAAACCTTCACCATCCTCTGCACCTCCACGACCACCACCCCCACGCCAGACGCCAGCACCCCCGAAGCTCTGAGGTGCATCCTCTTCAATGTGCGCTCCCTGCACAAACACACCCTCGCGCCAGACGTCGCCTTCCTCACAGAAACCTGGACCAGCTCCACCCCGCCCCCAACATCGCCACTTCCATCCATGCGGGATACAAGATCCAAAGAAAGGACCACCCCAACCACCCGGGAGGGGGACTTGCCATCGCGCACAAGAGCTCCCTCCGACTCACCACCTCCAGCAAGAGGAACAGCCCGTCCACCACTGAACACCTCCATTTCCAGATCCAGACCAGCCCCAGAACGACCCTACGAGGCACCCTCGCCTACAGACCTCCCAGACCCCGAACCGAGTTCCCCACCACCATTGCTGACCCCATCGCACCCCATGCCATCATCTCCCTGGACTACATACTGCTCGGAGACCTCAACTTCCACCTCGACAACCTCAGCGACCCCAACTCCACCTCCCTCCTGGACAACCTCGACAACCTCGGACTGAGACAACTCATCAACACCCCCACCAACATGGCAGGACACACCCTCGACCCCATCTTCGCAGGCGGTAACAACATCCACTTCAGCCACACTATGCAACCCCCCTGGATGGACCACCACTGTGTATACTTCAATGTAGACAAACCCACCGCACCCAAACCCGCACCCCGCCCACTGTGAAGAAACTGGAGCAAGGTCACCGACGAGCACCTCAACTCCACCCTCAACCGCGACCCCCCACCTCAACCAATGCCAACTTTGCAGCCAAAGAATTGCACAGATGTATTGCCAACTGCGCAGATGAGCTCGCACCCCTTCGCAACCCCGACAGACAGCACCCCAGAAAGGCCACCTGGTTCACCGCTGACCTCCAAGAATCCAGACACACCTGCAGATGTCTCGAGAAGATTTGGAGAAACAGCAAATCCCTGGAAGACAGCAAATCCCTGGAAGACCGCACCACATACAAGAACGCCATGACAGAATACCACCAACTCATCAGATCCACCAAAAGGACTTTCATCCAGAACAAGATCCTCGTCAACTCCAAGAAACTCTTCAGCATCATCCAGGAATTCACCAAACCCACCAGAGAAACCACGGAAGTCACCCCCTTCCAGGACCTCTGCAACATGCTCGGCTCCTACTTCCATCTGAAAATCAAGTCCCTCTACGACAACTTCAATGAACAGACACCTGACGCCGAAACCACTCCCTCCTCCAGAAACGCCAGCCAGCCCACCATCTCCTCTTGGACCCCAGTCACCACCGAAGGCACCGCATCAACCATGAAATGCATCCACTCTGGAGCCCCCATGGACCCCTGCCCCCTCACATCTTCCACAGAGCCACCATCGCACTGGAACTACGACACACCATCTATGCCACCTTCAAATCCGGCACTTTCCCCGACGACTGGAAACACGCAGAAGTCAAGCCCCTACTCAAAAAAACCCTCAGCAGACCCAACGGACCTCAAGAACTGCCGACCCATCTCCCTCCTCCCCTTCACGGCCAAAGTCACCGAGAAGACCATCAACGTCCAACTAACTAAATTCATCGAAGAGAACTCCATCCTCGACCCCACCCAACCCGGATTCGGCAGCAATCACAGTGATGGAGCAAGGACTCGTAAATGAGACTTGCTCGGAAGCAATCCTTTCGTTTTAACTCATTAACGAATTACTAACTATGTGTTTGTAATTAATAATTCGCATTTTAGAAAGACATGCGGGACAATGAAGTTTGCGTATGTGTTTACTAACTATAACAAAATGAACGAAGGACTAAACGCACTCTAACAAGGGATCTTTACTGCGCATGCGTCTACTGCATCTACGTAGTATGACGTCTCAACGCTTGGAGGGAAAATCTTACGCATGCGCAAACGGCATTAAAATGGCAGCTTGAAAGTTCACATCCATGGCACCTGCTTGGTTAAATCGAAAATAAGTTTTATACTAACGCAAATGCAGAAAAGGGTAATAATAATTCAAGTGGGTTAGAGTAGAGGTTGGTGGTATACAGTGAAACCATTTATTTTTGAGAATAACATTTCTTCTTTTGACTTCATTATTAGTGCGCATTTGGGCCTTCCACACTTGTCTGAATGGAGCTGACTGATTTGACCCCGCACATGCGCACAAGAGAAAGAATAAGGAAGGATGAGTAAGGATTTGTCACGCGTCCAAGGCCAGAGGAGATGTGCCCTGGGAACATGAGGGTGAAGAGTTCATATGAAGAAGCCTTATTCATGAAATTGAAACATTTTGTATTAATAAAGTTTGGAGATGTATGGGAAAGGAAACGATTTAATAAAGTTTAAGGGGATGGGTTTGAAAACAATGGTTCAATGAAATAAGTGAAATGTAAGCATGGTGTGATGATCATCCCCCCTCGCCTGTCCAATGAGAGTTAGCATTTTATGATATTGAAACATTAATGGGTGGTACATGAATATTGAAAGGTATAACTGAGGTAGTTTTAGTTAGTTAGATTAGCAGAGCTGAGCAGACACAGCAGCAGACACAGGAGCAGAACCAGCAGAAGTCGCTGACACAATCACAGATGCAGAGCTCGGGATGCTGTTGGTGCTGGGGGTGGTGCTGACGCTGTGAGGCGCTGATGAAGAAACTGAATGCAGAGACCTCCATCTTAACTTAATTGGGTTAGAAAGAAGATCGCAGAAGAATCACGAGGAGGAAGAGAGTGTCAGAGAGGGGTGCAACGCAGTTGTCGGTATTTAGAGAGGTGAAGTATCCTGTCCTGATTCCTGTCCTGAAGTCTTTGTCTCCTGATCTATCCTGGGGGACCCTTACCAGCCCTTTGGGCAGGGGGTTGGTCTTCACACCATTCTTGGTAAATATAAATTCATTGTATTGATAGATGTTCTTCTCTCTCTGTCCTCTCCTTTCTGAGCATAGTTATTGTGTGAGTCTGAAATATTATTGCTTATTGATTATTGATTGAGTTGACACACTCTTGTGAATGAGGGTGTTTGTACTGAAACTTTGAGATGGTTCACATTCAATTAATTTAGATAAAGATTTTTAAAAAACTTCCAGAGTCTGTGATTATTTTATGTTTAATAAGTTAAGTTAATTCATCACCATCAACTAGTTCAACTAATGGTCCATTGACCAGAGGAAAGAACTAATTGATCAGTGAATGGTTTTAGTTAGGAAGAAGAGATAACGAAATCCTGAAAACTATGAAATCTATAAACTATAAGCTCCAGCGGTCTACTTGGTATTAGTGGAAGAAATTATATGGGCCCAGGTGAGTATATGATAGTGGAGTATCTGTTGTTAGTACACTGCTGAATCAGTTTTCTGGTAGCAGAGTTAAGGTTATTATTGACTAGTTTGGTGATAAGTATTGAATAATGATTTATGTTTAACAAAAAGAGTTAGCGTCTTGTTTTATGTTGTCTGGAAAATTCCCAGGGAATGAATATCAGGTGGCGATAGAAACCACACTGCAGTGAGGTTACTCGTCTGTTGGAATAACACTGAGAAGCTAGGTAGGGCCTGCAGTGTTAAAGTAGGGACTATTTTCTGCGTAAAAGTGAGAGTGATTGATAGAAAAGAGTTCGCTAGTGAAACTTTAGGCGTTATATCACATAGAAAGGGTAACCCTGAAGGAGTAGCAGGTTCTTCCAAGCTAGATTGACAGCAAAAGGAGTTCGCTGGTGAAACTTTGGTCTCAAATTTCCCAAAACGGGTGACACCGGAGGAGTAGCGGGTTCTCTAGAGCTTGAATGAAGGGTAAGCGGAAGGGTTTTACTCGCAGTATATGAAGAGTAAGCGGAGGGTTTTACTCGCAGTGGAAAGAAATAAAGTATCCTTTGATTTAGTGGAACAGACAGAGTAGCAAATGTTTTTATATCGTTAATAACAAAGAATTTTAAAGAAAATATTGAGAAATAAGTTTTCGTATTACCTTGTGAAGGGAGGGTCAGTTGCTGGAGTTGTACTGACGTCACAGTGAGCCGCGCTGGGATTGGTAGAAACAGCGGGCGTGTGAAAGGAGCAGCCTTGTAAAGGAGGGGTTAGTAGTAAGGAGCAGAACTGACGTCAGAAAAAGGCTGCGCTGGCATTGGTCAGATCATGAGCGTGAGCCTGATTTTAATTGGATAGCTAGTTAGAAGCCGCGTTAGGATTGGTGGAGAGAGAGATTGTATGCGGGATTTTGATTTGACTGTTAGTGCAAGGCGTACAGGTAGAGGATTTCAAGGGTTTGCAGAATACAATTTTATATATCGTTCCTCAAGGATGTATGGAGAGAAAAGAAAGATGTCATTTATAAAGAAAATTAAGAATTTCTTTATAAAAGATAAGCCTGTGTTGACCAGAGAGGGAATTCCTATTCCGCCACCGAAAACACCAGCATCTTTCATGATGATGGAAAGAGGATATCATACTTGCGTGTGGTTGGAAAACTGGATAGAATATATGAAGGATGATGGAGGGTTAGCATTTCCTAAAAATGGTACGTTTAATGGGAGGATTATTCAGAATTTGAGATTGAAAATGAATGATTTAGAACCTAGACCTAGGTTAACTCAATATGAGGCTTTGGAAGAATGGGAGACTGAGTCATATGAACGAGAGAAATGCTGAGGTGGGAGATAAACATGATTCTTTCCAAGACACTTGCATGAGTCAAGCGAAGGGCAGATGAAACAATGGAGGAGAGCTATGGTATCAGAAGGTTTATATCCAGTGTTAATGGCTGAGGAACAGTCTGGAGGAAAGTGTAAGGAGAAAACGAAACACATGAATACAGCAGGATATGGTGAATCAGATGACGAGTTGTTAGAAGATATTTTGATTAAAAATCCACCGCCGTATCAAGAAGCAACTAGTAAAGTTACCCCAAGTGCACCAGTAATGGGAATGCCATTGACCCCACAGATTTTACATGATACGTCATATAACAGAGTGTTGCAGGATAATGAAAGAGATGTTTTAAACAAAACTAGAGAAGAACTAGTTCAGAAGATAAGTCAATTAAATTTGAATACTGAAGCTTTGACAGTGCCAGTGACCATTGGTCCAGTAATCCCATTGTATGGAGATAAAAAGATTTGCCAGAAACCACAACCTGTGACAATTCCATTAAATAGTCCTAGGAAAGAAATAATAATTACAGATGATCAGGTTAGTGAAAGTGAGTCAGTTATTTCATTAATGGATCTCCCAAATGTAGAATCTTCAACTGAAACTCCGAAGAAAAATACACCTATGAATTTGAGAGAAAAGAGATTTTTAGTACCTATCAGAACTGAAGGTGCAACAGTAGTTACCCCTGAAGAAATAGAGAGATGGGCACAGGAAATAGATAATCGAAATCCACCACCAAAGATTTTAGACATCAGCAGATTGAAAGTGGAATTGGAAGAAATGATAGCAGGAAGCGTGGGCACAGAAACATTGAATGCTTACAATGAAGAAGAATTATTATTTTTATGTAAGAACATAACCAGGAGAGCAAGGGTATTTCATGAGAGATTGACTGAAGTTGCTTCAGAGATTGGAATAGACATAGGGAAATCAATATTGTTACAGAAACCATATCGAGTGGACTTTACTGATAAAGATTTAGAAAGTGTAAATGCTTCTGGAAAGAGACTACAGATAAAAGAATTAATGAGCATTTTGCAAAAATGGGGAGACATTGATAAATGGAGAATTAGATGGATAAGGAAGAAAGAGGAAGTACAAGCGAGAGAAGCAGCAGCTGCATTTCCAGTAAGAGAAACAAGCAAAGTGGAAAAATTGTGTCCAATGAGAGAGGTTCCCGGAGGTGGATATGTTCATGTTCCTTGGAGTAGACAAGATATTTGTCATTTACAAATGATTTTCCAAAGCTGAGAGAAAAACCAGTTGAATGGTATAAACAGGTAGAGAGATTTGTGAAGGTTTCAAAGGTTTTATTGGAAGATTTGGATGGTCTATTTGATATAGTGGTACCTGCTGATTTATGGACGGAAGGTAAAATTACAATTGATTGGCCTAATGAGGAGTATGCTAGAGACTCAAAGACAGGATGATCCTCGGAGGAGGTGATGAAAAAGTATCACCAAGTGATCACATATTTGAAAGGGAAAATTCCTCCTAAAGAAACAGACTGGGTAAAAATAGATAGAACAACTCAAGAACCAAATTAATCTGTACATGCATATTATGAGAGGTTATTACAGGTGTTTAAGCAGTATAGTGGTTTTGAGAATATCGGTGATAAGGATATGGGACATTTTGTGTATCGGTTTGTATACGGATTGAAACCAGAGATTAGTCAGATGATACAGCAGCACATGTTGTGTTGGCAAAGCAAGACAGTGGATGAGATTTTAAAGTACGCGAAATATTACGGAGATGACATTGAGGCCAGGCGTAGAAAGCTAAAGGAGAAAATGATGTGGGCACAAGCAAAATTGGCAGAACAACAAGAGGAGAAAACAAATGCCCAAAATAATAATCAAGCAAAAGAGAAGAGTCAGAATGATCAAGGAGCGAATGGTAATAAATATAGGGGACGAATGGACAGAGAAGAAGCGAAAAGAAGTTTCCTTGTCATGCGTGTGGAAAGCTTGGACATTGGAAGAACGAGTGTAAGAGTACTCAGAATAATAAGAGTAATAATGGGCCAAATCAAAATTTAATCCCACAGATGCAGAATGAAGTACTTATGAATCAACAGCAGCAGGTAGTTACTCCCCAATATCGGGTGCCACCAGCTCCTATGCCAAATTTTGTGAACCATCAAAGTTTCAGTGCGAACACCGGATTTCAAGGAGAAAGTGGTAAGAATAATAGAACAATTACACAATATTTGTTGCAGAATGATGAGGAAATTTCGGATTTCTCACAATGAAGGTGCCTCAGGGGGGAGGAAGAGGAGTGCGTGCTTGGCGCATCCTTGCCGGTAGATCAGTAAGGTCCATTTGTTGATGGGAAAGTAGAAGGTAAAGACATTACTTTCCTATTGGATACTGGTGCTACCAGGTCTACTGTGAGAACAGTAGACATCCCAAACCTACCCCTCTCGGGAGAATCAATCCAAGTTGTAGGCGTGTCTAACCAACAGATTAGAACCCCAATCACAAAACCAATGGAGGTGCTCATTGGAAGCTTTAAAGAAATGCATTGGTTCGTAGTTTGCGATTCCAGTCCTGTAAATCTGTTGGGAAGAGATCTATTATAAGATGAACTGCACAATCTATTGTACACCAGATGGTGTTGCTTTCCAAACCCCTGATGAAGATGTTGTATACAAGATGATGTTAGCCAAACAGGGAACGGAAGTGGATGAAATGTTTTCACTAATGACTGAAAATGAATTACCAGAAGAGTTGAGAGCCACAGTTAATCCAGAAGTGTGGGATTTTACAGGAAAAGACATTGGGTTAATGACAAATATAGACCCAGTTAAAGTGACAATGAAAGAAGGTGCAGTGTATCCAAATACCCGACAGTACAAGATGAGTCCAGAAGTAAAAGCAGGAGTTATTCCAGAAATTGAACGAATGGCTAAACAAGGTATTTTAAAAGAAGTGATGGGTAGTCCTTGTAATTCGCCAATAATGGGATTGAAGAAGCCCAGCGGAAAGTATAGAATAGTGGAGGATTGACAAAAAATAAATAAAATTGTAGTTCCCTGTTGTCCAATAGTGCCAAATCCGGCAGTGATCCTTTATCAGATACCTTGGAATGCAGGCTGGTTTATAGTAATTGATTTATGCCAAGCGTTCTTTTCTATTCCTTTACACCCAGACAGCCAGTATCTTTTTACTTTTAAGTTTGAGGATCGTATTTACGCATGGTGTCGAGTTCCTCAAGGGTACACAGAGAGTCCCTCAATTTTTAATCAGATTTTGAAAAAGTGTCTAGAATCATTGATTATGCCTGGAAAATCTGTTCTGGTCCAGTATATTGATGACCTACTGGTGGCATCAAAAGCACGAGAAGATTGTGTCACAGACACAATTGCTTTACTGAACCATTTGGCTGAAGGATGACACAAGGTGTCTCCAGAAAAATTACAGTTCTGTCGACAAGAAGTTAGATATTTAGGGCATAAAATAGAAAGAGGAGTTAGAAAAGTGACACCGGAAAGAATAAAAATAATCAAAGAAATGCAATTGCCACAGACTCAGAGAGAAATGAGAATGTTTCTGGGAGTGGTTGGGTACTGTAGGCAATGGATTAATGGTTTTTCTATGTTAGCGAAACCATTAATACAAATGACCCGGAAAAGAGCAAAAGATCCGATTGATTGGAATGATGACTGCATAGAGGCATTTGTGAAATTGCGAAATTGTTTGTGTGAGGCTCCTGCCTTGGGCATGCCTGATTATTCAAAAGACTTTGCGTTGTTTTGTTGTGAGAGAGAAAATTGTGCACTTTCAGTCTTAACACAGAGACATGGATTGAGTCGACGTCCAGTGGCATATTTTTCAGCTACATTGGATCCAGTGGCTTCAGCATTACCTGGCTGCTTAAAAGCAGTAGCTGCTACTTGTATGAGTCTGGAGCAAAGTGAGTCGATAGTGATGGGACATCCGGTAAAGGTTTATGTTCCACACTCAGTTGAGATTCTTTTGACAAGAACAAGAACACAACATCTCACCCCTAGTCGATTGACTAAGTATGAAAGAGTGATTTTGGGAGCTGAGAACGTAACAGTGATAAGGTGTACGATCATGAACCCAGCTACCCTACTGCCAGACCCATGCAATGAAGAAGTGAGAGATGAGAGTGATCATGATTGTTTGGACGTAACTGATTTATGTACTAAGCCCCGTCCGGACATAAAGGAGACACATTTGAAAGAGGCTGACCATGAGTTATTTGTAGATGGGTCCTGCCTCAGGACACAAGAAGGAGGATTAAGTGCTGCATTTGCTGTTTGTAAGATATCTGGGGTAATTGAAGCATCCTGTTTACCGAGAGTCAAATCTGCACAAGTAGCTGAATTGGTAGCCCTAACCATGGCATGCAAAAAGGGGAAAAATTGGAGAGTAACCATATTTACGGACAGTCAGTATAGGTTCGGGGTTGTGCATGATTTTGGCCAGCTCTGGATGCAGCGGGGATTTCTGACTTCTTCGGGATCTCCTATTTGAAACAGCAAAAATTTGAAGGATGTGTTGGAAGCATTACAATTGCCAAAAGAGATAGCAGTTGTAAAATGCGCTGCACATCAGTCAGGAAATGACTATGTGACTGCTGGCAATAGATATGCTGACCAAGTGGCCCAATACTGTGCCAAAAATACAGTGGCCATAAACAGAAAAATTGAAACGGGTGAAACCAGATGCCAACTTATGTTTTTCTCAGTACCAGAAACATGGGATGAGATTAGACAATTGCAGGAAGAAGTTGAGGAAAAGGAAAAGGAAATTTGGATAAAGGCAGCTTGTACAAAGAGACCACACGATGAGGTATGGGTGTATTTAGATGGAAGACCAGTCATGCCAGATTGTTTGCTTTCAAAAATGGCAAGAGTGTATCATGGAGCAACACACATAGGGAGAGACTCAATGATCAGACTATTCAGACAGAGTTGGTACAATCCAAAATTCAGGGTAGTCGCAGAGAGCCTTTGCCAAAGATGCCTAACCTGTCAGCAGCAAAATCCAGGTAGGAAGACAGTAGTTAGCTGGGGAAAGATTGGAAAGGCAGAAGGACCCTTCACCAGATTACAGTTGGATTTTATTGAGTTTCCCCCATGCAATGGACTGAAATATATACTTGTCATAGTATGCCTCTTCTCAAGATGGGTGGAAGCCTATCCCACTCGAAGAAATGACAGTCTTACAGTTGCAAAATTGTTGTTGAGGGAGTTGGTTCCACGTTTTGGTTTTCCAGTCACTTTGGAATCAGATAGAGGCCCTCATTTTAATAACGAAATAATTTGATTAATCTGTGCTGCATTTAACATAGAACAAAAACTGCACTGTGCTTATCGTCCAGAGGCTTCTGGAATAGTTGAACAGTTAAATGGCACAATCAAGTCAAGATTAGGGAAAGTGTGTGCATCCACAATGCTGAAATGGCCAGATGCATTACCTCTTGTATTGATGGGTCTCAGAAGTATTCCAGACAGAAAAACAGGAATGGGCCCACATGAAGTTCTCATGGGAAGAGCAATGAGACAAGCATTTATTCCTGGAAATAAATTGATGAATATAACTGATGATCTGGTATTGGACTATTGCAAAGGATTGGCTGAAATGGTGCGTTCTGTCTCTCACCAGGTTGGAGAAAACGCAGTTGAAAGACAGCCAGACCAAGCACATGATTTGAATCCTGGAGATTGGGTGCTAATGAAGAAACACGCAAGAAAGTTGTGCTTAGCACCAAGGTGGGACAGACCGCGACAAGTCATACTAGTCACTAACACAGCAGTGAAGTGTGCAGGTTTGCCCAATTGGATTCATGCCAGTCATACCTGAAGAGTTCCGAGCCCATCAGAACAACAGGAGCAACCACTGACTGAACAGGCTAAAGCGTCAGGAGTTGTAAGCTGTGAAATTGAAGAATCTAGAGTAATAGATTCTGAAAGACAACCATATGACGAACAGCCAAGTACAAGTCAGGAAGAGTGGATACCAGTGATTGAAGTAATTGATGATGCTATTGAAACAAGAAGAAGAACAGAACTGAAAAGACAGGAAAGTAGTCAGGAAGAGACAGGGAAAGAAGAACACACTCAGGTGGAAATAGAAAAAGACTTTCAGGAACCTGAGGAGGGAATATTAGAAGAACACGTTCAGGCAGAAGAAGAAAAGTTTGAAATAAGACCTGAACAGGATCAGATAGAGTTAGAAGAACAAGTTCAGGCAGAAAAAGAACAGTTTGAAGTAAGACCTGAACAGGGACAGATAGAAATAGAAGAACAAGCTCAGGAAGAAGAAGAACAAAATACGATAAGACCTGAGCAGATGGAAGCAAAAGAAGGTTCAAGCACAGAAAACAGAGAACGAGAACAGATTGTGCCTAGATTAAGTGAAATTAAAAGAACTTTAAAAGGAGATAAAGAAGGTGAAATTGCAGTACAGATCAAAAGAATCAGAAAGGGAGACAATTGGCCAACTGGAATAAAGAAATTAAGATATCATTTGAGAAAATCAGAAAAGAGACCAGAACAAGTAAATAAAATTACAAGTCAAACACGATCTAAACAAACTTTAGCTAAAATAACTCGAAGAAGTCCAAGATTGAGAAATTTAAATAGAAGGTACAAGGCCCCTGAATGGACCTATGTCATACTCGAAGAATTTGAATCCCTAGATCTAAGTGATTAAACAGAAGAAGTTCATGTTGCACAGATTGATGAAAGCAAATTGAGGCCTCCTTAAGAACAAAAAAAGAGAGTTAAATTGACAAAGAAAGGAAAAGAGAAAAGAAATTTTCAAAGAGTAAAATGGCAGAAATTGAAGTTACCGAAAGACCAAAACGAGGATTGAAAAGAAAATGTTTTAGATTTTGTTTTTGTAGTATTTTATTAGTAGTATTAGTATGGTTATTCTTAACAGTAGGAGTACCTTTGTTAATGAAAACAAGTGACAAGAATAATACAGATACTAATGATAAGATAGATAGAATAAAAGGAACTAAAATAGAAATAGGGGTAGAAGATGAAGCAAATTATCATAATGAATCAGACTATAATACGTCTTCAAATGTGTTTATTAAATTGTTATTTCAATATGTTAATACTATGGAGATTAGTAATTGTTATATGTGTATGAAGTTACCCACATCAGTATCAGAAGGGGTAACGTATCACCATATACCTTTAACATATGGTGTGTCATGTAGTATTTTATCAAGTTTATTTTATGCTACAGGGAGACTTCAATATTTTTATTCAGACATAGATATAGTATTTTCAGAATTACCTATTAGAAAGAATATGAATCCAGTAGTTAGTAGTAAAAATGCACAGTTTATGGGTGAATTTTTCTTAACAATGAGTTCAATAGATTTAGTTCAGGCACATAAAGATAATCTAACATGTACATTGAGAAAAGAAGAAAAAGATTTTTGGGATTTAGTAGAAGAAAGGAGACAGGATTTAATAAAGAAAGCGACTGAACAGAAAGCCCATGTACCACCATGGGCTGGGAAAGAGGGAATCTATGCAAATGGCAAGGCTCATGCTGTGATGTCCCTGGATTTTGTGAAAAGGGGAAAATTCTGCCTCCATAGATTAAAGACAGATTATAACGATAATTACATTGGTTCCAGTGAATGTGAACACAACTTCCTAATTTTAGGAGGGTGGGGACTAAAGGGGGAACTGATCCTGTATTTCCAGGAGTTTATTATGTTTGCGGGAACAATGCATATTATAGGTTACCTGCAAGATGGTATGGAAGCTGTTACTTTGGAATAGTTTTTCCCAAAATTTATCATGTGGACAGAATCAGTGGAACCAATGGAAATTCTAATGGACTAACACATAGAAGAAGAGCTAGTTTTTTCTGAAATTGTAGGAGATATTTTTAGTGCATTGATACCCTCAGTTGGAGTCATTCTTAATTCACAGAACATTTGTAAGTTATCAACCATAGTTGATCGTCTTTCTACAGACACTGCAGGAGGATTCTTAATGATTAACACAGAGATGGTTGCAATCAGGTCTATGGTTTTACAGAACCGTCTTGCTCTTGATGTATTGTTAGCAAAAGAAGGTGGAGTTAGTGGCATGTTGAAAATTCAACATTGTTGCACTTACATTCCAGACAAGAGCAGAGAAATTAAAGGATATATTGAAAACATTACAAGAATGCATAAAGACTTGACCCAACTGGAGGTTGACAGTGTGTGGGGAAGACTAACAAAAAGTATAACATCAATAGGGAAATGGTTTACTGATTTTGGAAAAAGTTTTCTAGGTCAAATAATAATACCATTAGTTATGATAATAACCGTAGTAATGATAATAATGATTATATATAAGTGTTGCAGAAAAGGAAGGAAAGGAAAGGAAAAATACATTTTGAAAGAGAAGGAAAGAGAAAGAAACGAAAAAGAAAATAGGATGAAATACAGTTGGAAGAAATGAAAGGCAAATTATATAAGAAAATTAAGGATTTAGAAGGAAACAAATTGATTGATGGAAAATTGGGAGGAGAAATAGAGAACTGAGATGTGATAAAGTTGGTATCTGGGATGGGATGGGTAATTTTGTGATGACTTAAAATGCCATCAGAGAGGGGATTGATGGAGCAAGGACTCGTAAATGAGACTTGCTCGGAAGCAATCCTTTCGTTTTAACTCATTAACGAAGTACTAACTATGTGTTTGTAATTAATAATTCGCATTTTAGAAAGACACGTGGGACAATGAAGCTTGCGTATGTGTTTACTAACTATAACAAAATGAACAAAGGACTAAAACGCACTCTAACAAGGAATCTTTACTGCGCATGCATCTACGTAGTATGACGTCTCAACGCTTGGAGGGAAAATCTTGCGCATGCGCAAAAGGCATTAAAATGGCAGCTTGAAAGTTCACATGCATGGCACCTGCTTGGTTAAATAGAAAATAAGTTTTATACTAACGCAAATGCAGAAAAGGGTAATAATAATTCAAGTGAGTTAGAGTAGAGGTTGGTGGTATACAGTGAAACCATTTTTTTTTGAGAATAACATTTCTTCTTTTGACTTTATTATTAGTGCGCATTTGGACCTTCCACACTTGTCTGAATTGAGCTGACTGACTTGACCTCGCACATGCGCACAAGAGAAAGAATAAGGAAGGATGAGTAAGGATTTGTCACGCGTCCAAGGCCAGAGGAGATGTGCCCTGGGAACATGAGGGTGAAGAGTTCATATGAAGAAGCCTTATTCATGAAATTGAAACATTTTGTATTAATAAAGTTTGGAGATGTGTGGATAGGAAATGATTTAATAAAGTTTAAGGGGATGGGTTTGAAAACAATGGTTCAATGAAATAAGTGAAATGTAAGCATGGTGTGATGATCATCCCCCTCGCCTGTCCAATGAGAGTTAGTATTTTATGATATTGAAACATTAATGGGTGGTACATGAATATTGAAAGGTATAACTGAGGTAGTTTTAGTAAGTTAGATTGGCAGAGTTGAGCAGACACAGCACCAGACACGGAGCAGAAGCAGCAGAAGTCGCTGACACAATCACAGAAGCAGAGCTCGGGATGCTTTTGGTGCTAGGGGTGGTGCTGATGCTGTGAGGCGCTGATGAAGAAACTGAATGTAGAGACCTCCATCTTAACTTAATTGGGTTAGAAAGAAGATCGCGGAAGAATCACGAGGAGGAAGAGAGTGTCAGAGAGGGGTGCGACGCAGTCATCGGTATTTAGAGAGGTGAAGTATCCTGTCCTGATTCCTGTCCTGAAGTCTTTGTCTCCTGATCTATCCTGGGGGACCCTTAACAGCCCTTTGGGCAGGGGGTTGGTCTTCACACCATTCTTGGTAAATATAAATTCATTGTATTGATAGATGTTCTTCTCTCTCTGTCCTCTCCTTTCTGAGCATAGTTATTGTGTGAGTCTGAAATATTATTGCTTATTGATTATTGATTGAGTTGACACACTCTTGCGAATGAGGGTGTTTGTACTGAAACTTTGAGATGGTTCACATTCAATTAATTTAGATAAAGATTTTTAAAAAACTTCCCGAGCCTGTGATTATTTTATGTTTAATAAGTTAAGTTAATTCATCACCATCAACTAGTTCAACTAATGGTCCATTGACCAGAGGAAAGAACTAATTGATCAGTGAAAGGTTTTAGTTAGGAAGAAGAGAAAATGAAATCCTGAAAACTATGAAATCTATAAACTATAAGCTCCAGCGGTCTACTTGGTATTAGTGGAAGAAGTTATATGGGCCCAGGTGAGTATATGGTAGTGGAGTATCTGTTGTTAGTACACCGCTGGATCAACAGCACCGAGACTGCGCTACTCGCCGCTACGGACAACATCTGCACGCTCCTCGACCAAAGCCACACCGCGGCCCTGACCCTACTTGACCACTCTGCAGCCTTCGACACCATCTCCCACCGCACACTCACCGCCAGACTCCAAGACGCCGGCATACAGGGAACCGCCCTCGACTGGCTCCGCTCCTTCCTCACCGGCAGAACCCAAAGAATCAGACTTACACCCTTCCTCTCTGAACCCACAGAGATCAACTGCGGAGTACCCCAAGGATCATCGCTCAGCCCTATGCTCTTCAACATCTACATGGCCCCCCTCGCCGTCATCGTCAGATGGCACGGAGTCAGCATAGTATCCTACACCATGACACCCAGCTCATCCCCTCCCTCACTAATGACCCCATCACCACCAGACTCAGCTTCCAGGAAGGAATGCAGGACGTCGCATCCTGGATAAGCAGCAGCTGCCTAAAGCTCAACTCGGAGAAGACTGAGGTCCTCATCCTCGGACCCTCCCCATCTGCATGGGACAACATCTGGTGGCCCACCGCCTCCGGCAGCCCCCCACCCCCACGGACCATGCCCAGAACCTCAGCATCGTACTCGACTCCTCCCTCTCCATGACCCGACAGATCAACGCCGTTGCCTCCACCTGTTTCAACACCCTCCACATCCTTTGGAAGACCTTCAAATGGATCCCCCCGAATCAAGAAAGAACATCATCCATGCTCTCCAGCAGACTGGGCTACGCATAACCAGCAGACTGGACTACGGAAACGCCCTCTACGCCGGGATCAACAAGTCTCTACTCCGCAAACTCCAGACCATACAGAACACCACAGCCAGACTCGTCCTCGGCATACCTCGACACGAACACATCACCCAACACCTCCAAAACCTCCACTGGCTCCCTGTCGAGAAGAGAGTAACCTTCAAGATACTCACCCACGCCTACAAATACCTCCACAACACCGGACCCCAATATCTCAACGAAAGAATCTCCTTCCACATACCCAAGAGAAATCTCAGATCTGCCGACCTCACCCTTGCCGAAACCCCGCTCATCCGCAGAGCAAGAGTGGGTGGAAGAACTTTCTCCTACACCGCGGCCAAAACCTGGAACGAGCTCCCGATCGACATCAGACGCACCCCCACTCTGCATGTCTTCAGAAGACCCTCAAGACCTGGCTCTTCGACTGACCGGAGCTGCTCCCCTCCCTCACAGGTGAGTAGCGCGCTTCAAAATTCCCTGATTGATTGATTGACATCAACAGGGCAAAGGCAAGGGCACGTTTATAGCATCCAAACACTTACTAATGTGTGACTGAGAGAGAGGGAGTGAGGAACTCACATGTCGGCTGCCCATTTACTATCGCAGGCAATACTCGGCCACTTCCATCCATTCCCCATGGCCCAAGTACCACAGACATTGTGTATAAACATGTATGTCAATCTCACAGGGAGTGCACATCTGATTTTGCTTCCAATTGAACCATTTAGCCATGTGACTCAGCGCACTCCCCCGATCACTACCCTGAGCTCTACGCCTTGCAATGGTATATGCTTCGGCTTTCGCTCACTGTTTAGCATCTCAGAACCTCAGCTCTAACCATAGTGTAGTGGTTGCCTTTCAGACCATGGCCTAAAAGTGTAGTCAATAGAAACATCAAATCAGCAAGATGGATAGTGTGTTTCTATCCAGTGATTAGAACTTAGAGGCACACCAAAGTGCATAAGCCTATCTGTCTATTCGTAATTCCAACAACGCCTTTGTAATACCAGTCCAGTAGGGTACAGCCTCCGGACATTGCCACACCATGCGAACATGTTTTACATCCTGTGAAGCACAAGACAGACACTCAGAGGACGCCCCATCACACATCTTACTGATGCTTATAGGAGATTGGTAGGTCAATTACATGATAATATTGTTGTGTATTCCATACAACACACTCATTGTTTATCTGTGAGCAGATGTCCAACCTATGTTTCCCATTTCAGTTTCCAGTTTTGGCTAGTCTGTTTATAGGCTACCAGCAGCATGTTATATAATGTAGAAATGAGCTTACCTGCCCTCCCATGTGGATGCAACACATGTAGGACCAGAGAGACATCCAGCTTAATTACCCCTATTTCGCACATTCCTCACAATGGCCCCTTCTGTGAAGAAGTGCCCACATTGTATGTGATACATTCAGAGAACGTACTGGACATGCCATGATAAAAGGTCTTCTGCCATCATAATGCATGCCTCCTTCCAAGACCTAAGGTTATGCATCAGTGTGATCGATCTGAGTGTGGGTAGAGACACAGTTTTATTCCTGGTAAAAATGGTGTGGACATGCCTATTCTTATAAGGAACTTCTGCCAACTCCTCCTGGCCACTTTCAGGAGCAGTTTAAATGAGGATGGGGCCTCAGCTTCTCCAGAAACCAATACCAAACATCCCCCATGGATAATGCTGCAACTATGTCTTCCGTTTCAGAGCCCGTCATCCCATCATATGTCCACTTCATCACCCATTACAACTGAGAAGTCATGTAGGAGACTTCGTAATTCTGATCCCCCACACCACTCCCATGAGAATTCCTTGTACCCCGCATAACACCCTGAAGCTCCCTGAAAAATACTACATTGAAAAGTATTGCTAAGGCCACAAAATAATACAGCAACCTGGGGAGTACCACAATCTTAGCTATAGCCACTCTGCCCATTGGAGAAAGCGGGAGCCAACACCAGAAAGGATTGCTTACTTAGTTGCAATTAGTGCCCTTCCCAGAATAGAAGGAAAAAGATTGGCGACTTGTGGTGGAGATTACATATGTTAGACCAGCTACTCTCGATGTGACGATGCAAAGCAAACCAGCTCTAATGAGTTGTTAGAAGTTTAAAATTAAAACTCTAGAAAACACATTGGACCAGATTCACAATCAGGCACATTGATGTTCCAGAAAAACATTATAAAACCAGAAAATGATAGTAAACAATGCAAAGCAACCAAATATATCGACCCAGAATCCCCGTTGTCTCTCACACACATACATTAGTACAAACCACTTCAACAGATCTATACAATTTCCTTGGCTGACGCTTATCTGTATCTTACTATGTAAAAATACACATTTTAAAACAACCTAGTTACACTAAAAATGGCACTGACAAAAACACTACATACTCCATAACGTAAAGAACACTCTGCCAGCTGTTTCCTCTAAGGAACAATGTTCATATTGCTCATTCTTTATTGTGCATAAATATATTGAATTGCTACCATATTTTGTGGAATCCCATCTCTCTCTGTCTCCATACAAACATTGTAAAACTAAGTTTGCAATGATAGAAAACATACAACAATAATTAGATGAGTTATATCCGGGTTTCAACTTTCCTATGTTTCACCAAATATTTCACTGATAACCACAATTATTTGTGCACTTGTATTTTAATTGTGTGTTTTTGCCTTGAAAAAGTAACTGGGCATAGTGACAATACATGTGAAACGTGTGTCAGATAAACTTAGAACATGCAATAAATTGACAGTATAGTCTAACCTTGAGTCAGAGTATTTATATGTACATTAAAACAGTTGAATCAACATAGGAAAGCTCTTAATCTAGGCATGTAAAAGTGTATTCTTCTTCACAGGGCAGAGAAGCCAATGCCAAACAGAATACCAAGTGCCACTACTTCATTCTAGAAGAGTACAGTTTTGAAACAATGATGTTCAATAGTCTCTTCATTTCAAATCATGGTTACCTTGTGATGTTGTCTTAATCCTTTTTTGCAAATAAGTATGTCTTTTTATTGATTTTGTTTAAAAAAAATATATGATCATCTGGCAAATTCACATATTTGCCAAACTACAAGAACAATGTCTTTATTTGAATAGGGAGGGGGTATGCCATTTCTGCTCTGTGGTTAGGAGAAAATTCCTTATCCCATTATGCCTCCGTCAGTCACTTTTGCTCCAGAACACAGGTTTCAGTGCTTGGAATATTTTAATGGTTGCCGCAGTAGACGTTTTCAGTTGCTGCTAGCTTATTAGATTGGTAGTATACACAAAAGCTATGAGGATCAGCAGATTCACCATTGGACGAAAAGAAAAATGCTCAATTGTCCAGTGAAGTGTGTTTATTTTTTAAATGTATTATATTCATAGGATTTGATGATCAGAATCTGTGAGGAAGATATGCAAAAGACTATGATTAACCCTTTAAAGCCTTTCTGAACCATGCTTATAATGCATATGTCGCTAAAAAATACAGCAGGGATTTATATCAAACCACATAAAACACTATCCTGACTGAAGTTCTTATTTCATGCCAGTTTGTGTTCAAACGTTTTTGCTATAGCGGCAAGGAAATGTTCCTATGGCATTAACAAAAACACATTTTGTTCTCCCTTTGTAACACCTTCCGGCCACTAAGACTAAGCTACACTGAACTTTACATGACAAAATGTTTACAGCTATTCCAACAGAGTCCCATATTTCATGAAGATTGGTCAAACAGCTCCAAATTCTTCAGTCAAAAAAAATATCTTCAATGGAAACTGGGACTGAAAAACAATTACAGAGTCATTATCACTGAGTCGGTAATATATATGTATGCTCACAGCCACTCAGCAGACTATTGTCTGAAACCATTGATTTTGTACTTGGTTTCCTACATCAAGCCAAGTCTTTTAGGAAATGAATAACTCCACCCTTAATATGTTTTTTAACTGTCTCAGTAACTGCTTCATAAAGAGATTAGATAACAAGAAGAAAACCGCAGCTATGTAAACCTACAGTAGTGGAGATACCAAGCTTGTTACTGCAGCATGTTGATGCTCCTTCATGACACTAATGCAACGAGTCAATACAATCTCATGGCAGCGTTTATGAAGCGAGAAAATAAACTCTACATCATCACTAAGGCCAGCAAGGGCCTTTTTCTAAAGTATACAAAACAAAGGTGAGGTGACATTTATGCTCAAAACAAAGAGCATAACTGATATTATTTTTTCAGACTTGCAGGGTGAAGCAGGTTGTGGTTGGTGGTGTCTTCCCGTGTATTGAGTTTTGGCGGTGAAAAATACAGGCAAATAACACTGAGGGGAGGATGTGGCCTAACGGCTAGGGCGGTCGACCTCAAATCTGGGGATCCGGTTCAAGTCTTAGCAACGACGGTCAACATCCTAATCTCCCCGTGCCTACCAATAATGAATGTGTCCTTGTGTAACACAACTGGTGCTTTGAACCCGAAACCTTCAGGTCAAGTTCGCGCTATATAAAAATAATAAAATGTCCCTTTGAAGGGTTAGGACAGCGATGAAATGGGCATGCTTAAATAAAATGTGTACTTTAATTAGAAATAGAAAAAAACGAACGTTAAAAATGTGAAAATAAATGTTGAGTGTTCATTTTGGCACTCCTTCGTCTTTAATATCGCATTATGACATTTAGGGAAGTATCTTCTTCATGCTGTATATTTATTTGCACATTCTGTGAAATAAATGAAGCATAATATATGGTTTGCTACTCAGGACATATTGTGTTATGTTACGTTAGAGGCTGTAGAAAATGTAATGTGTAATTACTGAATCCTTCTGCGGAGTAGTGTCTCATCATTATATCGCACTTGGCGTTGGAGGCAGACCACTTGATTACAGGCCCTTTTTTACATGCCTCGCGCATGAGAGGGGAATAAACAATCAAAGATTGTGTGTATGTTGGAGGACCTGGCTTGGCAGTTCGGGCTGGACTGTTCCCATGAGGCACAGGGTCAAGACTGATTTGCATATGGCTGGGTTCAAACTGGAATGGCATGGTGAGCAAAAAAACGATGGATTTAGGCCCAGATCTATGTACTGGGGTGAATGTATGACATTGTTCTGCATTCTGTCCATCAACTGTTGTTTTTGCATTTGTCACCCCGAGTGGGACGGGTATGCCCAGACGTTGGTCCCGTGCTCTCCATGCCACTGGAATCAAGCTATCGTGGCTGAAGAGGGGTGAAACCCCGAAACCGGTCCTAGGATGCTTGTTTCCAGTCCAGGGAGGACCTGGCTTGGCAGTTCGGGCTGGACTGTTCCCATGAGGCACAGGGTCAAGACTGATTTGCATATGGCTGGGTTCAAACTGGAATGGCATGGTGAGCAAAAAACGATGGATTTAGGCCCAGATCTCTGTATTGGGGTGAATGTATGACATTGTTCTGCATTCTGTCCATCAACTGTTGTTTTTGCATTTGTCACCCCGAGTGGGACGGGTATGCCCAGACGTGGGTCCCGTGCTCTCCATGCCACTGGAATCAAGCTATCCTGGCTGAAGAGGGGTGAAACCCCGAAACCGGTCCTAGGATGCTTGTTTCCAGTCCAGGGAGGACCTGGCTTGGCAGTTCGGGCTGAACTGTTCCCATGAGGCACAGGGTCAAGACTGATTTGCATATGGCTGGGTTCAAACTGGAATGGCATGTTGCGGCTCTAATGTGTTTCTGCATGTTTAGATTTCTGTCAAGAGTTACTCCCAGCGATTTCGCTGAGTCGATAATACAAGGTTGGCAGTTGAGTGCTGTTAGATGTTTGAGCCGTTCTTGAATAATGGTAGATTGGTTGGGAGGAGCGATTAGGAGGAATTCAGTTTTGAGGGTGTTTAGCTTCAGGTGGTTTTCGGCCAGCCAAGTATGAGTTTTTTGTAGTGTTAAGTTGAGAGATTTGATGTCCTCTAGAGAGTGGATCTTTAAATATAATTGTGTGTCATCTGTGTACATGTGATAATGGACGTTTGAGGAGCTGAGAATTTCGGTGAGCGGTTCCATGAAAAGTTTGAACAGTGTAGGTGAGAGGGATGAACCCTGCGGGACTCCTAAGGTGACTGGGACGGACTTGGACAAGTATTGATTAACCTTGAATCTTTGTGATCTGTTTTGGAGGAAAGAGGTGAACCAATTTAGAACTGACCCATATAGGCCCATTCTATGTTTCAGGAGATCTAGCAAATTGTCATGTTTGACGGTGTCAAAGGCCGAGGATAGGTCGAGCAAGATTAGCAAACAGGCTTCGTTTTGGTCTAGGATTTTTAGTGCGTCATCTACTATGTGTGTCATGGCCGATTCAGTACTGTGACCTGCACGAAAGCCGGATTGGTATTGGCTGAGCAGGTTGAAGTGGTCTATGTGGTTGCCAAGCTATAAGTGAACAGATTTTCCTAAGAGTTTGGCCAGAGTTGGGATGTTGGATATCGGGCGGTAATTATTTAAGTCCGTGAGGTCAGCCGTTGGCTTCTTTAGTATGGGGGATACCTGCCCAGATTTACGGATTTCTGGGATGAATCCTTGAAGTAAGGAGGTGTTGATAATCTTGGTCCAAAGTGGAAGTAACAGTGGTATGAAGTCTTTTAGGAAATTTGGGGGAAGAGGGTCTGTGAAGTGGTTGGAGGGGTTCAAAGCCATGAGCACCTTTAATATTGCATCTTCACTGTATGTTTTGAAGGAGGACCATGAGGCGTTATTTTTGAGCTCGAACTTAGGTGAGCATACAATTGGGGTAACTGGAGGGGGAGATGAAATGACCATGTGAGTGTCAGTATGAGTTACTAAGTCGTTAAGCAGGTCCATCTTTATGCTTACTGTCTTCATGGTGAAGAAGGAGGCAAATTCTTTGCAGCTGGGTAGTGTGCCTGGTATAGTTTGGGGGGCGGGGTGAGGTAAGCCATTAGATTGTGTTTTGATTAGCTCAAATAGTTTTTGGGGTCAATTCTTGGCTTGGTCTAATTGATTTCTGAAAAAGTCTGCTTTTGATCGTCTGATCTTTCTATAGTAGGAGTTTCTTGTGGCTCTTAGCAGCTTGAGTTGGTCAGGAGATGGTGTTGATCTCCATCGGCGTTCAATTAATCTTAGGGATCTTCTGTCCTCATTGAGTCTACCATCGTACCATGGTTTTGAGTCTTTTGTGGAGACTCTCTTCAATTGTAAGGGAGCGGCTGTGTCTAATACCGTGGTCATGGAGTTAAAGTAGTGGTTAGTTAGAGCTTGAACATCGGATAGGCCTTCAGGGGGAAGCAGGAGGTTAGTAGTAGAGGTTGTGAATAAGTCGGCGCCAGCATTTTTTATATTCCTCTTCCATATTTTAGTTCTCGTGGGTTGTGCAGAGTATAATTTTATTGATTCATTAATGTAGAATGTGATGGCGTGGTGGTCAGACCAATCACAGGGGAGGATTGTTTCAAGCTGAATGGATTCAGCA
Source organism: Calotriton arnoldi (assembly GCA_963921515.1). Classification (NCBI taxonomy): domain Eukaryota; kingdom Metazoa; phylum Chordata; class Amphibia; order Caudata; family Salamandridae; genus Calotriton; species Calotriton arnoldi. Next base: position 423,521 of record CAWUFW010011738.1, read on the forward strand.
TTGGAAATAACCAAGTCTAGAGTTGAGCCTTTGTTGTGTGTGGGGCTGTTACAGATTTGGGTAAGGTCAAGGTCAGAGAGGAAAGCTTTGAGGCTATTGACCACAGAGTCATTAAGGTCATTCCAATGGAGATTGAGGTCTCCAAGGTATATTTGAGTATTTTGTTGTCCAGTATTTGTAGTTACGATATCCATGAATTGATCGATGAAGGTGAGGTTATCACCTGGCGGGTGGTAGAACGTGTGCACAGAACAGACTGGTTTGTTGTTACTTGTGATGTCTAAACAAAGGTATTCACATGAGGATAAAACCGGTGAGTGTGAGCGATTAACTGAGAGACTGCTCCAATGTATGCAAGCAATACCGCCTCCAGGCCTGTCAGTTCTGTCTAATCTGGTGATATCATGGTTTGGGGGAACCAGTATGTCTAGGATAGGCGTGGATGATTCATTTAACCATGTTTCGGTCAAAATTAGGAGGTCAGGTTCATGGGTGAGTATGAGGTCAGCTATATCAGCCGCATGTCTTCAGGCAGATCTACAATTTAGTTTTATGCATTTGAGACGTGCCTTGATGGGGGTTAGAGGTTCCTGTGTGAGGGGGACTCGCATAAGGTTGTTTTCGACTATACCTCTAGTATTGTGTTTTGGAACTCTGTGAGTATTGGAGGGGATGGTTTGGATTAAGGAATGTTTATGTAGGTTTTTCTGAGTGCTCTGTGTTATAGGTATAATGAGGGAGATCATAAGAGCAGAGTAGGGAAAGTATGTCTTTGGACGATAAAGGATTTTTCCTTCGGACCGGACGGGTTGAGGCATTGGGGTAAGGTAATGTTCTCCATCTTGGGTGCGTATATATCGGGGGTCGTGAGTGCAGCTGGTGGGGGTATGGGGAGCAGTTACTGTGGAGGTTCATCCTAGAATCCTGATCAATTCGTTTGATCTTGGGTTGATATAAAATTAGGTCACGTAGGATTTGGAGGTCATCTTTGACTTGTTGCAGTGAGAGTAAGATTTCATCAAGTCTGGGGTCTGGTGTGGTTAGTGTGCTTATTGTTTGGGCTAGGGGTAAGGTAGGTGTGGTTGGGCCATGGGTGGGGCTTGAAGGGAGATTGTAATCTGGTACGTCGTAGTGAGATTTGCCTGGGTGGCTGTTGGGAGGGGGGGGTGGAATAGCGGAAGACGAAGAGGTATGAGTCGGATTGATGTGAAGCGGGGTTGGGGCAATGAAAATGTTCATGGTGCTAGGGGAAGAGTTGGAGTTAGGGGGATGCATGTCATCTCCAAGGGTGTCTGCTGGAACTGGGGTGGGTGTATGTGCAGGTTAGGTCATGAGAGGTGAATGCCTTGAGTGGGATTCAGGCGGGGAGTTAGGAAGTGTTCTGGAATTGGAAGCGCCTGGGAGGAGGGTATGGGTCCCATGACTTTTTCCTTGATGAGAGGAAAGATGTTATCCAGTAGGATTAAGCTGCAGTCCGATGATTGAATGAGGTTGATCCCATTATGATAAATAGTGATTGTTGCTGCAGCTTTGTAGATTGGGGAGGGGATAATAGAGATCTTGATACCGTGTGCTGTTTTCCTAGAGGAGGAGACCGAAAAAAGGGCGAGAAAGGCTTTCCTCCATTGGGCTCTTCTTTTAGTATAGAAAATGATGTCATTAGTAATATATCCATTGCTTGTTGAGAAGTAGGGATCAGAGATTCAGGTCTCAGGGTGTAATTTTAGCAGATTATGTTAAAGCATTTGGCTGCTTTTTTGTAAGGTTAGGGGGGTAGTTAATGGTATAAGTGTGTAATCCTGTGCGTTCCATAGTGGAGTTGACGCTTGTCAATAGGGGTAGAGAAAGGTAGGGAGAGTGTGCTGGGCAATGTGATGTTAGATGAGGAGGTGGGGGGGTGAAGGAAGAGGCGAGATTGTGCGGGAAAGGTGAAGTTAGGTGAGGGTGTGGTTGGAGAAGTTATGAGTAATCGTGGGTTTGGGCCATTTAAGGGGCATATTCTATGTAGACGGGGATGGGGTTGGATAGATTGCTGTAAAGTGTGATATGAGGGGAGGTACTGAGGTAGGGGGGATGAGGCAGGCAGGTCGTGGGGTGTGGGGAGGGAGGGGGGATTAGGGCTAGCTCAAGTCTGCGTAGGTACCGCAATGGTATAGGACTGTGTAGTTGAGATAGAACTAGGTCAAGAACTCTCACCTGAGTACTTGTGGAAAAGGGTGCCGTAGGATGTTGTCTGGGTCCTCTAGGGAAAAGCCCCTTGAGAGTGAGGCAGTCCAAGATGGCCGCAAAGTTATTTGAAGATATCTAAATCCTTAAGGTAGTCCTATCACTCTTTCTATTAGTGGATCATCTTAGGGTGTAGTCCTATTTCACTTTCTATTTGTGCACTGTAATGAATGGTTCTTTCTTCCTTTTAGTGGTGTGTTGTAAAGATAGAGACCTATGTCTCTTTCTGTCTTTCTGTCTATCAGCATGACGTGATTGGACCTTTCTCCATAGGTATTAGTTTGACTGCCATTTTGTCAATTAGAAGGGTAACTGATGAGTGTCTCATCCAAAAGAAGAGGAAAGCCCAAATGGGTTCCTTACAATATATATATAAGTAGACAAAAATGTTCAGAAGTGTAGTGAATGAGCGGAGACAGCCCATCAGGCAAGCGGCATCATTGGCGAGGGATCTCGCCTTTCAGATCAGTATCAGTCAGTAATCAATATCAGTCAGTTTCAAATCAGTAATCCACGTTGAAACGCTCTCTAGAGCGTGGACGAGCAGCAGCGTTCTTTCCCTGTGCCCTGTCTCCCACCCACCGCTTCAGAAAGAGTACAAGTCTGCGTGAGCGCGTGATCGTCCAAGGGGCGCTCCTTGTCGGGGATGCTTCACCCCCTCCTACCTCCAAGATCCTGTCCCGCTGGAATGAGGATGTCTCTCAAGGGAGCGCAGGTCAAGGGGGAGAGACAACGGTGGTGTCCGGCGCTGCGTCTCTTCTCGCAGATGCCTCCGGTGTTTAAGATCCGTGCTGCGGTGGGTCTAGGAGGTTCGCTGGCTCCTATCTTCTCCTCTGATCCAATCCGTGAGTGCGGTTCCAGGGGGCAAGATCCAGGTCACGACCAGTCCGGTGCTGTGTCCCGATCCCCGCAGACCTTCAGCGCCAAGTCAGCGACGCAGTGAGAAGGTGAGCGGTTTGGAGCGAACCATGGGTGCCATTGCTTCGGCAAAAAAAGTGATTTTCTGTGTTCCGGGCTCGTGAGGTTCCCCAGTTTTGATGCAGCTGGGGCTAACAGGGATATCCAGTAGATTATGGACCCTAGCAAACGGAGCTCCCTTTTCGAGCTCATAACCAGTCGGCCATATTGTTGTTCGAACAGTTCGATGAAGGTGAGGTTATCATCACGAGTGACCCAGTAGAATCTGCTGGATTTTCCCCACCCAAGGAGTTACCGATAACAGGGGTATATGTAACACTCTGGGAGTGGAGAAAATCTGGCTTATTATGATCTGAGAGTCCATTAAGAAATGAGGAATTACAGGGGGAATCAGTAATTCTGATTTTGATTTCCCCAGTGAGTCCTCATTTTGGGATGAACTTTCACACAGAGATTTCTGCTACTTTTGCTGAAATACCCAGGTGAATGTTAAGAGATCTGCAGTGTTCTCATGAATCTTACAATTTTGATGGGGCTGGTAACTGGTGCTACCGGCCTCATCTGAATTAAGAAGCCACTGGTAATGAAGGCCTTAGAATTTGCATACAAATTCATTGACAATGTGTTTCGTTTTCCCCCAGATTATATCTGATATAAGGCATAATTTATGATGTTTCAAGTAGTTGTTACAAAAGTAATAAAAATGAATAAAATGGCCCAACATACTTCACAAATTGCATATCAGTAATTCTTATGTAACTCTGGAAATGTTGCCTTTACGGCAAAGAAGCTCTCGACCAATAATTTATTAATACGTTTAACAATTCAAAAAAGTACCAAGAGGGAAAATCTGCCTTCCTGGCTTATACAGAAAAAACTACTTCAGTAGTTGTATCAGGCTCAGGACGATCTACTGGTAATTTCCATTAAAGCCTTTGATGTTTTGCATATTTAAATTAAAACTATGAGTCTAGTTTGTCTTTCAGGGCCCTGTGGAATTTAGAAAGGAAGTGTAGGCTTACAGTTCATGTATGTAGGTTATTTATTAAGACCAGCTTACAGGTCTAAATAAGATGTAGACACATTATGTCCCACCAGAGTTGTATATCGGAATATCGTTACCTAAATATGACATAAATACAATGTCCTAAATATTGTTTACTAAACTATATTTACACTGGGTATAGATTTTGTTTTAGTAATCCCTATCGGGTGATATTTGTGTAAACAATATTTGAGACACAATACTCTGGTGCCACACCCCACCAGGAGCCAGTTATCGTTCTGCTTGACCAGCTTATCAACTATCTTATCTCTAACAAATTCTAGGATGACATCCACCAATTCCACTCCTAAAATTCTTTTTCTTTTCATGCGTCCATGGCATAACCAGGCATAGCAATTACAGTGGGTAGTGATATTACAGAACCACTGTTATTTACATTTCATTTTCCCTACAGTAATTCACTCTTTCTGTTGCAGTTATTTGTCTAAAGCAGTGCTCCCCAAACATTTTAGAGCTACAACCTAATTTTTAGAACAAAAAACTATTGAAACCCACTAACTTTAATGGGCATGAGGCGGGCAATTTTTTAATGTGAGTAAAGCATTGTATCATGTAGTAGAGCACTGCCATTTACAAATGGCACATTGTCCATTAAAATGGTAACTAAATTTGTAGAGACATACAGTTTTACTGATAAAACTATATTGCACACAAATGCTAATGTGTGGAAATCAGAATTTGTATAGTTTATCCATCACCAAGTAAAGTGTCTTGATTTGTTTGGATCCTATCAAAATATTTGTTTCCATCACACTTTAGAATAAAAAAAAATTAAAATTACAAAAAAGAATTACATTAAAATGTGCTTCATTTTTGCTTTCCTAATAGCTGAATGAGTATAGTTCATTTATAGGTATTTACATTTTGTTGTGTGTTACAAAAAATGACTTCCTACAGCCTCTCCTATCACACTCAATGTATCACAGCAAGATTGTCACACAGTTTGCTTTAGATTTCTGTTCAAAATGGGATTCCTGTGTGGCTGAGGTATGCACCAGGGTTAGGCAGGAACCACCACTCGAGTTAGGGTACAATAAATAGACACTAAAAGATAACCTGTCCTCACACTCTGGAAGCTTGGCACAGAGCAGTCAGGCTTATCTAAAGAGGCAATGTATAAAGTATTCGTGCAACACACACACACAGTAACACAATTAATACACTACAAAAATAATCCACACAGGTTTAGGAAAATAGAGAATGTTTATGAGCAAAGTAAGACCAAAATGACAAAAATCCAATCAGTGGAAGTCGATATATGAATTTTTAAAGATTAAAAGCAAAAATAGTGCTTAGAAGTCAGTAGTGGTCAAAAGGTTACCTGAGGTCGCAAGGGACTGGTGCAAATCCAAAGTTCTGACTGACTGCGATGGAAGGCACACTGGGTACAGGAACGTTGCGGGCGTGCTGAGAAAGTACCTTGGATGGAGCAAAGCCTAGAAATTGAGGGGTCGATGCTTCGATCATTTCCACGCAGTTGGGTCTCTGTGTCATCGGGCTTCACTGAAGTGAAGGCAATACATTGTCATCGAGCTGTTCAGAGCATTGCCATTGGGCTGCGCAGGCTGTAGACCCATCGTCAGAAAGCCTCTGCGTTGGTCTCAATGGGCGATGCGTCGGTTCTGATAGGTGCAGTGGTGAAGATGCATCGGTTTTGAAGAATGCAGCTGCAGGACCCACTTCTGAGGCCCAGAACTTGGAGGGGACACCTTAGGCAAGAGTAGGACTCACAGAAGGCATAGTCGAGCACCAGCAGTATAATTGCAGGAAGTCTTTAGTATCCCTGAGACTTCAGAAAACAGGAGGCAAGCCAGCAAGCCCTTGGAGATCACTTGGAGGGAAGGCAAATTCCAGCTCTCCTTCAGCAGATTCAGGGATCAGCAGGCAGCAGGGCAACAAGCAGAAAAGCAGTCCAGTTGAGTCCTTTAAGCAGCACAGCAGTCCTTCTGACAGAGATTCAGTTCAAGATCTAGAAGTGTTGGATTTCTGGGGGCAGAGACCCAGTACTTATATCCAAAAGTGCTTTTGATGTAGGGGGTTGATTTCAAAGCAACTCTCTGTAGTGCACAAGGATCCCTTTCAACCCAGTCCTGTCCGCCAGGCTATCTATGGGGAGTAAATCAGTGCTTTGTGTTGGACAGGAAACTACCTTTTGAAGTGTGTCAGCCCCTCCGTTACATCCATGACCAAGAAGACCCATCTGAATGCAGATGAGTGCTCAGAATGGAGATGAGCTTCGCCTTCCTGTGTTTGTTGCTGTCTAGAGGGAATGCACAAAGTGTAGCTGTCACGTAACCCAGACATGTATTGGAGACAGGCTGTCAAGCACAAAGAGCAGTGGAGTACCGAAAAATGTGCATTTTATAAAAGTGGCATTTCTAAAACAGTTATGTTAAATACAACTTCGCCAATAAGGAGGATTTATCATTACCATTCCAAACATATGAACCATGAAAAGCTACTCCTCACTGATCAGGAATTACATCTTAAAAGTATATTAAGGAATTCCCAATGCTGTCCTATGAGATGGGTAGGCCTCACAGTAGTGAAGAACTAAATACGCCATTTGTCAATATCAGGACATGTAAAACATAAAGGTACATGTCCTACCTTTTACTTGCATGGCACCCTGCCCTTAGGGTCACTTAGGGCCTACATTAGGGATGACGTATATGTAATATAGGGAAGTTAAAGGCTTGGCGAGCAGTTTTAAATGCCAAGATGAAGTGGCAGTAAACTGCACACACAGACACTGCAGTGGCAGGCCTGAGACAGGTTTGAAAGGCTATGTCTGTGGGTGGCACAATCAGTGCTGCAGGCCCACTAGTAGCATTTGAAGTACAGGCCCTGGGTACATGGTATACTAATTTACGAGGGACTTACTAGTACATCAAATATGCCAATCAGGTTTATAACAATGTCATCATGTTTAGGTGAGAAGGACATGCACTGTAGCACTGGTTAGCAGTGTTAAAGTGCTCCGATTCCTAAGGCCAACAAAAAGAATCAGCAAAACGTAGAGGCAAAAGGCAAAAAGTCCAGGGGATAACCACTCAAAGGGTGCCAGATCTAACAATGCTTTCTCTGCCTGCAAAGTGAGAGGAGTTTGTAAACACCAATTCCCATGTTAAGAAAATAAGAATGAATTTGTCAGAAGGCATAACCTGACATTTGACCTCTGTCTTTGAAGTGCAGCAAATGTGACAGGGTAAATAAAAATTTAAACAGCATCTTTAACTATTTGTGGGGTGAATGCCATTACCTGCACAGTGCTCGCTGCTCAGTGTGGTCGAGTATATTGATGCCCGAGTATCATCCGACATAATTGTTGTGTTATAAATATGGTCTATGAAAAATATTGGACCCTTAGAGATAATAATAGAAAATGTACATGCAGGGAGATTATATTTTTGTAAATGACATCCACGGTAAATTGTCAATCAAGAATGAGTCGGATTGCCACGGACTGTTCTATCTCCTATTTTTTGCTCCTCAATACGATTTTTGCCTAATAACACTGCAGTCTATGTAAGGCCATTCTGACAACTTTTGTCACCAATTTATCCTTTAGCTATGTTGATACTTATTGCAGTGGATCTTATATAGTTTCTGATGTGCTGCTTTTGGGTACACTGTTATTCACAATGTTTTGTTGATCATGCGTAAAGTCTTTAACTTTTTTTTTTTTTTTTTACTTGCACGGCACTTTTCAATTACACAGTTTTGCAGCAGTCCTTTTTTGTATCAGGAAATGGCAGGGGTTCGCATATTCAGCACAATTCTAATGTCATAGACTCTCGAGGTAAGTCCAAATTATAATCTGTAGAAGGAAAATGCCAATGCACTTGGGCTAAGGATGGTAAGGTATCAGTTAGGGCATAAACGCCATTGTCCTGTCAGCAGCGTTTGACAATGTATAACATGCTGCCCTGCAGGGAATTCTAGCAGAAAGGAAGTTTACTGGCAGGGTTCTAAGAAGGTTCAAATCCTATCTGTACAGCCGCTAAGAGCACATCAAATCACTCAGACCACCTTTCATGCCCTTTCTATAAGAAGTCCCTTTTGTCTCTAACCTTTCACTTGCACTCTTCAAATAACATTTAGAACTCGTAGGTTGCCTCCTGAGACAGCCAAATATCTTATTTCATCTATATGCAGATGAAACACAACTATACCTGAAAGCCTTGTCACCTGAAGACAAAACTGATCTTCCAAAGATTGCAGACAATCTTCAGGGATGGATAAAAGGTCACTACCTAAACTTGAAACATTGTAAAACAGATTTCTTGGAATTTTGCCTCATCACCCCTCAGTACTAGACTGGTTCAATCTTGACTGAACAAAATCAGTCTACTCGATTGCAGGCCATTCATAGAGGGCCTGATTCACAGAACTAACTTACGTCAAAACGTAAAGTTAGTACTTTGTAGGTATTCACAGAATACACTTACTCATTTTGGTATTCACAGAATAGTACTAACTTTACGTCTACGGTTACGTTTACGTTTACGTTTTTGACGTAAGTTAGTTCTGTGAATCAGGCCCAGTGTGCCTGATTCACAGAACTAACTTACGTCAAAAACGTTAACGTAAACGTAAAGTTAGTACTATTCTGTGAATACCAAAATGAGTAAGTGTATTCTGTGAATACCTAAAAAGTACTAACTTTACGTTTACGTTTACGTTTACGTTTTTGACGTAAGTTAGTTCTGTGAATCAGGCCCACAATGTGCAAAATCCTTAGGATTTACCCTTGAAAAAAAACTGAATATTCAAGCTCACATCAGCACTTTAGCAAAAGGCAAACACCTCAAAATCAGAATCCTCGGAGGCATCAAGACCTTTACCCCTGCCACAGATAGTAAAACAACTGTTGAAGCCATTGTCTTATTCGACTCATTTAAGGCAGTTCCTCAGTATCTGACATATCCAAAATCAATCTGACCTTACTAAAGGGAGCCCTTAATATTATAACACACCTTGTATTTGTATCTGAAAAAAGATCAGACCTCATTGCTCCAAATCTATTCACCACAAAATGGTTCCTGATAGAAGCTAGCAGGACGCTTAGTTCTTAGAGGGCCGGGTATGCTTAGGTTATAGAGCTTTACATGGGGGTACTACCAGTAGCGGCCCGTGGTGGGAGTGCTGCCGGGCAGTGACGCAGGGCGGGGGAGGGGCAAGGTGGGGGGTAGTAAACTACGGATTTCAGCCGCACTGAGGTAAGTAAACAAAAAATAAACAAAACGAATTTTGTTGCGCGTGCTGCATCGCATTTGGCGATGCAGCAAGCGCAACGAGATTCGTTTTATTAATTTTTTGTTTACTTACCTCAGTGCGGCCGAAATCCGTAGTTTACTACCCCCACCCTGCCCCTCCCCCACCCTGCGTCACCGCCCGGCAGCACTCCCACCACGGGCCGCTTCTGGGTACTACAAATTACCATATCTCACACTCGTTAAAGTGCTGATTCTCTCTGCCTAGAATACTTCTCACTCAGGGTGAGGCCCAAAATATGGAACTCCTTCCTGATAGCTGTTAGAATTAACCACTCTGTTTACAATTTCAAGAAGCAATTTAAAGATATACTGCACCTGAAGATAACTGGAAACCTCCAAAGAACATTTTACTGAAGATGGTGATACCATTTCTTTTCTTTCCACTGTGTGGGACCTGGCCTTTTCTGCAGGTTCATAACCAAACTATTTACCTCCACCTTCCATTTTTCTGAACCCATTTTTGCTGGCCTTAGGACACAATGCACTTTACCACTGCTAACCAGTGCTAAGGTGCTTGTGCTCTGTCATTAAAACATGGTAACATTGGGTTATCCCCAATTGGCATATTTACTTGCAAGTCCCTAGTAAAGTGTCACTACATGTCCCCAGTACTACTAATGCCCACAGCACTGATTGTGCCACCCACTTAAGTAGCCCTTTACACATGTCTCATGCCTGCCATTGCAGCCTGTGGGTGCAGTTTTAAACTGCCATTTTGACCTGGCAAAATAATTGCGAGGCCCAAACCTTACTTTTTAATACATATAAGTCACCCCTCAGGCAGGTCCTGGACAGCTCAGAGGGCAGTGTGCCCTGCATTTAAAAAAGTTGAACATGTACTTTTAAGTTTTACATGTCCTGGGAGTGAAACACTCTTAAATTCGTGTTTCACTACTGCAAGGTATACCTCTCCCATAGGATAACATTCAGGGCACATTATTACCTTTATATAAGTATCATTTTTAAATAGGAATGGGTACCCAGGTCATATTTGGTGTCTCTGGAATCACAATTTAAAATCCTAACTTATGGTGAAGTTGGATTTTAAATAGTAATTCTGAAAATGCCACTTTTAGAAATTTTTCAAACATGGGGGTTACGTCCTATATTGATGGCCAGATGGGACGTGAATTGAAACTTTATCAAAAAAGAGGACCTGGCCACCTTTTTACCATGCTGCTATTTATTCAAGCAGACAAAGGGCCAATATATATAATCATTGGTCCTTGCTTAATTATTTTGCCATTATTTCAACAATTCATAATAACAATTTGTAAATTTTTGCAAGCCTGAAAGTGAAGTGGTACACTAATCAATTCATACAAACAATAAGTGATAAACAATGTGCATTATAAAAATACAAAACAATCTCATAATCTAAAACGACATTTTCACTAGTGCATTTGTCACATAAATCATAAACATTACACCAGTTCGTATTTTGTCACATTTTGTTGATACTTCACAAGTATCAACAAGAAAGCACTCTCTTTTCACCAAATTTGGTTTCCCTTTTGTGAGAGTTGCTAACCATGGGGAATAAGCTTAATATCTGTGAGGATAAATCAATGTTTGTTGTCCCTCTACAAGATTTGAGCCAAATTTAATTATTCTCCCTCATGGTTTAATGAAGAAAAGTGCTGACGCGTTTCAAATCCCTGTATTAATCGTGGGACTATCTTCAGGGCAATAACATGGTGTAATCTGTAACCAATAAACATATAAAAAATAATCAGTGTTTTGTTTCCCTTCCCTATAAAACTCCGTTTTATTCATAAAGTTTTATGATACCTGAATCCTTTTTGAAATTCTCCTTTGGTGATAACCTTCTTTGTTTGCACAGGTTTGTATTTGTAGCCTACTTCAGTTTTGTCGTTCTGAAACAATGGAATAAAGCGGCTTTAACTCAAGTGTATTTAAATACTGGCACTGTTTATACGAGTGGACATGACCATGGGGACTTACTTGGGTTTTGGATGAACTGCATTTTATATGGTAAATGGGGGCCTTTCAATCACCGTGGAGTCTATTTAATCTGTGAAAACAAGAACACACGCACCAGAGTCAGTATTGGTCGAATGTTTGTTCATGCAAACACCAATTTGCTGGGAAAATCTGGCTCTGAAAACTTAGTTTGGTTTAATCTGGGCCGCATGTAAAGCGGTATGCGGCAAAGTCGAGACTCTTCGTTCGCCGTGATTGATTTATGATGTATTACTGAAATGCAAAGGAAGTTTCGTTCATGTTTCTATTCATTTGAAGAAATGAAATCTTGGTTACTTTTTGAAACAACGTTTCCTTATGACTTACATAAATTAGACGGGGACCGCATGTGCTGCGGGAAGCGGAGGACTCTTCAGACGCCGTACACGGTTGGTGATCAGTGACTACACTGTAAAAGGAGTTTGTTCATAGTGCTATCTGTGCAAAATCATAACACCCTATTTATTTCGTTGAAACAAAGTGTCCATGAACTTACTTTTTGAGTTAGCGTGTTGGACCTTTCGAGTGTCTTCTTCACAAACAAGCCGACTGCCAGCTGGGTTTGTTACTTTGTTTCCGGTTACGGCACTCATAACAAGTGATTTCTGTTCACTCTACAGGAAGTGCTTCTTAAATGATTGCTGGGAAATGTAGTTTAGCTATGTTTAGACGACATTTGTCTCAGTTTTTTTATTTGCGAGTTAATGTGGCAAAGCTTTGGAAAGTTCTGACATTTCATTTAACCCTTTCCGGGTACAATCGAATTTCAAGATGAGATATGCCTCCTTTTTTAATAATATGGTTTCCACATTACCTCCCCGGGGCGGTTGTTTTGGTGCCGCTAGCACTGTCCATACGAAATTCCTTTCTGAATGCTTTTTTTCAACAAAAATGAGACACCATTGGGGCTGTCAGGACCTGCTTTTTGATCCTGGAATGATGTTGAACAATCCTTTGATTTATTTGTTGATTCGTTTTCCCTATGTATAATTTAGGGGAAGGGCATGTAATTGCATAGACTGTGTCCTTTGTCTTGCAGTTGGTAAACTCTTTGTGTGTCCATTTAATCGAATCATGCATAAATTCTGTGCCTTCGACTGTGTTGTCACAGACGGAGCAGTTCCCACATTTAAGATGGCCCTCAATGGGTCTCATGTTCCATTGTGCACGTAGATCTTTTCTCTGCGTTCGTGGTGTCAGATCTGCCCGTATTATATTTTGACCTATACTTTTACCCTTTTTCATTGCAAACAATGGTCGTTCTAGTGTGCACTCCAGTTGAGAAAGGACATGCCAATTGTTTAGAATTATCTGGCGGAATTTGTTGGTGTGTGGGCCAAATGTTGAGACACAAACTTGTTTGTCTAGAGGTTTCTTAGTTGTTTTTGTTAGCAATTCCTCCCGTGGTGTATACCATGCTCGTTTGGTTGCATGACTAAGCATTTTCCACGGGTAGCCTCTTTCTTTAAGTTGGTCACAAAATAACGTTGCATTGATCATGAAATCCTCTTTTCTGGCACAGTTTCTTCTAGTTCTTAGCAACTGACCATAAGGAAGATTGTCCCTTAGGTTCCTTGGGTGGGAACTTTGGTAGTGTAAAATTGTGTTCCTGTCTTTAGGTTTGCGATGCAAAGTAGTCATCAATTTTTGTTCAAGCGGTATTACTTCTACATCAAGAAAAATCAAGCATGTTTTGCTTTTTGTGATGCTGAACTTGATATCTTGATGTCTTGTATTGAGCCATCCATGGAATTGCTGAAGTTCATCTTCTGTGCCATTCAAAAGGCACCAGACATCATCTATATACCGGCACCATTGTTGAATCTGTTTGGCAAATGGATTATTGTTAATGATGAAGTTGTCCTCAAAATGGGCCATAAACAACACTGCCATTTCTGGGCAAAGGGACATCCCATCGCAGTCCCTTTTGTCTGCATGAAGAATGATTCATCAAATTTAAAGTAATTTTTCTTTAGGGCTATTTCTGCCAGTTGTAGTATGAATATCAAAACAAGGATGGGGGGAGAGCGAGGAAAGGTCAAGGGACGTCCCTATCCCCAAATTCAATATACAAACAATGTGGACGTACCCACTGAAAAAAACAACAAAGAGTCAGGACTCACTGTGGTAGCAAACAGTGTCACACAACCCTTAGGTTTTATTAAAAGTCCCCTCACACACCAACCTGGTTGGTGTCATGCTTCATCATTGGGGTCCCAACCGGGTGGCCGAATGCCGCCCGGTTGTGCTTCAACGCCTGGTTACAGCGGAGCTGGTGTAGTGTGATAGTGTGATGTGAGATGTGCAAATTAAAAATATCTCTGGAGATCCTTGCCAAATGTATTTAATTGTGGCGGCCCAGGATATATTAAAATCCAAGAGCGCAACTAATGGAGTTGTTTAAACCCATAGTTGTCTGTGATAGGTCTACATGTTTCAGCCCCTGCAAGGAAATAGAGGGGGCTTTCATCAGGACCGAGTGAAGAAAAGTGAATGAGTGGCAAAATATGGCCACGTGAGTATTAAAAACTCACAACACACACGCTAAGGTGTGTTGGAAAAAATGAGGTGAGTCAATACTTACGACCCCACTTGAAGTAACACTAGAATAAAGTGTCTAGCAGCATATCAGGGCCCGGGAGGGGAATCATCTGTAGTCACACTTTCGTCAAGACGGATATCCCGCTACAACCTACTACGGTCTCCCATGGTCCCGGCTGCTGACGTGTGTGTTGTGATTTTTTAATACTCACGTGGCCATATTTTGCCACTCATTCACTTTTCTTCACTCGGTCCTGATGAAAGCCCCCTCTATTTCCTTGCAGGGGCTGAAACATGTAGACCTATCACAGACAACTACGGGTTTAAACAACTCCATTAGTTGCGCTCTTGGATTTTAATATATCCTGGGCCGCCACAATTAAATACATTTGGCAAGGATCCCCAGAGATATTTTTAATTTGCACATCTCACATCACACTATCACACTACACCAGCTCCGCTGTAACTAGGTGTTGAAGCACAACCGGGCGGCATTCGGCCACCCGGTTGGGACCCCAATGATGAAGCATGACACCAAACCCAGATCTGTGACTGGGGGTGAATGTTTGCCAATGTGCAACATTCCGTCCATCATCTTGTGTGTTTTGCATTTCGCCCTAAGTGGGAAGGGTATGCCCAGACGTGGGTCCCGTGCTCACTAAGCCACTGGAGTCAAGCTATCCTGGATGATGAGGGCTGAAAGCCCGAAACCGGTCCTAGGATGCTTGATTCCGGTCCAGGGAAGACGTGGCTTGGCAGTTCGGTCTGGACTGTTCCCATGAGGCACAGGGTCAAGACTGATTTGCATATGGCTATGTCTGAACTGGGGTGGCGTGGTGAAGCAAAATAACGATGGATTAAACCCAGATCTGTGACTGGGGGTGAATGTTTGCCAATGTGCAACATTCCGTCCATCATCTTGTGTGTTTTGCATTTCGCCCTAAGTGGGAAGGGTATGCCCAGACGTGGGTCCCGTGCTCACTACGCCACTGGAGTCAAGCTATCCTGGCTGATGAGGGCTGAAAGCCCGAAACCGGTCCTAGGATGCTTGATTCCGGTCCAGGGAAGACGTGGCTTGGCAGTTCGGTCTGGACTGTTCCCATGAGGCACAGGGTCAAGACTGATTTGCATATGGCTATGTCTGAACTGGGGTGGCGTGGTGAAGCAAAATAACGATGGATTAAACCCAGATCTGTGACTGGGGGTGAATGTTTGCCAATGTGCAACATTCCGTCCATCATCTTGTGTGTTTTGCATTTCGCCCTAAGTGGGAAGGGTATGCCCAGACGTGGGTCCCGTGCTCACTACGCCACTGGAGTCAAGCTATCCTGGCTGATGAGGGCTGAAAGCCCGAAACCGGTCCTAGGATGCTTGATTCCGGTCCAGGGAAGACGTGGCTTGGCAGTTCGGTCTGGACTGTTCCCATGAGGCACAGGGTCAAGACTGATTTGCATATGGCTATGTCTGAACTGGGGTGGCGTGGTGAAGCAAAATAACGATGGATTAAACCCAGATCTGTGACTGGGGGTGAATGTTTGCCAATGTGCAACATTCCGTCCATCATCTTGTGTGTTTTGCATTTCGCCCTAAGTGGGAAGGGTATGCCCAGACGTGGGTCCCGTGCTCACTACGCCACTGGAGTCAAGCTATCCTGGCTGATGAGGGCTGAAAGCCCGAAACCGGTCCTAGGATGCTTGATTCCGGTCCAGGGAAGACGTGGCTTGGCAGTTCGGTCTGGACTGTTCCCATGAGGCACAGGGTCAAGACTGATTTGCATATGGCTATGTCTGAACTGGGGTGGCGTGGTGAAGCAAAATAACGATGGATTAAACCCAGATCTGTGACTGGGGGTGAATGTTTGCCAATGTGCAACATTCCGTCCATCATCTTGTGTGTTTTGCATTTCGCCCTAAGTGGGAAGGGTATGCCCAGACGTGGGTCCCGTGCACACTACGCCACTGGAGTCAAGCTATCCTGGCTGATGAGGGCTGAAAGCCCGAAACCGGTCCTAGGATGCTTGATTCCGGTCCAGGGAAGACGTGGCTTGGCAGTTCGGTCTGGACTGTTCCCATGAGGCACAGGGTCAAGACTGATTTGCATATGGCTATGTCTGAACTGGGGTGGTGTGGTGAAGCAAAATAACGATGGATTAAAACCAGATCTGTGACTGGGGGTGAATGTTTGCCAATGTGCAACATTCCGTCCATCATCTTGTGTGTTTTGCATTTCGCCCTAAGTGGGAAGGGTATGCCCAGACGTGGGTCCCGTGCTCACTACGCCACTGGAGTCAAGCTATCCTGGCTGATGAGGGCTGAAAGCCCGAAACCGGTCCTAGGATGCTTGATTCCGGTCCAGGGAAGACGTGGCTTGGCAGTTCGGTCTGGACTGTTCCCATGAGGCACAGGGTCAAGACTGATTTGCATATGGCTATGTCTGAACTGGGGTGGCATGGTGAAGCAAAATAACGATGGATTAAACCCAGATCTGTGACTGGGGGTGAATGTTTGCCAATGTGCAACATTCCGTCCATCATCTTGTGTGTCTTGCATTTCGCCCTAAGTGGGAAGGGTATACCCAGACGTGGGTCCCGTGCTCACTACGCCACTGGAGTCAAGCTATCCTGGCTGATGAGGGCTGAAAGCCCGAAACCGGTCCTAGGATGCTTGATTCCGGTCCAGGGAAGACGTGGCTTGGCAGTTCGGTCTGGACTGTTCCCATGAGGCACAGGGTCAAGATTGATTTGCATATGGCTATGTCTGAACTGGGGTGGCGTGGTGAAGCAAAATAACGATGGATTAAACCCAGATCTGTGACTGGGGGTGAATGTTTGCCAATGTGCAACATTCCGTCCATCATCTTGTGTGTTTTGCATTTCGCCCTAAGTGGGAAGGGTATGCCCAGACGTGGGTCCCGTGCTCACTACGCCACTGGAGTCAAGCTATCCTGGCTGATGAGGGCTGAAAGCCCGAAACCGGTCCTAGGATGCTTGATTCCGGTCCAGGGAAGACGTGGCTTGGCAGTTCGGTCTGGACTGTTCCCATGAGGCACAGGGTCAAGACTGATTTGCATATGGCTATGTCTGAACTGGGGTGGCGTGGTGAAGCAAAATAACGATGGATTAAACCCAGATCTGTGACTGGGGGTGAATGTTTGCCAATGTGCAACATTCCGTCCATCATCTTGTGTGTTTTGCATTTCGCCCTAAGTGGGAAGGGTATGCCCAGACGTGGGTCCCGTGCTCACTACGCCACTGGAGTCAAGCTATCCTGGCTGATGAGGGCTGAAAGCCCGAAACCGGTCCTAGGATGCTTGATTCCGGTCCAGGGAAGACGTGGCTTGGCAGTTCGGTCTGGACTGTTCCCATGAGGCACAGGGTCAAGACTGATTTGCATATGGCTATGTCTGAACTGGGGTGGCGTGGTGAAGCAAAATAACGATGGATTAAACCCAGATCTGTGACTGGGGGTGAATGTTTGCCAATGTGCAACATTCCGTCCATCATCTTGTGTGTTTTGCATTTCGCCCTAAGTGGGAAGGGTATGCCCAGACGTGGGTCCCGTGCTCACTACGCCACTGGAGTCAAGCTATCCTGGCTGATGAGGGCTGAAAGCCCGAAACCGGTCCTAGGATGCTTGATTCCGGTCCAGGGAAGACGTGGCTTGGCAGTTCGGTCTGGACTGTTCCCATGAGGCACAGGGTCAAGACTGATTTGCATATGGCTATGACTGAACTGGGGTGGCGTGGTGAAGCAAAATAACGATGGATTAAACCCAGATCTGTGACTGGGGGTGAATGTTTGCCAATGTGCAACATTCCGTCCATCATCTTGTGTGTTTTGCATTTCGCCCTAAGTGGGAAGGGTATGCCCAGACGTGGGTCCCGTGCTCACTACGCCACTGGAGTCAAGCTATCCTGGCTGATGAGGGCTGAAAGCCCGAAACCGGTCCTAGGATGCTTGATTCCGGTCCAGGGAAGACGTGGCTTGGCAGTTCGGTCTGGACTGTTCCCATGAGGCACAGGGTCAAGACTGATTTGCATATGGCTATGTCTGAACTGGGGTGGCGTGGTGAAGCAAAATAACGATGGATTAAACCCAGATCTGTGACTGGGGGTGAATGTTTGCCAATGTGCAACATTCCGTCCATCATCTTGTGTGTTTTGCATTTCGCCCTAAGTGGGAAGGGTATGCCCAGACGTGGGTCCCGTGCTCACTACGCCACTGGAGTCAAGCTATCCTGGCTGATGAGGGCTGAAAGCCCGAAACCGGTCCTAGGATGCTTGATTCCGGTCCAGGGAAGACGTGGCTTGGCAGTTCGGTCTGGACTGTTCCCATGAGGCACAGGGTCAAGACTGATTTGCATATGGCTATGTCTGAACTGGGGTGGCGTGGTGAAGCAAAATAACGATGGATTAAACCCAGATCTGTGACTGGGGGTGAATGTTTGCCAATGTGCAACATTCCGTCCATCATCTTGTGTGTTTTGCATTTCGCCCTAAGTGGGAAGGGTATGCCCAGACGTTCGTCCCGTGCTCACTACGCCACTGGAGTCAAGCTATCCTGGCTGATGAGGGCTGAAAGCCCGAAACCGGTCCTAGGATGCTTGATTCCGGTCCAGGGAAGACGTGGCTTGGCAGTTCGGTCTGGACTGTTCCCATGAGGCACAGGGTCAAGACTGATTTGCATATGGCTATGTCTGAACTGGGGTGGCGTGGTGAAGCAAAATAACGATGGATTAAACCCAGATCTGTGACTGGGGGTGAATGTTTGCCAATGTGCAACATTCCGTCCATCATCTTGTGTGTTTTGCATTTCGCCCTAAGTGGGAAGGGTATGCCCAGACGTGGGTCCCGTGCTCACTACGCCACTGGAGTCAAGCTATCCTGGCTGATGAGGGCTGAAAGCCCGAAACCGGTCCTAGGATGCTTGATTCCGGTCCAGGGAAGACGTGGCTTGGCAGTTCGGTCTGGACTGTTCCCATGAGGCACAGGGTCAAGACTGATTTGCATATGGCTATGTCTGAACTGGGGTGGCGTGGTGAAGCAAAATAACGATGGATTAAACCCAGATCTGTGACTGGGGGTGAATGTTTGCCAATGTGCAACATTCCGTCCATCATCTTGTGTGTTTTGCATTTCGCCCTAAGTGGGAAGGGTATGCCCAGACGTGGGTCCCGTGCTCACTACGCCACTGGAGTCAAGCTATCCTGGCTGATGAGGGCTGAAAGCCCGAAACCGGTCCTAGGATGCTTGATTCCGGTCCAGGGAAGACGTGGCTTGGCAGTTCGGTCTGGACTGTTCCCATGAGGCACAGGGTCAAGACTGATTTGCATATGGCTATGTCTGAACTGGGGTGGCGTGGTGAAGCAAAATAACGATGGATTAAACCCAGATCTGTGACTGGGGGTGAATGTTTGCCAATGTGCAACATTCCGTCCATCATCTTGTGTGTTTTGCATTTCGCCCTAAGTGGGAAGGGTATGCCCAGACGTGGGTCCCGTGCTCACTACGCCACTGGAGTCAAGCTATCCTGGCTGATGAGGGCTGAAAGCCCGAAACCGGTCCTAGGATGCTTGATTCCGGTCCAGGGAAGACGTGGCTTGGCAGTTCGGTCTGGACTGTTCCCATGAGGCACAGGGTCAAGACTGATTTGCATATGGCTATGACTGAACTGGGGTGGCGTGGTGAAGCAAAATAACGATGGATTAAACCCAGATCTGTGACTGGGGGTGAATGTTTGCCAATGTGCAACATTCCGTCCATCATCTTGTGTGTTTTGCATTTCGCCCTAAGTGGGAAGGGTATGCCCAGACGTGGGTCCCGTGCTCACTACGCCACTGGAGTCAAGCTATCCTGGCTGATGAGGGCTGAAAGCCCGAAACCGGTCCTAGGATGCTTGATTCCGGTCCAGGGAAGACGTGGCTTGGCAGTTCGGTCTGGACTGTTCCCATGAGGCACAGGGTCAAGACTGATTTGCATATGGCTATGTCTGAACTGGGGTGGCGTGGTGAAGCAAAATAACGATGGATTAAACCCAGATCTGTGACTGGGGGTGAATGTTTGCCAATGTGCAACATTCCGTCCATCATCTTGTGTGTTTTGCATTTCGCCCTAAGTGGGAAGGGTATGCCCAGACGTGGGTCCCGTGCTCACTACGCCACTGGAGTCAAGCTATCCTGGCTGATGAGGGCTGAAAGCCCGAAACCGGTCCTAGGATGCTTGATTCCGGTCCAGGGAAGACGTGGCTTGGCAGTTCGGTCTGGACTGTTCCCATGAGGCACAGGGTCAAGACTGATTTGCATATGGCTATGTCTGAACTGGGGTGGCGTGGTGAAGCAAAATAACGATGGATTAAACCCAGATCTGTGACTGGGGGTGAATGTTTGCCAATGTGCAACATTCCGTCCATCATCTTGTGTGTTTTGCATTTCGCCCTAAGTGGGAAGGGTATGCCCAGACGTTCGTCCCGTGCTCACTACGCCACTGGAGTCAAGCTATCCTGGCTGATGAGGGCTGAAAGCCCGAAACCGGTCCTAGGATGCTTGATTCCGGTCCAGGGAAGACGTGGCTTGGCAGTTCGGTCTGGACTGTTCCCATGAGGCACAGGGTCAAGACTGATTTGCATATGGCTATGTCTGAACTGGGGTGGCGTGGTGAAGCAAAATAACGATGGATTAAACCCAGATCTGTGACTGGGGGTGAATGTTTGCCAATGTGCAACATTCCGTCCATCATCTTGTGTGTTTTGCATTTCGCCCTAAGTGGGAAGGGTATGCCCAGACGTGGGTCCCGTGCTCACTACGCCACTGGAGTCAAGCTATCCTGGCTGATGAGGGCTGAAAGCCCGAAACCGGTCCTAGGATGCTTGATTCCGGTCCAGGGAAGACGTGGCTTGGCAGTTCGGTCTGGACTGTTCCCATGAGGCACAGGGTCAAGACTGATTTGCATATGGCTATGTCTGAACTGGGGTGGCATGGTGAAGCAAAATAACGATGGATTAAACCCAGATCTGTGACTGGGGGTGAATGTTTGCCAATGTGCAACATTCCGTCCATCATCTTGTGTGTCTTGCATTTCGCCCTAAGTGGGAAGGGTATACCCAGACGTGGGTCCCGTGCTCACTACGCCACTGGAGTCAAGCTATCCTGGCTGATGAGGGCTGAAAGCCCGAAACCGGTCCTAGGATGCTTGATTCCGGTCCAGGGAAGACGTGGCTTGGCAGTTCGGTCTGGACTGTTCCCATGAGGCACAGGGTCAAGATTGATTTGCATATGGCTATGTCTGAACTGGGGTGGCGTGGTGAAGCAAAATAACGATGGATTAAACCCAGATCTGTGACTGGGGGTGAATGTTTGCCAATGTGCAACATTCCGTCCATCATCTTGTGTGTTTTGCATTTCGCCCTAAGTGGGAAGGGTATGCCCAGACGTGGGTCCCGTGCTCACTACGCCACTGGAGTCAAGCTATCCTGGCTGATGAGGGCTGAAAGCCCGAAACCGGTCCTAGGATGCTTGATTCCGGTCCAGGGAAGACGTGGCTTGGCAGTTCGGTCTGGACTGTTCCCATGAGGCACAGGGTCAAGACTGATTTGCATATGGCTATGTCTGAACTGGGGTGGCGTGGTGAAGCAAAATAACGATGGATTAAACCCAGATCTGTGACTGGGGGTGAATGTTTGCCAATGTGCAACATTCCGTCCATCATCTTGTGTGTTTTGCATTTCGCCCTAAGTGGGAAGGGTATGCCCAGACGTGGGTCCCGTGCTCACTACGCCACTGGAGTCAAGCTATCCTGGCTGATGAGGGCTGAAAGCCCGAAACCGGTCCTAGGATGCTTGATTCCGGTCCAGGGAAGACGTGGCTTGGCAGTTCGGTCTGGACTGTTCCCATGAGGCACAGGGTCAAGACTGATTTGCATATGGCTATGTCTGAACTGGGGTGGCGTGGTGAAGCAAAATAACGATGGATTAAACCCAGATCTGTGACTGGGGGTGAATGTTTGCCAATGTGCAACATTCCGTCCATCATCTTGTGTGTTTTGCATTTCGCCCCTAAGTGGGAAGGGTATGCCCAGACGTGGGTCCCGTGCTCACTACGCCACTGGAGTCAAGCTATCCTGGCTGATGAGGGCTGAAAGCCCGAAACCGGTCCTAGGATGCTTGATTCCGGTCCAGGGAAGACGTGGCTTGGCAGTTCGGTCTGGACTGTTCCCATGAGGCACAGGGTCAAGACTGATTTGCATATGGCTATGACTGAACTGGGGTGGCGTGGTGAAGCAAAATAACGATGGATTAAACCCAGATCTGTGACTGGGGGTGAATGTTTGCCAATGTGCAACATTCCGTCCATCATCTTGTGTGTTTTGCATTTCGCCCTAAGTGGGAAGGGTATGCCCAGACGTGGGTCCCGTGCTCACTACGCCACTGGAGTCAAGCTATCCTGGCTGATGAGGGCTGAAAGCCCGAAACCGGTCCTAGGATGCTTGATTCCGGTCCAGGGAAGACGTGGCTTGGCAGTTCGGTCTGGACTGTTCCCATGAGGCACAGGGTCAAGACTGATTTGCATATGGCTATGTCTGAACTGGGGTGGCGTGGTGAAGCAAAATAACGATGGATTAAACCCAGATCTGTGACTGGGGGTGAATGTTTGCCAATGTGCAACATTCCGTCCATCATCTTGTGTGTTTTGCATTTCGCCCTAAGTGGGAAGGGTATGCCCAGACGTGGGTCCCGTGCTCACTACGCCACTGGAGTCAAGCTATCCTGGCTGATGAGGGCTGAAAGCCCGAAACCGGTCCTAGGATGCTTGATTCCGGTCCAGGGAAGACGTGGCTTGGCAGTTCGGTCTGGACTGTTCCCATGAGGCACAGGGTCAAGACTGATTTGCATATGGCTATGTCTGAACTGGGGTGGCGTGGTGAAGCAAAATAACGATGGATTAAACCCAGATCTGTGACTGGGGGTGAATGTTTGCCAATGTGCAACATTCCGTCCATCATCTTGTGTGTTTTGCATTTCGCCCTAAGTGGGAAGGGTATGCCCAGACGTTCGTCCCGTGCTCACTACGCCACTGGAGTCAAGCTATCCTGGCTGATGAGGGCTGAAAGCCCGAAACCGGTCCTAGGATGCTTGATTCCGGTCCAGGGAAGACGTGGCTTGGCAGTTCGGTCTGGACTGTTCCCATGAGGCACAGGGTCAAGACTGATTTGCATATGGCTATGTCTGAACTGGGGTGGCGTGGTGAAGCAAAATAACGATGGATTAAACCCAGATCTGTGACTGGGGGTGAATGTTTGCCAATGTGCAACATTCCGTCCATCATCTTGTGTGTTTTGCATTTCGCCCTAAGTGGGAAGGGTATGCCCAGACGTGGGTCCCGTGCTCACTACGCCACTGGAGTCAAGCTATCCTGGCTGATGAGGGCTGAAAGCCCGAAACCGGTCCTAGGATGCTTGATTCCGGTCCAGGGAAGACGTGGCTTGGCAGTTCGGTCTGGACTGTTCCCATGAGGCACAGGGTCAAGACTGATTTGCATATGGCTATGTCTGAACTGGGGTGGCGTGGTGAAGCAAAATAACGATGGATTAAACCCAGATCTGTGACTGGGGGTGAATGTTTGCCAATGTGCAACATTCCGTCCATCATCTTGTGTGTTTTGCATTTCGCCCTAAGTGGGAAGGGTATGCCCAGACGTGGGTCCCGTGCTCACTACGCCACTGGAGTCAAGCTATCCTGGCTGATGAGGGCTGAAAGCCCGAAACCGGTCCTAGGATGCTTGATTCCGGTCCAGGGAAGACGTGGCTTGGCAGTTCGGTCTGGACTGTTCCCATGAGGCACAGGGTCAAGACTGATTTGCATATGGCTATGTCTGAACTGGGGTGGCGTGGTGAAGCAAAATAACGATGGATTAAACCCAGATCTGTGACTGGGGGTGAATGTTTGCCAATGTGCAACATTCCGTCCATCATCTTGTGTGTTTTGCATTTCGCCCTAAGTGGGAAGGGTATGCCCAGACGTGGGTCCCGTGCTCACTACGCCACTGGAGTCAAGCTATCCTGGCTGATGAGGGCTGAAAGCCCGAAACCGGTCCTAGGATGCTTGATTCCGGTCCAGGGAAGACGTGGCTTGGCAGTTCGGTCTGGACTGTTCCCATGAGGCACAGGGTCAAGACTGATTTGCATATGGCTATGACTGAACTGGGGTGGCGTGGTGAAGCAAAATAACGATGGATTAAACCCAGATCTGTGACTGGGGGTGAATGTTTGCCAATGTGCAACATTCCGTCTATCATCTTGTGTGTTTTGCATTTCGCCCTAAGTGGGAAGGGTATGCCCAGACGTGGGTCCCGTGCTCACTACGCCACTGGAGTCAAGCTATCCTGGCTGATGAGGGCTGAAAGCCCGAAACCGGTCCTAGGATGCTTGATTCCGGTCCAGGGAAGACGTGGCTTGGCAGTTCGGTCTGGACTGTTCCCATGAGGCACAGGGTCAAGACTGATTTGCATATGGCTATGTCTGAACTGGGGTGGCGTGGTGAAGCAAAATAACGATGGATTAAACCCAGATCTGTGACTGGGGGTGAATGTTTGCCAATGTGCAACATTCCGTCCATCATCTTGTGTGTTTTGCATTTCGCCCTAAGTGGGAAGGGTATGCCCAGACGTGGGTCCCGTGCTCACTACGCCACTGGAGTCAAGCTATCCTGGCTGATGAGGGCTGAAAGCCCGAAACCGGTCCTAGGATGCTTGATTCCGGTCCAGGGAAGACGTGGCTTGGCAGTTCGGTCTGGACTGTTCCCATGAGGCACAGGGTCAAGACTGATTTGCATATGGCTATGTCTGAACTGGGGTGGCGTGGTGAAGCAAAATAACGATGGATTAAACCCAGATCTGTGACTGGGGGTGAATGTTTGCCAATGTGCAACATTCCGTCCATCATCTTGTGTGTTTTGCATTTCGCCCTAAGTGGGAAGGGTATGCCCAGACGTGGGTCCCGTGCTCACTACGCCACTGGAGTCAAGCTATCCTGGCTGATGAGGGCTGAAAGCCCGAAACCGGTCCTAGGATGCTTGATTCCGGTCCAGGGAAGACGTGGCTTGGCAGTTCGGTCTGGACTGTTCCCATGAGGCACAGGGTCAAGACTGATTTGCATATGGCTATGTCTGAACTGGGGTGGCGTGGTGAAGCAAAATAACGATGGATTAAACCCAGATCTGTGACTGGGGGTGAATGTTTGCCAATGTGCAACATTCCGTCCATCATCTTGTGTGTTTTGCATTTCGCCCCTAAGTGGGAAGGGTATGCCCAGACGTGGGTCCCGTGCTCACTACGCCACTGGAGTCAAGCTATCCCGGCTGATGAGGGCTGAAAGCCCGAAACCGGTCCTAGGATGCTTGATTCCGGTCCAGGGAAGACGTGGCTTGGCAGTTCGGTCTGGACTGTTCCCATGAGGCACAGGGTCAAGACTGATTTGCATATGGCTATGTCTGAACTGGGGTGGCGTGGTGAAGCAAAATAACGATGGATTAAACCCAGATCTGTGACTGGGGGTGAATGTTTGCCAATGTGCAACATTCCTTCCATCATCTTGTGTGTTTTGCATTTCGCCCTAAGTGGGAAGGGTATGCCCAGACGTGGGTCCCGTGCTCACTACGCCACTGGAGTCAAGCTATCCTGGCTGATGAGGGCTGAAAGCCCGAAACCGGTCCTAGGATGCTTGATTCCGGTCCAGGGAAGACGTGGCTTGGCAGTTCGGTCTGGACTGTTCCCATGAGGCACAGGGTCAAGACTGATTTGCATATGGCTATGTCTGAACTGGGGTGGCGTGGTGAAGCAAAATAACGATGGATTAAACCCAGATCTGTGACTGGGGGTGAATGTTTGCCAATGTGCAACATTCCGTCCATCATCTTGTGTGTTTTGCATTTCGCCCTAAGTGGGAAGGGTATGCCCAGACGTGGGTCCCGTGCTCACTACGCCACTGGAGTCAAGCTATCCTGGCTGATGAGGGCTGAAAGCCCGAAACCGGTCCTAGGATGCTTGATTCCGGTCCAGGGAAGACGTGGCTTGGCAGTTCGGTCTGGACTGTTCCCATGAGGCACAGGGTCAAGACTGATTTGCATATGGCTATGTCTGAACTGGGGTGGCGTGGTGAAGCAAAATAACGATGGATTAAACCCAGATCTGTGACTGGGGGTGAATGTTTGCCAATGTGCAACATTCCGTCCATCATCTTGTGTGTTTTGCATTTCGCCCTAAGTGGGAAGGGTATGCCCAGACGTGGGTCCCGTGCTCACTACGCCACTGGAGTCAAGCTATCCTGGCTGATGAGGGCTGAAAGCCCGAAACCGTCCTAGGATGCTTGATTCCGGTCCAGGGAAGACGTGGCTTGGCAGTTCGGTCTGGACTGTTCCCATGAGGCACAGGGTCAAGACTGATTTGCATATGGCTATGTCTGTACTGGGGTGGCGTGGTGAAGCAAAATAACGATGGATTAAACCCAGATCTGTGACTGGGGGTGAATGTTTGCCAATGTGCAACATTCCGTCCATCATCTTGTGTGTTTTGTATTGCTGCTAGACAGTCACACCCAATAGGGAGCTTAGGTGTGTCTGGATGTGCCATCACTGGAAGGATGGAAGGGAGTCCTGCCTCCACACAAAGGGCTGTATACCCCCTGTAGTTAGCCTGGAGCCAGGACAGGGAAGGCTGGATGCCTGGGGACTTCAAAGGGAAACCTCTAGAAACGTCTGCCCTACTTCAAAGGCACAACTGGGTATACATACTAGACCTCAGACACCAACTCTTCAGTACACTTCCGAACCTTTGCATACTCTGCCAGGAAGAAGGACTGCCACTCTGCTGGATTGTTACTCTGAAGAAACTGCTGCCCTGCTTTGCTAACCTGCAGTCTCCTTGCCTGGAGGAAGGAGAACTGGCCCTGCAACTT
The DNA here is from genome assembly GCA_963921515.1 of Calotriton arnoldi. Lineage (NCBI taxonomy): Eukaryota > Metazoa > Chordata > Amphibia > Caudata > Salamandridae > Calotriton > Calotriton arnoldi. The sequence continues at coordinate 450,476 of CAWUFW010011738.1, forward strand.
CATCTTGAACCCTGGACCCCAGAGTGACTCTAAAGGATAGTTGCTGGCCTGCTCATCTGATCCTCAAAGACACAAAAGGATCCCCAACATCTTGCACCAGCTGCAGCAAGTTTCTGACCTCCAAGTGGCTCTCTCAGGTCCTGGAGCCTTGGTTTGACTCGCTGGTGCTGGAATCCAGCTTTTGAGCTCTTTGTGACCATGAACAGGCCCATTTGCACCAATACCTCATTTCTCACACTGCAAATCAGTGCAAAGCTGCATCAGCCCAACTCTTCATACTGCAGCATCAACTGCTGTGGGGACCACCACCTAAAAGCTCCAGCAATGCCCGCCTGCAATGCCGGACAGCTCTTCATGCTACATTGACAACCTCTTGCAACCCTCTCCCTGCTCCTCACTGCCCTTTACAATGCGAGCGGGACTCTTGGCACAAGCTTGAGAAGGTAAAATTATCTGAGGGACTAACCTGGGACTGTATCAACCTGCGCTCCCTTGACGTTGGCCTGAACTCTTGACTTTGAGCCAGGCCAGCACGACCAGATAGGCACAATCGGTGCTCTGCCCTTTAAGGTGCTATTGAACGCTTAGTTTAAAAATTCATAAATACAGTTCTTCTGATTTGTCGTTTTGGTCTCATTTTATTTATTAAATTCACTCTATTTTTTCTAACTTGGTGTGGTATACTATTGTGTGATGTTTTCACTGTTTGACTGTTTGAAGTGTTGCACAAATACTTTACACATTGCCTCTAAGGTAAGACTGACTGCTCTGTGTCAAGCTACCCGGGGGTTATTGGGGCTTGCTTGTTCCTTGCCCTGACATGGATTGTGGTTGCTGCTTGACCAGGGCACACACCTCAGTCAACCAGTAAACCAATGTCTTACATTAGCGCTCTAGTTGCTCATTAGAACTCTGTAGTGAAGCTGTCGGAGAACAGTGATTAACTAACTGACAGGTAGCTGCTGCTATTGAAAGTACAAGTTTTAATCAGAATACCAGACTTTATTCTCACATGACTGAGGAAGATAGTGTGAACTTGTAGAACATGTGCTCTTATTTTAGCTTCTGAGATCCATACATAAACAACATGAGAAAATATCCTTTTGAGGCCCTCAAAACAGTCCTTCATTTTAAAACATTTTAATGGTAACCATGAACCAAAGTCCTGCAATGGCAGCAACAATATGTTGTCCATGTTGTGGTAGCCTGTCAGGATTGACTAGTCCCCTTTAAATTGGACAAACAGAGCATAACTACACAGCAACAGTTCAGATATACCTACAATGTTATCCCCTTCATTCCCAACCCGAGTCTCTCTTTAATTGCTAATTTCTCAAAAACGGCTAAAAGGATTTATACCAAATAACGAAAACGATTCTTTTTGAGTAATAGAACCATGGAACTCTGCAATGTTGTTTGTTTCCACATTCTCAAAGCTTTATAGAAATGGTTGCAACCTTGTAAGATGTGCAAAGCTTTTCACTAAGAGTCACCCACTTGCGATCTGTGACTTTTTCAAGATTTCATATTTCAGGAATCCTTGTTTAAAGCTAAAAACTGAATCAACAGAGATACACTTGGTAGAAAAAAACATTATTTCTCTGAATGCCATTGTACAAGTCCTAAATTTGTAAAACTTCAAAGACAAATTCTGCCTACATTTTCTAATATGGCAATCCAAATTAGTAAGCAGAGTGAATTCCACTCCACTGGTCAAGGCTGGCTTTCCTTGGTTTTATTTCCCTGTTAATGATCACACTGCAGAGACAAACTGTGCAGGTACAGAAATCCTGACAATTCTGTGAGGTTTACGTAAAGCCCAAACATCTATTGATGTGTCATCTCTATGCATGCTGCATTATGCTGCAATGTTCACAAATGAACATATACTTGTTATGATTCTATTTGTAGAGACCACCCACTGGAGGTAATTACAGTGGCGAGTGTGCAGATAAGACCATAGCCACCATCAGTATTTTACAGGTGTGTAAGAGTTGAATCCAGAAAATCTTTGAGGACTGTATGGCACCACTCTATTTGGTCAATTACACATTGAACATTCTACATGCGCTCTGATTTTATCTATTTGTATTTATATTAATCACTTCTGCATCTCCAAATAATCTACTAATTTGCTTGTGCAGACACAAGGCTTCACAAGCCATATAGTTGTATGCATACTGTTAATTGTATGGAGCTAACCCAGTTGGAAAGCAGCAATCATTTACAGCAAGTGGGGATTTAGACAATTATGTAATGCTTCACAAACATTTTACTTTTGATATATTCATAATTGTAGACATAGGTGGTCAGAGTACATAAAGTAAGAACAGTAAATGCTAATTTAAGGTATTGTCTATGCCTAGTTTTGGGCTGACAGATGTCAAATAGTTTAGGAACTTCAGCAGTATGTTATCACCTTAGGCACTGGAAATTGTTTGTTTGGCACTGGGATATACAGGAATGTGTTATTTTGGCTGAAAATGTAACAACATTTCGATGTCCAATGCAATGCACTTCTATAACACAAAGCAAAATAATATACAAGAAAAACATAACTGGCACAAGAACATTTAGAAAATGTAAAGCAACATGACAATCATAGTAAAAAAACAGTATTCAATGCAAAAACATAACAAAAACAGAAAAGCACAAACAACAGCATGCTACAACAAAATGCAGTACAAAATAGCAAATAACTATACCCCACAATGACAAAAACTAAAAAGACAATGAAACTCAAAACACAAGTATGCAACACAGAAACAAAACAATGGCACAGCACAAAATAACACAATAACACACTTAAACATCAAAATAGTGACACAACAAAACAGAACACAACAGAACACAGCAACAAAAAATATACCAATATCATAAATAATACTACAAAAACACAGTTTTACAACCACACAGCAATGTGCCACATATCATCACAAATCAAATAAAGAGAAAAATAAACAGTGTAAAATCCCAAAACAACCTAACACAACAGTTAAAAATGTATACTGTTGAATTATTCTTTGTTGGTGTATTAATGTGTTGAGTTAGTGCATTGTGTTGTTAGGCTACGTTGTAATGGTATATTGTTGATATGGATTTTTGTTTTCTTATTATGTTGTTCTAGTGTAGCATTTTGTTGGCATCTTGTAATGCATTATTGTGCTCTATTTGTTTAGCATATTGATGTTACTGTTCCACAATAGCAATCTGTCTCCTTAATCTTGCACACATTGTCTAGTCACATATTACCTCCTCCACACATAAGCTTGTATAAAACTGTGAGAAATGTTGTTTGCAACATCCACAACTTTACTTACCACCAAAGACATGAACAGCACAAGCCAAAAATGTCTTGGGAACTGGGTCAGGGAGATTAAGGGATACATGTAGTTACAGACAGGTCGCAAATACTGCGATCAATTTGTGCTCCAACGTTTTGGGGCCTGTTTGAAATTTTGCAATGTTAACTATGTACTAATGTGTCTCATTGAAAAATTCCCATTCATTGGGGTTTTCAGAACGATCTGCCTAACTACTATTAATTGGGAAGGCTATTGGCTACCAAGAGACTAAAGCCCAATGATTGACACACATATATATATATATGTATATATATATATATATATATATATATATATATATATATATATATATATATATATATATCCAAGTACAATGTAAACTCCCGCAACCTCCAGGCGGCGAAGAAGGAGAGACGGACCAACTTGGTGTCTTCAGGCAAATAGTTTTATTAGACCATGTTTCTCAAACAATGACGCGTTTCGGGCTCGAAAGCCCTTGATCACATGCGGAAAATTAGCCTGAACCTTCATTTCTAAATGCCACTTCCTGGTGAATCCCCGCCTCCCTGTGTTCCGTGTCACATGATCATGTGCATGGAAGAAAGACTATACAATATGCAGTACAATCGCCTCAAAAATTGCGTATAAAACATTGTGTTTCATATTATTAGAACATTGTAACAATTTAGACAGTCATATGGTAAAAAATTGATAAATTGATTTAAGTATTTCTGTATAAATACATATATTCCATACAAATAAATAAACCAGTCAACAGCGAAGTGAAGAAATTATATCTGTATAAATACACCCTTTCTAACCAAAGAAAACTGACCATCATCAATAAGACTGAACATTAAAATTGATACTAATATACTGTTATAGTTATTTGTGCGTGCAATATTGCAGGATAAATCCTAAAAATAAATAGTTTACGAGGCAATTACATACTTGCTTTTTTGTATAGTACATTTACAGAAAGGACCCATTAAAGTGCAAAAAGTGCATAGCAACAAAGGCTAGTCGTGCAACACAGTGCATATTGTGCAAAGATGAAATAATCTAATTAAAATGCAATAGAAAGATAAAAATGCATGTATATATATTAATAACAATATAAAATCTTAGTCCGATAAATATTGTTAAAATCATATAAATACTAATGACAAAATCTATCATATTACAAAAATAGTGCAAAGATTAAAATTGTGCAGATGCGGTTTGCGAGGTATCAAAGATTATTTTATAACTTAACTTATTAGCTATGTTATTAGGTGTTTACGTCTATTATACTCTGGAACCCTAATAAAACCTTAGAGATCAGTGGGACTCGGTAAGGAAACTGCATAAGGAATGTTGTGGACAGATATTTATAGAAAATTGTGCATGTCCTCTGTATTATTCAAGCCGTTAGGCCATTTGCTATCGAATTCGAGGATCATTTTGGTTTCCATTTGTCTGAGTTTGCGTTCCCTATTGCCTCCCCGTCTTGATTTAGCCACTGCTCCTATTACATAATAAGTAAGGCAAGTCACATCATTGTCATGAACTCTTTTAAAATGGCGTGCTACAGGATATGTAGGATCACTATGCAGAATTGCTCGCAGATGTTGTAAAATTCTTACATGCACTTGAAGCTTTGTACTACCAATGTAGTGAAGACCGCAAGTGCACGTTAATACATAAACTGCAAATTCGGTCTTTCAATTAAAACTCCCTTTGATAGCTATGTCATTATCACTGAAAGGAGTATGGTAGTAAGTCGTATTGATACCAAACTTGCATGCCCTGCAGCTGGAACATTTTCTAAACCCTGGAACTGGTTTTAACCAACTACTTATCTGTTTATTCTCAGGGCTGCTTGTATCTAGAATGGCACCCATGTTTCTTGCTCTTCTAAAAGTGATAGGTGGAGTAACAGGCAATCTACTATTCAGTACTGGATCAGTGAGCACGATAGGCCAATTCTTTTTAACAATTGACCTAATTTTTCTTTCATCTCTGCTGTAAGTAGTAATTAATCTAGGACCATCCTTGTTTACTACCTCAATAGGAGTGGATGAATCCACTAATACAGCAGGCTCAGTCATAGGATTGTTCTTGAATAGACTTATTCTAGGGCGTGAATTGGCTTTTTTCATAGCCTTATTTAGTATAGTTTCTGAATATCCACGTGCTCTCATTCTAATCATAGCTTTCTTAAGGCAGATTATATATATATATATGTATACGGCTATTCTAAAATAAAGAATGGTTTCTGCCACGAATCTTGGGTCCGTGACTCTCTTTCCAACCAACAGGAAGCAGGAGGGAGTCTATACTCTGATCGGATATATATATATATATATATATATATATATATATATATATATATATATATATATATATATATATATATATATATATATATATATATATATATATATACTATCTACTGGCGGTCGCCAGTAGATAGTTATAGTTAGGACCTATTTTCCATAGGAAATCCGCGACATTGTATTTGAAATAACTCTTGCGTCGGTTGACGAATCTTCGCGAAATTTTCAAACTTTATGGCCCGCTCCGGTCCGCTCCTACCCTGAAAGTCTCAGGGTGATTCGTTAGCGGGGGCCGAGAAAAAGGGGGTTCCCAAAACGTGTTTTCCCCATTCATTTTCCCATAGGAAACTTTAGACACGGCTACAGCCCGAACTGCTGAACGGAATTACACCAAATTTGGCAAAGAGGTAGTTCTTGGTTCAGAAAGAACCCTTTTTGTTAAATGGTGTAAATCCGTTCAGTAGTTGCGGAGAAATTAAAAAAATAAGAGTCAAAAATCAATTTCCCATTGGAAACTTTATGCAGGGCTACAGCCCGAACTGCTGAACGGAATTACACCAAATTTGGCAAAGAGGTAGTTCTTGGTTCAAAAAGAACCCTTTTGTTAAATGGTGTAAATCCGTTCAGTAGTTGCTGAGAAAATCAAAAGTAAAAACACATATATCTGGGCGGAGCCTAACCACACATGTCATTGTGAGATCTGATTGGCTGTCAGCACTTCATCCTGGAATTGCTGGCAGCCATCTTGGGACCAATATAAATGATAGTACCCCATTGAAATGCATTGTAGTGAATCGAAGATTTTGAGGGTTACCAAAAGGAGAACTATAAAGGGTGATAACAGACTTTAGTTACATTAGAATTCATTTGTTGATGGTACCATACTAATTTCAGGAATTGTGGTGTGTTCTAAGGTGATTTTACCCTGTGAAAAACCTTCTGCTGGGATATCATGAATCATGTTTGAGAGAAAACTATTTTCACATGCTTGTCCCATACAGTTTTGGAAGGTGCCCCAGAAGCTAAAATGAGAGCATATTTTCTGTAAAATTCACATTATCTTTCTCAGTCATGTGAGAATGAAGTCTGACATTCTCAGTAAAACATGTACATCCAACAAGGGCAGAGACTGTCAGTTGATTCCTTTGTGTTCTACTGCAGCTTCCCAGAGTGTTCTAAAGAACAACTAGAGTGCTAACAGCCTTACTTATGACAAAAGTATGGCACACCTGAAGCCATCTTGATTGGAATAAACTGGTAACACTTAAAACATTTAATTTAAAAAGGAACAAAATGATGGGGTTCATCTTGTCATAGAAATTATGGTTAGTGCTCTGGAAAGAACAATTAGGACATGTTTCAAGTGGGATCTCAAATATCTTCCTGTTATATTTCAACAGGAGCAGCCTGTCAGTTGATGCCTTTGTGTTCTACTGCAGCTCCCCAGAGTGTTCTAAAGAACAACTAGAGCACTAACAGTCTTACTTATGACAAAAGTATGGCACACCTGAAGCCATCTTGATTGGAATAAACTGGTAACACTTAAAACATTTAATTTAAAAGGAACAAAATGATGGGGTTCATTTTGTCATAGAAATTATGGTTAGTGCTGTAGAAAGAAAAATTAGGACATGTTTCAAGTGTGATCTCAAATATCTTCCTGTTATATTTCAACAGGAGCAGCCTGTCAGTTGATGCCTTTGTGTTCTACTGCAGCTTCCCAGAGTGTTCTAAAGAACAACTAGAGCGCTAACAGTCTTACTTATGACAAAAGTATGGCACACCTGAAGCCATCTTGATTGGAATAAACTGGTAACACTTAAAACATTTAATTTAAAAAGGAACAAAATGAGGGGGTTCATTTTGCCATAGAAATTATGGTTAGTGCTGTAGAAAGAAAAATTAGGACATGTTTCAAGTGTGATCTCAAATATCTTCCTGTTATATTTCAACAGGAGCAGCCTGTCAGTTGATGCCTTTGTGTTCTACTGCAGCTTCCCAGAGTGTTCTAAAGAACAACTAGAGCGCTAACAGTCTTACTTATGACAAAAGTATGGCACACCTGAAGCCATCTTGATTGGAATAAACTGGTAACACTTAAAACATTTAATTTAAAAAGGAACAAAATGAGGGGGTTCATTTTGCCATAGAAATTATGGTTAGTGCTGCAAAAAGAAAATTTAGGGCATGTTTTAAGTGAGATCTCAAATCCTCTTCTATTTCATTAGAAAATTCTGACATGCAGACTGAAACAATCACTTTCAATACCAGCAGTAGACTTCCAGTTAACTCCTTGGTGAGCAGTAGCTTTACTACAGTGATCTAATGAACAACTAGAGTAATAACATTCTGAATTTATGGCAAATGTGTGACACATCTGAATGCCTTCTTGATGGAATCAAAGTAAAAACTGAAAGCATTTCCTACTGAGGAGACTGCAGTAAATGAGGAAATTAGGAAACTTCATAACAAAGAAGTCTTCCAAGATGGCCACCAGTGAAAAAAGAGCCCAAATGTAGCACAAATATTACCCAGATGTAGCCCACATATAGCCCAATGACAAAAGTGTGCAAAACACTTTTTATTTTTAGTTTTTTTGCAGTTTTATGTAGTGCAGACTGGTCAGGTATTGGAGCGTTGCATCTTAAATCATGACCCCCTACACTACAAAAACACCACTGCACTACCCTAAACCCTAAAACACTACCCCAGCACGACCCCCTACACTACACAAGCACCACTGCACTATCCTAAACCCTAAAACACTACCCCCAGCATGACCCCCTACACTACACAAACACCAGTGCACTACCCTAAACCCTAAAACACTACCCCAATACCACTGCACTAACCTAAATCCTAAAACACTACCCCCAGCACGACCCCCTACACTACCCAAACACCACTGCACTACCCTAAAACATGACCCCCTACACTACACAAACACCACTGCACTACCCTAAACCCTAAAACTCTGCCCCCAGCACGACCCCCTACACTACACAAACACCACTGCACTACCTTAAACCCTAAAACACTACCCCCAGCACGACCCCCTACACTGCCCGAACACCACTGCACTGCCCTAAACCCTGAAACACATACCCTAGCACGACCCCCTACACTGCCCGAACACCACTGCACTGCCCTAAACCCTGAAACACCACCCCCTTCACGACCCCTACACTGCCCGAACACCACTGCACTGCCCTAAACCCTGAAACACCACCCCCAGCATGAACCCTACACTGCCCGAACACCACTGCACTGCCCTAAACCCTGAAACACTACCCCCAGCAAGACCTCCTACACTGCCCGAACACCACTGCACTGCCCTAAACCCTGAAACATCACCCCCAGCAAGACCCCCTACACTGCCCGAACACCACTGCCCTAAACCCTGAAACACCACCCCCAGCACGACCCCCTACACTGCCCGAACACCACTGCACTGCCCTAAACCCTGAAACACCACCCCCAGCACGACCCCCTACACTGCCCGAACACCACTGCACTGCCCTAAACCCTGAAATACCACCCCCTGCACGACCCCCTTCACTGCCCGAACACTACTGCACTGCCCTAAACCCTGAAACACCATCCCCAGCACGACCCCCTACACTGCACGAACACCACTGCACTGCCCTAAACCCTGAAACACCACCCCCAGCAAGACCCCCTACACTGCCCGAACACCACTGCACTGCCCTAAACCCTGAAACACCACCCCCAGCAAGACCCCCTACACTGCCCGAACACCACTGCCCTAAACCCTGAAACACCACCCCCAGCAAGACCCCCTACACTGCCCGAACACCACTGCACTGCCCTAAACCCTGAAACACCAGCCCCAGCACGACCCCTACACTGCCCGAACACCACTGCACTGCCCTAAACCCTGAAACACCACCCCCTGCACGACCCCCTACACTGCCCGAACACCACTGCACTGCCCTAAACCCTGAAACACCACCCCAGCACGACCCCCTACACTGCCCAAACACCACTGCACTGCCCTAAACCCTGAAACACCACCCCTGCACGATCCCCTACACTGCCCGAACACTACTGCACTGCCCTAAACCCTGAAACACCACCCCCAGCACGACCCCCTACACTGCACGAACACCACTGCACTGCCCTAAACCCCGAAACACTACCCCCAGCAAGACCCCCTACACTGCCCGAACACCACTGCCCTAAACCCTGAAACACCACCCCCAGCAAGACCCCCTACACTGCCCGTACACCACTGCACTGCCCTAAACCCTGAAACACCACCCCCAGCATGACCCCCTACACTGCCCGAACACCACTGCACTGCCCTAAACCCTGAAACACCACCCCCAGCACGACCCCCTACACTGCCCGCACACCACTGCACTGCCCTAAACCATGAAACACCAGCCCCAGCACGACCCCCTACACTGCCCGAACACCACTGCACTGCCCTAAACCCTGAAACACCACCCCCAGCACGACCCCCTACACTGCCCGAACACCACTGCACTGCCCTAAACCCTGAAACACCAGCCCCAGCACAACCCCGTACACTACCCAAACACCACTGCACTGCCCTAAACCCTGAAACACCAGCCCCAGCAAGACCCCCTACACTGCCCGAACACCACTGCCCTAAACCCTGAAACACCACCCCCAGCAAGACCCCCTACACTGCCCGTACACCACTGCACTGCCCTAAACCCTGAAACACCACCCCCAGCATGACCCCCTACACTGCCCGAACACCACTGCACTGCCCTAAACCCTGAAACACCACCCCCAGCACGACCCCCTACACTGCCCGCACACCACTGCACTGCCCTAAACCATGAAACACCAGCCCCAGCACGACCCCCTACACTGCCCGAACACCACTGCACTGCCCTAAACCCTGAAACACCACCCCCAGCACGACCCCCTACACTGCCCGAAAACCACTGCACTGTCCTAAACCCTGAAACACCAGCCCATCAAGACCCCCTACACTGCACTGCCCTAAACCCTGAAACACCACCCCCAGCAAGACCCCCTACACTGCCCGAACACCACTGCACTGCCCTAAACCCTGAAACACCACCCCTCAGCACGACACCCTACACTGCCCGAACACCACTGCACTGCCCTAAACCCTGAAACACCACCCCCAGCACGACCCCCTACACTGCCCGAACACCACTGCACTGCCCTAAACCCTGAAACACCACCCCCTGCACGACCTCCTACACTGCCGGAACACCACTGCACTGCCCTAAACCCTGAAACACCACCCCCCGCACGACCCCCTACACTGCCCGAACACCACTGCACTGCCCTAAACCCTGAAACATCAACCCCAGCAAGACCCCCTACACTGCCTGAACACCACTGCCCTAAACCCTGAAACACCACCCCTCAGCACGACACCCTACACTGCCCGAACACCACTGCACTGCCCTAAACCCTGAAACATCACCCCCAGCACGACCCCCTACACTGCCCGAACACCACTGCAATGCCCTAATCCCTGAAACACCACCCCCAGCACGACCCCCTACACTGCCCGAACACCACTGCACTGCCCTAAACCCTGAAACACCAGCCCTAGCAAGACCCCCACACTGCCCGAACACCACTGCACTGCCCTAGACTCTGAAACACCAGCCCCAGCAAGACCCCCTACACTGCCCGAACACCACTGCACTGCCCTAAACCCTGAAACACCAGCCCCAGCATGACCCCCTACACTGCCCGAACACCACTGCACTGCCCTAAACCCTGAAACACCAGCCCCAGCACGACCACCTACACTGCCCGAACACCACTGCACTGCCCTAAACCCTGAAACACCAGCCCCAGCACGACCCCCTACACTGCCCGAACACCACTGCACTGCCCTAAACCCTGAAACACCAGCCCCAGCACGACCCCCTACACTGCCCGAACACCACTGCACTGCCCTAAACCCTGAAACACCACCCCCTGCATGACCCCCTACACTGCCCGCACACCACTGCACTGCCCTAAACCCTGAAACACCACCCCCTGCAGCACCCCCTACACTGCCCGAACACCACTGCACTGCCCTAAACCCTGAAACACCACCCCTGCACCGCCCCCTACACTGCCCGAACACCACTGCACTGCCCTAAACCCTGAAACACCACTCCCAGCACGACCCCCTTTACTGCTCGAACACCACTGCACTGCCCCAAACCCTGAAACACCACCCCCAGCACGACCCCCTACACTGCCCGAACACCACTGCCCTAAACCCTGAAACACCACCCCTGCACGACCCCCTACACTGCCCGAACACCACTGCACTGCCCTAAACCCTGAAACACCACCCCCCACACTGCCCGAACACCACTGCACTGCCCTAAGCCCTGAAACACCACCCCCTGCACCACCCCTACACTGCCCGAACACCACTGCACTGCCCTAAACCCTAAAACACCACCCCCAGCATTACCCCCTACACTGCCCAAACACCACTGTACTGCCCTAAACCCTAGAACACTACCCCCAGCACGACCCCCTACACTACGCGAACACCACTGCACTACCCTAAACCCTAAAATACTATCCCCAGCACAACCCCCTACACTACCCAAACACGACTGCACTGCCCTAAACCCTCAAACACTCCCCCAGCACGACCCCCTACACTACCCGAACACCACTGCACTGCCCTAAACCCTAAAACACTCCCCCAGCACGACTCCCTACACTACCCGAACACCACTGCACTGCCCTAAACCCTAAAACACTCCCCCAGCACGACCCCCTACACTACCCAAACACCACTGCACTGCCCTAAACCCTAAAACACTACCCCCGCATGACCCCCTACACTACCCAAACACCAATGCACTACCCTAATCCCTAAAACACTACCCCCCGCATGACCCCCTACACTACCCTAAACCCTAAAACACTACCCCCGCATGACTCCCTACACTACCCAAAGACCACTGCACTACCCTAAACCCTAAAACACGACCTCCTACACTACACAAACACCACTGCACTACCCTAAACCCTAAAACACTACCCCCTACACTACACAAACACCACTGCACTACCCTAAACCCTAAAACACTACCCCAGCAGTACCCCTACACTACCCAAACACCACTGCACTAACCTAAACCCTAAAACACTACCCCCAGCAGTACCCCTACACTACCCAAACACCACTGCACTACCCTAAATCACTACCCCCAGCACGACCCCCTACACTACCCAAACACCACTGCACTACCCTAAACCCTAAAACACTACCCCCAGCACGACCCCTACACTACCCAAACACCACTGCACTACCCTAAACCCTAAAACACTCCCCCAGCACGACTCCCTACACTACCCAAACACCACTGCACTACCCTAAACACTAAATCTACCCCCAGCATGACCCCCTACACTACACAAACACCACTGCACTACCCTAAACCCTAAAACACTACCCCCAGCACGACCCTCTTCACTACCTAAACACAACTGCACAATTTGTTACAGGCGTTGCAACGCAGGCCTGTGGTGCTTACTGGAAGTACCTAGTGGGCTAGTTGGGCCCCAGGGACCCTCAGGATTCAAGGTGACCTAATCCCCCAACTTAAAACGCACCACGGGCGCGTTTGCACAGTGGTGAAGGGAGGGGGCGGGGCCTCAGGTGACATGTGCACAAACACGCCCTGTGGTGCGTTTTAAGTTGGGGAATTAATTCCCTTTGAATCCTGAGGGACCCTGGGGGCCAACTAGCCCACCAGGTACCTTCAGTAAGCACAACAGAGTTGCGTTGCAGAGAGGTGAAAAAGGTGCGTGGCCTCGGAACGCCTCTCTGCAACTCAGCTCTGTGGTCCTAACTGTAGGTACCTGGGGGCTAGTTGGGCCCCAGGGACCCTCAGAATTCAAGGGGACTTAATCCCGCAACTTAAAACGCGCCACGGGGTGCGTTTGCACACATGTCACCTCAGGCCCCCCTCCCTTCACCACTGTGCAAACGCGCCCTGTAGCGCGTTTTAAGAGGTAGTTTTAATCCCCTGCCCTATTATGTACTAGGGACTTGCAGAGGAGGTCATGCTAATCACAGGGGTACCCCAACGCATAGTGTTCCCTAGTGTATGTAGGTGTTTTCACTGTATTCTAAGTGTCTTTTAGCATAGCACTGGCTCTGGTTAGTCAGAGTCAGTTACCACCAGTACCCGTCTGAAAAAGTTGTGGGCACAGGATGATTTTGCAACAAGGCCTCTTTCTGCTCCTCTGTTGGTTCTTTCTGCACATCTTTTGCTTCTTTCTGTGCGTTTTTTCTTCTTTCTTCACATGTCCTACCTCTGTAGGCATAGTTAGAAACTAGCATTTTAAAAACCTTTGAAATTCACTTAAAAATCATAGGTTTCAGGCACGTTATAGTTAGAAATTAGCATTTAAAAAACCTTTGAAATTCACTGAAAAAACCATAGGTTTCAGACACGTTATAGTTAGAAATTAGCATTTAAAAACCTTTGAAATTCACTGAAAAACCATAGGTTTTAGGGACAGTTATAGTTAGTTGGACATTTCACTCGTACAAAACCATAGAAATTCCCCCGTTATAGTTAGTTCAGCTAACTATAACTCGCGCCCCCGCAATGCACTGCTGATGACGTCACATATTACATCACTCATGACATATTACAACAAAGAGGTATCCCACCATTGAAAGCGCACTCCAGAAGACAGTCGAATTCCACTCTATTTCAGTAGATTTCTTTATTTCAAAAACCGGCAAGCAGCAACCTTCATAATTAAAGCCCTACGCGTTTCGGAATCACTTATTCCTTGATCACGGGCAGTTGCATGTTAATGAGGCCGAATGAGCAATGTCCGAGTCAAACTGTTTTTATATCCTCTGGTGGCCAGCCCTCCAGTGGGCGTATTTTCACAAAAGGCATTCTGGGACTCGTGGTACACTTGCACAATAATTACACCCTTCAGTGGGTTCTGCCGCCTTAACATTGTAATTTTAGCATATTTAAAGCTCTCCAGTGAGCTACAGGCTGTGACCTCCGGTTCATTTAAATTATACTGCTCCTTCCGCTGTTCTGTGTTGAAGTCCAGTCTCCATACAGCAGACCTTTACTCCGATAAAGGCGGTGCAGCTTCCCGACCGGGACTGGCCGGTTACATATTACAACAAAGAGGTATCCCACCATTGAAAGCGCACTCCAGAAGACAGTCGAATTCCACTCTATTTCAGTAGATTTCTTTATTTCAAAAACCGGCAAGCAGCAACCTTCATAATTAAAGCCCTACGCGTTTCGGAATCACTTATTCCTTGATCACGGGCAGTTGCATGTTAATGAGGCCGAATGAGCAATGTCCGAGTCAAACTGTTTTTAAATCCTCTGGTGGCCAGCCCTCCAGTGGGCGTATTTTCACAAAAGGCATTCTGGGACTCGTGGTACACTTGCACAATAATTACACCCTTCAGTGGGTTCTGCCGCCTTAACATTGTAATTTTAGCATATTTAAAGCTCTCCAGTGAGCTACAGGCTGTGACCTCTGGTTCATTTAAATTATACTGCTCCTTCCGCTGTTCTGTGTTGAAGTCCAGTCTCCATACAGCAGACCTTTACTCCGATAAAGGCGGTGCAGCTTCCCGACCGGGACTGGCCGGTTACATATTACAACAAAGAGGTATCCCACCATTGAAAGCGCACTCCAGAAGACAGTCGAATTCCACTCTATTTCAGTAGATTTCTTTATTTCAAAAACCGGCAAGCAGCAACCTTCATAATTAAAGCCCTACGCGTTTCGGAATCACTTATTCCTTGATCACGGGCAGTTGCATGTTAATGAGGCAGAATGAGCAATGTCCGAGTCAAACTGTTTTTAAATCCTCTGGTGGCCAGCCCTCCAGTGGGCGTATTTTCACAAAAGGCATTCTGGGACTCGTGGTACACTTGCACAATAATTACACCCTTCAGTGGGTTCTGCCGCCTTAACATTGTAATTTTAGCATATTTAAAGCTCTCCAGTGAGCTACAGGCTGTGACCTCCGGTTCATTTAAATTATACTGCTCCTTCCGCTGTTCTGTGTTGAAGTCCAGTCTCCATACAGAAGACCTTTACTCCGATAAAGGCGGTGCAGCTTCACCGACCGGGACTGGCCGGTTACATATTACAACAAAGAGGTATCCCACCATTGAAAGCGCACTCCAGAAGACAGTCGAATTCCACTCTATTTCAGTAGATTTCTTTATTTCAAAAACCGGCAAAATATGTGCAATATTGGTGCTTAATACGGCGGAATCCACTGGAGGATATTAAGTAATGCTGTGGAAAAACTACGAGTCCCAGAATGCTGTCATTAATTGAAGCCCACCAGGGGGCGTAACTCATTAGAGGACTTGAAAAGGATGACTCATTTTCCACGATTATCTGCCTATTGACATTGCCGGGAGCCTGTGAGCAAGGAGCAGGAGCTTCGAAACGCGTAGGGCTGTGTATTTATGAGCGCTAAGATGTCCGGGTTTAAAGAATAAAGAAAGCTGCTTCAAGGTGCAGGGTTCGCCTGTTCTTTCAAGTTCGTCCTCGCAGGTGGGATACCTTTGTGTGAGCATATTATCCGGCCAGTCCTGGTCGGGAGGACTGAACTACCACGGAATGAATGTGGGCTGCTGCACACAGACTGTCTGTGTTTGCTTTTGCAGGTCAGAACAGGTATCAAGCAAGTAACCCGGAGTCCAGTGCTTGTAGCTCACTGGAGAGCTTAATATGTGCAATATTGGTGTTTAATACGGCGGAATCCACTGGAGGATATTAAGTAATGCTGTGGAAAAACTACGAGTCCCAGAATGCTGTCATTAATTGAAGCCCACCAGGGGGCGTAACTCATTAGAGGACTTGAAAAGGATGACTCATTTTCCACGCTTATCTGCCTATTGACACTGCCGTGAGCCCGTGAGCAAGGAGCAGGAGCTCCGAAACGCATAGGGCTGTGTATTTATGAGCGCTAAGATGTCCGGGTTTAAAGAATAAAGAAAGCTGCTTCAAGGTGCAGGGTTCGCCTGTTCTTTCAAGTTCATCCTCGCAGGTGGGATACCTTTGTGTGAGCATATTATCCGGCCAGTCCTGGTCGGGAGGACTGAACTACCACGGAATGAATGTGGGCTGCTGCACACAGACTGTCTGTGTTTGCTTTTGCAGGTCAGAACAGGTATCAAGCAAGTAACCCGGAGTCCAGTGCTTGTAGCTCACTGGAGAGCTTAATATGTGCAATATTGGTGTTTAATACAGCAGAATCCACTGGAGGATATTAAGTAATGCTGTGGAAAAACTACGAGTCCCAGAATGCTGTCATTAATTGAAGCCCACCAGGGGGCGTAACTCATTAGAGGACTTAAAAAGGATGACTAATTTTCCACGCTTATCTGCCTATTGACATTGCCGGGAGCCCGTGAGCAAGGAGCAGGAGCTCCGAAACGCGTAGGGCTGTGTATTTATGAGCGCTAAGATGTCCGGGTTTAAAGAATAAAGAAAGCTGCTTCAAGGTGCAGGGTTCGCCTGTTCTTTCAAGTTCGTCCTCGCAGGTGGGATACCTTTGTGTGAGCATATTATCCGGCCAGTCCTGGTCGGGAGGACTGAACTACCACGGAATGAATGTGGGCTGCTGCACACAGACTGTCTGTGTTTGCTTTTGCAGGTCAGAACAGGTATCAAGCAAGTAACCCCCATTCCTCGGCAGTACGATATCTGTTGGTCAGCCCTACGCGTTTCAAGGCCGTCCGCCTCTCTTCAGGGGCTTGCTTCACAGTTCTGGCACTTGTGATGTCTCTGTGGTGCATGCAATTTATTTAATTGATGGCGTTAGTACGCTGTAAATTGCAACTGCATGCTGGGACATGTGGTCCCTTAGAGATATAGTGTTACCCGTGGTGGGCTCCATGCGCCAAACATAGTTGAAGTAATTTTCTTCCTATGTAGGAAATCGTCTGCCGGGACACTTTCCTTTAGTAGTTGGGCTCACTGTGCTGTTCGGTCGGGCTTAGTTACCAGCCTCAGCCTCTTTGTATTCAAGATGGTGCTCTTCTGCACAGCTGGACGGCCGTGTGATATTGTTTTTTCTCCAAAGGCCCTCGCTTTCAGAAGGCACTCGACAGCTCCCCCATTCCTCGGCAGTACGATATCTGTTGGTCAGCCCTACGCGTTTCGAGGCCGTCCGGCTCTCTTCAGGGGCTTGCTTCACAGTTCTGGAGCTTGTGACGTCTCTGTAGTGCATGCAATTTATTTAATTGATGGAGTTAGTACGCTGTAAATTGCAACTGCATGCTGGGACATGTGGTCCCTTAGAGATATAGTGTTACCCGTAGTGGGCTCCATGCGCCAAACATAGTTGAAGACATTTTCTTCCTATGTAGGAAATCGTCTGCCGGGACACTTTCCTTTAGTAGCTGGGCTCACTGTGCTGTTCGGTCGGGCTTAGTTACCAGCCTCAGCCTCTTTGTATTCAAGATGGTGCTCTTCTGCACGGCTGGACGGCCGTGCAATATAGTTTTTTCTCCAAAGGCCCTCGCTTTCAGAAGGCACTCGACAGCTCCCCCATTCCTCGGCAGTACGATATCTGTTGGTCAGCCCTATGCGTTTCGAGGCCGTCCTCCTCTCTTCAGGGGCTTGCTTCACAGTTCTGGCACTTGTGACGTCTCTGTGGTGCATGCAATTTATTTAATTGATGGCGTTAGTACGCTGTAAATTGCAACTGCATGCTGGGACATGTGGTCCCTTAGAGATATAGTGTTACCCGTAGTGGGCTCCATGCGCCAAACATAGTTGAAGTCATTTTCTTCCTATGTAGGAAATCGTCTGCCGGGACACTTTCCTTTAGTAGTTGGGCTCACTGTGCTGTTCGGTCGGGCTTAGTTACCAGCCTCAGCCTCTTTGTATTCAAGATGGTGCTCTTCTGCACAGCTGGACGGCCGTGTGATATTGTTTTTTCTCCAAAGGCCCTCGCTTTCAGAAGGCACTCGACAGCTCCCCCATTCCTCGGCAGTACGATATCTGTTGGTCAGCCCTACGCGTTTCGAGGCCGTCCGCCTCTCTTCAGGGGCTTGCTTCACAGTTCTGGCACTTGTGACGTCTCTGTGGTGCATGCAATTTATTTAATTGATGGAGTTAGTACGCTGTAAATTGCAACTGCATGATGGGACACATGGTCCCTTAGAGATATAGTGTTACCCGTAGTGGGCTCCATGCGCCAAATATAGTTGAAGTCATTTTTTTCCTATGTAGGAAATCGTCTGCCGAGACACTTTCCTTTAGTAGTTGGGCTCACTGTGCTCTTCGGTCGGGCTTAGTTACCAGCCTCAGCCTCTTTGTATTCAAGATGGTGCTCTTCTGCACGGCTGGACGGCCGTGTAATATTGTTTTTTCTCCAAAGGCCCTCGCTTTTAGAAGGCACTCGACAGCTCCCCCATTCCTCGGCAGTACGATATCTGTTGGTCAGCCCTATGCGTTTCGAGGCCGTCCGCCTCTCTTCAGGGGCCTGCTTCACAGTTCTGGTGCTTGTGACGTCTCTGTGGTGCATGCAATTTATTTAATTGATGGCGTTAGTTCGCTGTAAATTGCAACTGCATGCTGGGACATGTGGTCCCTTAGAGATATAGTGTTACCCGTGGTGGGCTCCATGCGCCAAACATAGTTGAAGTAATTTTCTTCCTATGTAGGAAATCGTCTGCCGGGACACTTTCCTTTAGTAGTTGGGCTCACTGTGCTGTTCGGTCGGGCTTAGTTACCAGCCTCAGCCTCTTTGTATTCAAGATGGTGCTCTTCTGCACGGCTGGACGGCTGTGTAATATTGTTTTTTCTCCAAAGGCCCTCGCTTTCAGAAGACACTCGACAGCTCCCCCATTCCTTGGCAGTACGATATCTGTTGGTCAGCCCTACGCGTTTCGAGGCCGTCCGCCTCTCTTCAGGGGCTTGCTTCACAGTTCTGGCGCTTGTGATGTCTCTGTGGTGCATGCAATTTATTTAATTGATGGAGTTAGTACGCTGTAAATAGCAACTGCATGCTGGGACATGTGGTCCCTTAGAGATATAGTGCTACCCGTAGTGGGCTCCATGCGCCAAACATAGTTGAAGACATTTTCTTCCTATGTAGGAAATCGTCTGCCAGGACACTTTCCTTTAGTAGTTGGGCTCACTGTGCTGTTCGGTCGGGCTTAGTTACCAGCCTCAGCCTCTTTGTATTCAAGATGGTGCTCTTCTGCACGCCTGGACGGCCGTGTAATATTGTTTTTTCTCCAAAGGCCCTCACTTTCAGAAGGCACTTGACAGCTCCCCCATTCCTCAGCAGTACGATATCTGTTGGTCAGCCCTACGCGTTTCGAGGCCGTCCGCCTCTCTTCAGGGGCTTGCTTCACAGTTATGGCGCTTGTGACGTCTCTGTGGTGCATGCAATTTATTTAATTGATGGAGTTAGTACGCTGTAAATTGCAACTGCATGATGGGACACGTGGTCCCTTAGAGATATAGTGTTACCCGTAGTGGGCTCCATGCGCCAAATATAGTTGAAGTCATTTTTTTCCTATGTAGGAAATCGTCTGCCGAGACACTTTCCTTTAGTAGTTGGGCTCACTGTGCTGTTTGGTCGGGCTTAATTGCCAGCCTCAGCCTCTTTGTATTCAAGATGGTGCTCTTCTGCATGGCTGGACGGCCGTGTAATATTGTTTTTTCTCCAAAGGCCCTCGCTTTTAGAAGGCACTCGACAGCTCCCCCATTCCTCGGCAGTACGATATCTGTTGGTCAGCCCTACGCGTTTCGAGGCCGTCCGCCTCTCTTCAGGGGCTTGCTTCACAGTTCTGGCGCTTGTGACGTCTCTGTGGTGCATGCAATTTATTTAATTGATGGCGTTAGTACGCTGTAAATTGCAACTGCATGCTGGGACATGTGGTCCCTTAGAGATATAGTGTTACCCGTGGTGGGCTCCATGCGCCAAACATAGTTGAAGTAATTTTCTTCCTATGTAGGAAATCGTCTGCCGGGACACTTTCCTTTAGTAGTTGGGCTCACTGTGCTGTTCGGTCGGGCTTAGTTACCAGCCTCAGCCTCTTTGTATTCAAGATGGTGCTCTTCTGCACGGCTGGACGGCCGTGTAATATTGTTTTTCTCCAAAGGCCCTTGCTTTCAGAAGGCACTCGACAGCTCCCCCATTCCTCGGCAGTACGATATCTGTTGGTCAGCCCTACGTGTTTCGAGGCAGTCCGCCTCTCTTCAGGGGCTTGCTTCACAGTTCTGGCGCTTGTGACGTCTCTGTGGTGCATGCAATTTATTTAATTGATGGAGTTAGTACGCTGTAAATTGCAACTGCATGCTGGGACATGTGGTCCCTTAGAGATATAGTGTTACCCGTAGTGGGCGCTATGCGCCAAACATAGTTGAAGACATTTTCTTCCTATGTAGGAAATCGTCTGCCGGGACACTTTCCTTTAGTAGCTGGGCTCACTGTGCTGTTCGGTCGGGCTTAGTTACCAGCCTCAGCCTCTTTGTATTCAAGATGGTGCTCTTCTGCACGGCTGGACGGCTGTGTAATATAGTTTTTTCTCCAAAGGCCCTCGCTTTCAGAAGGCACTCGACAGCTCCCCCATTCCTCGGCAGTACGATATCTGTTGGTCAGCCCTACGCGTTTCGAGGCCGTCCGCCTCTCTTCAGGGGCTTGCTTCACAGTTCTGGCGCTTGTGACATCTCTGTGGTGTATGCAATTTATTTAATTGATGGAGTTAGTACGCTGTAAATTGCAACTGCATGATGGGACACGTGGTCCCTTAGAGATATAGTGTTACCCGTAGTGGGCTCCATGCGCCAAATATAGTTGAAGTCATTTTTTTCCTATGTAGGAAATCGTCTGCCGAGACACTTTCCTTTAGTAGTTGGGCTCACTGTGCTGTTCGGTCGGGCTTAGTTACCAGCCTCAGCCTCTTTGTATTCAAGATGGTGCTCTTCTGCACGGCTGGACGGCCGTGTAATATTGTTTTTTCTCCAAAGGCCCTCGCTTTTAGAAGGCACTCGACAGCTCCCCCATTCCTCGGCAGTACGATATCTGTTGGTCAGCCCTACGCGTTTCGAGGCCGTCCGCCTCTCTTCAGGGGCTTGATTCACAGTTCTGGCACTTGTGACATCTCTTAAATCACTGGCTGGAGGAGTGCGTCTTCATATGCAGGGCATATTTGGTGAACATATATATATATATATATATATATATATATATGTTTATATACATATATATACAGATACATATATATTCATATATATTATCTACTGGCGGTCGCCAGTAGATAGTTATAGTTACAACCTATTATCCATAGGAAATCCGCGACATTCTATTTGAAATAACTCTCTTGCCGGTTGACGTATCTTCGCAAAATTTTCAAACTTTATGGCCCGCTCCGGTCCGCTCCTACCCTGAAAGTCTCGGGGGATTCGTCAAGCGGGGCCGAGAAAAAGGGGGGTCCCAAAACGCGTTTTCCCCATGCAATTTTCCATAGGAAACTTTAGACACGGCTACAGCCCGAACTGCTGAACGGAATTACACCAAATTTGGCAAAGAGGTTGTTCTTGGTTCAGAAAGAACCCTTTTGTTAAATGGTGTAAATCCGTTCAGTAGTTGCTGAGAAAATCAAAAGTAAAAAGATAGTGATATCTATGGCCGAGTAGGGTCCGCGTACCCTCAGCGCACCCTGCGCGCACCGTCCCGATCACGAGCTGCATGTTAATTGGCTGTCAGCTGGCTGTCAACATTCCGATTCAGGAAATGTTGGCAGCCATTTTGTCCCTCGGTAGAACCGAGGGACAGAAACAAGTGCGCAAAGCGCACAAAGGGAGCAGGGTAGAAACACCCTGACCCCTAGGTTTGCTCAGGGGTCCCACAAGGACCCCCTGGGCAAAAAAATAATAATTTTTTTAAAAAAATCGGCAGGATGCGCTCAGGGTGCGCGAATCCTGCCGAAAAAAAAAAAAATCGAAGCGCGGTCTCCCGCGCTTCGATTGCATTTTGCCCCCGGGTGGCCCAAGTCCCGGGGGCATGGTGGGGGGGTTAAATTTATGTATGGGGGGCCTCAAAGGGCTCTGAGCCCTCCCGCAGCCCCGGGGACCACCACCTCCCGGGGCTTCTTTTTTGCCATTTAAAAACCTGTGTGGGGGCTCCAGCCCCCACATGCCCGAGGACCGCCACCTCCCCGGGGCACTAACAAATTAAAATGGGGGTCCGTTTTGGACCCCGAAGCCCCGGGGACCACCACCACCCCGGGGCTGTGCTGATGTAGGGAGGGGGCCGCGCGGCCCCCTCCTGGAGCCCTTGATGGCCCTGGGGACCGCCCCCCCAGGGCCGGCTCCTGCAGTGTCCCGGGGTGCCTACCCCTGGGACACTGTAGTTTGCTATGGCAGGACGGGAGCCTCGCGGCTCCCGTCCTGCCATAGCAAACTGCTTGGATATTGGAAGAGAGAGCAGGAAACCTGCTCTCTCTTCCAATATCCAAAGCACATTGCTTTTCCACATGGGGAGCTGCATCTTAGCAGCTCCCCATGTGGAAAGCAATGCCGGCTCCCAAGGGACGCGGGGAGCCGGCGGGACTGTGGGGGTATTGGGGACCCCCACAGTCCCCAACGGAGAGGGCCAGCCCCGGGGGATGGGGTCCCCGGGCAAGTAGTGGCCCGGGAGGGGGCCACGCGGCCCCCTCCCCAAAAAATAAAAAAATTAAAATAAAAAAAAACGGAAAGGCCGGCCCCGGGGATGGGGTCCCCGGGGCCATAAATGGCCTGAGGAGGGGGCCACGCAGCCCCCTCCAAAGAAAAAAAAAAAACGAGGCCATGCTCCGGGGGATGGGGTCCCCGGGGCCAATACAGGCCCAGGGAAGGGGGGCCACGCGGCCCCCTTCCCGTTTTTTTTAAAAATATTTAATTAAAAAAAAAGGGGTAAGGCCCTGGGGGATGGGGTCCCCAGGGCATAAAAACTGGAAAAAGGAAGGGGGGCCACAGAGCCCCCCTTCAGGGGACACATTTTTTTTTTTTTTTTTTTTTAAACGATCGGGCCCGCAGGCCCCGCCCCGTTCCTTCACCACTCTGCAAACGCGCCCCCTGGCGCGTTTGCAGATGGGGAAGTAATTCCCGTTCAATACTGGGGGTCCCTGGGGGCCAACTAGCCCACCAGGAACCTCCAGTATGCGCCAGGGGGCTGCCTTGCATAGAGGTGTACAGAGGCCACGCCCCTTTTACACCTCTCTGCAACGCAGCTCTGTGGCGCTTAATGGAGGTAGCTGGTGGGCTAGTTGCACCCCAGGGACCCTCAGGATTTAAGGGGACTTAATCCCCCGACTTAAAACGCGCCACGGGGCGCGTTTGCACAGTGGTGAAGGGAGGGGGCGGGGCTTCAGGTGACATGTGTGCAAACAGGCCCCGTGGCGCGTTTTAAGATGGGGAATTAAATCCCCTTCAATCCTGAGGGTCTCTGGGGGCCAACTAGCCCAACAGGTACATCCAGAAAGCGCCACAGAGCTGCGTTGCAGAGAGGTGTAAAGGGGTGTGGCCTCTCTACACGTCTCTGCAACGCAGCCCCTAGCGCATACTGGAGGTTCCTGGTGGGCTAGTTGGCCCGTAGGGACCCACATGATTCAAGGGGACTTAATCCCCCAACTTAAAACGCGCCACGGGCGCGTTTGCACAGATGTCACCTCAGGCCCCGCCCCTCCCTTCACCATTGTGCAAATATTCTTCTAAAATCATCCGAAATACGATTTCCGATTTACTCACCTGTTATAAGGAGAGACCTCAGTGCTGTATCTTTCAGCCCAGTACTAATCCTGAAAAGTAATTTTAACCGTACTTACCAGTAACTTGAATTTCCTTCCATAGGATATCATTGACTGGTTTCACTTGGAAATTCTTCTAAGTGTGGAGTTTTGGAACTTTAAAATATTCCTCTAAAATCAGCCGAAATACGAATTCCGATTTACTCACCTGTTATCAGGAGAGACCTCAGTGCTGCATCTTTCAGCCCAGTACTAATCCTGAAAAGTAATTTTAACCGTACTTACCAGTAACTTGAATTTCCTTCCATAGGATATCATTGCCTGCTTTTTGCTGAAAAAGTTTCTAAGTCTTGATTTTTGAAACATACAAATATTCCTCTAAAATCAGCCGTAATCCGAATTCCGATTTACTCACCTGTTATAAGGAGAGACCTCAGTGCTGCATCTTTTAGCCCAGTACTGGTCCTGAAAAGTAATTTTAACCGTACTTACCAGTAACTTGAATTTCCTTCCATAGGCTAACATTGACTGGTTTCACTTGGAAATTCTTCTAAGTGTGGAGTTTTGGAACTTTAAAATATTCATCTAAAATCAGCCAAAATACGAATTCCGATTTACTCACCTGTTATCAGGAGAGACCTCAGTGCTGCATCTTTCAGCCCAGTACTAATCCTGAAAAGTAATTTTAACCGTACTTACCAGTAACTTGAATTTCCTTCATAGGCTAACATTGACTGGTTTCACTTGGAAATTCTTCTAAGTGTGGAGTTTTGGAACTTTATAATATTCCTCTAAAATCAACCAAAGTACGAATTCCAATTTACTCACCTGTTATCAGGAGAGAACCCAGTGCTGCATCTTTTAGCCCAGCACTGACCCTGAAAAGTAATTTTAACCGTACTTACCAGTAACTTATATTTTCTTCCATAGGAATCCATTGTCTGGTTTTCAGCAGAAAAGTTTCAAAGTGTCGATTTTCACAAACTACAAATATTCCTAAAAAATCGCCTGTATGACTTAAACGCATTCTTTCAACTGTTTACAGGAGATGCACCAGTGCTGGATCCAGGATCCAACACTGAGTAAGAAAAAGTAACGATAACAGTTTTTAACTTCTAAGTGAATTTCCTTCCATAGGATAACATTGGTGATTCTATGAGAAAAAGTTTCTAAGTGTGAACTTTTAAAGTACAATAATATTCCTTAAAAATCACGACTGTAACCAAAACGCTTTTACTCAACTGTTTACAGGAGATGTCCCAGGACTGAATCTAGGATCCAGTCCTGTGGTTAGAAAAAGTAATCCATAAAGTAACTAATTGCATTTAACTAGAAATTCACATTGAGCTGAATGTTGCATTGTGTTTGAAAATGTGTTGCCCATTGCAACAACTGTAACTACTGTACTTAAAAGTCTATTGCCTATGTGCAAAGTATTTAAACTAAAGTAATTCATTCTGAGAAAGTATTTTTTGTAATGTAATGTATAATGTAATTAGAATGTAATTAAAAAAATAAAATATGTAAAAAAATTGTTTCTAAAAATGTAGTAAATCAGTATGAAAAAAATGTATATAACAATTAATACATTTAAAAATTGACATTTACAAAACCTTTGAAATTCACTGAAAAAACCGTAGGTTTCATGGACGTTATAGTTACAAATTAGCATTTAAAAAACCTTTGAAATTCACTGAAAAAACCATAGGATTTAGGGACAGTTATAGTTAGTTGGACATTGCACTCGTACAAAACCCGTGAAATTCCCCCGTTATAGTTAGTCCAGCTAACTATAACTCGCGCCCCGCAATGCACTGCTGATGACGTCACATATTACATCACTCATGACATGGTCAGTGACATCACTGATGACATCACTGATGACATCTCAAATGACATCACTGATGACATCATCCACGTGATAATCTGATGCACCTCCTCACACCCTAATATAACCTTTGATACACCCACTCTAAATTACAGACTGCCATTCGCAAAACCATAGACACTCCAACACCAATAACTACATACCCACTCACTGATTCTTAGGTCTACACACACATCCACTCACTCACCCGTACAGTCACTCATACTTACGGTCACTCAGTACAGGACTATCATATGCACTCATACTCCTATATAGACACTCAAACACCGCCACTCATCCATAGAGGTACTCACACACCTAGTCAGTCATGCAAATAATTAAACACACTACCATTTACTCACCTATACAGTTATACACACACCAGCTCACTTACTCATACAAATACTAGCACATTCTTACGCTCTTATACAATCACTGATACAAGCACACACTCATCCATACAGTCACTATCACAATCACTCACTCTCGCTTATAGCTATTTATATACTCCAACACACATATATACTGCCTTTCACATATGTAGTTACTCACACATGTACCACTGGGACATACATTCACTCACTAACACACTCTTACACACACTTACCCACCCATACAGTCTATCACAGATGCACTCTTGAAACCATCCACCCAGTGAATCACCCACTCACACATCTATGCACAGAGTTGCACACACCCCTCCCACACAAACAATCAGGCACCCATACAGATACTCAGACAACCAATCAATAACTCATATAGACACTCATGTAGCTATTCACAAACCCATGCAGCCACTTACACAGCAACAGACAGACGGTTACAGACATTCACCCAGTTTAGTCACTAACCCTTGCATTCAGTAAGATACGTTTAATCACTCACTTATAGAGTCAGTCACGCACCTACTAAATCATCCATACAGACACTTACACACCCACTCATTCTTCAATACGTCTTTTCCTATATATTAAAAATATTTTAAACTTTACAGAAACACAGTCACTGGATGATGTCATTTGAGATGTCATCAGTGATGTCATCAGTGATGTCACTGACCATGTCATGAGTGATGTAATATGTGACGTCATCAGCAGTGCATTGCGGGCGTGAGTTATAGTTAGCTGAACTAACTATAACGGGGAATTTCTATGGTTTTGTACGAGTGAAATGTCCAACTAACTATAACTGTCCCTAAAACCTATGGTTTTTTCAGTGAATATATATATATATATATATATATATATATGTCAATCATTGGAAACGAAATTAAACGGCTGAAGGACTAGGGGGGCATATTATCAAGAACGGCGTTAAAAGTATCGCCGGTTTAGCGGCAGAAAACAGCCGCTAAAGCGGCGATAATGGACTTTATAATATGCCCTGGAGAATTCCAATAGAAGCCCATGTTGACACCAGAACATGGGCTTCTATTGGAATTCTCAAGGGCATATTATCAAGCCCATTATCGCCGCTTTAGCGGCATTTTTCTGCCGCTAAACCGGCGATAATTTTAACGCCGTTTCTTGATAATATGCCCCTCAGTCTCTTGCTAGCCAATAGCCTGCCCAATTAATAGCAGTTAGGCAGATCGTTCTGCAAACCCCAATGAATAGGCATTTTTCAATGAGACACATTAGTACATGGGTACTCACAAACTTTCTCTTGGGAGCCAAATTTACAGTGTGGTTTGTGGCCGAGGGACGCACCGGTGGGGGCGGGGTCAGTGGGGAAGGGGGCGGGGCTAGAGCAACAAAAAAATACTATGACCATGAGGTTGAACACAGGCCCCTGCAGCGGACGCCTTCGTCCACTGAGCCACCAGACCCGGCATACACACATCTCTCTCACTCTATCTTTCTCTCTCTCGCTCTGTCTCCCTCCCTCTCTCTCCCTCCCTCCCTCTCTCTAGCTCTCCCTCCCTCTATCTCTCCCTCTCTCTCTCTCTCTCCGTCTCCCTCCCCCTCTCTCTCTCTCTCCCTCTCCCTCTCTCTCCCTCTCCCTCTCCCTCTCCCTCTCTCTCTCCCTCTCTCTGTCTCCCTCTGTCTCACTCACTCTGTTTGTCTCCCTCCCTCCCTCTCTCTGTCTCCCTCCCTCTGTCTCCCTCCCTCTGTCTCCCTCCCTCTCTCTCCCTCCCTCTCTCTCCCTCCCTCTCTCTTCCTCTGTCTGTCTCCCTCTGTCTGTCTCCCTCTGTCTGTCTCCCTCCCTCTGTTTGTCTCCCTCTGTTTGTCTCCCTCTGTCTCCCTCCCTCTGTCTCCCTCCCTCTGTCTCCCTCCCTCTGTCTGTCACCCTCCTCCCTCTATCAGTCTGTCTCCCTCTGTCTGTCGCCCTCCTCCCTCTGTCTGTCTCTCTCTGCCTGTCGCCCTCCTCCCTCTGTATGTCTCCCTCTATCTGTCGCCCTCCTCCCTCCCTATGTCTCCCTCTCTCTCTGTCTCCCTCCCTCTGTCTCCCTCCCTCTGTCTCGGTCTCCCTCTGTCTCCCTCCCTCTGTCTCGGTCTCCCTCTGTCTCCCTCCATCTGTCTCCCTCCCTCTGTCTCAGTCTCCCTCTGTCTATCTCCCTCTGTCTCACTCCCTCTATCTCCCTAGGTCTGTCTCCCTCGGTCTCCCTCTCCCTCCCTCTGTCTCCCCCTGACTCCCTCCCTCTGTCTCCCTCTGCCTCCCTCTGTCTCCCTCCCTCCCTCTGTCTCCCTCTCCCTCCCTCTGTCTGTCTCCCTCTCTGTCTGTCTCCCTCTGTCTGTCGCCCTCTGTCTGTCACCCTCTGTCTTTCGCCCTCTGTCTGTCGCCCTCTGTCTGTCGCCCTCTGTCTGTCGCCCTCTGTCTGTCGCCCTCTGTCTGTCACCCTCTCTCTCCCTCTGTTTCTGTTTCCCTCTCTGTCTCCCTCCCTCTGTCTGTCGCCCTCCTCCCTCTGTCAGTCTGTCTCCCTCTGTCTGTCGCCCTCCTCCCTCTGTCTGTCTCTCTCTGTCTGTCGCCCTCCTCCCTCTGTCTGTCTCCCTCTGTCTGTCGCCCTCCTCCCTCCCTATGTCTCCCTCTCTCTCTGTCTCCCTCCCTCTGTCTCGGTCTCCCTCTGTCTGTCTCCCTCTGTCTGTCTCCCTCTGTCTCCCTCCCTCTATCTCCCTACCTCTATCTCCCTCGGTCTGTCTCCCTCGGTCTGTCTCCCTCGGTCTGTCTCCCTCTGTCTCCCTCGGTCTGTCTCCCTCGGTCTCCCTCTGTCTGTCTCCCTCTCCCTCCCTCTGTCTCCCCCTGACTCCCTCCCTCCCTCTGTCTCCCTCTGCCTCCCTCTGTCTCCCTCCCTCTGTCTCCCTCTCCCTCTGCCTCCCTCTGTCTCCCTCCCTCTGTCTCCCTCTCTCTCTGTCTCCCTCTCTCTCTGTCTCCCTCTGTCTGTCGCCCTCTGTCTGTCGCCCTCTGTCTGTTGCCCTCTCTCTCCCTCTCTCTCCCTCTGTTTCCCTCTCTGTCTCCCTCCCTCTGTCTCTCTCCCTCTGTCTGTCTCCCTCTGTCTGTCTGTCTCCCTCTGTCTGTCTGTCTCTCTCTGTCTGTCTGTCTCCCTCTGTCTGTCTCCCTCTGTCTGTCTGTCTCCCTCTGTCTGTCTCCCTCTGTCTGTCTGTGTCCCTCTGTCTGTCTGTCTCCCTCTGTCTGTCTGTCTCCCTCTGTCTGTCTGTCTCCCTCTGTCTGTCTCCCTCTGTCTGTCGCCCTCTGTCTGTCGCCCTCTGTCTGTCGCCCTCTGTCTGTCGCCCTCTGTCTGTTGCCCTCTGTCTCCCTCCCTCTGTCTGTCTCCCTCTGTCTGTCTCCCTCTGTCTGTCTCCCTCTGTCTGTCGCCCTCTGTCTGTTGCCCTCTGTCTGTTGCCCTCTGTCTGTTGCCCTCTGTCTGTTGCCCTCTGTCTGTTGCCCTCTGTCTCCCTCTCTCTCCCTCTGTTTCCCTCTCTGTCTCCCTCCCTCTGTCTCCCTCCCTCCCTCTGTCTCCCTCCCTCTCTCTGTCTCCCACCCTCCCTCTGTCTCCCTCTCTCTGTCTCCCTCCCTCTGTCTCCCTCCCTCTGTCTCCCTCCCTCTGTCTCCCTCCCTCTGTCTCCCTCTGTCTGTCTCCCTCTCCCTCCCTCTGTCTCCCCCTGACTCCCTCCCTCTGTCTCCCTCTCCCTTCCTCTGTCTCCCTTCCTCTGTCTCCCTTCCTCTGTCTCCCTTCCTCTGACTCCCTTCCTCTTTCTCCCTCCCTCTGTCTGTTGCCCTCTGTCTCCCTCTCTCTCCCTCTGTTTCCCTCCCTCTGTCTGTTGCCCTCTGTCTCCCTCTCTCTCCCTCTGTTTCCCTCTCTGTCTCTCTCCCTCTCTCTGTCTCCCTCTCTCTCTGTCTCCCTCTCTCTGTCTCCCTCCCTCTGTCTCCCTCTGTCTGTCTCCCTCCCTCTCCCTCCCCCTGACTCCCTCCCTCTGTCTCCCTCTGCCTCCCTCCCTCTGTTTCGCTCTCTCTCTGTCTCCCTCTCTCGGTCTCCCTCCCTCTGGCTGTCTCCCTCTCTCTGTCACCCACTGTCTCCCCCTCTCTGTCTCCCTCCCTCCGTCTGTCTCCCTCTCTCTGTCACCCTCTGTCACCTCACCCCGCGTGTGTGTCAGCCCGGGCTGAGATAGCTTCCCAGGCACACACACAGCCGCACCCAAGTATTTCACAGGTCTTTAAAAGACCATTCACTTGTTAATGAGGCTTTGTTGTATTTCACCTTTTCTTAGCGCCCCTGCATCTCCACTCAGAGATGCAGGGGCGCTAAGAAGAGGTGAAATACAACAAAGCCTCATTAACAAGTGAATGGTCTTTTAAAGAATCGCCCGGCCCCCATAGAGCGCTGCTGCAACCGGCGCTGTTTGCTGACACTTAAAGAAAAAACACAGGTAGGATATCTGCAAGGTCCGCGGGCCGCCAAGGAAGGCTTGCCGGGCCGCTGGCGGCCCGCAGGCCGTACTATGAGTACCCGTGCATTAGTACATAGTTAACATTGCGAAATTTCAAACAGTTTTTAAAGTTTTTAAGTTTATATATATATATATATATATATATATATATATATATATATTTCAGGTAACCTTTTTCCATATGATCCAAATGCAGCGTGAATCGGAAAGCAGGAACGGACACCTCTTCTTTTGTGCAAATTATTTTATTTGTATTTTTGCGCTATGCCGCCATTATATATATATATATATATATCCAACAAAGAGAGAAGCTCATTAGGGAAAGGCCTCCATGGTGAACCCCGTCTCGTACCTGGAATGCAGCGGGTTGTGCACATAATCAATGTCCTGTTATTCTTTCGCCAAACGCGTTTCGGGCTACATGCCCTTGTTCACTGGCAACAAGCGAGACACACACTGAATGGTTTGAACACCTGCTTTTATTCAATTCAGCCCCGCCCCAACAGGCTTCCGGGCATTCTGGTCTTTGCAGTGCTCACTCTATCACTCCGCAGTGGGTATCAGCGTGTGCTCGCAAATATACAAAAATTAAAAACCACAGTGGGCGGCATTGGTTACTGCTGCAAGTCCGTTCTGCCATAAACATAGTCACAGGAGGAGACTTCACCAAGTCTAGTCACCACGTTATCGCGGTTCCAGATCCGCTTGATAGGCGGCGGGCGGATCCCACGACCGAAGCCAGCCGTAAATACATCCAACAAAGAGAGAAGCTCATTAGGGAAAGGCCTCCATGGTGAACCCCGTCTCGTACCTGGAATGCAGCGGGTTGTGCACATAATCAATGTCCTGTTATTCTTTCGCCAAACGCGTTTCGGGCTACATGCCCTTGTTCACTGGCAACAAGCGAGACACACACTGAATGGTTTGAACACCTGCTTTTATTCAATTCAGCCCCGCCCCAACAGGCTTCCGGGCATTCTGGTCTTTGCAGTGCTCACTCTATCACTCCGCAGTGGGTATCAGCGTGTGCTCGCAAATATACAAAAATTAAAAACCACAGTGGGCGGCATTGGTTACTGCTGCAAATCCGTTCTGCCATAAACATAGTCACAGGAGGAGACTTCACCAAGTCTAGTCACCACGTTATCGCGGTTCCAGATCCGCTTGATAGGCGGCGGGCGGATCCCACGACCGAAGCCAGCCGTAAATACATCCAACAAAGAGAGAAGCTCATTAGGGAAAGGCCTCCATGGTGAACCCCGTCTCGTACCTGGAATGCAGCGGGTTGTGCACATAATCAATGTCCTGTTATTCTTTCGCCAAACGCGTTTCGGGCTACATGCCCTTGTTCACTGGCAACAAGCGAGACACACACTGAATGGTTTGAACACCTGCTTTTATTCAATTCAGCCCCGCCCCAACAGGCTTCCGGGCATTCTGGTCTTTGCAGTGCTCACTCTATCACTCCGCAGTGGGTATCAGCGTGTGCTCGCAAATATACAAAAATTAAAAACCACAGTGGGCGGCATTGGTTACTGCTGCAAGTCCGTTCTGCCATAAACATAGTCACAGGAGGAGACTTCACCAAGTCCTAGTCACCACGTTATCGCGGTTCCAGATCCGCTTGATAGGCGGCGGGCGGATCCCACGACCGAAGCCAGCCGTAAATACATCCAACAAAGAGAAGCTCATTAGGGAAAGGCCTCCATGGTGAACCCCGTCTCGTACCTGGAATGCAGCGGGTTGTGCACATAATCAATGTCCTGTTATTCTTTCGCCAAACGCGTTTCGGGCTACATGCCCTTGTTCACTGGCAACAAGCGAGACACACACTGAATGGTTTGAACACCTGCTTTTATTCAATTCAGCCCTGCCCCAACAGGCTTCCGGGCATTCTGGTCTTTGCAGTGCTCACTCTATCACTCCGCAGTGGGTATCAGCGTGTGCTCGCCTATCAAGCGGATCTGGAACCGCGATAACGTGGTGACTAGACTTGGTGAAGTCTCCTCCTTTGACTATGTTTATGGCAGAACGGACTTGCAGCAGTAACCAATGCCGCCCACTGTGGTTTTTAATTTTTGTATATTTGCGAGCACACGCTGATACCCACTGCGGAGTGATAGAGTGAGCACTGCAAAGACCAGAATGCCCGGAAGCCTGTTGGGGCGGGGCTGAATTGAATAAAAGCAGGTGTTCAAACCATTCAGTGTGTGTCTCGCTTGTTGCCAGTGAACAAGGGCATGTAGCCCGAAACGCGTTTGGCGAAAGAATAACAGGACATTGATTATGTGCACAACCCGCTGCATTCCAGGTACGAGACGGGGTTCACCATGGAGGCCTTTCCCTAATGAGCTTCTCTCTTTGTTGGATGTATTTACGGCTGGCTTCGGTCGTGGGATCCGCCCGCCGCCTATCAAGCGGATCTGGAACCGCGATAACGTGGTGACTAGACTTGGTGAAGTCTCCTCCTGTGACTATGTTTATGGCAGAACGGACTTGCAGCAGTAACCAATGCCGCCCACTGTGGTTTTTAATTTTTGTATATTTGTGAGCACACGCTGATACCCACTGCGGAGTGATAGAGTGAGCACTGCAAAGACCAGAATGCCCGGAAGCCTGTTGGGGCGGGGCTGAATTGAATAAAAGCAGGTGTTCAAACCATTCAGTGTGTGTCTCGCTTGTTGCCAGTGAACAAGGGCATGTAGCCCGAAACGCGTTTGGCGAAAGAATAACAGGACATTGATTATGTGCACAACCCGCTGCATTCCAGGTACGAGACAGGGGTTCACCATGGAGGCCTTTCCCTAATGAGCTTCTCTCTTTGTTGGATATATATATATATATATATCCAACAAAAGTTGCCCAAATGCAAGGACGCCTCCAAACAGCCGCATGCTTATCAAAGCTTTTAATTTTTCAAACCGGCAATCAAATTCCATATTTCATGAGTCTCTTACGCGTTTCAGAGCGCGCTGGCTCCTTCTTCAGAGAGAGGCATCGGATACAACTGCAGTATTTCAACAGCAACATTAACTGCATGCACACACTTTAAACATTCCCAGTGCACCTTGCAGGTGCGTTTCCGGTCCAAAGCATGCTGGTGCCTGTAGTTTGATAGTTAATAGCCCCAGTGGGTTCAGTTCAATTCCGTGTCATTTATTCAACTTGATACAGCCACAGTGGACTGCGGATTAAGATCCCCGGTATCTTTCTCCAAAACACAGCTGTTCCTAAAGCTCCAAAATCTTCGAAACCTCTTGGGCCCCCTGTAATCTTAAAGGGTGTGGCGTCCTTCACGGCCAGGCTGCCGTGCCATAAATCCACCAAAAAGTTGCCCAAATGCAAGGACGCCTCCAAACAGCCGCATGCTTATCAAAGCTTTTAATTTTTCCAACCGGCAATCAAATTCCATATTTCATGAGTCTCTTACGCGTTTCAGAGCGCGCTGGCTCCTTCTTCAGAGAGTGGCATCGGATACAACTGCAGTATTTCAACAGCACCATTAACTGCACGCGCGCATTTTAAACATTCCCAGTGCACCTTGTAGGTGTGTTTCCAGTCCAAAGCATGCTGGTGCCTGTAGTTTGATAGTTAATAGCCCCAGTGGATTCAGTTCAATTCCGTGTCATTTATTCAACTTGATACAGCCACAGTGGGCTGCGGATTAAGATCACCGGTCTGTTTCTCCAAAACACAGCTGTTCCTAATGCTCCAAAATCT
The DNA here is from genome assembly GCA_963921515.1 of Calotriton arnoldi. NCBI lineage: Eukaryota > Metazoa > Chordata > Amphibia > Caudata > Salamandridae > Calotriton > Calotriton arnoldi. The sequence continues at coordinate 485,336 of CAWUFW010011738.1, forward strand.
TCGAAACCTTCGATACAGGGATGTTATATGTAAATACATATATGAAACAGTTTACAAATAGACGCATAGCACTTTTATATTGAAGCTAAAATATGAATTAATGAAGGTTTGATGATATAAGCATTTAAGCTGAAATAAGTTAATTACATGGTAAGATAGGGAAAAGAAGACACTCGAACCATTAAATCAAATGATCTAAACGTGGCTGCTAACCAATGCCTCACTACAAGCCTTATAAATCATTGGGTAGTATGAAGATATTGTTGATGATATGATAATCTAATTATATGCACTATACAGTTAGGCAATGTCATCACGTACAAGGGCATTGGGAATGTGAGACGAGTATATTTATTTATATTTGAATATATGTGTTTATATTTGATTATATGTGTATTTTTATATTTATATTTATATTTATATAAATGTTGCAGAATGCCAATGACAACATGAAACCGCGTCTTAAATTCTTAACTATTAAGGTTAATGGGATGTAGCTCCATACACCGTAATTTTAGCCTCACAGTTAAAAAGTCTGTTTTCTATGCTTATCAAGTGAACTTCTGTCAGGTGACACGTAGACAAGATGGATTTAAAAGCAATGATTTGCGGCGTTTCCTCATGTGATCAAGGTCACGTTTGGTGACCGAAATGCGTAATGGCGAGTTGATGCGAGCACAATAAAGAAGATTTATGCACTGATGTTGACGGAGTCCGTGCCCATTTATCCAAACAAAGTGGATGTGGTTGGGAAGTATCGTGGCATTGAAATTACGGAAGTAGGCTGCTATCGGTTATCACGGATCCCCTCCCCGGTAGAGGTCGAGCGGCGTACAGCCTGATCGGAAGAGGAGCACTCTGAAAAGAGACGACCGCAGTAGCCCCCTGTTACCAGCTAAAGAACTACAAACCGATCTGAGCAGCAGTGAGAGCTGAGTCGGAGTACTCGCTCAACACGGCAGAGCCAGTGGTGAGTAACAATAGCGAATTACAGGTGGGGAGGTGTGCGGAAAAGAGATAAGACCACTTCGGGGCTAAGGAGTTATACCTCGGTGGGCTCGCTAAGAATTCAACATGTTTGAAGAAGCGCTGCGTGAGAGAGAGGCAGCTGCGGAGGAACTTTTTGGCAATATGCCAATAACAGTGGAAGATAGAAATAGAGGAAGACCGTCAAATCCGAACAAAGACACTGATAGCAAGACCTTACTAAAAAGTTTAGAGATAAAGATGCGCAGTGAAATTACAAAGTGGTGGGAGCAAAAGTCCCTTCAAAAGTATGAGGAAGCAGGGAGAGTGCCCGAGGGCTTCGGATCATGCTTGCGCCAAGATTCGGAAATCCGAACCCCAAAATGCTAACTGAGTGGGGAGAAAGCAATCTAGATGCCTCCATGAGGCTGGTGAAAATCTTAATAAGATATGCGCAAATTGACCGAGAGGAATTGATTAAACTAAACGGTGATTTGGACAAATTTGAGAACAAAGAGTACATCACAAAAATGAGAAACGAAATCAGAGCAAGACTGAAAAAACATGAAGATACTATTACAATAAGGAAGGCAGTTAAATTAAATCATGATAAAATAGACTACGAAACAGGCCAAATATTTACATTTGCAAGAAAATTCGACAATGTGAAATGCCAACGATTTGCGACGGCAAATCCAGTAGGTCTCAATGTCAGATAAACAACCATGAGAGATATAAATGAATCAGCTTCCACATCTGACCTGAGCTCCGTGGTGAGCAAAACAGAATCAGAGGAAGGAGGAACAGCTACAACTGATGCAACTATGGATATTGGAAGACTTACGCTGGCTGAAGAGCTGGATTTTTGAAGTTTAGACAGGAGACAAACGTTAAGGCTGCGGCATCCTCCACGGACACAAGAAAAAGGAGAAACAAAAGAAGAAGAGAAAGGAGGAAACGCAGCAAAGCCAAAAAACAAAAGGCAACAATGGAGGCGAATGTAACAGAGACCGACAATACAGTCATAAACCTGTCAGATGTGACGCTAAGTAAAGCAGAAGTCCAAATTCTATCGCTTGGACTATCATTCTGTCCCGAAAGTAATTTCAATTATGGACAAACGAGAGTGGACATCTTCAAATTTATTAGAAAATTGAAGCTCACAAAGTATTTTACAATCAAAGAAGATCTCCATCAGAAAAGTGAGGGACAAAAAAGCAAGGAAATGAATAAGGGAAATCTACATGGATCGGATGCTAACATTTTACTAACTATGTATGAATTAGCCAGTGAAGTAAAAGAAATAGAAAATAATGATGATGTCAACTCAACATAAGCAAAGTTACAGGACTTAGGAGTTAACACATCAGCGGCTGCGAGTAGCCCATTTAAATCAAGTTCGACATTTTTACCCATGATGCCAAGAGATGCCATAGACATATTCCATGACCGAGTCACTGATGAGTAAAAAAAAATTGTACATTAAGAATAAGCAACTAGGTACAAAATTGAAATATCAACAACAACAGTATGATAAACTAATGAAAAAATTGAAGGACAACAATGATGTTGTAATAAATAAATCCGACAAAGGTGGGAATAGTGTACTATGGCCTAGGCAGCAATACACAATAGAGGCCTAAAGACAATTGGATGACAAATCATGCTATGAGCGTACGAACATTATAAAGTACAATACAACGAAGGAACAACTTAAAAAAAGACTTGCTACAATGGAAAAGAGAAGGCTTAATCACGAAGGAAGAATTTGGCTTTTTGCACAAAGAATATCCAGTACTTCCAATGATGTATCTCATACCTAAAATCCACAAAGGAACATTACCAGTACCAGGGAGACCAATTATCTCTGCGAGAAGCAGCATATCTGAGAGTATATCACAATATGTGGATTTTTATTTGCAGGAATTTGTGCAATCATTGCCATCTTTTATCAAAGATACGGGGGACTTTTTAATGAAACTGCAGGAAATAGCATGGAGAGATGAATACATCCTGATCACGTTAGACATTACATCGCTCTACACGAGTATAGATCATCAAGTGGGTCTGAATGCAGTACAACATTTCTTGAACAATCGTCCAATTGGAATGTTAAAACACAATAAGATGTTGTTGGATCTAATAACATGGTGTATATAATATAACTTCTTTCTATTTGGAAAAGAAATGTTTAGACAGGTGAGAGGAGTGGCGATGGGAGCCTGCTTCTCCCCCAGTTATGCGTGCTTGCATGTAGGCTGGTGGGAGGAGCAGGTTCTCAGGACGGAACACTCTGACCTATTTGAGAGGCATGTTGTAAAGTGGATGAGGTTCATCGACGACATTTTTGTAGTGTGGCATGGCAGCATAGAAAGTGCGATGAATTTTGTAAAGGCAATTAATGTAAATCAGTTCAACTTAGAATTTACTGCCCATATCGATGAACACTCCGTGGATTTCTTAGATGTAACAATCTACACAGCAGAACACAAATTGGAAACAACACTACACCGTAAAATCACTGCAGGGAACTCAACGCTTCATGCGAAAAGTTTCCATCCCAAAAATCTTATTAATAGCATACCGTACGGTGAACTATTAAGATTAAGGAGAATCTGCAACACAGAAACTGACTTAGGGAAATGCCAACAAGAAATGGCAACAAGATTTTTAAAGAGAGGATATAACAAATCTATTCTCAATCAGGCAATAGCCAAAGACAGTGCGACTCCTAGAGGAATTGTACAGGGTAGGAGGAACAGTAAGACAGAGGTGACCCGAGCAAGCGCCAAACAAAAGGATAAAGAGACTGAAGGCTCTAAGGTCAGACTTATAACAAGCTATAGCCGACAGGAAAATAAGATTAGGGGCATTATCAACAACAACTGGCCTATTATATTAACAGATACCATCATGGCGCAAAAAGTTCCGAAAAAGCCTACATTAACATTCAGGCGGGCTTTATCAATGAGGTCGACCCTGGTTAAAAACAGTCCAGAGATTAACCCCAGTACTTCGTGGCTCAAGCACAAAAAAGGCTTTTTCAGATGTACATCTTGTAGGGCATGTAAATTTGGGGTGAAAACCACTGAGTATACTACCCCATTCAGTACAGAACCCACACCGTTGAGAGACAACTATAACTGTCGTACAGAATATGCAGTCTACGTGCTGACGTGCACCTGCGGTTTATGCTATGTGGGTAGTACGAAGCTGCAGGTGCATGTAAGAATACTCCAGCACTTAAGAGCGATAGTTAACTCTGATCAGACATATCCTGTAGCAAGGCATTTTAAAGCGGAACACAAAAATGATCTTAAATGCCATACCTATTATGTAATTGGGGCCATACCACCACTCAGGAGAGGAGGTAACAGAGAAAAACTGCTTAGAAGACTAGAATCTAGAATGATATTAGAACTGGATTCTAAGTCGCCTTTTGGTTTGAATAACAGCGAAGAATTGCACAATTTTTTATAAATTTACATAGAAATTTTAGTATGAATTGTTAAGAAATTTTATAGATCTTATTTATATCTCAATTGTATATACGACCTATATAACTTCGGAAATGCATTGGGATTTGATATGAGTGTGCAATACTGATTCATTAGCTAGATATATTCAAATACTATTTACCTCTCTCGCTGTCTGTAACAATTTTTTTTTGTTTTCTCTATATTCAAGGAAAGGGAAAGGGAAGGTGTAAAAAAAGATGTAGCCTATACCACATAAAAATGTACGTATGTTTACAAAAGGATTCAAGATAAGTCTAATGGTCCAATGTGGTTCTACATTTCAAATTTTGTATCCTCTGTAAACAACAATCAGCTGTATTATAATGTTTTTATCTGTTTAGAATTACTTTTATAGGAGAAAATAAGCACTTTCAGAACACAGGCACATAGCACTTTTTGGTAGCACTAAGCACTTTATGAAACTGTTTATAATTAGACGCATAGCACTTTAATATTGAAGCTAAAATATGAATTAATGATGGTTTGATGATATAAGCATTTAAGCTGAAATAAGTTGATTACATGGTAAGAGAGGGAAAATAATTCAATCGAACCATTAAATCAATTGATCTAAATGTGGCTGCTAACCAATGCCTCACTACAAGCCTTATAAATCAATGGGTAGTATAGAGTTATTGTTGATAATATGACAATCTAATTATATGCACTATGCAGTTAGGCAATGTCATCACGTACAAGGGCATTGGGAATGTGAGACAAGTTTATTTATTTATATTTGAATATATGTGTTTATATTTGATTATATATGTATTTTTATATTTATATTTATATAAATGTTGAAGAATGCCAATGACAACATGAAACCACGTCTTAAATTCTTAACTATTAAGGTTAATGGGATGTAGCTTCATACACCGTAATTTTAGCCTCACAGTTACAAAGTCTGTTTTCTATGCTTATCAAGTGAACTTCTGTCAGGTGACACGTAGATACGATGGATTTAAAAGCAATGATTTGCAGCGTTTCCTCATGTGATCAAGGTCACGTGTGGTGACTGAAATGCGTAATGGCGAGTTGATGCAAGCACAATAAAGAAGATTTATGCACTGATGTTGACGGAGTCCGTGCCCATTTATCCAAACAAAGTGGATGTGGTTGGGAAGTATCGTGGTATATGTATATATATATATATACACACACATATATATATATATGCACTTAAAATAACAAAGGTTACATGAACATTAGCTATAGAATAGAATTTTGAAAAATGTAGAAATTCACTGGAAAAATTAAAGGTTACAGGGTCGCTATAGTTATAGTTAGGAAACAGAATTTAAAAAACCTTAGAAATTCCCTGAAAAATCCAAAGGTTACAGGGATGTTATAGTTAGGCTCAGATTTCACTTGTACAAAACCATAGAAATTCAGTGGTTATAGTTACCTGAGCTAACTATAACTTATGCCCCCACAATGCACTGCTTATGACCTCACATATTACATTTTTCATGGCTGACCTTTATTTTGCCTATTTCTGCTTGTTTCTCACCGTTATTTTGACTCTGCTCTTTTCTGATCTCTATTTTGACTCTTTCTGCTCGTTTCTGATCTCTATTTTGCCTCTTTCTGCTCATTGCTGCCCTTTAGTTTGCCTCTTTCTGCTCGTTGCTGACCTTTATTCTGTCTCTTTCTGCTTGTTATTCATCTTTATCTTGCTTCTTTCTGCTCATTGCTGACTTTTTTTCTGCCTCTTAGTGCTCATTTCTGATCTTTATTCTGCTACTCTCTGCTCGTTACTGACCTCTATTTTGCCTCTTTCTTCTCTTTCTGACCTTTATTTTGCTTTTTTCTGCTCGTTTCTCACCTTTATTTTGCATCTTTTTGCTTGTTTTCTGACCTTAATTCTGCCTCTTTCTGCTCATTTCACACCTTTATTCTGCCTCTTGCTGCTCATTTCTGACCTCTATTTTGCCTTTTTCTGCTCATTTCTAACCTCTATTTTGCCTCTTTCTGCTTGTTGCTGACCTTTTTTGCCTCTCTTTGCTCATATCTGACCTTTATTCTGCCTCTTTCTGCTCGTTTCTCACCTTTATTTGCTTCTCTTTGCTCATTGGTGACCTTTATTCTGCCTCTTTCTGCTAGTTGCTGACCTTTATTCTTCCTCTTTCTGCTAATTTCTCACCTTTATTTTGCTTCTTGCTGCACTTTTCCCCCTGGACCGTGGGAAGATGCCTCAAGGCCCTGGCAGTCCTTGCTGCCTCCCCGCCTCCTGTGGGAGCCAGCATTGCTGCTGCACGGACGGAACAGCTGAAAGGCAACTCCCTCTGTGCAGGAGCAATCCTTTTGTCTGTTTCCCTGCCCACTGAAACAGATTAAGCCTCTGCTTCGAGCAAGCAAGAGCACTTTGGCAGCTCTCGCTTGCTGAAATCGGAGCATTTGCTGTGACTTGGAAGGAGCTGTCAAAGGTCCCGCCAAGCCACAGCAAACAACTAAGTCCTGGGAATAGGCATCCTGGGCATAGCAGGAGCTGGCCCTGGAGGTGGAGGTCCCCAGGGTAATTATTGGCTCCAGGAGGGGGCACGCATAGCCCCTCTCCTTTGATCTGCATGTGTTGGCCCCAAGGAGGTTGTGGTCGCCAGGGCCATGTAATGCCCAAGAGGGGGGCTACACGGCCCCCTCCGAGTTTTTATTATGTTATAGGCCCTGGGAGGTGGCGGTCCTTGGGGGGAGCATCCGCACGGCCCCCACATTGCTTTTAATTTAGCCCCAGGGAAGTGGTTGTCCCGGGGCTAAAAAGAGGCCAGGAGGGGGGTCGGTGCGGCCCCCTCCATTATATTAAAAAAGCCCCAGGGAGGTGGTGGTTTCCAGGGCTTAAAAGAGCCTCAGGAGGGGGCCCTGTTAGCCCCGCTCCTTTTATTAATCCCACAGGTCCCCCGAGACCTGGCCCACCTGGGGGCTAAATAGTAGAGAAGCGAGCAATCCTGTGCTTCTTTTTTATAAAAATTTCAGCAGGAGCTGCGGATGCAGCACGACTCCTACCAAAAAATGTTTAAAAATTCCTTTTTTGCCCCAGGTGGGCCCCTACGGGATCCCCCCAAGAGGCCTAGGGGGCAGGATATTCCTACCCTGCCCCTTCTCTTTTTTTAAAACTTTTTTTATGTGACTCGGCTGAAGCAGAGTCCCAAGATAGCCACCAACACTTCCTGGTTGAAGGGTTGGCAGCCATTTACATTTCACCACAGGGCCTGTCAGAACCTCGGAGGATCCACTTCCCTATATATTCAAATTAGTTTTTGTATATTTCTCAACAACTACTAAAACAGATTATGTACCAAATAACAAAAATGGGTTATTTCTGGACCAAGAGCTACATTTCTGCCAAATTTGGTGTAATTCCATTCAGCAGTTCGGGCTGTAGTCAAGACTAAAATCTCATAGGAAAAAACATTTTTTGCCCCCCCTTTTTCTCAGCCCCCGCTTGGTGGATTGCCCCAAACTTTCCATGGACAACAAGAATCCCTGGGGCATTTTTGTGGGAAAATTTCATGAAGATTTGTCAACCTGCGCCAAAGATATAGGCTAGTAAAAATCTATGGAGACATGGTACTAACTACAACTACCTACAGGCGACCGCCAGTAGGGGATGGGAGATATATATATATATACACTTTTGTTTTTTAAACAAAGCAGGGGGCATAGTCACAAGGACTTATCTCCGATTTATCTCCACCTTAACTCACCAAAAGTGGAGATAGATCTAACACCCCATTCACAAGCGGGTGCAAACTGCAGACATCGCCAGTATTCCAGAGAGAACTGCCGTAAAATTTATCCCCACGGTGGACACCACCAACTAACCCTAATGAGATGCAGAGTAGGCGTTCCCGTGCAAAAACACACGAAAAAACCACAACATCACTTTCACAACGAACTGCCAGATCTGCGATGCAAACCAAAAACAGGCGATAAGCCGCGGTAGCACCAGGGAATTAACACCTGCCTTTTGCTGGTGTTAAGCTGGACGACTAACTGCAGCATGAAAGGGAGCACAGCCAAGAGCCACATCTGAAGACCCACAGATGCCATGAGACAATGACCATGCAGCCCGGAGACCCATGAGGGTCACAACACCCACCCCCACCACTCCCAGGCCCCCCCCGGACCCTCCACCCCAGACAAACACATACCGTGCACGACACAAGAGCCACAAAAAGCGCATGACGTCACACAATGACACAAAGATACACACATGTGTGCTCAGAAGAATGAGAAACAGTCACTCATCATTGAAGTAACAACCAAAAACTTTATTGAATACAACACAAAACACCAATGCGGAAGACTCCTGTCTGGTCCATCCGGGACAATCATGATGTCACAGCCTGGAAAATAAAGCACAAAATCAGAACGTGTGTCATGCGCACATCAAAGGAGCGAGACACAGAGAAACAGAGAAGGAAAGAAAGGCAGAGAGAGAAGGAGAAAGAAGGAAAGGAAGGGAGAGGGAGAGAGGGAGAGGGAAAGGAAGGGAGAAGGAGAGAGGGAGAGGGAAAAGAAGGGAGAGGGAGAGAGGAGAGAGGGAAAGGAATGGAGAGGGAGAGAGGGAGAGGGAAAGGAAGGGAGAGGGAGAGAGGGAGAGGGAAAGGAAGGAAGAGGGAGAGAGGGAGAGGAGGAGGGACACTTCCGCCCTGCGCACCCAGGCACCACTGCTCACCTGCTGCCACCGGTGTGTCTCCAACCATGTGCCGGTACACACTGCAAGCCACCAGGTTTGCAATCTGTAAACAAGGCCAGATGCTGTCATGGCAGAGTCCATCTCACTGCACACGGCAACAACGCCTGTCTGTCCTGCGCACACATGCAGCCACACCCTACCCCCTCCCGCCGCCCAGCACTGTCTGCCCGCACTTGCGCACCCAGGCCCCACTGCTCACCTGCCGCCAACTGTGTGTCCACCAGTGGCACACCACATGCCTATGCAAGCACCAGGCCCCGGTCCCGCCACCAAGGCATGGTCCACATCATGCGGACCCGCACCGTGGCCCAGCAGGTCCCACACATGACGCTGAGACCTGAGGCATCAATGGCAGATACCACATCAGTGCACACGTCATCATCGCAGGCTGCACACCCGCTCAGCAATTTCGGTGCCACTAACCCTGTGCAACCCCAGTCAGCGCCACGTGGTGGTAGGCCCGTGATGCCGCAAGGCTTCGGGTGCCACTAACCCTGTGCATCCCGAGTCAGTGCCACGTGGTGGTAGGCCCGTGACGGCTGCAAGGCTTTGGGTGCCACTAACCCTGTGCGCAACAACTCATGGGCCCTTTATGATTGAGAACCGTGGAGCGTCCGTCATCCAGTCACCACCGGCAGAGGGGAATGTGACGTTGTCGGCCCCTTATATTGACGGGGTCACATGGCCTGTGACGCCTGCGCCGGATGGATGTGGTGTGTGTGCAAACCTGCCCTCAGGGAGTGGCCGCGACATGCTGACAACTAGACCACGACCTGCAGACCACTAGCCTGTAGACCTGTGACATGTAGTGATGTGGCCCCCCCTCGGAGCGTAAGCGGAGTGGTCCGTCATGGCGTACGCCGGAACAGCGCAGGGCTTGCAAGAACGACTCGGGGGCTCTGGACGTGGTGCAGTCCATGTCTGGACAAGGAAGTGACTAATGCGTGTGTCCCTGTTGTGGTGTCTACGGCACCCGCAACGCAATCGGCAACGTAGCACACTGTGACTGGAATCCCACTAGATGAGCATCATTGACGTTAGGGGGAATCACTCACCCTACATTCATCCACACATTCATACTTGAATGATGAAAGACATGACACAGCAGTGCGTTCCTGAATGTTTATTGCACATCCAGTGGAGTTCAGCAGCTGGAGAAGTACAGGGCCATGCCAACCCCACTTCACAATTTGGGCCCGTGGAGGGCCAGCCAGAGTCCATCGGGGAATGACAAGGACAGAGGATGAGGAAGAGTAAAGTCCGCAGTCTGGTCGCAGTGTCATTGGTCACCAAACAGGATATGGAAGTCCATGTCGTGGTCCAAGGTGAGTGCTGCAGAGTGTTGTGGGGGTCATTGGGTGGTCATGGGGCCATGTGCAGCACCAAGGAGCAACAGGCCAGGTGTCGGACATGAATGCTAGTACCTCCTTCTGAACTCAAGACCATCCACGTCCTCGGATGTGTGCCCTGCCCCACCTGTGGGTGGTGCAGTTCCGGCTGTGGCACTGCGTGCCACTGACACATCAGGGGCCGGAGGTGGATTGCCAGCCGCTCTGTGTGGCAGTGACACATCAGGTGCTGGAGGTGGAATGTCTACCGCACTGTGGGGCACGGACACACCAGGGGGCGGAAATGTGGATGGCTCTTGTCTCCGAGTCATGACTCCAGCAATGTCAGCCAGGGCTCGTTGGAGACCATGGAGCGGCGTGTGGGTGTCCGTTAGGGACTGCAAGTGGTCCCTGATAGGACTCAGACACCCATGGATGGCGTCGAATTTGGTAGCCATGAGGTCGAACCCCACCCGCACCTGCTCAGCCATCTCCCTCTGGACCTCCAACACACGGTGCTGGAAGGCCATGGGCTGTTCGGTGGGGTATTGGAAGACAGCCGGGGTTGTGGGTGCCTCCTGCTGGGTGGTTTGTGGAGTGGGTGGGGTCTCCTCGATGCAGCTGGGCTGCCCTGGTCCTGGAGGTGCTTGGCGGATGGGCTCAATGATATCTTGGAGGGCTTTGGTGTCGATGCTGGTGGTGTCCTCCTCGTCATCAGTGAAGAGTGGCTGGGACTGGTCTGCAGGTGGCGTTGACGGTGCCCCTGCAATGTGAAGCATCGTGTTACAATGTGTCCACATGTATGTGGCCGCATGGTACATGTTGACATTCAGACAGCATGGCAATGAACATTGTGACAGTGTGTAGATCAGGGCCATGATCCAGAGTGATTGTGGGTGTGCACTGTGCTCTGCTTGATTGTGCATGTGTGCCATTGTGGCCATCTCCCCCCGTCCCCCCAGTACCTGGTGGTTACTCACCCTGTTGCGGTTGTGTTGTGTCCTGTCGAGCAGTGTCTGGTGCCCGACTCCTGCCACGGTCTCCACACTGATGACTGTCGACACCAGCTCCTCCATGTCATCCAGCTCCAGCTGTGGCGCTGGGCTCCCACCTCCAGTCTGCTTTGCTGCCTTCTGGTTGGCTGCGAGTTTCTCCTTGGTCTTGCGCTTGCTGTCATTCCATCACCTCTTGACCTCGTCCATTGACCTCTTGTGCTCTCCGATGGCGTTCACCTTGTCCATGATGGACCGCCATAATCCATTTTTGGTGCCCAATGACACATTGGAGGCGACGAACAGTTGTTGATGGTGTTCTATCACCTCCGTGACCAGGATCCGATACTCCTGCGGACTGTACTTTGTCTTCCTCTTCTTCTTGTCCTTGCCCTTCCCTGTCACCGTGGTCCCGGGCTGATCGTCCGGGGTACTTGTGGGGTTGCGCTCGTCCTCTGCACCTGCTCCGGCTGCCTCCATGGTGCTTCGGTGTTGGTCAATTTGTGTTTGTGTGTTTTTTCTCCTTTTGTAGTGCTTTTCCCACCTGCCGTGTGTGTAAGGCAGGCCTGGCGCTGCTTATCGCTGATTTCCTCATCGCGAATGGGCTCATCGCATGTTTTTTGGTGTTGGGGTTTGTGTTTTTATTGCCGTCGCGGTGGTTGTATCGCGGACATTGTCCGCGGTTTCAGGTGACTATCGCATGGTACCGCCGTGTTGTGAATTCCACGTTAACACAGGGTTATTTTCCCGCGATCGGCTGCGATGTGTGAAGTTGCGTTAACATTTTTTGGTGCTATTTAGCACACGTTCTTGTGAATATACCCCCAGGTTCCTTAAAGCTAGGGGGTTGCGTTGTACTGTTTAAAAAAAAGTTCTCATTTGGGAGAGCAACGAGGGAATTGGGCAGCCTTTTGCTCATCCAATGTATCCTCCATATCTATTTAAATGAGTACCACCTCCTTTGAAGTTTTGGTTCCTTTTCAAAAGCTTATGACCACAATTGAGTTTGCAAACCATTAATGCATCTCACTGCGATTCATAAACAGGAGGGGACATACCATCACACATCTCCTATTATCGATTCGTAATGAGTCGCCAAACAATTTGTACATTTTGGAAAGACTTTGTCGAACCCCAAAATGGATGTACTGAAATGTAAAAAAACATTGGGGCAGATTTACAAGCCCCTTGCAACACTTTTGCGCCGCCGTTGCGTCACTTTTGTGACACAGCGGCAGCGTAAAAAATGAGGCCAATTTACAACGTGACGCATCTAGGGAGATGCGTCACGTTGTAAAGCCCTGCGTCACATTATACCTGCATCAGGTATAATGTATGCAGGGTGGGCGTTCCCATGCAGGAAAGCCTCGTAAAAGTGACGCAGTGAAATCTACAAGATTTCACTGCGTCACTTCCAGGACGCCACTGCGTCAAAACCTTACGTCTGCTTGAGGCAGGCGTAAGGAGTGACACAGTGTAGTGGGAATAGGCCTCAAAATTCATTGCTGGAGTTGCGTCGTGCTTGCGACATGACTCCAGCAATGCATGACTTTTGCCCCAACAGATGCGTCCGAATTTCTGATGCATCTGTCAATCCTTGTGCCATGGTGTACCGTATTGTAAATACGGCGCATCCATGGTGGCGCAACGGTTTCCCAGGGTGGCGCTGGGAAAGTGACGCATCTCTGCAGATGCGTCACTTTCTGGTAAATCTGCCCCTTTATGTGGTCACAAATCCTGAGATTTTGCGAATTGCAGGATTTACAGCTGCAAAATGATTTGGTACATGTGGGCCTACGTGTTTTGTGCACAATCCATGGAGGCCAGGATTAGAATCAGAGCTCGAAGTGGGTTTCTCTGTAACTAAATCACATAAAAATCCCTTTTTTCATATATGTTCACATTGTACTACCCAAAAAAGTACAGTGAAATAGCCGGAGTCATAGCTCTTGTGCAGTTCACTGTACACTTACCTACGCAATACATTTTAGATACAAGAATCATTTGTATATAAAAAAAATATGAATTTTCTCTTGAACATCCAAATTGTCCCAGGAACATTTTCAAATCCTCGAGATAAACAGCAGAAACTAGAAATGAAATAAAATGTGGTAATTGGAGTGTGGTATTAAAAGCTTTTGAGCATTAATCATGTTTATGTGATCTTAGCCAACTATTAATTTTTGCTATCAATAATGAATTCAGGGATTCAGATGTAAGGCTGATAGTAACACTGCATCTCTCAGCAAAAGATTTATTTTCATTAATAATGCTCACCCCGGTGAATGCTAACTAAAAATACATCTCATTTAGTGCAGGCATTCATGTACAACTCATAATCATAATGTACACGGTTGGCAAGCTAATGAAAGAAATGCACTTTGGCTCCTCATCACTGGTAACAGTTACATTACGATTTGTGAGATATATGGTTTTAATACTACTGTACAGCAGACTACTGCAGAAACCCATGGGCTTACATTGTACAGGTGAAAATAGGATGTGGCCTTATAAATGCAGTGCCGCAATGAGCCCTATTAAGTCCGAATTGTTTTGACTCCTTTTGGCAAATAAATTAGAATATTTCTGCACAACAGCCATCTCAGAACCTCTGCACTTTTAACACTTTGGGGCATATTAGCAAGAACGGCGTTAAAATTATCGCCGCTTTAGCGGCAGGAAACTGCTGCTAAAGCGGCGATAATGGGCTTGATAATATGCCCTTTAGAATTCCAATAGAAGCCCAGGATCACAGCAGAACATGGGCTTCTATTGGTATTCTCAACAAGAGCCCACAGTTTTGTACAAAATGTCGACCCAACTGGACTACTTTGTATTGGCTAATAAGTGAGTGCTACCTCATTGGGTAAATGTCTAGTGCATAATCTATGCTACAGCTGCATAATGGAGCATGAGGAAATCTCTCCAGTGAACTTGTGTACATGAAATTTCAGAAATGTGATTGTTCTTCGAGGTCTTGATCCACAAATCTGTGACAGCATGATTCTTTGCTAGAGAAGATGTCGAGATTACAAGCAGGAGAATCTCCATTAAACAAGGGTACTTCCTCTTAACTTTATGCAGTAAGTGCTTCTTTGTTTGGTGGGGATGTCCTCGTATTCTTCTGCATCAAGAATGCATCACCAAAATCTGTTGGAAATGTGCTCAGGGGCCTTTTGGTAAGCTGTCCATCAACGTGAAAAAAGGCAGAAAGACCTTTGCATACTACTAAGGAAAACGAGGCCAAACGGGCGGTACTTGCAGATGATGTTGGGCATTTGCATACTCAGGGTAATTAAAAGAGAGAACCATTGACTCTGCTCTCACCAGGAGACAAGAGAGAAACCGCCTGTTGCAGTCACTACAGATCAGATTGCAGTCCAAAAGATCAACGATGCATTAACTTTTATTAAGGATTTCAATGGGAGAGGGGCCGCACGGCCCACCTCCCTGGGTCAATTTCGGCCCCAACGACCCCATCCCTTGGACCCAGGGCACCCAGTGTGCTCTTTGGAGACCTCAAGGGAGCCTCCATGCCCCCACGGTCCCTGCCGGTTACCCCCTCCAGCGGGAGCCGGCATTTCTCCCGCAGACAGGGAACAGCCAAAAATACTGCTCCCTGCATGTGTGAGAAATTTTTAGTTCGAGCCTAAGCAGTGCAGTAGTGCATGCGCTGTCTCTTTGAGACATGCTGTATTCACTATGTGGGCTTGCAGCCCGCCCATTGCTGTTTTATTCGTCCCTTCAATTGCCATTCGAAAAATGCTTGCTTGCTTGCTAGTCCTTTGTCTTTGTACCTCCTTTTTGTGTTTGGTTTCCTCCCACAGAGCACCACCCAATTACTGATAACATTACACTTCTGTGTTTATGTGTTCATTTGGGGGACTATTTTCTCTTTGATTCCTGCTCATGCCACTGTTTGCCCGTCTTCAGTGTTTCAGCTTTGGCGCCCGTCACTTAATCTACCCATCCCATTAAAATACAGAGATGAAATGTCAGACACTTCAGACACTGTTTTCGAAGGCACCTATTAAGTTTTCCTTGACTTCAAAGTGCGATGATTTCCCCAAGCCCCTCCCACTTTGCTGCTTGTTGCTTTAGCGAGCCTCGGTCACCTAACCTTCAGCAGCCCAACCTTGCAGCACAGTTAAGGGCATGGCATGGGCATGGGCACCTCCTGTCGCATTTTCTCTGATGCTTGTTTATATAATGTGAGCTTGAGTGACTCGAAGGTGTTGGAGCACTTTACATGAGTGCTAGTTACATTACACATGGTCAGTTACATTTTTGGGGGCATTTTTATGGAGTGCAAGCTCAGCTGATCCGAAGGTATTGGAGCACTTTACAAAAGTGGCAGTTACATTACACAAAGTCAGGTAAAATGTTTAGTTTTAGGTGCACCAAGATTTAGTGATGCCAATGCAGTCCCTGTTTATTCATTATTTCCCCTCTACCTGACAAGTGGGAGTAGCATTTATCCCTCCCACCTCCTCCCATGTCACTGCATGCCTACCCCGCTGCTTCTTCCTGTCGTCCTCCTTCTCTCAGAACTCTAATTTCAAAGCACATTTATGGCAGCTCCCCAGGAACTGTGAGGCATTTTTTATTGTATAATGTGAACTCGAGCGACCCAAATGTGTTGGAGCATTTTACATGAGCACTAATTACAATACACAAGATCAGATTAGTTTTTGGGGGCATTTTTAAAGCACAAATTCAACTGACCCAAAGGTATTGAAGCACTTTACAAAAGTGGCATTTACATTACACAAGGTCAGATTATTTTTTCATTTCTAGGTGCACAGAGATTAAGTGATGCTGACGCCATCCCTGTTAATTCATCATTTACCCTCTTCCAGACAAATGGGATTATTTTGTTGTTGTCACTATGTCCAGTGCTCCTATACCCAGGGGGATGGGACAGAGGGTGGGGCCAGGTTCTTGCTGGTAAACAGATGGTGAGAGCAGTGTTTGGAATTGAAAACTCTGGAGAAGGGCACCTGGTTTCATCTAGTTTCCTGCCTGCTTGACAGCGGGCAGAAAAAAAAAGATGAAAACTCGACTCCCAGCGAGCTGGAGCATTTGTATTGCTCCTGATCGGTGAGAGTGGAGTCACTGTTTGCTCTCACTTGACAGGAATTGGCAAAGCTCCCGCCAAGCAAACACAAACTGCTATCTCCCGAGGGTGGGCACCACGGAAGATAGGGAACCGGCCCAGAGGGTGGCAGTCCCCAGGGACATTAATGGCTCCAGTAGGGGGGGCAGCATGGCCCCCTCCTTTCAAATGCACTGCTTAGCTTTGGGGAGGTGATGCCCCCCGTGCGCCCCCTCCCTATTTTTAAGCATGCTCCTAGGACCTGGCCCACATGAGGGCTAAATTGTAAATTTCCGAGGGAGACCCCACTTTTTTTTTTTAATGTTTGTGGGGATTCATGAATCTTTGTGATTTTTGCTGTGAATATTTTTTACAAAATGGTTTTTCGGCCCTGGTGGGGTCCCAGGCCTAGGAGATCAGGGAATCCCTACCCTGCCCTCTTCTCTTTTTTTATATTTTTATTTGGGACTCAGATGAGTCCAAGTCCCAAAATGGCTGCAAACACTTCCTGAATGAGATCTGTTGGTGCCTCAAGATATACAAATTTGTTTTTCCTTTAATATCTTGAAAACTACTGAATGGATTTACACCAAATAACAGAAAGTGCTCTTTTGGACCAAGAACTCCTTGTTCCCAAACTTGGTGTAATTCCATCCAGCAGTTCAGGCTGTAGTCGTGTTCAAAATCCCTATGGGAAATTGCATGGGGAAAAAGTATTTGGGACCCCTTTTTCTTGGCCCCCACTTCATGAATCACCCCAAAACTTTTAACACTGCAGCTGAACTGAGTGGCAAACTAGTTTTGAGAATTGTGTGAGCATTCGTCAAATGGTGCCAAAGTTATTGGCAAAACAAAAAATGCTTTTCCTATGGAACACTATGTCTTAACTATAACCACATACTGGAGACTGGCAGTGAGATATATATATACATATATCTATCCTACTGCCAGTCTCCAGTATGTGGTTATAGTTAGGACCTAGTTTCCATAGGAAAAGCATTTTTTTATCTATCCTACTGCCAGTCTCCAGTATGTGGTTATAGTTAAGACCTAGTTTCCATAGGAAAAGCGTTTTTTGTCTTGCTTATAACGTTGCTGCTGTTTGACAAATCTTCAGGGAATTTCTCCCAAAAAATGCCCACCCAATTCTAGTTGTATATGAAATGTTTTGAGGTGATTCGTCAAGTGTGGTTTGAGAAAAAGTGGGGTCTAAAAAGTGTGTTTCCCATGATAATTCCCATAGTGACTTTAGACACGAATGCAGCTGAACTGCTAGACGCACTTACGCCAAATTTGGCAGAAAGGTAGCTCTTTGTCCAGAAAGAGCCCTTTTTAGGTCTCGCCTAGGCAGCGCGCATGCGCTGTCTCTCCGAGACATCTAGTAATCTATATGCGAGGGGAAACTCCGCCTATTACTTGGTAATTTGTCGCCGCTTGCCATTAGTTAACTTTTTTTGTTTGTTAGCGGGCTTGTTATTGGGCCTTCACCCGATAGGTAACTTCCGGGGATTCCGGAAGCAGCACCGTCTAACTACAGTCTCCTTACGCTTACACAGCATATTTAAAATAGTGCGCATTAACATGCGTGCGCTACCTTACATAATGATTATACGCATGCGCCAAAAGTTTGACGTGCGTGCATGCGGCTTGTGCAGTAAGTATGGCTCTTTAGTGGCTCAGTTGTTAATGTGAGCAGTGTTCATTACATAGCGCCTGCCGCCCTGGACTTGCGGCTTTCCACCACTGTAAATGGCATGTTTCCATTGCCAGTAGGTATACGCATGCGCCAAAAGTTTGACTTGCGTGCATGAGGCTTGTGCAGTAAGTATGGCTCTTTCGCAGCTCCGTTGTTAATGTGAGCAGTGTTCATTACATAGCGCCTGCCGCCCTGGACTTGCGGCTTCCCACCACTGTAAATGGCATGTTTCCATTGCCAGTAGGTATACGCATGCGGAAAACGTTTAACGTGCGTGCATGCGGCTTGTGCAGTAAGTATGGCTCTTTCGCGGCTCCGTTGTTAATGTGAGCAGTGTTCATTACATAGCGCCTGCCGCCCTGGACTTGGGGCTTCCCACCACTGTAAATGGCATGTTTCCATTGCCAGTAGGTATACGCATGCGGCAAACGTTTGACGTGCGTGCATGCGGCTTGTGCAGTAAGTATGGCTCTTTCGCGGCTCCGTTGTTAATGTGAGCAGTGTTCATTACATAGCGCCTGCCGCCCTGGACTTGCGGCTTCCCACCACTTGCCTCTGTGACCCCGAGCCCCTCCTAATGTTCTTGTCGGGCTTTTCCGCCAACGCATTTACTTGGCAGAATTATGAACTACTGACTAAGTCCGGGAAACGAAACCCGCATTAAGTGGCCAGTTCCTTATGGGCAAGGAGCAGCCCCGTAGTGCCGGTCACATGGGCCCGGCTTGCTTGTCACATGATGAGCAGGGATTCTGGGAGTTGTAGTTCGCTGTGGCAGCGAAGTACAGAAGCTAGCCAACTTGCACCGACAGCCATTAATTTGGACTCTGCAGTCTGCATTTTCATTCATACTTCTCTCCAGCCTGCAGTCATTGCCACCCAGAAACAATTTGGAAACAAATTTGGGCTTTTCAGGTAAAGCAGAAAGAATTGATTCATCGCTATTTAAAACCGGATACAACTTCAAAGGAATGCGCATAATTGCCTTTTATAATGTTTTGATTACTTTTTAATAAAATGATCACATTACAGAATTTTGGAACAACAATTTCAGGGAAAATTTACAATTGTTTTAATTGCCTCTGTAACCCTGAGCCCCTCCTAATGTTCTTGTTGGGCTTTTCCGCCAACGCATTTACTTGGCAGAATTATGAACTACTGACTAAAGTCCGGGAAACGAAACCCGCATTAAGTGGCCATGCATTACAAATTCAAAATGTAATTGAAAATATACACTGATAACATTGTCTTGGCTCTGTCAGATTTCACTGTAAATCGCCGGTTGCGTGATTTTCATGGCCATTAACGCATTTCCATCAGCCTTGCATGATTGCTTCGGCGCAAAACTCTGATCAGTTCCGATTTCTGTTCGTAAGTGGCTGTCAGGGCAGGTCATAAAGCTGCAGCCTTAATCTTTCATAAACAGAACTACAGAGATTCTTGCTATCAGCCTAGAACATTATTTGTGGAAACCGCAGCCACCCTTTGCTTTATAGGATAACTGTGATTGCTCGACAAGGACGGGTGGCAATCGTTTTTAGGGTCTTTTAGTACATTTCATGCAGGTTCTTTCTCATCCCTGCTTTCGTCCTCTGTCACAGTTTTTCTCTTGCTCCTTCTTTCTCCCTATTCTGCCTTTCTCTCTCTGTTTCACTGTCTCAAAGCCGATGATAAACAAATCATCAAACACGTCCCCATAAAGGAGTGCTAGCGGACACCACCTGCACTCACTGGCACAAATTAAGCACACAGCGTTAGCATATATGAAACAAGTTTGACCACGGGAGGAATAATCACCCTACACTTTCTGCCACTGTGAATTAAGCATCCTGTACTGCCCCAGTGCCAGGGCTCGACATTCCATAACAAAAGAAACAAGCATTTCAATGCAATAGGTCTCGCATTTTCGTGAGTTTAAGCTATTGGCATTGTAAATGACAATGCCTTATATTTATGTGTTGGTTTTTAAAACAAATAAATAAAAGGCATTGTCATTTACAATGCCAATAGCTTAAACTCTCGAAAATGCGAGACCTATTGCATTGCAAATGCTTGTTTTATTTGGTGTAAATCTGTTAAGTGGTTTTTGAGATATTTAAAGGATTCCAAATTTGTATATCTAGAGGTTTGAAGCCTCCTTGGGGATTGACGATCTTGCGCAGAGATCTGATTGGCTGCCAACACTTCAACCAGGAAGTGTTGGCAGCCAGTTTGGGACTTGGCCTTGCCAAATCCCCCCAAAAAAGTCAACATTAAAGAAAAGGGGGCTGGGTAGGCATACCATGACCCCCTAGCACTGGTGCTTGTGTCCATAAGGGACCCTGGAAGGTCAAAAAAACATTTTTTTTAGATTTTTGCCACAAAATCACAAGTATTCTTGAATTCGCTGAATTTTTTTAAAAAAAGAAGCGCAGTCTCTCATGCTTGTTTACACTTTAGCCCCTGGATGGGCCAGGGGCATGCTTAAAAATAAGGAGGGGGTGCACACAGCCCCCAACCTGCTGGCTCTTAATACTCCTAGGGACCACCACCTCCCTGGGGCAATAATTATACATTGGAGAGGGACCATGCGGCCCCCCTCCTGAGACTCTTAAAATCCCTGGGGATGACAAACTCCCTGGGGCTTTATTATATAAAATGAAAGGAGGCCACATGGCCCCCCTCATGGAGCCATTAATGGCCCTGGGGACTGACACCCCTCAGGGCCAGCTCTCTGTCTCCTGAGGAGCCCACCCTTTGGGTGATAGCAGTTTGCTTTTGCTTTACAGGAGACTTGACAGCTCCCGCCAAGCAAGAGCAAACAGTAACTCTGCTCCCAGCTGGCTTGAGCAAGAAAACTGCTCCCACTTGCTGAGATCAGAGTCTTCATCTATTTTCCTGCCCCTGAAAGGATTGTGCCTGCATGCAGAGAGCAGCATTTTTGGCCGCTCCCTATGTGCATGAGCAATACCAGCTCCCGCTGGAATTGGGAATCTGAGTGGGACTGTGGGGGCATTGGGGCTCCCTTCTACGGTCCCCAACGTAACACACTGGGTGCCCTGGGTGGGCTCCATGGCACCCAGGAGCAAGAGGCCCGGCTCCATGGGATGCAGCCCTGGGGACCAAAATCAGCTGGGAATGGGTGCCACACAGCCCCCCCCTGCAACAATATTTGGCCTGGCCCCAGAGAATGGGAGTTCCAGGGCTGAAATTGTCCCTGGGACAGGGTCCGCACGGTACCTCTCCCCTTCCAAAATTGGCTGGGTCCCAGGAGATGGGGTCCCTGGGTACAAATTGGCTCAGGGAGGGGGGCTGCAGGGCCCTATTCCCCCATTAATTCTTGGCTGGGCCCTGGGGGATGGGGTCTCTAGGGCTGAAATTGGCCAAGGGAGGGGGGGTGCACAGCCCCTCCTCGAAAAGAAAAAGGATCCTAACTTCCTGGGCTTGGTGAAGGCAAAGCAAGCATGTTTTCTTGGCAATTCCACACTGAAAAACGATCTGACATCCTTGGTGGAGTTGAATGGCTGGTCAATCTATTGGAGCGCAATCTGTAGTGACTGTGACTAGTGGCTTCATTCTTGGCCTCTCCTGGTGAGAACAGAGTCCATGGTTCTCCCTTTAAATTACTATGAGTATGCAAATGTGCAAACCACTTGGAAGCTTCACCCATTTGGCTCCCCACCTTAGTAGTATGTAAAGGTCTTCCCGCCTTTTGCCAGGATGATGGACAGCTTAACAAGAGGCCCCCAGCGCGTTTCCAACTGATTTAGGTGAGGCATTCTTGATGCCGAGGAATATGAGGACCTCTCCACCAAACAAAGAGGCACTTACTTCATATAGTTAAGAAGAAGGATCCTTGTTTGGTGGAGATTTACCTTGTTGTAGTCTTGTTGTCTTTTTTATAGGAAGATTCATATTATCTCACATTTCTGGGTAAAGACGCACAAGGAACAATCACATTGTCAAAACGCACACAAGGTCACTGGTGACATTTCGTCAGGGTCCATTACATAGATGTAGTGTAGAATACATACTGGACACTTACTGAAAGAGTTAGCACTTAGCAATTAACCAGCAGAAAGTACTTCACTTGGGTAGATACTTTGTGCAAATTCTGGACTCTTGTTGAATAAAGGGGCATGTGCGGTTCTGTTGTGGCCCAGTCACTCACATAGCTAGTGACACAACCAAACAGACACCCATTCATACACCCACTGACAGACATACTCAGACACTGATACATCTACTAACAGACCCTCTCAGACACTCACATGCCCACTCTCAGACCCACTCAGATACTCACGCACCCACTCGCACACCCATTGAGTAACTCACACACTCAATCACACAACCACTGAGACACTCATGCACTCACTCACACATCTACTGAGACACTGAAACACACCAGGTCACTGAAGACATTTCTTCCTGGTCCATTACACAGCTGCATACTAGAATATGCACCACACATTTACCCAACCAGATAGCACTTACTATTTAACGAGTTGAAAGTACTCCAGTTTGGTACACATTTTGTGCAAAACTGTTGACTCTTCTTGAATAAAAGAACAGGTAAGCTTTCATTCTCCTCCAATCACTCACAGAGCTACTGATACTCCCACTCAGACACTGAGGCAAACACATATACACCCATTCTCCCAATGGGACATCCACACAGCTACTCACAAAGTCCCTCAGATTCCCATATAGCCACTCACACACCCACTCCCAAATGTTGCAGGTTATAGTTAGTTACTAAAACGTCAAAAAACATTTAAAAATCAAACGTTACAGGGTTGTACTAGATTAGAGACCGAATTTTAAAAACCTTAGAATTTCACTGAAAAAAACAAAGGTTACATGGATGTGATAGTTAGGAAATAGAATATAAAAAAACATAGAAATTCACCGAAAAAAGCAAAGGTTACAGGGACGTTATAGTTAGGCTCAGATTTCACTTATAAAAAAAACAGTGAAATTCATCAGATATAGTTACCTGAGCTAAGTATAACTGACACCCCTGCAATGCACTGCTTATGATCTCACATATTACATCACTCATGACATGGACAGTGACACCACTGATGATATCACTGATGACATCATTCACAGAATCATTCAGACCCCATACAACCTCTCATACACCCACTCACACACCCATATAACCACTCACATACCCATTCACAGACTCATACAAGTACTCACACACTCACTCACTCATTCATAGAGTCACTCACATACCCATTCACTCACCCATACAGCCACTCACACAACTACTCACTCACTCACCCACACAACTACTCACACACCCATGTATACATCCCTAAAACCACTCACACAGCCATACACTCACCCATAACGCTACTCATAACCTCACTTATTCTCCCATACAGCCACTGACAGAGCCACTCACACACACATACACCAACCCGCTCACCAAAACAGCCACTCACGCACCCAATCATACAGACATACAGCCACTCAGACACTGAGCCAGTCACCCATATTGCATACTCACACACCCACTCACTCACCCATACAACCACTAACACAATCACTCACTCACCCATACAGATACTTACATACCCACTCACTTAGTCATACAGATACTATAATATGCACTCACTCACCTGTACAGTCACTGAATCAAGTGCACACTCAGCCATACAGCCCTTCTCATGCTCACTCACTAACCCCTACAGCCACTGACACACCCACTCACTCATCCATGCACATACTCAGACAGCCTCTCACTCACCATACAGCCACTTAGACACCCAGTTACTCACCCATACCATTACTCACACAGTCAGTCAGTCCCCCATAAAGCCACACACAAACCCACTCATCCACCCATTCAGCCACTCACTAACTCACTCACTCACAGAGCTACTCACTCAAACATATAGCCACTCATACACCCACTTGCTCACCAATACATCTACTCACACAGTCACTCACTCACCCATACATCTACTCACACACCCACTCACTCACCAATACAGCTACTCACACACCCACTTATTCACCCATACAGTCACTCACACACCCTCTCACGTAACCAAACAGTCACTGAGACACCCAGTCAAATACAGATACACACAGTCAAACAGCCACTCACATAATATATCTTAGAAATAGTATCATCATTAGTAGTAAACAAAGTATACTAATTTAATGTTTGTGGTACCTCGGTATATATGTTTAACACTCAAAGTTTTAGAAAACACTCACAATCCCTAGATGTTATCATCAGTGATGTAGTTTGAGATGTCATGAGTGATGTCACTGACCATGTCATGAGTGATGTAATATTTGAGGTCATAAGCAACAAATTGTGGGGGCATAAGTTATAGGTAGCTCAGGTAGCTATAGCTGCTGAATTTCATAAGTGAAATCAGAGCCTAACTATAATGTCATTCAAGGGGGTATGCTGTGCAAAGCTGATGTTTTGGAAAACATTCTCACTTAGACATGTGGGCTTCAAGTGGAGAGATTACTATGGTTTGTCTTGTGGCTGAGCAGCCATCTAAAAATCTGTAAGTATAGTGTCTCAGTTGTTAACCAAGGGATATTTACGCAAACCCAGTGTGCATTCTCTGTGCAGGCAGACACGCTCTGCCTGAGCCTAGGCAATCACCTATCACTCCCTGCTATATGTGTAGGGGATGTCCACTTCCACGTGATTAGGCGCTTGGCTAATAAAAGACCTAAGTCAAGAAACCGGTCTATGGCTCTGTGTTTTTTGTCATAATGGCACAGTCCCAAAATCCATATTTCCCAGGTTTGCAGCACTGGGCGCCCTGTACAATGTGCCAGGCGGGTTGTGACCTTGTGCCAATATTAGTGTAAAGATGAGCAA
This sequence comes from Calotriton arnoldi, assembly GCA_963921515.1. Taxonomy (NCBI): domain Eukaryota; kingdom Metazoa; phylum Chordata; class Amphibia; order Caudata; family Salamandridae; genus Calotriton; species Calotriton arnoldi. Next base: position 510,465 of record CAWUFW010011738.1, read on the forward strand.
GTCCATAGCATGTGTGAGAAGTCAGTATCAAAGCTGTGAACGTTGTCAATGAGCAGTACTCTGCAACCAATAAACCAGCCACCTCTAAATGAACAGGCATGGAAAAAGGAGATCTGTCACACACTGCAGGTCAATTGGAGGACTTTAATCTAGTCCATGGCTGCAGGTCCCAAATATCTATACACTATGGCCACTTCTTTACATCTCACAATGACTTTCAGATAAGGAGTGATAGCTAAAGCGCACATCTCTGCACATCTCACCACTTTTTTCTCCCTCCCACATTGGCATCTCTGTCCAAGAACTTTACACTAGGGGGTAGGGTAGATGCACTTAGATTTTTCTCTGGATTGAGTCATTTCTGTGGCATAGCCAAGTTGCAAACCTTTTGGTATTTACTAAGCCAATCAAAGCCACTTTGCATTGTTTAGTAAATACAAATTAACCCACAGCAGCACATAGCGCTGGGTGAAGCATGGGTGTTCCCACGCATCCACCCATGGATTTTGGTGCATTCCCATATTTACTAAAGCTAGATAATATTCCAATGTGTCAAACTGCTACCCAGTGAAGCTTAACGAGGAGAAATATCTTTATTTCTCCTTGTCAATTCCTCTTTTTATGTGTGCTGCATTCTGAAGAGCAATCTGCCTGTAAGGATTGTTTTTGTGCAGGAAGATGTTCTTTCCTGCTCAAATACAAACCTGCCCGTAACGCAGGTAACCTTTCACTATGGCGTAAGGAGACTTGCATAGGCCCTAGGCAGCACACAGTGTGTCAGTGCTGGGATACACCAGAAAAGTGCCATTTCTGTGTAAATAAGGAACATTTCTGCTGCCTCCCTTTCACGTAATGCAATGTGCTTCATTTGTGCTTTCATATCAGCTGGCATAATTTGATATATCTGTACAGTTCTTTTACAGGTATTTTTTTGTGTGAATTAAAGAGAAATTGACATCCTACACTATTTCTTTTAGTACTCCCTGTACCCAAGGTCACTGCAATTGTGCAATTCTGCCCGCGGCATTTCCTGCATAATTATACATTTGGCGCATTTCACACATAATTCTTTTTCCTGCTGCATAATCTGCAGATTTTAACAAAAAACACATTTAGTTTCTAGCTCAAATAGATCAAAGGTTACTAAAAACATTGCAATTTGACCTAGCGCAAAGTGGAAGATCCATTCTAAAGGTTGGTTGGTCACCTTGCAATGTCAGACATATAGATGTTATTGGATGCAAAACTGGTACTAATGAAGTGAAACCTTTGCCCTTACACTGCTAACATTTTTAAAAAGAACATATATTGAAGTGATACTATCACAAAATGTGCCGAACTTAATTTACTCAACATTGCCAACTAATTTAGGACTCCCTGCCACATAATTCTAGTGGTCCGGTCTCTAACTCTAACGAGATTGTAACTTATTTCACTTTACAACATCCTCTCACTTTGTATTGAAAGAAAGAAAAAATGTAAAAGCATTTTTATTGCTCATTAACCTTCTGACCTCCTGCATGTCTATACTGTGCCAGCTGCCTTGGTCATTTGGGGGTGGCAAAGATTAATATGGGCTGCCCCAGTCCTCAAATAGCTCCCAGTGGCTACAACCCTGCACACCTGCCCTGCTTTCCTGTCAATTGAGAGGCAAGTTTGCATAAATTATGAACTCACATACAAAATGCTCATGTAATACTGGAATGAATGTCATAAGCTGCGTGGTGGACAATTATAGGCTATAAAACTGCAGCACACTGTTTTCAAAAGACATTTCCGCTTGAACCAAGAAGTGCGAGAGAAAAATATAAAGAACAAGCATTTACAATGCAATAGGTCTCACATTTTTTAGAGTTAGAGCTATTGGCGTTGTAAATGATAATGTCTTTTACCTATGTTTTTTGGTTTGGAGTGTAGTGTAGTGGATGTATGAACAGAGACACAGCAACATTGCCTAGAGGTCTTAGAATGAGGAATTACCACTGGGACCAGAGAAGCAGGTAGCAGCACTTTGTAGAGGACTTAGAATGAGGAATCACCACTGGAACTAGAGAAGCAGCTAGTAGCACTGGCTATAGGACTAAGAATGCGGAATTACCACTGGAACTAGAGAAGCAGCTAGCAGCACTGTGTAGAGGACTAAAAATGAGGAATTACCACTGGGAACAGAGACGTAGGTGCAGCACTACCTAGAGGACTGAGGATGGGGAATTACCACTAGGAACAAAGACACAGCTGCAGCACTCAGATACTGCTGAAACATTTGAGCAGCGTTAGGTACAGGTCTGTAAACTGGCAGCAGACGACATGCAGCTATATAACTTCTGCTGCACAAACTCGTGCAACTAGGAGAATAGACAGAAGAGGCGTGGAGGAAACCAAGAGGTACTATTGCATTTACAAGGAAAGAGAGTCAACTGGACACAAAGACACATAGATGGGTACAGGAAGACATCACTCTAAGTTACAATGAACCAAAAAAGAACATAGGAGTCAAATATGACACAGCACCTTTGTGAACATAGGAGAAGTGCAGTACGGAGAGTGCTTATAGTAAAAGTTGAAAGATATAGTAGCTCTCCCTCTAGGATTGCAATAAGCTTTTCTTCTATGAAAAATAAAAAAATAATAACCTCTAACAAAGAGTTAGAGACTTACGGTATCACTCATGGGAGTGAAATATTTATAGTCTCTTCTGCAGCTAGTAAAACTGGGGGATTAGTGAAATGGAGTAGAAACGAAAAAATGCACCCCTCCCCCGCCCATTTACAACACAGGACTGGGGAGTTTTAAATCAGTCTGAGAAGACTGGTTAGCCTTGTGGCCTGAAGTCACAAATCACGACAAAAAGAATAGACTGTTGGAATGCAATGCTGCTGTGCAATAGAGAAATTACTTGTGTCACGGGAATTCATATGCACCATAAGCATAAACATGCAAAAATGGAAAGTTTTTTATGAGAAAATCTAGATATAGAGAATGACTTTACAGTGTGTTTGTAAACAATTGTGTAGTTCAGTTTAAAAAATGAGGTTTTTTTTAACAGTGAGTAGCAGTGAAGCAAGATAAGAGAGCGGCGATGGTGAGAAAACATGCAACCGGTGCAGATCGCAGGGATGTGCGTGGGGAGCAAGCAGGTTAGGGGACACAAACATTGTCAACAGTAATAATGATTTTCCCGTCAGCCTGCAAGGATGCTCCCAGGGCCGCATGCATAATTTTATTTTTACACAGCAGTATAGTTGTTATAATGTGGTGACACTGGGGTTTCAACAGCAATCTCTTCCTCACCTAGTAAACAGTGGTTTCTCTCAGTCTGGCTCCTTCCTTTACTTCCCTCCTCATCAGCAGTGAAAGTGCATTATCACATTTGATCTTTGTGCACCTCTGTGCAGCATTCCAGCTCACTTCTTGGCAATCATCCACAAGGTCAGTGACATTCCCTGAGAGCGCTCACGAGCCCCATCAAAGGCATATGGAGACATGATGAAAATGCTGGCCTCTGCCAATGGGTGGGATGCCAAATCGCCTGATGTCGACACAGCACTGTGCATCCTGTGCTGGGCTTGCATTTAATACCTTGACACACTCTCAGAGCTCTAGTCTTTGGAACTAATTGGGGGGGAAAGCCCGGGATGGAAACCCTTTGAATGTTATACTACACACCAGAGAAGATTGATAAGGGGGCTAACATTAACACTAACAACAGGAGCAGGTGCCTGAAGTGTGGCTGCATGCTGCAGATGTTATCAATATGATTACAAGGTATGCGCATTTAAATAGATACAGGTTTGAGATTTCCCTGCTTTTATCCAGCACCTATCACTAGATGTCCAGCTCTCTATATGGAATATTATGTTGGGATTCAAACCCAAGGCTGGCCCCTGAGTCTCTGCAATTAGCTCCATTGCAACAGTTGCCCGCTTGTGTACTGCCGGAATGGATCAGCCAGATGCTCCCTACAGCACGTGAGTGGTAGACACTTCTCTGTCAAATATATGAAACCAAGGCTTCCATCCTATGGGTTAAAATACATAAGGGTGAAAGGAGCCTTAATAAGATATGGGCAGCTGTGTTTTCGCACTGAATTTAGACTTTGCTGTGCTATCTTTCATGTGCCTAACCCTGTATGCTGAGTAGTGTTCTTTTGACAGATTTTTTTGAATATGTATAGTTGTACCTGTATGCTATGATGGCATTTATTAATTGCTTGGGACCACACCCAATTTCAGAACAAAAAAAGGATATGCTCCTTGTGAAAGAGCCGTCACTCACAGTGAATTTAGCTAATGGCTGAAGTTGGCCCTATGCTTTAGTGGGCGTAATTAAAATATGAATGACTCACCAAAAGACCAATGAATGCAAAGGACTGGCTAAAAGTCCATAACAATTGGTCATAAAGACACAGGCCATTAGTTTTCAGGTGTGACATTAGCAAAGTCCTACTGATGATAGTTATGTATATGTTATAGTTATAATTAGGTCTGGTATTAGCCAAGGCCTTTTAATGTATAACATATTTACTCATAGGGGCCCTCTTTGTTAGCCAAGAATGTGATATAATAAGCACAAAATAGAGCAAAAAATAAGGGGATTGAAGATTCACCCTCCTGCTATCACCAATGAGAAGTGCCAGCAGCTGGCAGAGGGAAGAGTGTGGCCAGGGATACAGGGTGCTTGAACTAAATGTTGGGTGTGGGGAAGAGTATTGCGGGCGGAGGTTGCTGTTGAGGCAAGAGAAAATGTTTGTGGGTGCTCAGAGCCAGAGGCGGGGCATATGGCTGCTAACAGTGCCATTCCCCCCAGTGCCTGTGAGTGGCCCATTTCCTGCTGCTACGCCACATCAAAGCGGCTCCTATTTTTTGGTTTTATCCGTTGGTTGCTTCCCACTTTACGAAGCTCCCGAACTTTGAAAAACACAAATGCGAGGTTGGAATTCCAAGGACCTTGCAACTTCCCACACTGTTAACTTCATTATATGATTATTTGCTCATGTTTTAGGCTTCCTGTAAATAAAGTGGCCATTCACCATCTCAGTCAGCTTTAGATACTGGGACGTGTTAGGGGCTGAAACCTGCTCTGACCCGTGGCCATTTTATCCCCTGTTACCAATCACCAGCCAACAGTTTTGAGGGTAAAAGGAAAAACCGCACATCTTGGGCAAGACTGCCGCTTTGTAAACACAGAGGGGAGTGAATTTCAGCCCCTCTGCCACGTTAACACTCCAGCTCCCAAAATACCTCCCTGAAGGCTCACCCTTTATTATTACTCCTGCTGAAAAGTGGGCTTACTCACATCTCATGGAGTCTACAATCACTGTTTTCGCCCATCTGCCATGTCAGCTGCTATCCCTGTATGTTCAGTGGGTCAGCCCTGTTTACGCTGGGCAGAGTGGAGCTCTCAACCCTGCAGTTGTTTATTCTGCACATTCGGGGGGCACACATCATAACCACCTCATACAATGCACTGAAATGAGGTTTTTGTGTTCCCTGGATACTCTGAGCAAGTATCAAACAGTAAACACTTGAAAAACAAGCAGTTCTCGAGAGGATCTCTTGAAATGGTCCAATACCTAAGGCTTTGCTGACACCCTGCAGTGTTCGCTCTGTAGCCACTGGGCAGCCAGGGTCCCTATCAGCGTGCATGCAGGTACCGTGGAGCAGCACTGCCGGCAGAACATGCACAGGCAGCAACAGGTGCAGCATAATGAGTCAGAGCAAAGTGTCTATTCGTCAACACAAAAAGAAGGGCAACAAGCCATAGAAAAACGTCCAAAGGTAGAAAAACATATGCAGTGACCAGGCTAGGAAAGAAAAAACATTTCTTCCCACATTTCAGTTGTAAAAAGATGAGCACACAAGCAGTGACGCACACCCCTCTCCTTTTACCCGCGTACCTCCTCATCCTGCTAGTTTTTGCTGACATTTATATGCTTTGGTCAGGTCAGTTAAAAGCAATCAGAAGTGGGGGAACCATGTTCGAGCCTCTGTGTTGGCTCAACATTCTGTGAATCTGGGCAAATCATTTAATATCCCCATGCCCAGCTATATTCTACTAATTTAAATTAAACCCCCCAAAAAAGCAGCAATCTTGGAGGAGTGGTGGGGTGGGCAAAGATGGCAGAGGGAGACAAGGATGAGTGGTGGGGCCGGGCAACGACGGCACAGGGAGACAATTAGGAGTGGTGGGGTCTGGCTAAGACAGCACAGGGAGACAAGCATAATGTAAATTAAACAAAAGAGAACAAGCAGCGTGCACTTGGCTGCTAGTTCCGGAGGCAACACTTCATGGGATTTAAACTTGTGAAAAAAGGTGGGACGTGCACCAGCCATTAGCCATTTACAGACTATTATTTTTGAATGACCCAGACAACAGCCAATCCAAAGTGGTAGGAGAAGTCAGACCCCACAAAGTACATTCAACAGATCACCTTACATTCCAAGCGCTGTCTAGGCTTAACCTAAAAAAGGGAATTGCAGATCCGGTAACACAACAATTAGAAACTATGCAAAATAAGTTAGAGGTAATAATGAGAAATATCCATAGACTTCAATTTGTGCATCATAAATTAAGAGGACTATAGGAGTGTTACACACTACGTCGTCGATTCATATGAATCCATCTGGTAGGTGATCATGTGATTTGCAGTCACGCAGGTGGGACCATATCTTTACAGACACATTAAATATAAATTCTAAAACAGATACATTCTAAAACAGTCTGGGACTTGCTGGCAAATGTTTGAAGTACTGCACTACCTATGTGTTGGACAGATATCCTTTAGTCAGTGGTTTGCGGGCAGATGTATTTTAGGTAAGTGGCAATGGCGCTCGTGTAAATGCATCTTCCCATTCATAGAAATCTTTGTAGCATCAATTTCTTCTCTATTCAGAGAAGAGTGCAAGGTCCTGACCTATAGATATTGTCTTTGTTGAAAAGGTTTTCCGTAATTCTTTAACATGTCTCTGACACAGATATAGTATTGTGGCATGGGTTAGACCCCCCCCTCCCGCCACGCACACACACTCGCTCTCTCTCTTTGTTTGTGAAATGTTTGTGAAAAAGATCTTTTTGAAGGAAATACTTGAGTCACTTTCCAAATTGCAACAGCCTTAGAAGTTCTGTCTATTGTCACTTTATGGAACGATGGCTCAGAAAGTTTATCACTCCCAGACAAGTTTGGTGTACTGGAGGTCATGGTCTCAAATCCCACCAAGGCAGACTCAGTGTTGAATCATTCTGAGGTGGGGAAATGTTGTGCCAGAAATTGAGTAACAGTAACATTTGTTATTTACAGCACAAAGTTGCTGGCCTTATTTCTACGCAAAAGGAAGTTGTTATTATTATTTTGACGTTCCAAAGGAATTCTTCCCATTCCATCCCCACACAGTCCCTTCCTGTTAGGTATAGTACCAGAATATCGTGAACTAACCATACTTTATCAAAAATACTGTGTCCTAAATATTGTCTACAAAAATTGAGTCATTATTAGAAAATCTACATACAGTGGAAGTAGTATATATATATTTTGACCACTTAAACGTTTTAGAATAGTCATTATAACATTTAAGTACCATTGTATTAATAGCATATTGAGTGCAAAATTATCAGGAGTCATTACTTTTCTATTATGCAACAAGCATGCTACATGCTAGGCCGAAGGTTAAGCATGCATATTACACCTATATTGTTCACACTATTCAAACTATTCACTCTGATATGGGCATAGATAACTGATAACTGTTGTATTATTGAAATCTATTTAGTAAATTTATTGAATGTGAGTCAATACCAGCTGTAGAGAGCCGTGTGGTAGAGCTGTGTGATTGAGCCAAGGGATATGTCTCAATTTTAATGTTTTTGTAAACATTTTTAGGACACTGGGTGTAAGTCAGACGATATTTTGATCAATGATAATTATTAGCTGGCAATATCGCATTTCATATCCGCTGAAATAATCAAAGGTATGATGCAGCGGTAATTTCACGGTAATTTCTCAATGCAAAACCTCATTTACCTTCTAATTTACCACTGCAAAGGTACTGGACTCTTGCCACTGTATATTACCATCAGGAGATTTACATAAACATGAAAAATCAAAAATGCAATTAATATTTAAGCCAATAAAGAGAGTTGTGAGTATTTTAAAGGGTTTTATTTTCTAATTAAAAGTTAAGGTTCTCTGACCCTTTATTCATTAGTCAAATATCAATCAGGTTACAGAATTTGGAAAACAGGAAAAATAGAATTAATACAGAACATATTATAGGTTGCATACAAAACATTCCATAAAGGAAGGGAATGAGGCAATCAAATGTCAATCAGAATTCTCCAAAGAAAGTTCAGGAAATATAATTCAAGAGTGAATTATGCAAGGCTAATCAATAATTAATAATTGGCAAAAATCTCCCATAAAGAGAAATAAATGCATAAGACAAATAAATCTTTTCAAAACTAATTAGTTAGTCAAAGCATAAACTTAGAGTTTTAGCATCTAATTCTAAACCTTTTCTATCAGTTGCACCCTCTGCCCTGGTCTGTTCATCTGTCCTCTCTGTGTTCACAGAGAGACGCTGCTCCTGAAAAGGCCCCTCCTTCACAGACCACAGAGGCATGTGATCTGCCTTGCCAAAAATATGACGTGCAAGGTTAGCCTATGCCCCCCACCTCCCTCTATCTCTCATCGGACGCAATCTGCTCTCAGACTGCACCCGCTAAAGCTTCTAAAGCCTCTAAAAGCCCCCCAAGCCCCCTAAAGAGGTCATTATTTATACTCTAATTCTTGGCTGACTATACTAATAAGGTTGCAATTTTCAGTAAAGCTTGCACCCTGATTGGATAGCTTAGATGACGAGGGTCTCACCATCCTGTTCTCATTGGCAAATCCAACCCACACCAGTTTTAACAAAAGAAGCGTTAATGATTAATACAATTATATGTTTTAGCAACATTTACTAGGAAAAATGTTTCAGTCTATTTCCTCCTTCCTGTCACATTGCACGCAGGAAGGACCCATTCCACAAACACTGATACATTGGCAGGGTAACAAGAATGTACAGTTCATGGTGGCCTTGAACCAGGTCTTCACTTGAGGCACTTGGCAGTTCTGCGCATGCGTCTCTCATTCAGTATAATTTTCAGCCTTGCTGGATTCACAGGCAGCCATTTTATCTTAGGCCCAAAAACAAAATAAACACAAAAAGAGTATTAATTTACAAAATGAAACCCATTATGTTTTACCTCCCCATACTAATACCCTGTATAAAGGATTACCTAGCAAAAAGCTATTAGTGTAAAGCAGCTTTTCTTATTATTTGTGCAAAAATGCAAAAATGTGCAATGACAACATAGCATAAAACATGCACTAGTGTAAATTTTGAAAGCGCACACAGTTAATACATACTCATAGCAACATGCTCTAATGTTTTAGATAGCTTTTCATGCAAATGCTTTGCCCCCGTGTAGTGATGGTGCATGGTTAATTAATACACATTATAAAAAGATGTGTTTTGAACTGAATATGCATTGTCTAAATATGCAACAAAGCCAAAGTCTCTTGAGACAGGAACAGGGAGTGTAGATTATAAGGGAAAGGAAACTGGGAAGAGAGAACACATTCCATGATTCAAAGCTAAAGAGGCCACTGAAATCATGAGTTTTCTCTACACTGCAAAAACACATGTTAATTCAGCACAAGCATTTCAGACGGAAACCATTTATGACCAAGCCTCATTTTATGTTTTCACTTTGCATTCACCAAAAGTGCCACTTTTAAAAAAACTTTGGACTAGGCATGTGCCATGTGTTTTCACTTGCACCAAACTTTGTGTGCCATTTTAAATGCAGTCTGTCTGAAACATAAAAATAAAGCAATGCTTAATTTGAGAAATCTAGCTCTATCAACTCACCCTTTGATGATAACAAATCATGATACCTCAAATGATTTGTAGATCATCACACTTATTTATTTTCACAAGTGACATTTTTGTTGCAAAAGATGAGCATATAATAATTGTACTTCTATTTCTAAGGCAAACACAAGTCTTGTCTGTAATCAGATCATATATAGCCAAGCTCAAAGTTTAGTGCAGAGTTCTGTAAGTAGCTTCTTTGAACTGTTAGTCTTCTCTAAAATAAGTAACTAAAATAATAAAAGGAAAATTCAACAGGACAGTTCTCTTTTCTATTTTCTTTTCTTCTTTTTCTTTCATCATTCAAAGATTCTTTTCTCTTCAGCTCTTGACAATTCTCAGTTATTGTTTCAGCCTTTCTTTTTCTCTTTGTCACCAGCTTGCCATCAGGGTGGCTCATACAGTTCATTCAAAGTGACATTCTGTACTTTGTCCATGCATTTTGACCACTCAGGTGCTGAGAAACTCTGACAGAGCACCATCAATTCTTTGCACTTTTTCAATCCAAGCCTTTCACTTTTATTTTCACTTTGATCAGATTCAGATGTTTCAGCTATGGGTGCAAATGATTTTTCAAAGGACCACTCCAGATGTTTTGGATACCCTTTCAGCCAGCTTTTTCCTACCTCCACTCGTAGGCCCACAGCACTAATTTCTTCTTCAGAGGCTGCATCTGACTCTTTCACCCTTTGGACACCGCTTTCATCTGAGTCAGTTTCCACTTTTTGCTTTTCCAGTGCCACTTCAGTTTTCTCTAGGGCTGCTTCAGACTCTGTGTGTTCCCTTACAGTTTGACTGACCCTCTTCTGTGGACTTTTGACCACTGCTGACATCTCTTCTTGAAGAGGAGCTGTTTTATCAGGGGGACACAGGACCATACGTGTGTGAGAGGCATGCACCCAATTTGGAAGGCCACCACATTTCACAACAGTCTTTGCCAGGATCCTTTGGAACAGGCCTTTCCATTTCACAGCATCTCTCAGATCAAAGTCGTTGCACCATCCATTATGCAGATCTTGTGTAGCAGCTGCAATCTGGTGAGAAACTGCACACTCCACATCAGTCAGACCTTCACAGCAATGGCTAGTCTTTTCATCTGTGTTTTTCACAAGTGCATTTGCATGTCCATTTTCAAGCCACTTCGGTGATGCTGAAACACAGTCTTTTGCAAAGTGTAACTCTGTGCTGTCTTTGTGTTGCTTTATTATGCTTGAAACTTCAGGCTGATGGCTACAATCGAATCTTTGTCCAATCTGTTGTTCTGCACTCATCATCTTTGAAACCTCATTATGATCTGATTTCAGAGAAACTGGCAATCTATACCTGGGCATCAGTTTTTGCAATAACACATTTGCTACTATGCAGTTGTCACTTTTTTCAAAAACAGCTCTGATACAACCCTGTTGTTCTGCTTCTGAAACAATTTCTTGAGCCTCTATTAATTCACCTGTGAAGATTCCATTGAATGTATATGCTAACAGAACACAATTTTGTGCAACTGAATTAGCAATTCTCTCTCCCATGACAACAGTGACTCCCATTTGAGCAGATATACTGCATGTTATGGTAAGGGCAATCAATTTCGAATTTTGGGCTGAGGTAACTACTGAAAGCCATGAAGCTTTGACAACATAACGTATAGGAAGCACAGCATGTGCTGCTCTTAATGTGTCATTATTACCTTTCAAATATGGGCCATCTACAAAATGGACATTGTTGGGCTGAATCAGACGTTCATCCTTAAAGTCTGATCTTGGCTTTCAATCAATCAATCAATCACAGAATTTGTAGAGCGCACTACTTACCCGCGAGGGTCTCAATGCGCTGGGGAGAAAAAAGGGGGGGGTGCTGCTACTGGACGAACCACCAGGTCTTGAGTAGCCTCCTGAAGGTCAGCAGGTCTTGGGTCTGTCGTAGGCTTAGTGGAAGGGTGTTCCAGGTCTTGGCGGCGAGGTGGGAGAAGGATCTGCTGCCGGTGGTTGTTCTTCGAATGCGAGGGACGGTGGCGAGGGAGAGGTCGGCGGAGCGGAGCTGGCGGTTGGGGACGTAGAAGAAGAGTCGTCTGTTGAGGTAGGCTGGGCCAGTCTTGTGGAGTGCCTTGTGTGCGTGGATGAGGAGTTTGAAGGAGATTCTCCTGTCGACGGGGAGCCAGTGCAGGTTCCTCAGGTGGGGGTGATGTGGCTGTGGCGTGGTACATCGAGGATCAGGTGTGCGGAGGCGTTTTGTATGCGTTGCAGTCGCTTGATGAGCTTGGCCGGGGCTCCCGCGTAGAGGGCGTTCCCATAGTCAAGTCTGCTACTGACGAGGGCCTGGGTGACTGTTCTTCTTGTATCTGTTGGGATCCACCTGTAGATCTTGCGAAGCATGCGGAGGGTGTTGAAGCAGGAGGAGGAGACTGCGTTGACTTGCTTGGCCATGGAGAGCGTTGAGTCGAGGATGACTCCCAGGTTGCGTGCGTGGTCGGTGGGTGTCGGGGCTGCTCCCAGTGTCGTTGGCCACCAGGAGTCATCCCAGGCTGAGGGGTTGGAGCCGAAGATGAGGACCTCTGTCTTGTCCGTGTTCAGTTTTAGTCGGCTGATCTTCATCCAATCGGCGACGGCCTTCATTCCTTCATGGAGGTTGGATTTGGCGGCGAGGGGGTCCTTGGTGAGGGAGAGGATCAGTTGAGTGTCGTCGGCGTAGGAGATTATGTTGAGGTCGTGCTGTCTGGCGATGCGTGCGAGCGGGGCCATGTAGATGTTGAACAGTGTTGGGCTGGGGTACGCCGCAGATGATCTCGGAGGCTTCGGATCGGAATGGTGGGAGGCGGACTCTCTGGGTTCTGCCGGCGAGGAAGGAGGTGGCCCATTCCAGGGCCTTGTCTCGGATCCCTGCGTCGTGGAGGCGTGCGCGTAGAGTGCGGTGGCAGGCAGTGTCGAAGGTGGCGGAGAGGTCCAGCAGGATGAGGGCTGCGGTCTCACCGTTGTCCAGCAGGATCCTGATGTCGTCGGTGGCGGCGATGAGGGCAGTCTCAGTGCTGTGGTTGCTGCGGAACCCTGATTGGGATGGGTCCAGGATGCTGTTTTCTTCGAGGTATCGGGTTAGCTGTTTGTTGACGATCTTCTCGATGACCTTGGCTGGGAACGGAAGCAGGGAGATGGGCCGGAAGTTCTTGAGGTCTCTCGGGTCCGCCTTGGGTTTTTTGAGTAGGGCGTTGATCTCTGCGTGTTTCCAGCTCTCTGGGAAGGTCGCGGTCTCGAAGGAGAGATTGATAACGTTGCACAGGTGGGGGTGCGATGGAGCTGCTGGCTTTGTTGAAGATGTGGTGCGGGAAAGGGTCTGACGGGGAGCCGGAGTGTATTGTGCTCATGGTCTTGATGGTGTCATCGATGTTCACGCTGGCCCAGGCTGGCAGGGGGTCGTGGTCGATGGTGTGCGGCGGGTCTGGTGCATCGGTCTTAGTTGGGGCTGTCTGGGTGTTGAAGCTGTCGTGGATGTCGGCGATCTTGCGGTGGAAGAAGGTGGCGAGGGAATCGCACAGGGCTTGCTACGGCGGGATGTCGTTGGTGTTGGAGCTGGGGTTGGAGAGTTCCTTCACGATGTTGAAGAGCTCCTTGCTGTTGTGTGCGTTGTTGTCGAGGCGGTCTTTGAAGGAGATTCTCTTGGCGGACTTGATGAGGTGGTGGTGGTTACGGATGGTGTCTTTGTGGGCTGCGTGACTGTCCGGTGTCTTATCACTGTGCCATTTCTTCTCTAGTTTCCGGCAGGTACGCTTGGAAGCTAGGAGTTCCGAGGTGAACCAGCTGGCTCTTTTGGTGGTGTCACTGTAGGTGAGTTTTTTCAGCGGGGCGAGGGTGTTGGCACAGTCGTCTATCCATCGTCTGAGGTTGCAGGCAGCGTCGTTGGTGTTGGATGGGTCGGAGGGAGGGCTGAGAGCGAGGTTTGCCCGTAGTTGGTCTTCGGTGACTTTGCTCCAGCAGCGGCGTGGGATCTGTTGGGTGCGGTGGTGTGTGGTGGGTTTCTGGAAGGTGAAATGGATGCAGCGGTGGTCGGTCCAGAGGAGTTCCGTGGTGTGGCTGAAGGAGACGTGGGAGCTTGAGGAGAAGATGGGGTCAAGCGTGTGGCCGGCGGAATGGGTCAGTGTTGTGACGAGCTGGCTCAGACCGAGGTTGGCGAGGTTGTCGATCAGGGTGGTGGAGTTGCTGTCGTTGTTGTTCTCCAGGTGAAAGTTCAGGTCTCCGAGGAGGATGTAGTCGGTAGAGGTCATGGCGTGCGTGCTGATGAAGTCGGCGATGGAGTCGCTGAACTGGGGTCGGGGCCCAGGGGGTCTGTAGACAAGGGTGCCTCTGAGGGTGGTGTTGGGGTCTGTGTGGATCTGGAAGTGCATGTGTTCGGCGGTGCTGAGAGTGTCGTCGGTGCTGGTCGAGACCCTGATGGTGTTCTTGTGGACGATGGCGATTCCCCCTCCTACTGCGTTGATGCGGTCTCTACGGGTGATCTTATAGCCGTCTGGGATGACTATGGCGATGTCGGGGGCGGAGGAGTCATTCATCCAGGTCTCTGTCAGGAAGGCGACGTCTGGTGATGATGTGTCGAGCAGGTCCCAGAGCTCGACGGCGTGTTTGCGTGCGGAGCGGGTGTTCAGTAGGATGCATCGGAGGTGGTTGAGGTACTTCTTGGCGGGCGCTTCGGTGGCTCTGAGGCTGGTGTAGCTGCAGTTCCGGCAGGTGAAGGGACCATGGGTGCGTTTCGGGGCGGCCTTGAAGCAGTTGTGCGTCCGTCCGGGGTTGAGAGCGTGGAGTGTAGTGGCATCGTATCGGCGTCGGTCCTCGAGGCTGGAGCGGGGGGCGCACGGCCCAGGGGTTCGCGCGCTGGGCGCGGTCCAGGCGCGGACGGGTGCAGGCGAACTTGCCTTAGGCGCGCCTTTGGCGTGCCAGCGGCGCGGCCGCACAGCGGCCGCCATATATGGGGAGGTGGGAGGGAGGAGCAGCTGGGAGGCGGGAGGCAGGGGCAGCGAATGGGCAGTCTGGGGGGCGGGGCCGCAGGGGATGCAGCAGCGGGAGTGGAGAGAGGCAACGAGGGGTACAGAAAGCAAAACTGGACACAGAAAATGGGGGCAACGAGGGGTACAAAAAGCAAAACTGGACACAGAAAATGGGGGCAACGAGGGGGAACAGAAGGCAAAACTGGACACAGAAAATGGGGGCAGCGAGGGGTACAGAAAGCAAAACTGGACACAGAAAATGGGGGCAACGAGGGGGAACAGAAGGCAAAGTTGGGCTCAGAAAATGGGGGCAACGAGGGGAAACAAAAAGCAAAATTGGGCACAGAAAATGGGGGCAACGAGGGGGAACAGAAGGCAAAACTGGACACAGAAAATGGGGGCAGCGAGGGGTACAGAAAGCAAAACTGGACACAGAAAATGGGGGCAATGAGGGGGAACAGAAGGCAAAGTTGGGCTCAGAAAATGGGGGCAACGAGGGGAAACAAAAAGCAAAATTGGGCACAGAAAATGGGGGCAACGAGGGGGAACAGAAGGCAAAGTTGGGCTCAGAAAATGGGGGCAACGAGGGGGAACAGAAGGTAAACGGGCACCGAGGCAACAAGCAGAGGGGCGAGCTTACCAGCAGCAGCAGCGGGCAGGACAACACAGGCGGAGCTGTGTGGCGGGGGAGCGACCTACCTGGCAAGGTCAAGGGTCGCTCTCCTCACCGCATAGCGGCCGCCATATATGGGGAGGTGGGAGGGAGGAGCAGCTGGGAGGTGGGAGGCAGGGGCAGCAAATGGGCAGTCAGGGGGGCGGGGCCGCAGGGGACGCAGCGGCGGGAGTGGAGAGAGGCAACGAGGGGTACAGAAAGCAAAACTGGACACAGAAAATGGGGGCAACAAGGGGTACAAAAAGCAAAACTGGACACAGAAAATGGGGGCAACGAGGGGGAACAGAAGGCAAAACTGGACACAGAAAATGGGGGCAGCGAGGGGTACAGAAAGCAAAACTGGACACAGAAAATGCGGGCAACGAGGGGGAACAGAAGGCAAAGTTGGGCTCAGAAAATGGGGGCAACGAGGGGAAACAAAAAGCAAAATTGGGCACAGAAAATGGGGGCAACGAGGGGGAACAGAAGGCAAAACTGGACACAGAAAATGGGGGCAGCGAGGGGTACAGAAAGCAAAACTGGACACAGAAAATGGGGGCAACGAGGGGGAACAGAAGGCAAAGTTGGGCTCAGAAAATGGGGGCAACGAGGGGAAACAAAAGCAAAATTGGGCACAGAAAATGGGGGCAACGAGGGGGAACAGAAGGCAAAGTTGGGCTCAGAAAATGGGGGCAACGAGGGGAAACAAAAAGCAAAATTGGGCACAGAAAATGGGGGCAACGAGGGGGAACAGAAGGCAAAGTTGGGCTCAGAAAATGGGGGCAACGAGGGGGAACAGAAGGTAAACGGGCACCGAGGCAACAAGCAGAGGGGCGAGCTTACCAGCAGCAGCAGTGGGCAGGACAACACAGGTGGAGCTGTGTGGCGGGGGAGCGACCTACCTGGCAAGGTCAAGAGTCGCTCCCCGCTCCCCGCTTTATGCATATTTTCATGACATCTAGACACTCATATTCAGTTTCATTGAGGTTGGGATCAAAGGTCATTGGGAAATACATCACAGACCCTTGAACACATTCATGTTTTTGAACAGGCACTGAGAGAGCGCAGCCCTCCCTCTCACTGCAAATTGGTGCATTTTCTTTTAAATAAACTTGCATTTCTAGTGCCGGGGCGCGACACTTTTTCTCTTTCAACTCTAGGAATGCTTTGGTGCAATTGTTGTCCAATGGAAGTGGATCAGACACATCCTTGTGTGTCAGCCTCAGTAAAGGCTTAGCCACTAGGGAGAGGTTTAGTAACCACTCTCTACAGCAGCCAACCATTCCCAAAAAGTTCCTGACTTCTTTCTGAATTTGAGGTGGATTCATCTGGTGAATTATTTCCACTCTCTCTGGTGACACCTTTCTACCTCCCTTTCCAATTATGGGCCCGATTCTGATGCGGGTTGGAAAAGCTTCCCGACCGAGGGCCTGATTCTGATGCGGTTAGGAAGGCCTCCTAACGGCATTTGCTCCTTCCAAATCGGATCGGGAACGTGTCTTCCCGACCGAGGGCCCAATTCTGATGCGGTTAGGAACAAATGTTCCCATTGAAGTCAATGGGAGTTCAACCAAATTGTATCTGGAAGCATCCGGATGCATCCTACTCCGCCGGTCGGACTTTCCCGATCCGAGTGGGTCGGACACCATTTCCCAACCGATTCGGTCGGAAAGCTTTTCCAACCCGCATCAGAATCGGCCCCTTTGTGTCCCAGACATTCATTTTCTTTTTGACAGTACTCCTGACTATTCCCATGCAATGACACTGTGACATGAACTTGACAAAAATCAATAACAGTAAGCCATTCTTCAGCACATGGAATGTGAAAAAATATATTGGCTGGATTCGGTACCACAGGACAACATGGAAAAGTTATGCTATTAATCTCCTGCACTAATCTGTTCTTTTCATTTAGTTTCTGTGAACCTGTGATCAGAAAGCTACATAAACTTCCAATCAATTCCATCAAAAATACTTTATTCACTTTATCTCCAATTATGGGTAAAATTTCTGCAACTGATGGTGTTCTTGAATACATGTCATCTGGTTCTAATTTGAATAAGACATGGTCTGCACATTTTATTAATCTGACATCCTTCTCTGTGAACTCCTTTACTTCTGTGTTTATTATTTCTTTCAAATCAGAAGGTAATTTTTCAACTGTCTTTTCTGAAAACAATGCTACAGCTGTCTCTTGTTGGGCCATTTTAAAATGTACATCCTCATCAGGAATCTGAAAATTAACATTATCTGGTGTACAATAATCTGTGCTGTTTAATTTGCAAAACAATTGTTTTCCTGCTAGGCCTGAGTCACAAACAACAACTTGGCAATTTTCCTCAAATGGGCCTATTTTGGGTGCAAATTCTTCTAAAACTGGGTTTGTAATTTCTCCTTTTAAAATTCCTACAACTAAGTCTGGATCTTCCACTGCTTTCACAATGGACTTGGTAAATTCAGAATTGTTAGGGTTAAAACTCTCATTTTCAAATATAGCAACCTGTTGAACTGGGTTCTGATTTTGTTTCTGAAAATAATTCACATTTGCTCTGGACAACTTATTTAAATTAATTGTAGCATTTTTCATATTTTGTGGGAGCATCTGGGCCTCAAAAACTCCTGCCATTGGTACCTGTTTCTGAACTGACATTTGCATTTGCTTGGCTGACACATCTTGCACCTGCATTTCTCTCTGTTTTTGCACATTTCCAACTGCTGCATCATGTTTAAATTTAAATGTCTTCTTCCAATGCTCAAATCTGTTATAAAGATGGCAAAAGGACACCCTTTCCAGCAGTACAACATCCATACCTGAATGTGCACAGACCAAAACACCTTTACTTCCATCCTGTGTTCTTTTAATCTCAACCCAATCAACATCCTTTGCTGGCACTCTGCCCTTCAGGAAAGTAATCACTGCTACGTTTTTCTCAATAACAACAGAAAATGATGGTGCATTCATGCAAACCCTTTTCATTGTTTCCTCACCTGGCCTTTGCACAACAACTTTAGATTCTAACCACAATTCAGTCTGCATGGCAATGTCAATGAACATTTCCAAATTAATGCACAACTCTTTTAAAATTTCATCAAATCCATCAACTTGTGGGTACCACAGCATAAGTTTGTCTCTCAATTGTGGGAATGTGTTCAGAAATGCTGCAAGTTCACCTTTGTTCCGTGGCACATGAACATGCACTTCTCCCACCTTTTCTCTCAATGAGTAAGCAAAAGCTTCTCCCTCATCCTGTTTATTATTTTCCCTAACAAGGTCTGGTGGTTTCTTTTTCTTCTCATGTTTTCTTGCCCACTTGTCTCCTAATTTCTCAAACCCATTGCATTTGAAATTATATTTTATTATTTCTGCAATGTGCAATTGCATTCCTGAAGAACACATTGTCTCATTCGCCTCATCATTCATATGTACCCTGAAGCTTTTCTGAAATGGAAAACTTCCTGAAACATTAATTTCATATTTTTGAGCCAAATCGGTCAGACTACCATGTGCAATTACTGCACATGTATTTGTTTCCTTACTCAGGGAAATTAATTCTTTTTCCTGACACTGGTTCACATTTTCATGATTTGAACAGCAGGGACTGTTAATTTCTTCATGTTCAAATGTTGAATTTAAAACACTAAGCTGTCTCTCTTTTTCAGGGTCTGGGTTAATTTGGTCCCCCATGCTCTCTATCTTTTTAAGCACTGCTGCTTCCTCACAGCAGGTTTGAAAAATCCCATCTTCAAATATATTCATTTTTCCCTGGGCTATTGGTGTTGTAAAGACTATTTCTCCCCCACCTTTCAGTGCTTGGACTGTCTGGGGTAATTTCTGTTCAATAACCTGTGAATTCTGAGTTTCTGAAATAAACCCTGCCATAATCACTCCTTCTGTAGCTCTTTGAACCTTTTGAGTAGGGGCCATATTAATTGGGACAGTCACAATTTTTCTATGCATTGCCTGTGCATCTGTAGTTTGTGATATCTGGACTGAATCAGTCACATTTAAAGCAGTAACACCTGGAGGTATCACTGTCAGTGCTGAATCAACAAGTAGTGGGTCAATCTGAAATGTCTGCACAGTTCTTTCAATCTGTGTTTCTCTCTGTTTAACAGAAGCAGTAGCCACTGTAGTACTTACTAGTACACTATTTTCAGTATTTTTAATGGGAACCACATAAAGTGGCGGACACTCAGTTAACAATGCATCCGTTATTTCATCCCCTGAATCATTATTTATTTGAAGCTTTTTATCATCATTAATTCCCTTCTCCTGCATCTGGTGCTTTACCTTTTTATTCTCACTTGCTTTGTCTCTTGCTGTCTTTTCCCACATGCTTAAGGCCTCAAATTGTGCAGCTCTAGATGGTGTCTTTATTTCACATAACACTTCCCTTAATTTGTCAATAATTTGCAATTCAAAAAAACCATCTTTTGGAAACCTCAAACGACCTTCTTTTTCAGTAATCTTGCACCATTGGTGAACCCACATACATGAATTTTGTCCCAAATTGGTAGACATAAAATGCACGGGTGTTCCTTCAGGAGCATCACCAATTAAAAACAAATTTTTCACTTTACCTCCCAACAGTTTCTTTAAACCTTCAAACATTTTCATTCCTGCAATAGTTCAATGCAATTTCTTTTCTCCAATGCTGTCAGTTTCAATTTCAGTCAGTTTAACTCCTATTACTGACCCTCCACAAAATCTTACTGCAATATTTTTCTGAGTTTTCTTAATCAAAATTCTGTTAGTAACAACATAAAAACATTCGCTACTCTGTCTGCTCCACTAAACAAAGGATAGATTTCTTTTCACGGCGAGTAACACATTCCGCTTACTCTTCACAAAGTAAGAACTTCTGTTTACTCTTCATACACTGCGAGTAAATCCCTTCCGCTTACCCTTCACTCAAGCTCCAGATAAGACCTGTTACTTGGATACCCCTTTTGGGAAGTAGAGCCAGTGACTTCGCAGGTAAAATCCTTATGCTACCATTCACACTCACTTTTATATGATATATGGTCCCTATTGTAACACTGCCAGCCCTACGTAGCTTCTCAGTATTACTTCCAACAGACGAGTAACCTCCTGCAGTGTGGCTTCCAGTTACCACCCGCTATTCCTTCCCGGGATTTCCACAGGTGTTTTTCCACACAACATAGAACAAGACACTAACTTACTTAACATGAAGAGTTAAAACATGTAATCAATAACCAATAAATCCTGCCCTATGAAATTACCAATATAATCAATAAAACCATCAATTCAAAATGAGCAAAATTTCACCAACAGTCAAAACCCTTACTATTTTCAACACTTCAAAAATACATCCTAGCACATTAACAACATTTCACAACCCTATTGATACTCACACCACTCCAGCAATCGCCTTCTTGCATCACCTTCCAGTACTGCTTTGCCAGTCTTCAGGTTCTGAGCATTGGAGTCAGGAATCAGGACTTGGACATTTATCTAACTTGGACAATTATTTTCTAGAATTAATTTTCACAGATCAACTCTCCTCCTAAGGTCAATGGACCATTAGTCAAATAGTTGATGGTGATATCCTTAATCACCAAACTAATTGATAATAACCTTCCTCTTGCTACCAGAAACTGATGCAGCGGTAATTTCACGGTAATTTCTCAATGCAAAACCTCATTTACCTTCTAATTTACTGCTGCAAAGGTACTGGACCCTTGCCACTGTATATTACCATCAGGAGATTTACATAAACATGAAAAATCAAAAATGTAATTAATATTTAAGCCAATAAAGAGAGTTGTGAGTATTTTAAAGGGTTTTATTTTCTAATTAAAAGTTAAGGTTCTCTGACCCTTTATTCATTAGTCAAATATCAATCAGGTTACAAAATTTGGAAAACAGGAAAAATAGAATTAATACAGAACATATTATAGGTTGCATACAAAACATTCCATAAAGGAAGGGAATGAGGCAATCAAATGTCAATCAGAATTCTCCAAAGAAAGTTCAGGAAATATAATTCAAGAGTGAATTATGCAAGGCTAATCAATAATTAATAATTGGCAAGAATCTCCCATAAAGAGAAATAAATGCAAAAGACAAATAAATCTTTTCAAAACTAATTAGTTAGTCAAAGCATAAACTTAGAGTTTTAGCATCTAATTCTAAACCTTTTTTATCAGTTGCACCCTCTGCCCTGGTCTGTTCATCTGTCCTCTCTGTGTTCACAGAGAGACGCTGCTCCTGAAAAGGCCCCTCCTTCACAGACCACAAAGGAATGTGATCTGCCTTGCCAAAAATATGACGTGCAAGGCTAGCCTATGCCCCCCACCTCCCTCTATCTCTCATCGGACGCAATCTGCTCTCAGACTGCACCCGCTAAAGCTTCTAAAGCCTCTAAAAGCCCCCCAAGCCACCTAAAGAGGTCATTATTTATACTCTAATTCTTGGCTGACTATACTAATAAGGTTGCAATTTTCAGTAAAGCTTGCACCCTGATTGGATAGTTTAGATGACGAGGGTCTCACCATCCTGTTCTCATTGGCAAATCCAACCCACACCAGTTTTAACAAAAGAAGCGTTAATGATTAATACAATTATATGTTTTAGCAACATTTACTAGGAAAAATGTTTCAGTCTATTTCCTCCTTCCTGTCACATCGCACGCAGGAAGGACACATTCCACAAACACTGATACATTGGAAGGGTAACAAGAATGTACAGTTCATGGTGGCCTTGAACCAGGTCTTCACTTGAGGCACTTGGCAGTTCTGCACATGCGTCTCTCATTCAGTATAATTTTCAGCCTTGCTGGATTCACAGGCAGCCATTTTATCTTAGGCCCAAAAACAAAATAAACACAAAAAGAGTATTAATTTACAAAATGAAACCCATTATGTTTTACCTCCCCATACTAATACCCTGTATAAATGATTACCTAGCAAAAAGCTATTAGTGTAAAGCAGCTTTTCTTATTATTTGTGCAAAAAATGCAAAAATGTGCAATGTACAACATAGCATAAAACATGCACTAGTGTAAATTTTGAAAGCGCACACAGTTAATACATACTCATAGCAACATGCTCTAATGTTTTAGATAGCTTTTCATGCAAATGCTTTGCCCCGTGTAGTGATGGTGCATGGTTAATTAATACACATTATAAAAAGATGTGTTATGAACTGAATATGCATTGTCTAAATATGCAACAAAGCCAAAGTCTCATAAGGGAAAGGAAACTGGGAAGAGAGAACACATTCCATGATTCAAAGCTAAAGAGGCCACTGAAATCACGAGTTTTCTCTACACTGCAAAAACACATGTTAATTCAGCACAAGCATTTCAGACGTTAACCATTTATGACCAAGCCTCATTTTATGTTTTTCACTTTGCATTCACCAAAAGTGCCACTTTTAAAAAAACTTTGGACTAGGCATGTGCCATGTGTTTTTACTTGCACCAAAATGTGTGTGCCATTTTAAATGCAGTCTGTCTGAAACATAAAAATAAAGCAATGCTTAATTTGAGAAATCTAGCTCTATCAGGTAAAGCATGATTATGAATCCCAATCGGTTTGCTATTTAGCAATCAAGCAGTGGTAACATGACTTTGATTCTCAAGGTCTACTCAGAGTTATTCCTTGCCTACAGCAAGCAGCATCATTCAGTTCAAAGGAAGTCCAGCGAGCTCAATTTGTGAAACTCATAGGAATTATTGCCTCCAATTAGCTCAATTAATTGCATTAACATTTAGCATTGTCCTACTTTGAGCTTGTCAGCTCCTCTCCTGTGGACATCTACACACTGAAAGTTGCCATTAACAGTTCAGTTTCTGGTTCTTTCATCAATAAAAAAGTGATTGCTAGAAAGTATGTCATGTCCCTATTTTAGCCACTCACAAATCGGACAAATGACAGCAAAACAAATAGGTCCTATTAATGCAGACCTTAGATATTGGTGTGCTGTTTTGTTGGCTTTTCCAATGATTTTTGCTCATGCTGTTTAGCATAAACAAAAAATAGGTGATGCCTATGAACTTATGAACCATCATGCATGGGCATGTAAGCATTATGGAATGCTGTCAACCCAGTGTCACCATGCATGTGCATGCATTCATGAATGAATGCTGACACAGACGCCATTTTGTTTTTTGTTTTCATTTACTGTTCAAAGATGGCATGTGCTCGTCTTTGGAGTAGCAAATTAAAACAAAAATATAAAAAGTCACCTAATGCATAGTTTTATGGAAAGGAGTGCTCCAGCAGCAAATTAAACAGACGGGCCCTTCTAAAATGGAACAAACAATGCAAAAAATACAAAAATTAAGACATAAAGTGGAAGCAATGGTTGAGCAGGTTGGGGAAGATGTAAGTGGGAGCACGGGGAAGCAACAGAGAAGTTGAGTGGGGGAATTTAAAGTAAAATAAAAACAGAGAAAACCAAGCATGACAGCTAGTAGTGGGGGAGCAATGGATGAACTCGGGGTAGGGGAACAAGGAGATCACAGGGGTAGTCAAGTGGGGATGAAGCAAAGGAGGGAGAGTAAGAAACTGCATGCACTGATATGGAGTGCTCAAAGTAAAAGAAAAATATTACTTTCTAAATTTAAGCAGTGGAAGGATACAAGTCATCCAGTTAAAATGATGATCTCTAAGCTATGCTACAGGGTAGGGACAAACACAAGACGCGGAAGAAAAGCCATTGAATAACCAGTGCTAAGCACTAGGCTCACTCAAAGCATAGTGGAACTATTTGTATTGTCCACAACATGTCTCCACAACAGACAGCTAAATGTTTAGGTCGGAGAGACCCAGAAATCAATAACAGGAATATTGTAGTTAATGTCAGACTTACAACGTATCTTTAGCAACCTGAGAATATTTTCTTTTGCTTTTTCTGTGCTTATTGCATTCCAGTGACAATAGCATTTATTTTTTGTTTAAGTGATAGATCAGCGTCTACTGCTCTCATTGGATTCAATCACTGGGGTCAAATGTAGCAAGCACTTATAGAGTAAATTAGTTCTGCTTTTATTATAATACTCGCACACAGGGAAGCACCAAATTCATGCGTATTTTGACATAGATTATATACAGAACATTCACTCAGCTATTATGTCCACACAAAACAACACACCTGCAGACGGCCGAACATAGTCCAAAGTACTTACAGACACTGGCACATTTAGACCATCAGGCTTATATGTGCAAATTGCATGCAGATCTAAATGCACCCCTGCATACAGATGAGATAACATGCAACACTTCATTCACAGAGACTAGCCGGCGCATAGGTAATTATGCACATAAATAAACACGAAGAAACACATATCCAGCACACATAAAGACACAGATGCAGGCAAGATAGTAGACTAGCTGGTTTACATAAACAAAAACGGATGCAGGCAGGAGAATGATGGAAGAACAGATAGAAGGAAAGATGGCTGCTGGAGTCATGTATATTTGGGCCCTCATTACCATCTGGGTGGTAAGTGTGTGGTGGAGATAAAATGTTCTATAATCAAGCTACGAGACAAGGCCTCCAGAGGTTTTGTCATATTTACTGGCTCAGGTCACAGCTGGAGTTTTAATTAACACCTCTGCTGAGAAACGAAATATGAGCATGGCGATGCCCATTCAGTCACTTGCCTCTCTTTGGGTGATTGATGATGGAATACTTCACCCTCCATGCCAGTAGTCATACTGCACAAAAATAGACCTGGCACTGTGAATAAAAAGTTGAGACTAAAACTTGGTGGGGTGGAGGGAGTGTCAAGTAATTGCCCATGTCCAGACTCTTCTTATTGACTAGAGAGTCTTGGACATGCTCAGAGGAATTAAAGTGTGTGGTGAAAAAGAACCTGGGCATGTTCTGGGGATTATTATGTGATGGGTGGCTAATCTTAACATGCACCGAGCATTTCTAAGTGATATGTGTCGCTCAGTGAGGATTGCCAAGTAGTGGAATATGCAAATAAGGGGGATATTCACAAGAACTTGCGATAAACATCGCCAAAATAGGTTAACGCAAGTTCTCATATCGCCCTCTATCGCGGAAAAATAATTCCGGGTTAACGTTGTATTTTCAACACGGCGGTAACATGCGATAGTCTCCCGATAACAGGTCAAATGTCCGCGATAACATTACTGGGACGGCGATGAAAATCCAAACCCGAACCCGAAAAAAGTTGCGAAGGGCCCAACCGCGATAAGACAATCAGCGAAAAGCAGTTCCAGGCCTGCAATTCACACACGTCAGGCGGGAAAAACCACTACAAAAGCTGGAAAAAAAAACACAAGCAAAAACCAAACTACAGCGAAGCACAATGGAGGCAGCCGGAGCAGGTACGATGGATTTAGGCCCAGATCTCTGTACTGGGGTGAATGTATGACATTGTTCTGCATTCTGTCCATCAACTGTTGTTTTTGCATTTGTCACCCCGAGTGGGAAGGGCATGCCCAGACGTGGGTCCCGTTCTCTCCATGCCACTGGAATCAAGCTATCCTGGCAGAAGAGGGGTGAAACCCGAAACCGGTCCTAGGATGCTTGTTTCCAGTCCAGGGAGGACCTGGCTTGGCAGTTCGGGCTGGACTGTTCCCATGAGGCACAGGGTCAAGACTGATTTGCATATGGCTGGGTTCAAACTGGAATGGCAAGGTGAGCAAAAAAACGATGGATTTAGGCCCAGATCTCTGTACTGGGGTGAATGTATGACATTGTTCTGCATTCTGTCCATCAACTGTTGTTTTTGCAGGTACAGAGGACGGCCAGAACCCCACAAGCCCCCCGAAGGAGCAGCCTGGGACCTCGGGGACACGGAAGGGCAAGGACAAGAAGAAGAGGAAGACGAGGTTCAGTCCGCAGGAAAACAGGATCCTGATCACGTAGGTGATAGAACACCATCAACAACTGTTCATCACCTCCATTGTGTCATTGGCAAAAAAAAATAGAACATGGCAGTCCATTGTAGACAAGGTGAATGCAGTCAGAGTGCTGAGGAGGACAATGGATGAGGTCAAGAGGCGCTGGAATGATGTGAAGCGCAAGACCAAGCAGAAACTCGCAGACAAACAGAAGGCAGCAATGCAGACTGGAGGTGGGAGTCCAGCGCCACAGGAGGAGCTGGATGAGATGGAGGAAATGGTGTCCACAGTCATCAGTGGGGAGACGGTGGCAGGAGTTGGGGGACCGGACTTTGCTCAACATGACCCGACACAACAGCAACAGGGTGAGTAACGACCAGGGTCTGGGGGGACGGGGAGAGATGGGCACAATGGTACACTTGCACAATCAAGCGGAGCACAGTGCACACCCACAATGACTCTGGATCATGTCCCTGATCCCCTTGGCACACTGCAGCACACATAGCAACAGCACGTAGGCCCCCGTCAACTATGTGCCCAGAGGAGGCCTGCCCACACATCACTTATCTCACAACCAACCCATGCACATGTGCTGAACCCAGCAAAGCTGCGGGTCTGTGAGCCACACTGACAATGCAAGTGACACTGCATGACGATTAGCATGGCTGCAGTCCGATCATCATGATATGGTGCACACCACCACACTGAGGTTGCTGAGTGTGGACCACATCCGTAAAGTAGCAGGTCACACTCTGACACATCCACCTGCACAAACAACCCCTGACGTCAACAACACATCTGCGGTAAACCATGCCCCAGAGTCCCAACTCCCACCAGGACCCAAATTCACCCAAGTCTGCAACATCTCAGCACTGTATGGGCACAGAAGTCAAAGGCACACCGCCTGAAAGGGACAAGGGGCAGCAAAATCAGAGCTGCAGGGGCGACTCTCCCAGAATGCAGCACACACACATTACATTCAGAGCACATCAGCATTGACAACAATGTGGTACAAACTGCAACACGTTTACAACAGGACAGAGGACACAACAGGTGCCGCTTGTGTGTAGAAACTGGCCAATCACATTTGGCATAGCAGGGAAATGTGAGATGTCAATGTACAAGTACAAACACATAGCCGTGATGTTGTCGAAATGTCCACTGTCCCGCATCAAATAGGCAGCTCCTCCTAAACAGTCACAATGTACATTGTCATGCAGTCTGTATGTGAACTTGTACAATGCGTCAACATACATGTGAACACAATGTAACACTGCATCTCCCCTTCACATTGTAGAGGGAGCATCAACACCTCCTGCAGAGCAGCCCCAACAACTCTTCACTGATGACGATGAGGACATCCCCAACATCGACACCGAAGCTCTCCAAGTCCTCATTGACAGCTTCAGCACCCCACCTCCAGGAGCAGGGCAGCCCAGCTGCATCGAGGAGACCCCACCCCCTGCACAGACCACACAGCAGGAAGCACCTACCACCCCGGCTGTCTCCCAGGACCCCCATGAACAACACATGGCCTTCCAACGCCGTGTGTTAGAGTTCCAGGAGAAGATGGCTGATCAGGTGCAGGTGGGGTTCGACCTCATGGCAGCCAAACTTGATGCCATACATGGGTGTCTGATTCCCATCAGGGACCACTTACAGTCCCTAACGGACACCCACAGTCTGCTCCATGCTCTCCAATGATCCATGGCTGACATCGCTGGTGTAATGATACTGAGACAAGAGCAACTGTCCAGTCAGAGTGGCTCCAGCGATGTCAGCCGGGAGTTGGGACAGATGCGGGGGCTCATGGAGTACATGGAGCAGATGCAGGCGGAAAGAATGGCTGCCACGGCTGCACACCAGCGAGATGTGGCTGGGACCTTCCATGCCCTGCAGCACATCGTCATGGCATTGCTGCCTCAAGGCCTGGCGCAGATGAATGCTGCTGCTGCTTCTACATCCACATCTCCGCCCCCTGATGTGCCAGTGCCTCACAGTGCGGCAGGCAATTCACCTCTGGCCCCTGATGTGTCAGTGGCACACAGTGCGGCCGACATTCCACCACCACCCATGTGTGTGGCATTTGTGACATCAGAGGACGAAGATGCGGGTGAATCAACCTTACTGGTAAGGAGGAGGCAGTAGCATTGATCTCCGCCATATGGCCTGTTTCTGCTTGGTTCTACCCTTTGCATCATCACCTTCCACTGTCCCCCGATACACTCTGCGACACTCACCTTGGACCTCGACATGGACTGCCATATTCTGTTTGGTTACCAATGACACAGGGATCAGACTGCGGACTGAACTCTTCCTCTTCCGATGTACTTGTCATTCCCTGAAGGACTCTGGCTGGCCCTCCACGGGCCAATAATGTGAAGTGGTGTTTGCATGGCCCTGTACTGCTCTAGCTGCAACACTCCACTGGATGTGAATTAAACATTCAGAATCACACAGATGTGTCATATCTTTGATCAGTCAAGTATGAAAGTATGGATGGATGTAGGGTCAGTTATTCCCCCTTACGTCCATGTTGCTCATGCCGTGGGACTTGAGTCACAGGGTGCAACATTGCCGATTGCGGTTCGTGTGGCTTAGACACTACAACAGAGACACAAGCATCAGTAAGTTCCTTGTCCAGCCCAGAACTGAAGCACGCCCAGAGCCCCGGGCTCATTGTTCACACCCCTACGCTGGACTGGCATACGCCAGCCCAGCCCACTCCGCTTACGCTTACAGGGGGGGACGACAAAGCTACATGTCCCAGGTCTTCCCTGTAGTGATCTGTTGATCACTGGTCTAGTTGTCAGCATGCCACAGCCACTCCCTGAGGGCTGGTTTACACCCACACCACACCCATCCAGCACAGGTGTCACAGGACATGTGACCCTGCCAATAAAAGGGGCCCACCACAGCACATCCTCCACTGCCGGAGGTGACATGTGGCGTCCGCATCCACGGAACTCAGTCATGAGGGGTCCGTGACTTGCGTTGCATTGAGTTAGTGGCACCCGATGGCCTGCATCCGGCATGGGCCTACCAGCACGGGGCCATGACTTGCGTTGCACAGGGTTAGTGGCACCTGCTGCACTGCGGCTGGCAGGGGCCTACCGGCACGTGATGATGACTTGCGTTGCACAGGGTTAGTGGCACCCGCTGCACTGTGGCTGGCAGGGGCCTACCGGCACGTGACGATCACTTGTGTTGCACTGAGTTAGGCCCACCTGAAGAGCTGAGCGGGTGTGCAGCCTGCGATGATGTGTTGGCCTCAATACGGCGTCCAGCGAATCAAGACTCAAATTGAACAGTGTACCCTGCTGGACCGCAGTGTACGCGCAGGCAGCAGTCAGCACACACATGACTCCACGGTGCGGTGCCGCAGGGTGCGCTGGGGGCCTGTGGTGCGGAAACCAGCGACCAGCTGAGGAGGTTGCACTGGCACGTGGAGGGTCTTCTTGGAGACAGGCCGGTGGCGGCAGGTGAGCATTGAGGCCTGGGTGCGCAGGGGCGGGCAGTCATCACTGGGCGGCGGACCGGTCTGGGGACCAGGGCTGGGGTGCACCTGGCGCACAGGATCACGCAGGCACCAACGGTCACGGCGGCAGCCTCGTGACTGGGTGGGGGGCGCAGCCCTGGCAGACACGACCCTGCATGCGATGACGTGATGTGCATGGGTTGGTTTGGGACGTA
Organism: Calotriton arnoldi; assembly: GCA_963921515.1. Lineage (NCBI taxonomy): Eukaryota > Metazoa > Chordata > Amphibia > Caudata > Salamandridae > Calotriton > Calotriton arnoldi. The sequence continues at coordinate 540,532 of CAWUFW010011738.1, forward strand.
GCCACCTCGTCTCCAGTGTGAATCTGCCCATTGAAGGTGGTCAGCCACGTGTGTGTAGGCCTATGGACAGGTTATGGCGGAGACTGAGACACACGCAGTAGTCACTTTGGTGGTGGATTTGTGACGTGTGCATTCCTACAGTTGTGAGTTGTAGGATTGTGGAGTTGAGGTGTATGGTGTGTTCAGTTGGTACTTGCCGATGGGCAGTGCATTACCATTGGTCCCATCCTCAAAGCGCTGGTTGGTGGCAGACTTGCGGACATGTGGGAATCATGCACACTGCCTGGGGAGTTTACGACGACATTGGTGGACAGGCCACGGTGGTCCACTTTTGTCTGCACATTGATGGCATGCGTGTGGTTGCTGTTGCGGTGATTGTGTGCAGTGTCGGCCGGGGGCACAAGTCGTACACGTGTGCTGTGAATTGCCCCCAACACGTGCGCGACGCCAGCTATGGCGTAGTTCCCTTGCGTGGTCTCAAGATGTTCCTGCGTAGTGTGGGGGGAGTGAGGGGCAGGGGTATCGAGCTGACACACACCGTGATGCCTTCAGGTATGATGAGTCCTGCATGATGTGACCGTACCAGCAGTTCGTGTGGTCGTTACCTTCCTTTTCATTCCTATGACGGTTACGACCACATGAACTTCTGTTACGGTCTTCTCATGCATGATTTGTCATGCCTATGAGCATTCCGGTTTGTCCAAGTGCAGTACACTGTACCGGATTAGGCATGTGACTATACGGAAGTTTGACCATTGTCACCATTTCTCAAACAGGTTTCTGAAGACACGTTGCCCTCTTGAAGTTCCCCGTTGGGAATGGAACGCGTTGGCTGAGCTCTTCGTTTTGTTTGTTTGTGTATTTGTAATAAAGTTCTGTTTTTACACTACTGTTGACTACTGGACTTCATGACCTGGCGCACCCACATTTCGGTTACTACGATCTTGGGTCTGGGGCACGGAGGCGTCTAGCACGGCTGGCGATGGGGTTGGTTGCGCAGGTACACTACGAATTGGAACTATTGTGTGGTGCAGATACAGGGGCCCGCCGTTGCTTTTGTGGACATGCATCCATGACCTGTGTGAGGGAGTTTGATGGCGCTGGCTGTGAGGCTCCTCCGACTCTGGCAGTTGTTGGTTGGAAGGTACCAGGGGCCAACAGGTGCAGCACAGCCAGCAGCTTTGTCTGGGGGGGATGTTGGTTGTCCGCTGTGTAGATACCGTCAGCCTGTGGGCAATGTGGGTCAGGATGCGGGGGATAGTTGTCCTTTTGAGCCTGTGTTGGCCAATGGCTTCCTCTGGCATTGAGTCTCTGGGACTGGTGCGTTTTAGGATCGTCCGCTGTCCTGCGCTGCCTAGGTCGTAATCCGGGAGGGGTGGTCCGGGGGTGGGTCCTGGGAGTGGTGGCAGTGGGTGTTGTGGCCCTCTTGGTTCTCCGAGCTGCATGATCAGTAGCTCCATGGCATCTGTTGGTCTTCAGATGTGGCTCTGGGCTGGGCTCCCTTTCATACTGCAGGTAGTTGTCCTGCTTAACACCAGCAAAAGGCAGGTGTTATATCCCTGCTGCTAACGCGCCTTATCGCCTGTTCTTGGTTTGCATCGCAGATCTGACTGGTCGTTGAGAATCTCGCGAAGTGGTGTTTTCGTGTGTTTTTGCACAGTAACGCCTACTCTGCATATCATTAGCGTTAGTTGTCGCACTCATCCGTGGCGATGTTTTTTGCAGTAGCTATCGCAGGAAAACTGGCGATGCCGGCAGTTTGCACCAGCTTGTGAATGGGGCGATAAATCTATCGCCACTTTTGCGGCGCTAAAGTGCCGATAAATCGGCGATAAGTCCATGTGAATATGCCCCTACGAATGTACTTATGATCATTCCAGAGCTGGTAGAGGAAGAGATAGTTTTACCACAAGTGACCAGCTAGATTTAGACATCAAATATAGAATGATGTAGATGAGACTGCGAACCAAAATCAGAAGGTTTTATGGAAGCAATTGTGAATATGAATACGAAAAATTATTTCAAATAATACTTCTATAAAGACACATGGGGAGAAATACTACTGAGAAAGTGAAGGCAAATGTAGAGACCACGGGTGCTCATGTTTTGAGAACCCACAGAAAATGTGCAAACCCGACAGAACTAACAGTCATTATACTGTTTTAATGCTATGTTCTTCTATATTTACAGGAGTAACCCCTCCCGATTGCAGACACTTGGCAAAACTGTCGAACTGTGACAAAATATGTGATTACCAATCAGAAGGCAAACAGGCACAGCTGAATGTGCTTATGCTTAATGGGTAATGAGAGGATTTTGTTGACATGTCCCTTTATTATTTAACCCCTATGATGAGGAAATCACATGTGGGGTGGAGAAGTTAATGGAGTATCAATTTCCATTCCGTTCTTTGGGCCTGATTTAGAGTTCGGCAGATGCGAACGGGCCATAAAAACCATGTTCCTATTCACCGCCATGGAGGTCTGTCGGATTTACATTATAGCGGTATGACAGACCTTAGTCCGTCAATAGTCCACCTCATTTTCCTTGCTCCATCGACCGCATTACACTCTAAGCACCACAGAGGAAGCGACTGAATGCCACTACTCGATCCGCCACATGTAAAGTATATTTTCCAGCGACATAAACATGGCAATTAATCCTCCACATTTATGTTGGAGGAAGAAGAACATAACTAGCCAAGTCATGTCCACAACTACGAAAAAAAAAATTCTAGCAACATTTCCCTGATACTCATTGTTCTGGAACTCTATCTGGCAGTGGTGTGTGAAAAACAACGCAATGCACAACAAAATAGATGGTAATTACAAGTTTTTACTCAATTGTAAATCCACTATGTTAAGTACCAATGGCACTGACCGTAACTTTATGTACTCCAAACAACAGTTTACCCGGTCTTCATGACTGGCCATGTCTCACATTACAAATCCATAATAAATGTATTTATTTATTTAAGGAGTTTAATATAGCGCTGGCCGGACCCGGGGGTATAGGAGCGCTTTACAACAGTTTTTCGCAAGAGTCATATAATAGAGCAGTGTTATACATATTGGTTCGGAAGTCCAAGTGTGCTGTGCAGTATTGAGGTAGTCCGTGAGTCCTGAGATAGCCTCGTTGAGTGCACGTTGTCTTGGGTTGAACCTCTCGGGGGGAGGAGCAGGAGGTGGTCAAAGAGCAGGGAGAAGGTAGGTCTTTGTGATACCATGTCAAGGAGCAACGGCGAGTAGGGATTTGCGTTAAGGTTAAGGCGGTGGCTATCCATTCGGCCGGAGCGGTTGAGGAAGAGGACTTTTAGGTGTTTTTTTAATTTTGTGAAGGACGAAATAGTTCTGATATCTGCTGGGATTGAGTTCCAGATTTTGGGCACGTTTCCGGCGAAGGACCGTGCAGCGGTTTTTTGTTTGCCTGTTTTCATAGGGATGAGAAGTAGGGTATTGGAGCTCCTGAGGTTTCTTGTCTGACCAGCCCTCTTGAGTTTGGCAGCTAGGTAGTCAGGTTTTCCTGTGTGTAGGGCTTTGTGCATGAGGCAGGCAGTTCTGAAGCTGGCACGCAGTTCGACTGGGAGCCATTTTAGTTCTCTGAGTGCTGGTGAAATGTGATCGTATTTCCTAATTCCAGTGACCATTCTGGCTGCTGCGTTGAGAGTTGTTTTGAGGGGAGCTAGGTGGGATTTTGTTGTACCAGTGAGGGTTGCATTCCCATAGTCGAGTCTGGATAGCACCAGTGATTGGGTGGCTTGTTTGAGATCTTTGGTAGGGATGAATGGTTTAATTTTGTTGAGTAGCTTCAGATTGAGGAAGGCACTCTTTGCGGAGTTTTTAATGTGTTTGGCCATGTCGAGTTTTGGGTCTATGGTAATTCCTAATGATTTTATGGAGTTTGCCAGAGTGAGGTTACCATTGAACGCATCCATAGCTTTTAGCCATTCTGCAATTTGAGAGTTCTCTTCTTTGTTGGAGATGAGGCGGATCTCAGTTTTTGTCTTGATTGAGTTTTAAGTGATTTAGAGACAGCCAATGTTGGATTTCTTTTAGAGTGTCATTTAGTCTGTGGATGTCATCTAAGGAGGAGGTTTCTAGATAGATGTGGGTGTCATCTGCATATAGGTGGAAAGGGATGTTGGCATTTTTAAGTATGGTGGTGAGGGGTTCCATGTATATGTTGAACAGTTGTGGTGAGAGCACTGAACCTTGGGGGACGCCCCTGCTGATGGGGTGTAGGTCGGAAGTAAAGATTTTGATTTTTATCCTTTGCGAGCGGCTGTGTAAGAAGTAGGAGAACCAGCGTAGGACCACCTCATCAGCACCTACCCTTTCTTGTAGAGCCTTGATGAGTAGTTGGTGATCAACCATGTCAAAGGCTGCCGATAGGTCCAGGAGAATGAGTAGGCAACATTGATCGGTATCGAGGGATTTGTGGATATCGTCAGTGATGTTGAGGATCGCGGTCTCGGTGCTATAGCCTTTTCTGAACCCCGATTGGTGGGGATCAAGAAGGTTGATGTTGTCCATGTGCTGAGTCAGTTGTAAGAGGACGCATTTTTCGAGGATTTTGAATAGGAGGGGGAGATTGGAGATGGGTCTGAAGTTATTCAGGTCCTTGGAGTCAAGGCCTGTTTTTTTTAGTAGTGGCGTGACTTGGCTAACTTTGAGGCATTCGGGTATGATGCCAGTTCTCAGGGAGCTGTTTATGATCCTGCACCAGAACGGGGCTATGGAGAGTTTCAATTTTTTGGTCAATTGGGTGGGTATAGGGTCAAGGACGTGAGAGGCGGGTTTGGAGGTGGAGATCAACTTGAGGATCTCGTCTTCCGGGATGGGGTTGAAGGACTTCCATGTTTTCTTGGGGTGCATGCACGTGTTCTCTATTGTCACTGGGGGCAAGCTTTTGCAGGCGTGGTTGACGTTGATGTCTAGTGAGAGCTCAATCTTGGTGATTTGTTCTTCGAAGAAGTTGGCGAAGTTTTTGCACAATTCCTTGGAGGCCTGCATTGAGGATTCGGGGGGCTTGGAGGTTTGTTGCTTGATGATTTTAAACAGTTTGTTGGGCCTGTTTTTTGCGCTGTCCAGGGCGGAGCAGAAGAAAGTGGATTCTTCGCTGCTGATGTGTTTTTTGTACTTCCTTCGAGCTGCTTTGAGTTGTTCGAGTAGGCTTGGGGAGGGGTTGTTCCTCCATAGTCTTTCCGTGGCTCTAAGTTGTCTCCTTTCGTTGTTAATGTCCATGTTGAACCAGGATCTAGATGGGATGTTCCTGGTTTTTTTTAGTTTCAGGGGGGCTACTTGGTCTAGAATGGATGTCAAGGTTGTGTTGTAATGGGCAGTGAGTTCTGTGGTGGATAGATCATCCGTGGAGGTAGTGAGGAGGGAGTTAACCCTTTCCTCAAGGTCAGTCGTGTTGATCTGAGTGAGGTTTCTGGTCCATTTGGGATGGTCTTGGGTGGGGGGTTGGAATGCGATTGGTTGAGTGAGGTGGAAGAGGATTAAGTGGTGTTCTGACCAATCCACGGGCAGGGTGTGGCTTATCGTGACTGTGTCGCGTTTGGCGATAATGGCATCTAGGATTGCTCCTTTGTTGTTAACTTCCTCTGTGCAGTGTTGGGTAAGGTTGTTGTTGTGTAGCAGCTCATTTAGGTTCTGGATTAGCAGGTTGTTTTCTTCATTCCAGTGTAGGTTGAGGTCGCCCAGAATTAAGTTGTTCGCATCTCGGAGAGAGCAGTGGGCAATCAGGTCAGACAGGTGTTCAGTGAATGTGGTGGTATTGCCTGGGGGTGGTAGATAAGGTGGCAGATTAGTGTTTTTTTGTTGCTAGTGTTAATGTTGACGGTTAGGCATTCAAAGGTGTTGTAGTTGAAGGAGTCTGTTTTCATCACGGAAATATTGTTTTTGTGGATGATTGCTATGCCTCCTCCTCTTTGGTCTTTTCTATCTTTGTTGGAGATTGCAAAGCCTGGGGGGACAAGAGTATCCAGGAGTGGTAGGGAGGAATCATTTAGCCAAGTTTCAGTGGTGAATGCTATGTCTATGTCGTGAGTGAGAATGGATTCCGCTAGCTCTGTGGCATGCTTGGTGGCTGATCTGCAGTTTATGAGCATGCAGTTGGTGGGGGTCGTTTCTGTTTTGGGTTTCTTCGTTCGGGGGGCCGTGGGGATGATAGTGCGGGTGGCCGGGGGCCTGGGGGATTTCGGAAGGGCCTGGTCTCTTCCTAATTCACGACGGTGCAGTGGTATGGTTATAGGTAAAATGGCGCTCCAAGAATGAGTAGCACTTACACTCTATTTAGATTTCTGAGAAATTTATATGGACGGTGCTGAAAGGTGAGAAGAACCACCAGTCTCCCCAAACACGTGGTCGAAACCAACATAAACATAAACACAATCCTCAGCACACGTCTTTTAAGTAATATGCATTTATCCAATTTGTTTTAGTCAAGCATAAATGATACAGAGAAATTTTCGAGCTTGGTTTCTTTTCTTTCTTTTCTTTGTTCTTGCATCAGCCAACACGTGTTTCGTCGCACAAAGGAATATTGTCCCGCGACTTTCTCAAGGCTGTATATACAAAACAAACACAAGCCCTTTGTAAAATTACACAAAACAGGTGTATTTAATACACCCATCAAACCTCACCCGTGTGCATAGCGGTATTCTATACGAATTTCTGCGGCAAGCACAGGGATCTTTGCCCAAGAGACCGTGCTCATTCCAAAGCATGATAAATAATAGGTTGTTAAACGTAGGCCATCAGAATCTCGCCCCGTATATTAAGTGGTAATGGAGAAAACCAATAAAAAGGTCCTGATTGTCGGTATCTATCTGCGTGCACCCGGTGTGTGTGCACTGATCAATACGTGTCACGATTAAAAGAGCACGATCACCTCCTGTGTCACACACACTTGAGGACCTAGTGCCAATTACTAGGTGACGGTGAGATGAGCAAAATCAGTGCAATAAGTGTGGTGGCTTTAAAATAAATCCCAAATCACTCCTCACAAGTAAAAGATCAGAAATACCTTACAAGAGTCCAAAATGTTCCCTGAAAAAACCCATAACCTATTTTAGTATGCACTATTAAGAGTAGACCGGTTCACTAGATATCCAGTACATTGAAGTATTAAGGCTACCTACTTTATCAGTGGTGATAATACCATCCCACTGGAAAATTAAAATCTATGTTCCGATGTCCACGTCGCATTTAACCGTGGATCTTCGTCATGAGCCAAACCTCGAGCACTAAAGAGAGATAGGGATGTCTTAAACCTCATATGTGATCATGTATCGGCTAAGTATAAGCAAACTTCCTGTATCTTAGCACCGTGTACAGCAGTATATAAAAGCTCTTCCTAACAACCCCATCTGGACTCTAATAGATCACATAAACAAACATCTAAGACGAGGGCATGAATGTGGGTTAATGGATGATGATGAAGTTACTTACCTTAGAGTTGAACGTCCTAGATACCCATGCATCTACACGCTTTCCAAATTACACAAAGACCTTCCCTTTCCGCCAGGCAGACCCATCATTTCAGGAAATGATGGGCCAACCGAAAGATTATCAGAGTATGTTGACACATTTCTGAAACCTATGGTGGGCAATCTAGCATCTTACATCCGGGACACGAAACATGTTCTGGCAATACTCTCTGATCTTATTTAGGAGGATAGCATGACCTTGGTCACCCTAGACGTGACAGCCCTGTACACGAGCATTAGGAGAGAAACAGGCCTGCGCGCAATTAGAAAAATTCTAAACACAAGATCAGCAAGCGCATGGGACCATACAGAGATGTTAATCGAAATGATTGAGCTGATTCTGGATAATAACATCTTTTTGTTTAAAGACGAATGGTACAGGCAGAAGCAGGGGGTTGCCATGGGTTCCAGATTCTCTCCTTCATATGCCAATCTGTTTATGGGATGGTTCGAGGAGATGAGGATCTGGGGCCCAATGTGATCCGAGTGGAATGACTCTATTTTATATTGGGGTCGTTATATTGATGATTGCTTAATGCAGGCACCACCAGCAAACTCTTATCATTTGTCGAATACCTAAATGGTAATGATTGCAACATCAGGTTTACTTTTGAGCACAGCACAAGTAAAATTGCGTTCTTAGATGTGGAACTATACACAAGTGGCAATAAGATTCAAAGCAAACTATTCCGCAAGAAAACAGCATGTAATGCATTACTTCATGCTTCTAGTGCTCATCCAGCTCACCAGATTAGGTCCATCCCATTTGGTGAACTTGTTCGGGTGAGACGCAATTGTAGTGAAGAAAAAGAATATGAGGAGTGCAAAAAGGAGTGTTGGCCCGCTTCCGAAAAAAGAGGTTACAATAATGAGACTTTGGCCAGAGCGGAGAAGAGAATCAAAAAAATTAAGAGACAAGACACTCTTAGAGAACGTACCAAAGATACACAGAGAGATGACAAAGTGTGGATGATAACAGGGTATAATACACTATCAGCGGTTATGATGTGGAGTCTACACAGGCACTGGCACATTCTAAAAGCAGACAGATCCCTGGGGGTTTCCGTGTCAGAGAGACCCAACATCACATACCGACGAGGGATTTCCTTGAGAAATCTACTCAGCCCTAGTTACCCCAGAGCGCTAACAACAGAAAATTGGTTAACCCAACGAATGAAAGGGTTCAATGGATGTGGACACTGTACTGTTTGTAAATGGGCTTGGAACAACAAGACAGATTTCAGAGGCCCAGGGAACAAGACTTACAAGATATTGACTAACATAAACTGTATGACCAAATTTGTGGTTTATTTCATTGAATGCAAATGCAATAAAAGTATGTAGGGAGCACAATAAGAACATTACGTGAAAGGATTGCAGAACATATGAGGGCAGTGAAACAGAGTGATGAAAGGTATCCCATCTCTGCACACATCATGCATTGCCTCTCACAGAATACCAACAAACAGTTTTCATTTTATGGTATAGAACATACTCAGAGACACCCCAGGGAGGAAACAGAGAGCTAGCCTTACGGAAGAGGGAAGCACTCTGGATCATGAGATTACGGTGCACTGATATAGAAATTAACATTGATCCAGAGTTACATTACTTTCTGGGTAAATGAACAACTTGATGTACATAATGTTGATTAATTTAGAAACTGATATAGAAACTGAACATCAATCCAGAGTTACATTACTTTCTGTGTAAATGAACAACTTGATGTACTCAATGTTGATTAATGTAGAAACTGTATGACCTTTCATTAACCACGGTTTTTCCTTTCTTTTGCCTTTTTAATATTTACTTTATGCAACAATTCTGTTAATAACTGTTCTTTAAGTGAATATGTATTTGTTTATCAATTTAGTATGCACCACTTTACTAATTATAACATGCATGGGAATGGAGACCTCCAATATCTCAAACTCACACGAGAATTTTGATACACTTGGGTGTTCACTGAACTAATAGGAAAACACGTGTATATGGAATAGATGGCTTAAAGATGGTCCCCGTTTTGAGAGGCAGGAACGATATACAAGAAGGGAGGAGTACGAAAGGACGCGGACGTTTTTTCTTTCATGCAATTTTAGGAAATATAATCGGCGTTTTAGAATATGTTTGATATCCAACTTATGGTCAGTCCAGTGTTGATTATAAATAGCAATCCGGCTGTTTTTAGCACATTAGGAGCATGTTACAAGATGGCTCCCAAAGCTGAGAAGGGAATCTGGTCCCTTTTCTCTGTTTATGTCACGTGTGAGCTGGAAGGTTTTAAAAATGGTGGGATAGAGACCGGCATTCTCACACTCGAGAACACGGCGCTGATGTGGGGACCTACATGTCCTTCTTACGGTAAGCAGAGGCACTGGATTGTAGTAGCCTAGCGTTTAAATAGTGACTCGAGGTAATGGTGGAAGTTTTGATTTGAATGTGTGACACAGCAGATTTAGAAGAATCTGGAGCACCTGGTTAAGTTTACTAAGAGTTTTAAGCTTAAGTGAGGCGTTTGGGGGAATACCCGGCGGGAACATAGATATTTTGGAATAGCGTGGTGATTACTGTAGAGACATGCTATATGTTATTAGATACAGGTTTACATAGCGTAATATCATAAGCGTTGAAATGTAATTTTTAATAATACCCAGCGCGAACACAGATAGCTTTAAATAGCGTGCTGAATACTGCTGATTTATGCTGTGTGCTTTTATATACTGCTGTACATGGCGCTAAGATACAGGAAGTTTGCTTATACTTAGCCGATACGAGATCACATATGAGGTTTAAGACATCCCTATCTCTCTTTAGTGCTCTAGGTTTGGCTCATGACGAAGATCCACGGTTAAATGCGACGTGGACATCGGAACATAGATTTTAATTTTCCAGTGGGATGGAATTATCACCACTGATAAAGTAGGTAGCCTTAATACTTCAATGTACTGGATATCTAGTGAACCGGTCTACTCTTAATAGTGCATACTAAAATATGTTATGGGTTTTTCCAGGGAACATTCTGGACTCTTGTAAGGTATTTCTGATCTTTTACTTGTGAGGAGTGATTTGGGATTTATTTTAAAGCCACCACACTTATTGCACTGATTTTGCTCGTCTCACCATCACCTAGTAATTGGCACTAGGTCCTCAAGTGTGTGTGACACAGGAGGTGATAGTGCTTTTTTAATCGGGACACGTATTGATCAGTGCACACACACCGGGTGCACGCAGATAGATACCGACAATCAGGACCTTTTATTGGTTTTCTCCATCACCACTTAATATACGGGGCGAGATTCTGATGGCCTACGTTTAACAACCTATTATTTATCATGCTTTGGAATGAGCACGGTCTCTTGGGCAAAGATCCCTGTGCTTGCCGCAGAAATTCGTATAGAATACCGCTATGCACACGGGTGAGGTTTGATGGGTGTATTAAATACACCTGTTTTGTGTAATTTTACAAAGGGCTTGTGTTTGTTTTGTATATACAGCCTTGAGAAAGTCGCGGGACAAAATTCCTTTGTGCGACGAAACACGTGTTGGCTGATGCAAGAACAAAGAGAATAAAGAAAAGAAACCAAGCTCGAAAATTTCTCTGTATCATTTATGCTTGACTAAAACAAATTGGATAATTGCATATTACTTAAAAGACGTGTGCTGAGGATTGTGTTTCTGGTCTCTTCCTAGTCTGGTGATCACCTGGATTTTGGATTGGAGGGTGACAGTAATAGGATTGTCGTACGAGGAGGCGAGTTCTGCCGCTTCACTCTCAGACATTGTATCTCTAGTTCTTTTGGGTCTCTGTGTTTGATTAGAGAGGGGGTAGAGATCCATCTCTGGTGGGGAGCCTTGGAAGGCCTTTGTTGTGTACAGGTGGGGAAGGAGGGGATACGCAGAGGCTGATGGGGCGCGGCGAGGTTGGATAGGATTTCGCTAAAACCCTGGATTATAGTTGCTAACTGGGTTTCAAGCAGGGTGAGTCGGTGAGGGTGTTCTGGGTGGGTGTGTTAGACCTGGGGGGGGAGAGTCTCTCGTTGTTGGGTTGCTTTTTTGTGGATGTGTTGTCCGTGTGGGTTCTAGGCAGGGCCGTGAGTGCAGGGTGATGGGGGTCGTGTTGGGGTGTCGGTGTTTTATTGCATGTGGGTTTGGGGAGGTGGGTGGGAGTCAGAGATTGCGTGTTGAAGTCGCTCGAGGTGGGTTGGGGGGATGGAGGGCAGGTGGCGGGTGGGGGTGGGGGTGAATGCCAGAGGGGGGAAGTAGTGGGGTCTTGTTCTCTCTGGTAGTGGTGAGGATGATGTCACATGGCGAAGGGCGAGTGTAGTTACTAGGAAGCACCGGAATGGTGGGTGTGTTCTGCTGGCGGGTCCGGTTCTTCGGGGGGAGGAGTAGTGGCGGGAAGGGGAGGAGTGCGTGAGAGGGGGCAGTCCGGAGAGATGGGAAGAGGGCGTCAAAGGACTCTAGATTGTCGTTGTTGGCTTGTATCAGGACTGTGCCGTTGGAGTAGATGGTCACAGTGGTGTTTCCAGTACGCCTAGTGCAGATTGGAGCTGATAATGTCAGTTTGCAGCTATGTGAAGTGTTAGTAGTTTTGGAAAAATTGAGTTGCGATCTGAGGATGGAGTTCCATATTTCGGGTCTTTCAGTGTGGAAGATGAGATCCATTTTTAGGTGTCCTTTGGAGGAGCAGTGGTAGATGTCCGCGAATAGTGAGTCAGGATGTTGTCTGATCAGTTTTTGCTTAAAGTTTTTTTTCGCTTTGGGTGAGAGGTTAGGCGGAAACTGATCGAGAAGGAGTTTGGGCCGTGCGGTTTTAAGTGGTTCGCAGAAGAGGGGATGGTGTGGGCTGATGTGGCGGAGGGCATTGTGTCTAGGTAGGGTGGGGGGCAAGCTCCCTTTCGGAAAGGTGGGAAGGTGTTTCCAGAGCCATCCTTAGAGGGTAGTATGAGAGTAATACAGAGATTCGTGCTGTTATTCTTGGGCTAGTTGTTGAGAGCAGACTCGGGGTTGTTGGCGGATTGAGGTGAGGGCGGTGGAGATTGCTGGGATCACCACTGTGTGCGAAACGTTAGATATTCCCTTGTGTGGGGAGTTAGATGGTGTACGTTATGTGCCTTGGGTGGCCATCTAATGGTCAGGCACAGTAGGGAGGGGGGCTGGTAGCCTCGAGTTAGATGGTGAAAGTTATGTGCCTCGGGCGGCCATCTAAGGGTCAGGCACAGTAGGGAGGGGGGCTGGTAGCCTCGAGGGTGCGCGGGCTTACTTCACATTGGTGATGTGGCCAGAGGGTCAGGGCGAGGCAGGATTCAGGAGGAGAGGAAACTATTCTGAGAGTTAGTGACTCACCGGAGTGGATTCGGGCGAGTTGTGGCCTTGGGCGTCCATCTTGAGGTCAGAGGCATTGGGTGGCAGTCTCTGGTGTGCTCGGGCTCTCTGCACTAAAAAATTGGGATGATTCTCAAGGTACAGCAGAGGTCGAGAGCGTTGTGGTCACAACTATAGGAGGAGTTTGTGACTCACCGGTGCAACTTTCGTTGTCTGAGCGGGTTCGGAGCCCCGGGCGGCCATCTTGCTGTTAGGCAGTTGTGAGGTGCAATGTGTTACTCACATAACACATTTCTAAAACACCCCGACATCTCAAGTCAGTACATTGTTGAATGTTTATCTTTTTATAAAACTACATATTCAGACAAACATAATGGTAACGCTCCATAACTAAGCTGTTTTTCATTTTTAAAAGGAAATGTATACTGATAATGTTTACAAATTGAAGAGTTTTACAATAAATCACACAACTATTCTGAGTCTACCTTTGATTACAGTTTACCACGTGACACACACATCACAATCACATGATTGAACCATGTACCCCATACATTCTTCCAAACCCAATCACTGATATGTTATGTCTTGAAACCTGACACACAGTATCAAGGGCAGCAAACACACTCACATGCTAGACATTGCACTCATATACTTAACCTAAGTTTAGGCATATACAACGTATGGCATGGACTAAATGTGAACCTCAACATCTGAAGGGAATCATACATTTAACTACAAAAATAATAACGTCGGTGGGGTGGTAGAGCGCATTGTCCGCGATGGTCGCAAACTCACGGCACTCCTCTGGCCCCATAACAGATCAGATACATCAATCTATCCTTCAAAAGGGTGCCTGCATGATGGATCGTATGCTCTCTTGAATCATGCTAATGGTGCGGGTTATACGATGGTACAACGTATGTAAATACATCGTGTGCCTTTGCTACGCATTTTTTTCCTCGCACGTTTTTACAGCGAATATGCATTAACAACCCACAACCCTCAACTTACCTGAAATGCGTGGTATTGGCATGCACTGTAAATGCATATTTGCTGTAAAAATATGCCTGCTTAAAAATGCGTGGTAAAGGCACAACAAGGTAAAAACCTCATTGTAAAGGCTGTTTCCCCTGGTGCGGTACAGCTGAGCCTATTTATGAGCATCTAGTCCTTCCCCTGCTCTCCGTAGGTGTGAAGTGACATTGGGGCCTAGCTGGGTCAGTGGCGCTGGGGGAATAGAGTTATGGCCCACCTACCTTGCTCCACTGCCAACAGGCTCCGCACTCTGAGGAGAGAATCCTGAAAATGTCAACATAGTGTTCATAGGCACCCCAGTCCCTGTGAGATTGACAACAGGTTCTCGTCGCAGCAGAGCTAGGGGGCATAGTTCGATTCGCTGAGTGGCGCCATCTGCTGCTTTAACCATGGTGTGACTGAGGTCCTCTTGATCTGAGGCACCGACCTGCTGGGGCTTAACTGAGGTAGGCTATAATTGTTACAATTGGCTTGCCCGGTGGTTAGGGGCCAATTGAGCGGGCATGGCCTTGTCTTCCTGATGGTCCTAAAGGTGGCCATGTGAGCTACTGAAAGGCCATTGCTTCCCATAGATGGCACTGTAGCTGCAGCTGCTGTCATTGGGAACTGCTGCGGTCTAGGGGAACCTGAGACATCATGTGCACCTTCATTTCTTCCCTTCATATATACACCAGGACTACTGTCCCACTACCACTGCCCCCTAAGTAAGACTCCTTCAGGCAGCTGGGGCTCCCCCGCCCTTACAGGCTTTTTGCTGCTGTATGCTACTGTGGGGTTAGAGGGCCCCCCAACACTATTACAAGTAATTATACAGTGACATCCCCTTGGAATTCAAAATGGCTAAACCAGACAATCAACAATCCAAGATCTCCTTTAAGACTAAAAAAATCAGTGATAAGCACATATATGGATGCTACCCTGTTACCCCATTGGATAGTGAAGGAGCAGCAGATGCAAACTTCCATGATATCCTTGCATTACTACTAAACATGCACAGCAGCCTACAATCCATTGATAAGAAATTTGGCATGCTCATTTTCCCATGTGGACCTACTGCAGCACCGTATGTACAAAGTTTCAGAATGCATTGACAGTGCGGAGCAATGCATAGCACAACTACAGGAGAACTCCACTGCACATGCTAAAACTCTAGAACACCTTGAAAAAATCATTGAGGCAACTTGGGCCAAAAATGAAGATTTAGAGGCACACTCACATTCCAACAACTTGCGCATTCATTTGATCCCAAAGTGCACCAATATTGGGAAGATAAACCTTGTGGGAAAAAAACATGTCATTTTTTGGTGCAGATAAACCCTCAACCATGATTCTGGTTGAGCAAGTCCACTAGTCCTTCGTGCCGTAAGCCTCACCTCTGGGGCACCACCCAGGCCAATCATAGCAGAGCACTCAGCTATAGGCACTGAGATACTGTGCTCAGTCTGGGCTATGATATTAAAGATCTAACCTATAAAAGCGCCAATATCTCCATCTATCCCGACTTCACTATAGCCATCCATGACAAGCCTTCCTTGCTGCTAAAATGCACCTCCAACAGATGGGCATAGACCAAGCCAGGGCATACCTTTCAAAAGTACACATCATGCACAAAGGGAAACCAATGTTCTTCAACCAACCCAAGATGATGCTTCAATTCCTTAAACAAGTGCCCAGAGTATTCCCTACTCGAGACTCTCCAGCTTCTGCAGATGCTGACACCCATGATATCAATAAGTTGAAGTCAATTAAGTCAAGGATCCCTCTTTGGTACCCACAGTGACAGCCTGAGAGCTAAGCCAATCTTCTGTGACATAGCACAGGTTGCTGTACTGTACTTACTGGCACAGTACCGCTTCCCATCAGTACCACAAATTGAGTCATGATATTGCTAGAATGTTGTTTTGTGATTGTGTAAATGTGCTACTAGATACCGGTACTAAGTCTGCTTCATGATACTCTCTGGATGAACCTATCTGGGGCTGCCCTTTTTAAGTCACTTTTTTCCATTTCTGAATGAGTACCTCCAAGCGAAGTTTGTTGTGTTACTAGTTTTGATGCCACTATTTTCTTACTTGGATGGCACACTGCAGTGGGTTTGTTAAACAGTATTATCTGCGTTACAGTGTGGATGGGGAGTGGCAGAAAGGGTCATTTGATTTACTCACTGTTTTAAGTATCCCATTTCAAATGTTAAGCTATGTTATTCTATGCACTTTGACTTTAAATGCGACTCCTGGCATCGCTATCCTTCTGAAGCTCATGATAAGGTTGCCTCACAGTCTTACCCACATAAGATGTTACCAAGTCTGATGAGGCTCATGGCCTGGAATGTCAGAGGCATCAACCAGCCATGAAGAACTAGGCATGTACTGGCATATGGTAGATGACATGCAGTAGGCATCGTCTTTCTACAAAAGACACATCTTATACAAAGTACAGAGACGCCCTTTGCCAAATCATGGGGGCCCAGAGATATTTGGGCTCCTCCAGTTCCCTATTTCAGAGATGTAACTATACGAATACGGCCATCGGTACACCTCAGGCATGAATCCACTATTGTTGATCCAGAAGGCTGTTATCTGCTGCTTCAAGGGACCATAGGCTTAGGAATACAATTGGTTTAAACACCGACTTTTCCTCTTCCTATGAGACTGTAATACACATGTGCTTGATTCAACCATTCTCATCCCTTAAATGGGGAGGTGATTTTAATACAATACTATATAGTCAATTAGACAGATCTTCATCTCCCATTATCTTTCCTGTGCAGCCCAAGCTATTCTGGACTCCATGCAATTGAATACACTGATTAATGTCTGGCACCACAAACACCCACTTAAATGTGAATACACATATTACTCCACTGTAGATGATTTACATAGCCGCATAGACCACTGGCTAACAATTAGTGATGTCAGTGCTGGCTGCCTGGGTGCCTGCATTAACCCCCAGAACATGGATGCCTGCATTCTCCGCAAAACACTATCAGGTCACTCCTCAGTATTAACTGAGCTTATTTCACATCAGCCCCTGGGGTACCATTGTCCCTTGGGGTTCCTGTAAAATGCTCTAACTGTTAGACTATTCAGGGATGAAATCCACCAGTGTATACGTGACAACTTTGAGTTTAACAAAGACTCTGTGAGAAGCTAGGGCACTGAGAGACTGATTAGCGGTCCACCACTTGCACCGTGAATTATTTTTAGGCCTGGTGATTTGCTGCTTGATTTCAAATTTTATTTTAAGTTTCTTAAAAAACATTTTTTTAGAAAAAAGTTAAAAAATGTATTTGGTGTAAATCGAAAATTTTGATCCTTACTTATTGTTTGGCTATCCCAATACAGGTTAGCGGCCTAGCGGTTAATGGAGGGCTACAAATGTCAGCAGGATGCAGGTTCATACCAAAGTCTAAGATACTTTGGGACTGATTAGCGGTTGACTAGATGACTGACATAATATCGATCACAAAAGTAGCGTAATACAGAAATATTGTGTCAAAAATATCGATTACAAAAATATAATTTCCCTATACTTATAAAGGTAAGTACAAAAATATAGGAAAAAAATATCGTTTCACATTAATATCTTTAAAAAACATACAAAAATATAATTTTTTAATATATATTTATATGGTTTAAAATAGTAAATCTTAAATATTTTATTATATAACTTACATAAATGTAAGTAACATTTAATACTATGGGCCTCATTACGATGCAGTTCGGACCGCAACTGACGGCTTGTCGGTTGCAGCTGAACCACATCTACTGCTGCGATCTGACCGACACATTACGATCCGTGTGGTCAGAGGCAGCAGTCAGAGGGACCGACCAACGCTTTCCGAAGGTCTCATGGAGCCCGTCAGTCGGTCAGAAACTCACCATAATCCCTTCAGGATGCCGCTTCCGCCATTAGGAATATGGTTTCCGACAGCCTTTCCATGTTGGGCTTTCCGACATGGAAAGGCTGTCGGAAAGCAACATTGGGGGCCCCTAGCAGGGCCCACTTCCCACCTGTCCCTCCGCATCTGGGCTTGGGGGCACCTAAGGAGCACCTCTGAACATCCCTGCACCGTGTGGCAGGCACCTCCCATTTCTGAATGGGAGCTTGTGCTGCAGGCGGGTTCTGCCGGCTGCACAAGCTCCCATCGAGAAATGGGAGTTTCCGACTGCACCATGTGCGGTCGCATCCAAATAATGTGGTCGAACCGCCGACCTGAGGCCGGTCGGTTCCCAATCCACAATGGTGTCAGTCGGAGGCAACTCTGACCGACATTGTAATGAGGGCCTATATAGAATATACACTTACATAAATATACACACATAAATATATATGTGTGTGCATGTTTATGTATACATATTATGTTTTTAATCAACTACTATAAAAATCATATATATATATATATATATATATATATATATATATATATATATATATATATATATATATATATATATATATATATCTATATATATATTTCCCACAGTCCTTCACAGACATTGAAATCGCACTCACAGAGAAAGTTGAGTTTCCAAATTCCTTTTTATTCTTCATGGGCAGGAGCACCATTTTCAAATGAGATGAAAAGGCAGAGGAGTGGAACGATTCTGCATCTCCTAGCACGGCATTCTCATGCATAATAGCCTGCTTTTCTGAGCCCTATCCTACAAAGGAGAACAAAAGGACTATAACAGAGACATACTTGCACTGTCCTTACTAAAGGTAAAGAATGAATACTCACCATTAAGGACCACAAGTCCCAGCATGCTATGGGGCAAATGATGCCACGCCTACTAAGTGCCAGTATGCTAATAAAGGTTAATTGAAAATGGTGAGCTTACAGTGTATGTTGTCAGCCCAAGAAGAAGAGGCGCAATGCCTCGAAATGCATCAGCTTTTTGATAAATCACTGGCAGCAGAGAGGTGAGCTGCAGCGAGGCTTGTTATTAAAGGAGAATGCCGTTGAGTGCCCGGCCGCTGCTTACGGGCATTTGGTTTACATATATTTACACAGCAGCCCTTGTCGTGGGCAGAGCACCATTTTCAAACGAGATGAAAAGGCAGAGGAGTGGAACGATTCCGCAACTCCTAGCATGGCATTCTCATGCATAATAGCCTGCTTTTCTGAGCCCTACCCTACAAAGGAGAACAAAAGGACTATAACAGAGACATACTTGCACTGTCCTTACCAAAGGTAAAGAATGAATACTCACCATTAAGGACCACAAGTCCCAGCATGCTATGGGGCAAATGATGCCACGCCTACTAAGTGCCAGTATGCTAATAAAGGTTAATTGAAAATGGTGAGCTTACAGTGTACGTTGTCATCCCAAGAAGAAGAGGCGCAATGCCTCGATACGTGTCAGCTTTTTGATAAATCACTGGGAGCAGAGAGGTGAGCGTCAGCGAGGCTTGTTATTAAAGGAGAATGCAGTCGAGTGCCCTGCCGCTGCTTACGGGCATTTGGTTTACATATATTTAAACGGCAGCCCTTGTCGTGGGCAGGAGCAGCATTTTCAAACGAGATGAAAAGGCAGAGGAGTGGAACGATTCTGCATCTCCTAGCACGGCATTCTCATGCATAATAGCCTGCTTTTCTGAGCCCTATCCTACAAAGGAGAACAAAAGGACTATAACAGAGACATACTTGCACTGTCCTTACTAAAGGTAAAGAATGAATACTCACCATTAAGGACCACAAGTCCCAGCAAGCTATGGGGCAAATGATGCCACGCCTACTAAGTACCAGTATGCTAACAAAGGTTAATTGAAAATGGTGAGCTTACAGTGTACGTTGTCAGCCCAAGAAGAAGAGGCGCAATGCCTCGAAACGTGTCGGCTTTTTGATAAATCACAGGGAGCAGAGAGGTGAGCTGCAGCGAGGCTTTTTATTAAAGGAGAATGCCGTTGAGTGCCCTGCCACTGCTTACGGGCATTTGGTTTACATATATTTACACGGCAGCCCTTGTCGTGGGCAGGAGCACCATTTTCAAATGAGATGAAAAGGCAGAGGAGTGGAACGATTCCGCATCTCCTAGCACAGCATTCTCATGCATAATAGCCTGCTTTTCTGAGCCCTATCCTACAAAGGAGAACAAAAGGACTATAACAGAGACATACTTGCACTGTCCTTACTAAAGGTAAAGAATGAATACTCACCATTAAGGACCACAAGTCCCAGCATGCTATGGGGCAAATGATGCCACGCCTACTAAGTGCCAGTATGCTAATAAAGGTTAATTGAAAATGGTGAGCTTACAGTGTACGTTGTCAGCCCAAGAAGAAGAGGCGCAATGCATCGAAACGCGTCGGCTTTTTGATAAATCACTGGGAGCAGAGAGGTGAGCTGCAGCGAGGCTTGTTATTAAAGGAGAATGCCGTTGAGTGCCCTGCCGCTGCTTACGGGCATTTGGTTTACATATATTTACACGGCAGCCCTTGTCGTGCGCAGGAGCACCATTTTCAAACGAGATGAAAAGGCAGAGGAGTGGAACGATTCCGCATCTCCTACCACGGCATTCTCATGCATAATAGCCTGCTTTTCTGAGCCCTATCCTACAAAGAAGAACAAAAGGACTATAACAGAGACATACTTGCACTGTCCTTACTAAAGGTAAAGAATGAATACTCACCATTAAGGACCACAAGTCCCAGCATGCTATGGGGCAAATGATGCCACGCCTACTAAGTGGCAGTATGCTAATAAAGGTTAATTGAAAATGGTGAGCTTACAGCGTACGTTGTCAGCTGCAGCGAGGCTTGTTATTAAAGGAGAATGCCATCGAGTGCCCTGCCGCTGCTTACGGGCATTTGGTTTACACATATATATATATATATATTCACTGAAAAAACCATAGGTTTTAGGGACAGTTATAGTTAGTTGGACATTGCACTCGTACAAAACCCGTGAAATTCCCCTGTTATAGTTAGTTCAGCTAACTATAACTCGCGCCCCGCAATGCACTGCTGATGACGTCACATATTACATCACTCATGACATGGTCAGTGACATCACTGATGACATCACTGATGACATCTCAAATGACATCACTGATGACATCACTGATGACATCATCCAGAGACTGTGTGTTTCTGTAAAGTTTAAATATGTTTAATATATATAGGGAAAGGCGTATTGAAGAATGAGTGGGTGTATAAGTGTCTGAATGGATGATTTAGTACGTGAGTGACTGACTCTACAAGTGAGTGATTAAACGTATCTTACTGAATGCATGGGTTAGTGACTAAACTGTGTGAATGTCTGTATCCGTCTGTTTGTTGGTGTGTAAGTGGATGCATGGATTTGCGAATAGCTACATGAGTGTCTATATGGGTTATTGATTGGTTCTCTGAGTATCTGTATGGCTGCCTGAGTGTTTGTGTGGGTGGGGTGTGTGTGACTCTATACATAGATGTGTGAGTGGGTGATTCACTGGGTGCATGATTTCAAGAGTGCATCTGTGATGGACTGCTTGGGTGGGTGAGTGTGTGTATGGGTGTGTTAGTGAGTGAATGTATATCTCAGTGGTACATGTGCGAGTAACTACATATGTAAAAAGCAGTATATATGTGTGTTAGAGTATTTAAATGGCTATAAGTGAGAGTGTGTTATTGTGAGAGTGGCTGTATGGATGCGTGTGTGCTTGTATCAGTTATTGTATAAGAGCGTAAGAATGTGCTAGTATTTGTATGAGTAAGTGAGCTGGTGTGTGTATAACTGTATAGGTGAGTAAATGGGTGTATGATTAATTTTTTGCATGACTGACTAGGTGTGTGAGTACCTCTATGGATGAGTGGCGGTGTGTGAGTATTTATATAGGTGTATGAGTGCATATGATAGTCCTGTACTGAGTGACTGTAAGTAAGAGTGATTGTACAGGCGACTGAGTGTATGTGTGTGTAGACCTAAGAATCAGTGAGTGGGTATGTAGTTTTTGGTGTTGGCGTGTCTATGGTTTTGAGAATGGCAGTCTGTAATTTAGAGTGGGTGTATCAAAAGTTATATTAGGGTGTGAGAAGATGCATGAAATTATCACATGGATGATGTCATCAGTGATGTCATTTGAGATGTCGTCAGTGATGTCATCAGTGATGTCACTGACCATGTCATGAGTGATGTAATATGTGACGTCATCAGCAGTGCATTGCGGGCGCGAGTTATAGTTAGCTGAACTAACTATAACAGGGGAATTTCACGGGTTTTGTACGAGTGTAATGTCCAACTAACTATAACTGTCCCTAAAACCTATGGTTTTTTCAGTGAATTTCAAAGGTTTTTTAAATGCTAATTTCTAACTATAACTTGTCTGAAACCTATGGTTTTTTCAGTGAATTTCAAAGGTTTTTAAATGCTAATTTCTAACTATAACGTGCCTGAAACCTATGGTTTTTCAGTGAATTTCAAAGGTTTTTTAAATGCTAATTTCTAACTATAACGTGCCTGAAACCTATGGTTTTTCAGTGAATTTCAAAGGTTTTTAAATGCTAATTTCTAACTATAACGTGCCTGAAACCTATGATTTTTAAGTGAATTTCAAAGGTTTTTTAAATGCTAGATTCTAACTATGCCAACAGAGGTAGGACATGTGAAGAAAGAAGAAAAAACGCACAGAAAGAAGCAAAAGATGTGCAGAAAGAACCAACAGAGGAGCAGAAAGAGGCCTTGTTGCAAAATCATCCTGTGCCCACAACTTTTTCAGACGGGTACTGGTGGTAACTGACTCTGACTAACCAGAGCCAGTGCGCGTTTGCAAAGTGGTGAAGGGAGGGGGCCTGAGGTGACATGTGTGCAAACGCGCTCCGTGGCACGTTTTAAGTTGCGGGATTAAGTCCCCTTGAATCCTGAGGGTCCCTGGGGCCCAACTAGCCCCCAGGTACCTACAGTTAGGACCACAGAGCTGAGTTGCAGAGAGGCGTTCCGAGGCCACGCACCTTTTTCACCTCTCTGCAACGCAACTCTGTTGTGCTTACTGAAGTTACCTGGTGGGCTAGTTGGCCCCCAGGATTCAAAGGGAATTAACTCCCCAACTTAAAACGCACCACAGGGCGTGTTTACGCACATGTCACCTGAGGCCCCGCCCCCTCCTTTCACCACTGTGCAAACGCGCCCCGTGGCGCGTTTTAAGTTGGGGGATTAGGTGACCTTGAATCCTGAGAGTCCCTGGGGCCCAACTAGCCCACCAGGTACTTCCAGTAAGCACCACAGGCCTGCGTTGCAACGCCTGTAACAAACTGTGCAGTTGTGTTTAGGTAGTGAAGAGGGTCGTGCTGGGGGTAGTGTTTTAGGGTTTAGGGTAGTGCCGTGGTGTTTGTGTAGTGTAGGGGGTCATGCTGGGGGTAGATTTAGGGTTTAGGGTAGTGCAGTGGTGTTTGGGTAGTGTAGGGAGTCGTGCTGGGGGAGTGTTTTAGGGTTTAGGGTAGTACAGTGGTGTTTGGGTAGTGTAGGGGGTCGTGCTGGGGTTAGTGTTTTAGGGTTTTAGGGTTTAGGGTAGTGCAGTGGTGTTTGGGTAGTGTAGGGGATACTGCTGGGGGTAGTGTTTTAGGGTTTAGGGTAGTGCAATGGTGTTTGGGTAGTGTAGGGGTACTGCTGGGGGTAGTGTTTTAGGGTTTAGGGTAGTGCAGTGGTGTTTGGGTAGCGTAGGGGTACTGCTGGGGGTAGTGTTTTATGGTTTAGGGTAGTGCAGTGGTGTTTGGGTAGTGTAGGGGTTCGTGCTGGGGGTAGTTTTTTAGGGTTTAGGGTAGTGCAGTGGTGTTTGTGTAGTGTAGGAGGTCGTGTTTTAGGGTTTAGGGTAGTGCAGTGGTCTTTGGGTAGTGTAGGGGTTGTGCGGGGGTAGTGTTTTAGGGATTAGGGTAGTGCATTGGTATTTGGGTAGTGTAGGGGTCATGCAGGGGTAGTGTTTTAGGGTTTAGGGCAGTGCAGTGGTGTTTAGGTAGTGTAGGGGGTCGTGCTGGGGGAGTGTTTTAGGGTTTAGGGCAGTGCAGTGGTGTTCGGGTAGTGTAGGGGTCGTGCTGGGGGAGTGTTTTAGGGTTTAGGGCAGTGCAGTCGTGTTCGGGTAGTGTAGGGGGTCGTGCTGGGGGAGTATTTTAGGGTTTAGGGTAGTGCAGTGGTGTTTGGGTAGTGTAGGGGTCATGCTGGGGGTAGTGTTCTAGGGTTTAGGGCAGTGCAGTGGTGTTCGGGCAGTGTAGGGGGTCGTGCTGGGGGTGGTGTTTTAGGGTTTAGGGCAGTGCAGTGGTGTTCGGGCAGTGTAGGGGGTCGTGCTGGGGGTGGTGTTTCAGGGTTTAGGGCAGTGCAGTGATGTTCGGGCAGTGTAGGGGTCGTGCAGGGGTGGTGTTTCAGGGTTTAGGGCAGTGGTGTTCGGGCAGTGTAGGGGGTCATGCTGGGGGTGGTGTTTCAGGGTTTGGGGCAGTGCAGTGGTGTTCGAGCAGTAAAGGGGTCATGCTGGGGGTGGTGTTTCAGGGTTTAGGGCAGTGCAGTGGTGTTCGGGCAGTGTAGGGGGCAGTGCAGGGGTGGTGTTTCAGGGTTTAGGGCAGTGCAGTGGGGTTCGGGCAGTGTAGGGGGTGGTGCAGGGGTGGTGTTTCAGGGTTTAGGGCAGTGCAGTGGTGTTCGGGCAGTGTAGGGGGTCGTGCAGGGGGTGGTGTTTCAGGGTTTAGGGCAGTGCAGTGGTGTTCGGGCAGTGTAGGGGGCAGTGCAGGGGTGGTGTTTCAGGGTTTAGGGCAGTACAGTGGTGTTCGGGCATTGTAGGGGGTGGTGCTGGGGCTGGTGTTTCAGGGTTTAGGGCAGTGCAGTGGTGTTCGGGCAGTGTAGGGGGTCATGCTGGGGCTGGTGTTTCAGGGTTTAGGGCAGTGCAGTGGTGTTCGGGCAGTGTAGGGGTCTTGCTGGGGCTGGTGTTTCAGAGTCTAGGGCAATGCAGTGGTGTTCGGGCCGTGTAGGGGGTCTTGCTGGGGCTGGTGTTTCAGGGTTTAGGGCAGTGCAGTCGTGTTCGGGCAGTGTAGGGGGTCGTGCTGGGGGTGGTGTTTCAGGGTTTAGGGCAGTGTAGTGGTGTTCGGGCAGTGTAGGGGGTCGTGCTGGGGCTAGTGTTTCAGGGTTTAGGGCAGAGCAATGGTGCTCAGGCAGTGTAGGGGGTTGTGCTGGGGGTGATGTTTCAGGGTTTAGGCCAGTACAGTGGTGTTAGGGCAGTGTAGGGGGTCGTGCTGGGGTGGTGTTTCAGGGTTTAGGGCAGTGCAGTGGTGTTCGGGCAGTGTAGGGTGTCGTGCTGAGGGGTGGTGTTTCAGGGTTTAGGGCAGTGGTGTTCGGGCAGTGTAGGGGGTCGTGCTGGGGTGGTGTTTCAGGGTTTAGGGCAGTGCAGTGGTGTTCGGGCAGTGTAGGATGTCGTGCTGAGGGGTGGTGTTTCAGGGTTTAGGGCAGTGCAGTAGTGTTTGGGCAGTGTAGGGGGTCGTGCAGGGGGTGGTGTTTCAGGGTTTAGGGCAGTGCAGTGGTGTTCGGCCAGTGTAGGTAGTCTTGCTGGGGGTGGTGTTTCAGGGTTTAGGGCAGTGCAGTAGTTTTCGGGCAGTGTAGGCGGTCGTGCTGGGGCTGGTGTTTCAGGGTTTAGGGCAGTGCAGTGGTGTTCGGGCAGTGTACGGGGTTGTGCTGGGGCTGGTGTTTCAGGGTTTAGGGCAGTGCAGTGGTGTGCGGGCAGTGTACGGGGTTGTGCTGGGGCTGGTGTTTCAGGGTTTAGGGCAGTGCAGTGGTGTTCGGGCAGTGTAGGGGGTCGTGCTGGGGGTGGTGTTTCAGGGTTTAGGGCAGTGCAGTGGTGTTCGGGCAGTGTAGGGGATCGTGCTGGGGCTGGTGTTTCAGGGTTTAGGGCAGTGCAGTGGTGTTCGGGCAGTGTAGAGGGTCGTGCTGGGGCTGGTGTTTCAGGGTTTTGGGCAGAGCAGTGGTGTTCGGGCAGTGTAGGGGGTCGTGCTGGGGGTGGTGTTTCAGGGTTTAGGGCAGTGCAGTGGTGTTCGGGCAGTGTAGTGGGTCTTGCTGGGGGTGGTGTTTCAGGGTTTAGGGCAGTGCAGTGGTGTTCGGGCAGTGTAGGGGGTCTTGCTGGGGGTGGTGTTTCAGGGTTTAGGGCAGTGGTGTTCGGGCAGTGTAGGGGGTCTTGCTGGGGGTGATGTTTCAGGGTTTAGGGCAGTACAGTGGTGTTCGGGCAGTGTAGGGGTCTTGCTGGGGGTAGAGTTTCAGGGTTTAGGGCGGTGCAGTGGTGTTCGTGCAGTGTAGGGGGTCGTGCTGGGGGTGGTGTTTCAGGGTTTAGGGCAGTGCAGTAGTGTTCGGGCAGTGTAGGGGTCGTGCAGGGGGTGGTGTTTCAGGGTTTCGGGCAGTGCAGTGGTGTTCTGGCAGTGTAGGGGGTCATGCTGGGGGTGGGGTTTCAGGGTTTAGGGCAGTACAGTGGTGTACGGGCAGTGTAGGGGGTCGTGCAGGGGTGGTGTTTCAGGGTTTAGGGCAGTGCAGTGGTGTTCGGGCAGTGTAGGGGGTCGTGCTGGGGCTGGTGTTTCAGGGTTTAGGGCAGTGCAGTGGTGTTCGGGCAGTGTAGGGGTTTTGCTGGGGGTGATGTTTCAGGGTTTAGGGCAGTGCAGTGGTGTTCGAGCAGTGTAGGGGTCTTGCTGGGGGTAGTGTTTCAGGGTTTAGGGCAGTGCAGTGGTGTTCGTGCAGTATAGGGGTCGTGCTGGGGATGGTGTTTCTGGGTTTAGGGCAGTGCAGTAGTGTTCGAGCAGTGTAGGGGGTTGTGCAGGGGTGGTGTTTCAGGGTTTAGGGCAGTGCAGTGGTGTTCGGGCAGTGTAGGGGTCGCGCTGGGGGTGGTGTTTCAGGGTTTAGGGCAGTGCAGTGTTGTTCGGCCAGTGTATGGGGTCATGCACGGGGTGGTGTTTCAGGGTTTAGGGCAGTGCAGTGGTGTTCGGGCAGTGTAGGGTGTTGTGCTGGGGCTGGTGTTTCAGGGTTCAGGGCGGCGCAGTGGTGTTCAGGCAGTGTAGGGGGTCGTGCTGAGGCTGGTGTTTCACGGTTTAGGGCTGTGCAGTGGTGTTCGGGCAGTGTAGGGGGTCGTGCTGGGGCTGGTGTTTCAGGGTTTAGGGCAGTGCATTGGTGCTCGGGCAGTGTAGGGGGTCGTGCTGGGGGTGATGTTTCAGGGTTTAGGGTAGTGCAGTGGTGTTCGGGCAGTGTAGGGGGTCGTGCAGGGGCTGGTGTTTCAAGGTTTAGGGCAGTGCAGTGGTGTTCGGGCAGTGTAGGGGGTCGTGCTGGGGCTGGTGTTTCAGGGTTTTGGGCAGAGCAGTGGTGTTCAGGCAGTGTAGGGGGTCATGCTGGGGGTAGTGTTTCAGGGTTTAGGGCAGTGCAGTGGTGTTTGGGCAGTGTAGGGGGTCGTGCTGGGGGTGGTGTTTCAGGGTTTAGGTCAGTGGTGTTCGGGCAGTGTAGGGGGTCTTGCTGGGGGTGATGTTTCAGGGTTTAGGGCAGTGCAGTGGTGTTCGGGCAGTGTAGGGGGTCTTGCTGGGGGTAGTGTTTCAGGGTTTAGGGCAGTGGTGTTCGGGCAGTGTAGGGGTCATGCTGGGGGTGGTGTTTCAGGGTTTAGGGCAGTGCAGTGGTGTTCGGGCAGTGTAGGGGGTCGTGAAGGGGTGGTGTTTCAGGGTTTAGGGCAGTGCAGTGGTGTTCGGGCAGTGTAGGGGGTCGTGCTAGGGATGGTGTTTCAGGGTTTAGGGCAGTGCAGTGGTGTTCGGGCAGTGTAGGGGTCATGCAGGGGCTGGTGTTTCAGGGTTTAGGGCAGTGCAGTGGTGTTCGGGCAGTGTAGGGGGTCGTGCTGGGGGTAGTGTTTTAGGGTTTAGGGTAGTGCAGTGGTGCTTGTGTAGTGTAGGGGGTCGTGCTGGGGGTAGTGTTTTAGGGTTTAGGGTAGTGCAGTGGTGTTTGTGTAGTGTAGGGGTCCTGTTTTAGGGTAGTGCAGTGGTGTTTGGGTAGTGTAGGGGGTCATGTTTTAAGATGCAATGCTCCAATACCTGACCAGTCTGCACTACATAAAACTGCAAAAAACTAAAAATAAAAAGTGTTTTGCACACTTTTGTCATTGGGCTATATGTGGGCTACATCTGGGTAATATTTGTGCTACATTTGGGCTCTTTTTTCACTGGTGGCCATCTTGGAAGACTTCTTTGTTATGAAGTTTCCTAATTTCTTCATTTACTGCAGTCTCCTCAGTAGGAAATCCTTTCAGTTTTTTACTTTGATTCCATCAAGAAGGCATTCAGATGTGTCTCACATCTGCCATAAATTCAGAATGTTAGCACTCTAGTTGCTCATTAGATCACTGAAGTAAAGCTACTGCTCACCAGGGAGTTAACTGGTAGTCTGCTGCTGGTATTGAAAGTGATTGTTTCAGTCTGCATGTCAGAATTTTCTAATGAAATAGAAGAGGATTTGAGATCTCACTTAAAACATGCCCTAATTTTTCTTTCTGCAGCACTAACCATAATTTCTATTTTCAAAAAGAACCCCTCATTTTGTTCCTTTTTAAATTAAATGTTTTAAGTGTTACCGGTTTATTCCAATCAAGATGGCTTCAGGTGTGCCATACTTTTGTCATAAGTAGGCTGTTAGCGCTCTAGTTGTTCTTTAGAACACTCTGGGAAGCTGCAGTAGAACACAAAGGCATCAACTGGCAGGCTGCTCCTGTTGAAATATAACAGGAAGATATTTGAGATCACACTTGAAATATGTCTTAATTGTTCTTTCTACAGCACTAACCATAATTTCTATGACAAAATGAACCCCATCATTTTGTTCCTTTTTAAATTAAATGTTTTAAGTGTTACCAGTTTATTCCAATCAAGATGGCTTCAGGTGTGCCATACTTTTGTCATAAGTAAGGCTGTTAGCACTCTAGTTGTTCTTTAGAACACTCTGGGAAGCTGCAGTAGAACACAAAGGAATCAACTGACAGTCTCTGCGCTTGTTGGATGTACATGTTTTACTGAGAATGTCAGACTTCATTCTCACATGACTGAGAAAGATAATGTGAATTTACAGAAAATATGCTCTCATTTTAGCTTCTGGAGCACCTTCCAAAACTGTATGGGTCAAGAATGTGAAAATAGTTTTCTCTCAAACATGATTCATGATATCCCAGCAGAAGGTTTTTCACAGGGTAAAATCACCTTAGAACACACCACAATTCCTGAAATTAGTATGGTACCATCAACAAATGAATTCTAATGTAACTAAAGTCTGTTATCACCCTTTATAGTTCTCCTTTTGGTAACCCTCAAAATCTTCGATTCACTACAATGCATTTCAATGGGGTACTATCATTTATATTGGTCCCAAGATGACTGCCAGCAATTCCAGAATGAAGTGCTGACAGCCAATCAGATCTCACGATGACATGTGTGGTTAGGCTCCGCCCAGATATATATGTGTTTTCTTTTTCACATTTCTCAGGAACTACTGAACGGATTTACACCATTTAAGCAAAAGGCACGACTCTGAACCAAGGGCTACCTTTTTTCCAAATTTGGTGTAATTCCGTTCAGCAGTTCGGGCTGTAGCTGCGACTAAAGGTTCCTATGGAAAAATAAATGAGGAAAACACGTTTTGGGTCCCCCCTTTTTTCTCGGCCCCCACTTGATGAATCACCCCGAGACTTTCAGGATAGGAGCGGACCAGAGCGCCCCAACAAGTTGGAAGCTTTCGCGAAGATTCGTCAACCGGCGCCAACGTTATTGCAAATAGAATGTTGCGGATTTCCTATGGAAAATAGGTCCTACTATAACTATCTACTGGCGACCGCCAGTAGATAATATATATATATATATATATATATATATATATATATATTCACTGAAAAAACATAGGTTTCAGGCACGTTATAGTTAGAAATTAGCATTTAAAAAACCTTAGAAATTCACTGAAAAACCAGAGGTTTCAGGGATGTTATAGTTAGTTGGACATTTCACTCGTACAAAACCTGAGAAATTCAGCCGTTATAGTTAGTTCAGCTAACTATAACTCGCACCCATAATGCACTGCTGATGACGACACATATTACATCATTCATGACATGGTCAGTGACATCACTGATGACATCACTGTTGACATCTCAGGTTTTGTACGAGTGAAATGTCCAACTAACTATAACGTCCCTGAAACCTCTGGTTTTTTCAGTGAATTTCTAAGGTTTTTAAATGCTAATTTTAACTATAACGTGCCTGAAACCTATGGTTTTTTCAGTGAATTTCAAAGGTTTTTAAATGCTAATTTCTAACTATAACGTCCCTGAAACCTATGGTTTTTTCAGTGAATTTCAAAGGTTTTTAAATGCTAATTTCTAACTATGCCTACAGAGGTAGGGCATGTGAAGAAAGAGGAACAAAGGCACAGAAAGAAGCAAGACAAATGCAGAAAGAGGCAACAGAAGTCCAGAAAGATGAAGAAAAATGCAGGAAGAAGCAAGAGATGTGCAGAAAGAACCAACAGAGGAACAGAAAGTCCTCCTGTGCACCCAACGTCTTGCTGACGGGTACTGGTGGTAACTGACTCTGACTAAACAGGCCTAGAGCCAGTGCTATGCTAAAAGACACTTAGAATACAGTGAAAAAACCTACATACACTAGGGAACACTATGCGTTGGGGTACCCCCTGTGATTAGCATGACCTCCTCTGTAAGGCCCTAGTACATAATAGGGCAGGGGGATTAAAACTACCTCTAAGTCAGAGGTGCAGAAAGATGCTTCTGTAAGTAGTAGTCATGTTTGCAGAGTGGTGGAGAAAGGGTGCTGGTCCTCCAACCAGCGCTCAGGAATTCCGCTGTGTAGGACTTACAGGAGGTACCAGGAGGGCTTCTTGGCCCCCAAACTCCCTCAGGACTAAATTGGACTTCATCCCCATCCCGTAGTCTTCCAGGAGGCGCGTTTGCAGAGTGGTGGAGAAAGGGGTGCATGGCATCCGAAGACATCTTAGGAATCCCACTGTGTGGGACTTACTGGAGGTAACAAGAGGGGTAGTTGGCCCCAAAGGACATCCAGTAAGTCCCACACAGCAGCATTGGCAAGTACTCATACCAGGCCACACCCCCTTTGCCCACCACTCTACAAACGCGCTCCCTGGCTCTTGGATGGGGAGTGAAGTCCCCTTCGCTGTGGGGGTCCTTTAGGGGCCAACTAGCCTACCTCTTACCTCCAGTAAGCCCCACACAGTGGGATTGCTGAGAGGTAGACAAAGGCCACGCCCCCTTTCTCCACCACTCTGCAAACGCGTCCCCCTCCGGCGAGACGACGGCTTTTATTTTCTTTTTTTAAGAAGGGGGGCTGTGTGGCCCCCCTTTTTTTTACTTTTTTGGGGCCCTGGGACCCCATCCCCCAGGGCCCGACCCCTATTTAAAAAAAACCCAAAAAAATGGGAAGGGGGCTGCGTGGCCCCCCTCCCGAGGCCAATTATGGCCCCAGGGACCCCATCCCCCGGGGCCGGCCTTTTCATTTTCATTTATTTATTTATTTTTTATTAGAGGGGAGGTGGGCCGTGTGGCCCCCCTCCCGGGCCACTTTTGGCCCCAGGGACCCCATCCCCCAGGGCCTGGCCTCTGTGATTGGGACTGTGGGGGGAGCCCCAATGCCCCCACGGTCCCGCCGGCTCCCCGCCTCCTGTGGGAGCCCGGATTGCTTTTGAGCAAGGGGAGCTGCTGACATGCAGCTCCCCTTGCCCAAAAGCAATTCTGCTTTGCTTCATTGAAGTGAGAGCAGGTTTCCCTGCTCTCGCTTCAATGAAGCAAAGCAGAGTTTGCTATGACCGGGCGGGAGCCTGCGATGCTCCTGCTCTGCCATAGCATACAGCAATGTCCCAGGGGTGGGTACCCCGGGACATTGCAGGAGCCGGCCCTGGGGGCTCCAGGAGGGGGGCCGCATGGCCCCCCTCCTCATGTTTGCAAAGCCCCGGGGAGGTGGTGGTCCCCAGGGCCTGGGATCCGTAATAGACCCCCAAATTTGAATATTTGGTGCCATGTGGGGGGGCTCGAGCCCCCCACACATTTATTTATTTAACAAATACAGAGCCCCGGGAGGTGGTGGTCCACGGGGCTTGGGGGGCCCGTAAGGCCCCCCCACCCTAATTAGAAAAAAAGCCCCGGGGAGGTGGCGGTCCCCGGGGCTGCGTGGGGGGCTGCATGCCCCCACACATCATTAATAAAGCCCCGGGGAGGAGGCGGTCCCTGGGGCTGTGGGGGCCCCCGTCACATAATTAAGCATGCCTGCCGGGACCTGGCCCACCCGGGGGCTTAAATGCAACGAATCGAGGGAGACCGCGCTTCATTTTTTTAAATTTTCTCAGCTGGATTTGTGACCCCAGCGTGAATTTGGCCAATTTGTTTTTTAAAAATGCGTTTTTTGGCCCTGGGGGTCCTTGTGGGACCCCTGAGCAGGCCTAGGGGGTCAGGGTGTTTGTACCCTGCCCCCTTTTCATGTTTTTTATCTTTGTTTCGCCCTTTTTCTTGTGACTCGGCTGCCAACAGTTCCTGGTTTGGAGTGTTGGCAGCCAATCAGAGTGAATCTCATGCCCGGGAGGGTTCGCGAACCCTCCTCGGTGCTCAGATATCGATATTTTTATTTTTCTAATTTCTCAGGAACTACTGAATGGATTTACACCATTTAACAAAAAGGGCTCTTTCTGAACCAAGACCTACCTTTTTGCCAAATTTGGTGTAATTCCGTTCAGCAGTTCGGGCTGAAGCTTTGTCTAAAGTTTCCTATGGAAATTAACATGGGGAAAACGTGTTTTGGGACCCCCCTTTTTCTCGGCCCCCGCTTGACGAATCACCCCGAAACTTTCAAGACAGAAGCTGACCGGAGCGGGCCACTAGTTTTGAAACTTTCACAAAGGTTCGTCAAACGACGCCAAAGTTATTGGGAAAACAAAAAACGCTTTTTGAATAAAAACGAGGTCCTAACTATAACTACCTACTGGCGACCGCCAGTAGGTAATATATATATATATATACAAGTGTATGAAAAACTACAACTCCCAGAATGCAATGGGAGTATTTTAACAGGAAATGCTATAAAACAGATTGCGAAGGTAGTGTCTCCCAACCGTGACAAAGGCCGTGTTGGCCGAAACGCGTCGGTTTTGTTAGACTGGCTCTGTTTTTGAAATAAACCTTATTACAAAGAAGGATTTCTGTGTGCGGCTAAAGTTTGTGAAAAAAGTGATCCAGGCCACTGGTCCGGCCCATAGTCTGCACCCGCTGCTGAGCGCTCTGGCTGACGACCACATTGCCTGCTGATTGAATACACCTGGAGGCGCCCGATCGAGAGAACGCTAAAGGACATCAACACTCACCGGGTTGAGCGCTGACGGATGGAGCGGAGGAGCCCCACCCGGACAGGAGTCTCCCCGAGAGGTGAGTGAAGCTACAAAGAAAAGTAATTGCACTCTCGCACGAAGCGACTAGTAAAGGAGAAAACTGCACCGGTAAATCGCCGAAGCAGAGGCTCGACATTCGGTGTCACCATAGAGTAGAAATCCTTCAGTAAACATCGCCAATAGTAAAACTTCGAGCCTAAACACACTATTGTTGGAAAACTAGGCCGTATCTGTGAGGCCTGCACAAATAACATGACTACATTTGTCCTTCACTGGGAACCAAACACCCAATTGTAGCGCCTGACTCTCAGAGGGTAGTGTTACAGAGCAGTCTGAGGCTTACTCAAGGGAGGTGGTGTGGGCTAGTAATCGCCATTACAGGTGCGCAGAAATAACACTCAATAGTTGATTGTCCAGTCTGTACTTTGCTTTATAAAAGTAAGAGTACATTTATTAAACACACAAACTACTCAATACTATGCACCAATTTACAAATATACATAAGCTGTTGGAATTACTTTGTGACCTTGCATAACATCTCCACCCCTCCCGCAGGGGGGTGGGGTCTAGTACCACCACTCCCATGTATGCACATCATCTTGCCCCCTAATGCAGTTAGTTGAACATAACCTGGAGCGAGGGTCCTGCGCACTGGCACCATCCCAGTGGCAACCCACCCCATTACCTCAACAAGCATTTAAAATAGGCACCTCTGCCCTGGTGACACATAATCCTGACTGAGCATTTCCTACTGACCGTGAAGTATACACCCTCTACATCTTAAGGGCTAACAGCCTGGGTTCTTCACCTAAGCGCAGCAGCAAGAATACATGTTTAAGCATCACATAAGAATGACAGTACTCATCACATTTGTGGATCATTAGAATGCATTGCAATTACAGCCCCTAAAGGCCTCACAGATGAACTCACAGGATTAAGCATATACAGCCCTGACACCCTAGCAGGAATTTCGAGCAACATAACCCCATTTGGCTTATGACATCACCTTACTCACGGGTATTTCACATTACACATGTGACCTTCAGTCCCTCTGAAAGAAATAACATTAGTAAATGCACTACGGGGGCAATTACACCTCATCACCTCCAGGGGATGCCCTTCTCCAGACATCCCCAGCTCAGTCCTTCATCCCTTGGCGCACTTCTAAATACACCCCCAGCTGTAGAACAAAAGTTCCAGCCCAGGAGGTGTTGAAATGCTGGCTGAGCCCTTGAGGGGTTATCCTTTTCAAGTCCCCATGAGACTTAGGGAGAGATGTTCTCTTCATGCTGGGGGAAGCCTGCGTAGCTCCTGCAGCTCCCCCTGCACCTTTGCACACGTTTGGTGGTGACCCCGTTCTCCTAGGGCCACCACAAGCAGAGGCAACGCTGTTTTTCCCTTGCAGGCCGGTCCAGGCCTGCAAGGCATTATGGGCCCTTTTGCATATTAGAGCAGCGGCTCTCCCGCTGCTCCGGGGAGAGCTGCGATGTCCTTCCTTGCGCTTCACAACCTCTTTGGGGGTCCGGTCCCACCCGGACCCCGTGCCTCAGGTGAGAACTCCAGTGGCTCGGGGAGCCCACCCCTGGCCGCTCCAGGACATCGTTGAAGGTCCGGTCCCACCCGGACCCTGTGCTGCCGGTGAGTGGTTCTCGCGGCCCGGGGAGCCCACCCCGGCCGCTCCTCTCTTCATTGCAGGGGCCCGGTCCCACCCGGGCACTCCGTGCTAGCAGACTGATGGGGGCAGCCTGGGGGGCTCACCCCCGACTGCCCCTGCTGGCTCCCTCCCTGCCCGCACCCTCGTGTGTGGCCACGGGAGCCGGCGTGTGCATTCTGGTCTGCCCACTCGGCGGGCAGACATGGAGGCGCGCGCTCGTCCCGCTGGTCTTGGGGGAGTGCGACGGCACTCCCCCCTCCTTACCGCTGCACACTGGGGCCAGGGGTTGGGGTCCCGGGCCCTTCCTGGGGACATCTTCATGGGGAGCACGACAGCGCTCCCCAACTTGTCTTCCTCGGCAGGGGGGCGCAGCAGTGCTCCCTGCCTCCACCTCCTCACATGGGGCCCGGAGTTGGGATCCCGGGCCCCCGAACATCTTTGAGGGGGGCGCGACAACGCTCCCCTCCATCCACAGTCCACGGGGGCCAGGGTGGGCTCCTGGCACCCCGCTTGGGTCATTTTCACAGGGAGCGCGACGGCGCTCCCCAGCTTTGTCTTCTCCCGTGAGGGGGACGCGTGACGGTGCTCCCCCTCGTCCCGTGGCTTCGGGGGGCCTGGGTGGGCTCCTGGTACCCCCACTTTGGGAATCAGTTCACGGGGAGCGCGACGGCGCTCCCCGGCTTCCTCTTCTTGTTGGGGGCAGCCCCTGGGACCTGACCCACCCCGGAGGCACATCATGGACCGGCGGCGAAGCCCCACGCGCTTCGTCGTCGGTCCTTCCAGAGGTCAAAGGTCGCCTACCTTCTGGGGGGCATTTCTCAGCCCCCAGGGGACCGATCTTCACGATTCTGGCTCCTGGTGGCACACCCCAGCCCCTGGGAGCACTTTCCTTCGCCCTCCTGGTCTCAAGGAGGGGGCATTCAGCAGGGAGCTGTCTTCACTGGCTCCCTGCGCCAGCCTTTCGCCTGGCTCTTCTCCTGGGCCTTTCTTCTCCCTGCGCAGAGGCCCCTGCTTCTGCACACTGGTCCTGGTCTCTTCTCCTGGCGCTGTTCAGGATTAAGGGTGGGCGGAATTTGCGGAATTGCGTTCCGCGAAATTCCGCGAAACGGCAAAAAATCTCCGCGAGCATGCGGAATTTCGCGTGCTCGCGGAGATTTTGCTGCGCCCCTTTATATCTGTAAGTGCTTCCTGTTGAGGTTTAATTTTTGTGACAGGAGCATCGTGCCAGCCCAGAATGAATCCTGCCCTGCATATTTATCCAAGAAGATGAGTCCGTTTTGTGCAATACCTCTACTCATCTGGAGTACTTTCTACTGGCTAATCAGTAAGTGCTACCTCGTTGGGTAAATGTATAGTGCCTTTCCTACACTACACTACAGCTGCGTAAAGGACCTGAAGAATTTTCCCCAGTGACCTGTGTGTCTGTAACTTTGCCACCGTGCCGAAAGCACCGTGGTCCTTTGATTAAGCTGTCCATCATAGTGGGGAAAGGGCGGGAAGACGGTGCATACCACTAGTGTATGTGGGGCGAGGCCAAACGGGCGGGGCTTCTAGGCCCGTTCACATGCCTCTTGTTTATAAAGAGTCAGAGCAGGATCTCAGCGGCAGACGAGGAGAAGGAACCTCCTGGTCACAGGAACTACACGAGGATTGCGCTCGAGAAAATCAAGGGTGCAGAGACCTCCATCAAGGATTACAGCTAACTTTACAGGGTGGAAATGGAGAGAAGGCACATCTGCTTAACCACGCTCACGAATTCTACACGAGGATTGCGCTCGAGAAAATCAAGGATGCAAAGACCTCCGTCAAGGATTACAGCTAGCTTTTCAGGGTGGCAATGGAGAGAAGGCACATCTGCTTAACCACGCTCACAAATTCTACACGAGGATTGCGCTCGAGAAAATCAAGGATGCAAAGACCTCCATCAAGGATTACAGCTAACTTTTCACGTTGGAAATGGAGAGAAGGCACATCTGCTTAACCACGCTCACGAATTCTGCACACCTACCCTGCATATTTATCCACGAAGATGCCACCGTTTTGTGCAATACCTCTACTCAGCTGGAGTACTTTCTACTGGCTAATCAGTAAGTGCTACCTCGTTGGGTAAATGTATAGTGCCTTTCCTACACTACAGCTGCGTAAAGGACCTGAAGAATTTTCCCCAGTGACCTGTGTGTCTGTAACTTTGCCACCGCGCCGAAAGCACCGGGGTCCTTTGATTAAGCTGTCCATCATAGTGGGGAAAGGGCGGGAAGACGGTGCATACCACTAGTGTATGTGGGGCGAGGCCAAACGGGCGGGGCTTCTAGGCCCGTTCACATGCCTCTTGTTTATAAAGGGTCAGAGCAGGATCTCAGCGGCAGACGAGGAGAAGGAACCTCCTGGTTACAGGAACTACACGAGGATTGCGCTCGAGAAAATCAAGGGTGCAGAGACCTCCATCAAGGATTACAGCTAACTTTACAGGGTGGAAATGGAGAGAAGGCACTTCTGCTTAACCACGCTCACGAATTCTACACGAGGATTGCGCTCGAGAAAATCAAGGATGCAAAGACCTCCATCAAGGATTACAGCTAACTTTTCACGTTGGATATGGAGAGAAGGCACATCTGCTTAACCACGCTCATGAATTCTGCACACCTACCCTGCATATTTATCCACGAAGATGCCACCGTTTTGTGCAATACCTCTACTCAGCTGGAGTACTTTCTACTGGCTAATCAGTAAGTGCTACCTCGTTGGGTAAATGTATAGTGCCTTTCCTACACTACAGCTGCGTAAAGGACCTGAAGAATTTTCCCCAGTGACCTGTGTGTCTGTAACTTTGCCACCGCGCCGAAAGCACCGGGGTCCTTTGATTAAGCTGTCCATCATAGTGGGGAAAGGGCGGGAAGACGGTGCATACCACTAGTGTATGTGGGGCGAGGCCAAACAGGCGGGGCTTCTAGGCCCGTTCACATGCCTCTTGTTTATAAAGGGTCAGAGCAGGATCTCAGCGGCAGACGAGGAGAAGGAACCTCCTGGTCACAGGAACTACACGAGGATTGCGCTCGAGAAAATCAAGGGTGCAGAGACCTCCATCAAGGATTACAGCTAACTTTACAGGGTGGAAATGGAGAGAAGGCACATCTGCTTAACCACGCTCACGAATTCTACACGAGGATTGCGCTCGAGAAAATCAAGGATGCAAAGACCTCCATCAAGGATTACAGCTAGCTTTTCAGGGTGGCAATGGAGAGAAGGCACATCTGCTTAGCCACAACCTCGCTCACAGAATTTGAGCTTCAACTCGGGCACCTGCTTTATTTATACCCGAATTCCGTTCCGCTCGCGGATCGCGGAAGTTTCGACATTTCCGCATTCCGCGCGAACGCGGAAATGCCGAAATTTCGCAAGTTCCGCGAGCGGAACGGAATTTGCCGCCCAGGGTTATTCAGGATCCTGGGACAGTCAGGGGGTTCCTCCTTCCAACTGCCTATTGCGCCAGGCTCCAGCACCTTCTGCCTCAGCAGACCACACCCCAGAGAGAGCTTCTCTTCCTGTGCAAACACTTTTAAAGAATTGGGGAGGGGATGGCAGGAAGTCTCCGTTGGCCCTATCACATAGCAACACATCACTTCTCTGCCCCTGCTCCCTCCTTCCTGCCCAGGCCTCTGGGTTGGGTCAAGATGGCGTCGTCCAGGGTCTCCTGCCACAAGGTCTCTGAAAGTCCCTTCCCCCCAGAGCTGCCTTCTGCCTTGTGCAGCTAGGTGCCTGGCACCCAGTGACAGCTGCTGATGGATTAGCCTGTAGCTCCACCCATCTTCTCTCCTTGGAGGGAAGGTCATCAATCCAGGCTGCTGGGGTCAGCCCCCAGCCAGGCCCTGGTTATGAGCTGACTCAGATAAATATAACATTTCTGGATGACCCAAAAGCAGTACAAATATGACTTTGGACTCTGCAGAATACTTCTTCTCACCTAAGTTACAGTGGACTTTGGTGCGTGTCTGGACTTTGTAGGCCCTAGGAAAGTAAAACTAGCCCATGTGCTCCCTCTCCTCCCATAAGAGAATAAAGGAATAAACTATGTAAAGCACACTGACTTTCCCTGGCATGTTTCTTCCCACTGTATAAAGCCTATTCCATGTCACCACCAAATTCTGCATAAGTCCTGCCACCCCATTCACTTTGTAGCTACTCCTGGACTGCGCAAGCCAGGAATCCCCCCTGCGGAGCCCACACATGTGTGCACACGCATGTACACATGTGTCTGCATGTAACCAGCCCGGTGCCCCTGATGCCAGCTGCTGCGCAGCGGCCTAGTCAAGCTAGGGGGACACCAGTAAAATCCACATGCAGTGTCTTTCATCATGAGTTCACTGTGGGTGGGTCCCAACTGATGAGGCTCTCCCACAGTAAAAGCTCAACAAATAGGTGCTCAAAAAGCGAAAAATCTGGGCGGCTCAGAGTGTCAGAACCACCTTCTAACAACTATCAGCAAAAGTATTATAGTGGTTTGCATTGCGGATATTCAGAGAAACAATGGAGGCACGTAAAGCAAAGCGAGCTCAAAAAATGGCTACAATGTTTCAACCAAGTACGGGAGAACGCGCGGAAGTCACTGAAACGCAAGACATGCAGCGCGAACAAAACCCTTCTCTCAAACAATTGTTTTTGCAGTTAGAACGGCAATATAAAAAGGAAATCAGCAAAAGTTGGGAAATTATGGCTCTGCAGAAATATCTTGAGATAGACCGAATTCCAAGAGGTTTAAGGATTTTT
Source organism: Calotriton arnoldi (assembly GCA_963921515.1). Taxonomy (NCBI): domain Eukaryota; kingdom Metazoa; phylum Chordata; class Amphibia; order Caudata; family Salamandridae; genus Calotriton; species Calotriton arnoldi. The sequence goes on from CAWUFW010011738.1 coordinate 580,150, forward strand.
ACCATGCCAACGCACCCAGAAACAAAAACGGACATGCTGGAAGAATGGGGTGCTAACAATATGGAGTGTTCTAAGAACATGATGAAAATCTTAATAAAATATGCAGACATCAATTTAGATGAAGTACATGCCCTAATTAAAGAACTGGAAAATAAAATAGGACCACTAAAGAAGGAAGAATCTGCAAAACTAAGAAAGGACATAGAAATCCGCCTTGAAAAATATGAAGATGAGGTGCAAGAGCGAAAACATAGAAAATTTATAAGGGATGAAAACGATTATAAACAAGGAAGGATCCTAACATTCGCAAGAAGATTTGAGGCGCTTAAGGTGAACTATGCAAAAAATCCACCCAGGTTGACAGGAGATACGACTAGTGAATCAGATGTGAGTGAAAACGAAGCTGCTGGGAATACAAATGCTCCAAAAAAGATCACTTTTTTAGAGGAGATGCGCTTGGTAAACCTAGACCAGAGCCTATCGAGAAGTCGAGGACAAGGGAGAGGCAGAGGACATGGAAGAGGCAATTCAAAGCCTTCCCCAGCACCCAAAAAACCCGAAGATCCAAACGCAAAAAAACAATATCCACTGCGGAATCGAACACACAGGAAGTAAATGAAAAAAATCTAATAATTAATCTTTCAAATTACACACCATCTAAAGTTGAATGTTCAGTATTAAATAAGGGACTGTCATTCTGCCCTGAGAGACATTTTGATTACACCAACACAAAAATCGACATATACAAATATGTACGCAAACTAAAACTAACAAAAATACATGCTGGGAATACAAAAACCAAAGAAAGCACGGAGTCAACATCAATAGAAAATACAGAAGAATCAGGGTTAATCATAGATCAAATTCCGGATAAAGAACCTCTTTGACCTAGCAAATAATCTAAATGAAGAGGAAACTTCAGAGAGTCAAGTACTTGAAGAATTGGGAATAGAAACAACAAAATATGTTAGCAGTGGACTGAAAAACAAGTCAAAATACTGCCCGCAACTAGCACCCGGTAACAAAATTGATTTATTCTCAGAAGCAATAATGAAAGAACTAGATGGAGTAGAAAAAATACGCAACATCAATAAAAAAGAGAATCTATCTAGCAAGGAAAATACAGCAATAAAAACTCTGATGGAGAACACTGAAATAATTATAAAGCCGGCCGATAAAGGCGGAAATATAGTTATTCAAAATACAACAGACTATGTCAAGGAGGCGCACAGACAATTGGAAGACCACACAAAATACAAAAAATTGACACATAACCCAATCAAGAAAATGATCCTGAAATTACAAAACAACCTAAATGAATGGCATGCCCACAATTTGATCAGTGACAATGAACGACAATATCTGTTCAAAGAACACCCGACAATACCAACCAACTATTTCCTGCCAAAAATTCACAAGACTCTATTCGATCCTCCAGGGAGACCAATAGTGTCATCTTGCGACTCTCTGTATGAAAACATATCAACATACGTGGATTATTTTCTGACACCCATGGTGAAAAACCTAAGCTCATACATAAAAGACCACTGGGGATTTCTTACGCACCTTGGCTAACACCACGTGGAATCCTAATTACATCATGGCAACAATTGATGTTGTATCATTATATACTTCAATAGAGCATAACATTGGTTTACAAGCATGTGCATATTTTCTGAAACAATGGAAGATCACTGAATTACAGCACTCAGCTATGCTTCTGACAATGATAGAAATATGCCTAACCAACAACATCTTTTTGTTCAACCACAAGTTATACCAATAGCTCTGTGGAACCACAATGGGCATTTCCTTTTCGCCAAATTTTGCCAATCTCACCATGGGCTGGTGGGAGAAGGAAATTGCGTGGGGTCCTGAAAATCATCTTGCCCTGGAAAAAATCGTATTATGGATACGATATATTGATGATTTATTTTTGATTTGGAACGGTAAGAAGGAGGAATTTATGGATTATTTCAATCAATTGAACCAAAATAGGCCTATCCTTTACCTGTTCAACAAGTTGAACAAAAGTACATTTTCTTGACACAACGGTGTACATAGATCAGGGGCAAATACACACTACTCTGTACAGAAAGAAAACAGCCACAGACAGCATTCTGCATGCAACGAGCTTTCATCCCAAGCCACTTCTCTAAAGCATTCTATATGGGGAATTCGTGAGAATTTTGAGAAATTGCTCTAAAGACGAAGATGCAAAAAACAAAACAGTGGCAAGTGCAACCAGGCTGAGAAACAGGGGATACAGACAAAGAGACCTGAACAAAAGCATTACCAAGGTTGAACAATCAACATATACTGACATCCTTATGACGAGAATTGAAAAAGAAAAAGCAAAGGAAAAAGAGAAAGAATATCATCCAGAAACTGTCAAGACAGAAACAGCTCCCAGGTTAATCCTGACATATAGTAAGGAAAGCACCAAAATAATTAAAATCATTCAGAAATACTGGCATTTACTAACACAAGACCAGGACATTGGGAAAATCATTGGCACCAGACCCCAAGTCACATATCGAAAAGCTGCTTCACTAAAGGATAAAATTGTGCAAAGTCATTTCCAAGTAAAATCGCAAAAGAATTGGTTGGCTCAACAACAATTGGGGTTCAAGAAATGCAAAAATTGCAAAGCTTGCAAGATTGCAACAAACAAAAGAGAAATAACAGATACAGAAGGCAGAACCATCAAGATAAATCACAAAATCACATGCACAACTCAGTTTGTAGTTTACATCATACAATGTGCATGTGGGTTAAAGTACATTGGCAGCACAACTTGCATGCTTAAAAAACGTATTCTGGAGCACATCAGAGCCGTAAAGAAGAAAGACACCAACTATGCTACAGCCAAACATCTAGCAACATGCCAAAATAACGAGTGGAGAAAAATGGAATATTTGGGCTTGGATACTATTCCGCCAAATGAAAGAGCAGGCGACAGAAAAGGAAGTTAAGACAACTAGAGTCAAAATATATCATCAGGCTACATACAAAGACTCCCAAAGGTCTCAATAATGATTAGAAAATGTACATTCATCTGTAAATAAGAAACGCCAAATAACATTAAACATTCCAACATGAGCTATCGCAAGCTGAAACGTGTGTCAAGGAATCCGAAAACCATGTGCGAAAAGACAATATGGACAATGGATACTAATCCAATAATAGAACTAAAGAGGGGCAAAAGTTGGTTGCTAGAATAGATTGCTGTAAAGTACTAGACAACGAATCACTGTGTAATCAAATGGTTAATGATACGATATCCAAATGGGAATATCAAGATATACCAAATGTCAAGAATTATGTACATATGTAAATACAAGTGATACTATATCCAAATTTAAGATCATGACATACCAATGTCGAAGAACATGTACAGATGTAAATGTAAATACAAAAAAGTTTGCCCCATAAAGAGAAATCGTAAAATGTCATATTAGAAAATCGCACAAATGTACTATACACTATCAAAGTACAATTCAGAACAAATATTCAAAAGCAATGCAACTTTATGTGACACCAACATAATGTAATTGCACATGAAAAATGTGTTTTCTGTCTTTGGGTTACAAGTGTATGAAAAACTACAACTCCCAGAATGCAATGGGAGTATTTTAACAGGAAATGCTATAAAACAGATTGCGAAGGTAGTGTCTCCCAACCATGACTAAGGCCGTGTTGGCCGAAACGCGTCGGTTTTGACAGACTGGCTCTGTTTTTGAAATAAACCTTATTGCAAAGAAGGATTTCTGTGTGCGGCTAAAGTTTGTGAGAAAAAAATAAATATATATATATATATATTTTATATATATATATATTCACTGAAAAAACCATAGGTTTGAGGCACGTTATAGTTAGAAATTAGCATTTAAAAAACCTTAGAAATTCACTGAAAAACCATAGGTTTCAGGGACGTTATAGTTAGAAATTAGCATTTAAAAAACCTTACAAATTCACTGAAAAAACCATAGGTTTCAGGGGCGTCATAGTTGGTTGGACATTTCACTCGTACAAAACCTGTGAAATTCCCCCGTTATAGTTAGTTCAGCTAACTATAACTCGCGCCCCGCAATGCACTGCTGATGACGTCACATATTACATCACTCATGACATGGTCAGTGACATCACTGATGACATCACTGATGACATCTCAAATGACATCACTGATGACATCACTGATGACATCATCCAGTGACTGTGTGTTTCTGTAAAGTTTAAATATGTTTAATATATATAGTGAAAGGCGTATTGATGAATGAGTGGGTGTATAAGTGTCTGAATGGTTGATTTAGTAGGTGCGTGACTGACTCTATAAGTGAGTGATTAAACATATCTTTCTGAATGCATGGGTTAGTGAGTAAACTGTGTGAATGTCTGTATCCGTGTGTCTGTTGGTGTGTAAGCAACTGCATGGGTTTTCAAATAGCTACATGAGTGTCTATATGGGTTATTGATTTGTTGTCTGAGTATCTGTATGGGTGCCTGAGTGTTTGTGTGGGTGGGATGTGTGTGACTCTGAGCATAGATGTGTGAGTGGGTGATTCACTGAGTGCATGGTTTCAAGAGTGCATCTGTGATGGACTGTATGGGTGGGTGAGTGTGTGTATGGGTGTGTTAGTGAGTGAATGTATATCTCAGTGGTACATGTGTGAGTAACTACATATGTGAAAAGTAGTATATATATGTGTTGGAGTACATAATTGGCTACAAATGAGAGTGTGTTATTGTGAGAGTGGCTGTATGGATGAGTGTGTGCTTGTATCATTGATTGTATAAGAGCGTAAGAATGTGCTAGTATTTGTATGAGTAATAGAGCTGGTGTGTGTATAACTGTATATCTGAGTAAATGGCAGTGTGATTAATTATTTCCATGACTGACTAGGTGTGTGAGTACCTCTATGGATGAGTGGTGGTGTGTGAGTGTCTATATAGGTGTATGAGTGCATATGATAGTCCTGTACTGAGTGACCGTAAGTATGAGTGACTGTACAGGCGAGTGAGTGGATGTGTGTGTAGACCTAAGAATCAGTGAGTGGGTATGTAGTTATTGGTGTTGGAGTGTCTATGGTTTTGAGAATGATAGTCTGTAATTTAGAGTGGGTGTATCAAAAGTTATATTAGGGTGTGAGAAGATGCATGACATTTTCACATGGATGATGTCATCAGTGATGTCATCAGTGATGTCACTGACCATGTCAAGTGTGATGTAATATGTAACGTCATCAGCAGTGCATTGCGGGGCGCAAGTTATAGTTAGCTGAAATAACTATAACGGGGGAATTTCATGGGTTTTGTACGAGTGAAATGTCCAACCAACTATAACGCCCCTGAAAACCTATGGTTTTTTCAGTGAATTTGTAAGGTTTTTAAATGCTAATTTCTAACTATAACGTCCCTGAAACCTATGGATTTTTCAGTGAATTTGTAAGGTTTTTTAAATGCTAATTTCTAACTATAACGTCCCTGAAACCTATGGTTTTTTCAGTGAATTTCTAAGGTTTTTAAATGCTAATTTCTAACTATAACGTGCCTCAAACCTATGGTTTTTTCAGTGAATTTCAAAGGTTTTTAAATGCTAGTCTCTAACTATGCCTAGGTAGGACATGTGAAGAAAGAAGAAAAAACGCAGACAAAAAAGCAAAAGAAATGCAGAAAGAAGCAACAGAAGTCCACAAAGACGAAGAAAAGTGCAGGAAGAAGCAAGACATGTGCAGAAAGAACCAACAGAGGAGCAGAAAGAGGCCTTGTTCCAAAATCATCCTGTGCCCACAACTTTTTCAGACGGGTACTGGTGGTAACTGACTCTGACTAACCAGGCCTAGAGCCAGTGCTATGCTAAACGACACTTAGAATACAGTGAAAACACCTACATTCACTAGGGAACACTATGCATTGGGGTACCCCTGTGATTAGCATGACCTCCTCTGTAAGGCCCTAGTACATAATAGGGCAGGGGGATTAAAACTACCTCTTAAAATGCGCCACGGGGCGCGTTTGCACAGTGGTGAAGGGAGGGGGGCCTGAGGTGACGTGTGCAAACACGCCCTGTGGCCGTTTTAAGTTGGGAGATTAAGTCCCCTTGAATCCTGAGGGTCCCTGGGGTCCAACTAGCCCACTAGGTACCTCCAGTAAGCGCCACAGAGCTGCGTTGCAGAGAGGTGTAAAAAGGGGCATGGCCTGGACCACCTCTCTGCAACGCAGGCCTGTGGCGCTTACTGGAGGTACCTGGTGGGCTAGTTGGCCCCTAGGGACCCTCAGGATTGAAGAGGAATTAATTCCCCAACTTAAAATGCTCCACAGGGCGTGTTTGCACACATGTCACCTCAGGCCCCGCCCCCTCCCTTCACCATTGTGCAAACGCGCCCCCTGGCGAGTTCTAAGTTGGGGGATTAATTCCCCTTGAAGCCTGAGGGTCCCTGGGGTCCAACTAGCCCACCAGGTACCTCCAGTAAGCATACACAGAGCTGCGTTGCAGAGAGGTGTAAAAAGGGGCGTGGCCTCTGAACACCTCTCTGAAACGCAGCTCCCTAGCGCATACTGGAGGTTCCTGGTGGGCTAGTTGGCCTCAGGGACCCCAGTATTCAAGGGGAATTAGTTCCCCATCTTACAACGCGCCAGGGCGCATTTGCAGAGTGCTGCAGGGAGGGGGCGGGGCCTCCAGCGCGATGCCGGTCTTTTAAATTATTTTTTTTAGAAGGGGGGCTGTGTGGCCCCCCTTCTTTTTCCTATTTTTGGGCCCTGGGGACCCCATCCCCCAGGGCCTGACCCCTATTTTGTTAAATTATAAATAAAACAGAAGGGGGGCCGCGTGGCCCCCCTCCTGAGACCATTTTCGGCTCCGGGGACCCCATCCCCCGGGGCATGGTCATTGTTTTTTTTTTTTTAAATAATTGGAGGGGGCTGCATGGCCCCCTCCTCAGGCCACTTATGGCCCCGGGGACCCCATCCCCGGGGCCGGCCTTTGCGTAGTTTTTGTTTTTATTTAATTTTTTATTATGGGGGAGGGGGGTCCCCAATCCCCCCACGGTCCTGCCGGCTCCCCGCGTCCTACGGGAGCCAGCATTGCTTTTCCACATGGGGAGCTGCTGACATGCAGCTCCCCATGTGGAAAAGCAATCTGCTTTGCTTCATTGAAACGAGAGCAGGTTTCCCTGCTCTCGCTTCAATGAAGCAAAGCAAGTTTGCAATGACAGGGTGGGAGCCGCGAGGCTGCCGCCCTGTCATTGCAAACAGCAGTGTCCCGGGGGTGGGCACCTCGGGACACTGCAGGAGCCGGCCCTGGGGGGTGGCGGTCCCCAGGGCCATCAAGGGCTCCAGGAGGTGGGCCGCGCTGCCCCCCTCCCAACATCTGCACAGCCCCGGGAGGTGGTGGTCCCGGGGCTCGGGGGTCCGTAACTGACCCCCAAATTTACATTTTAAGTGCCCCGGGAGGTGGCGGTCCCGAGGCGTGTGGGGGCTCAAGCCCCCCACACAGGTATTTTTCAAATGAAGCCCCGGGGGTGGCGGTCCCCGGGGCTGCAGGGGGCACTGTGCCCCCGCTATTATAAGTAATGAAAGCCCTGGGGGTGGTGGTCCCCGGGGCTGCGGGGAGAGTGCATGCCCCTGAAACTAATTAATCAAGCCCCGGGGAGGTGGCGGTCCCCGGGGCAGTGTGGGGGGATTGGGGCCCCCCCACACTTTTTTTTTTACTGCCCCCAGGACCTGGCCCACCTGGGGGATAATTATAAATGAAGCGGCTGGATCCGCGGATCCGGCGCGCATTTTGCCGATTTTTATTTTTTTAAATGCTTTTGTGGGACCCCCTAAGCAGGCCTAGGGGGTCAGGGTGTTTCTACCCAGCCCCCTTTCCTTTTTATCCGCCTTAGTTTTTCTGTTTTCTTGTGCCTCGGTTCTACCGAGGCGCAAGATGGCTGCCAACACTTCCTGGTTTGAAGTGTTGACAGCCAATTAGCATGCAGCTTGTGGTCAGGAGGGTGCGCGGATCCACCGTGGCCATAGCTATCGAAACTTTTATTTTTTTGAATTTCTCAGCAACTACTGAACGGATTTACACCATTTAAAAAAAAGGGCACTTTCTGAACCAAGCATTACCATTTTACCAAATTTGGTGTAATTCCGTTCAGCAGTTCGGGCTGTAGCCGTGGCTAAAGTTTCCAATGGGAATTAACATGGAGAAAACATGTTTTGGGACCCCCCTTTTTTCTTGGCCCCGCTTGCCGAATAACCCCAAAACTTTCAAGATAGAAGCGGACCGGAGCGGGCCATAAGTTTTGAAAATTTCACGAAGATTCGTCAACTGGCGCCAAAGTTATTGGGAAAAGAATGTTACGAATTTCCTATGGATAATAGGTCCTAACTATAACTATCTACTGGCGACCGCCAGTAGATAATACATATATATATATATATATATATATATATATATATATATATATATATATATATATCCACAGCAAAAACACTCCTTCTGGCTGACACAGACCCAAGAGGGGTGGCGTGCATGCCGGCGGAGCAAGCCGGTAGTCAAATTACAAACAGTCCAGGATCCGCACGCTCTCAGTGAAGCACGACAACGAGCAAATATTCAAAGTTGTTTATTCACTACTCGTTTCAGAGTAAAAACTCCTTGTTCACGTGAAAAGATGCACAAACACCGGGAACTTAATAAAGTGTTTCAACAATGCGTGAGTGCCAACATAAAAAACGGACTTCCGTGTAAGTGTAAAACAAATTGACAATGAGCGGACATATTGGAAAGGTCAAATGCCATAGTAATACAATAAAGTGAAATCATTCATATGCTTTAAAATAATACTGCGTTATCTATCACTAACAGATATTGGACATAATAAGCAATTCAATATAATGAAATGGACATAATCAAAACAACTGCAATCTGTCCTATGTCTAACTATACTGTTTCAGCAAACATAATAGATGTAGTGAGTATTGCCACTGAACATATGTCTTCGTGAAATATCCAAGCCGAATTGCATGTGAAATAAGTTCATGCATCACGAGTTAGTGATGTACAATCCAAGGGCAAGTGCCCAAGTTTGAAAGCATATGATATAGCAGTCCCAAAATCCAAATAAAAGGTACCACAATGATGACAAAACTGGTAATCATACTCTCAGCAATACAGTACATTCAAAAACGAGTTTGTAAAACTCCCACTATATGTCAAATTAACTGAGTTGCACAGATTCTCTCTTTCTGCGGTCCTAAATAGGCAATACGGGAATGAGAATTCTCCTATTGGGATGACCTTTCACAAAACACTTGTCTGGGATTGCACGGTAAGTCCAGAAAACCAAACATAACATACTAAAGAAACAGAACATAATTACCCAGCCTCAAAACGTGATGGTGTCGAAAAGGGGAAAAGGGTAGGAGGTCCGTGACGTAAATACCAGTGAGGGGACCCCTTCCTTTCCTCCTATAAATAAATAAAGAAAATACACATATGTTACAACTCACATGATATCGGCGAGTTATATCACACTCTCTCATTAAAATTTCTTAACCACACAGCAAATGAGAGAAGAAATGAGAAAAGAAATGCATAATACATAGGAAATTCACCAAGTTTCAAAACACACAGCACATAGTGCATTCTATACTAAAACAGTCAAATTGATGAGAGTTAACAAATCGACATATGAGATCAATTCTCTTTTAAATGAATGGCCAGTTCTTCAACAGAATTGAGCCCCCCGGTGTCTTGGTCTGGAAATGCACTATCAATCTAGACTCCCTTTGTCTCAATTTCAGTTCCACGATTTCCACCCCTAGGATTGGGCACAACTTGTTCTAATACAAAGAATTTGAGAAGGGATGAATTGGAGAAGTGTTTATCATGGAAGTGGCGTGCCACTGGATATTTCTCATCCCGATTAGTAATGGCTCTACTATGTTCAAGTATGCGTTTTTGGCCATGTGCTTGGTGCTACCAATGTACCACAAGTCACACGGACAAACAACAGCATATATGACAAAATTGGTACTACACGTGAGAAATTGATTGATGATTATGGTAGAACCATTGTAGCTGACTTTCCTACAGAAACTGCTGTTCTTACATGCTTTGCAATGACCGCAAGGAAAAATCCCTTGAGGTCATGGTCAGATCTGTTGGGATATCTGGTAATATCACTATGTACCAACAGGTCTCTCATGTTTTTCCCCTTCTGTACGTGATATTCGGTCTACTAGGAATATTTTCACCTATGATGTTATCATTCGTGAGAATATCCCAGTTTTTAGCTACAATGTGTTTTATGTTATTGGAATCGGAATTGAAAGTGAGGATCAATCTAGGAGACTCATCATCCTCACTGCTGGGTTCAATGATATGGTCAATGATGGTGGTGCTCCTCATCACACCATCAGCTCTTTCTTTAGCTTTGAGTAGAACCCAGTTGGGATATCCTCTGATTCTAAAGCGTTCAAGCATGGTCGTACATTCCATTTGATAGGCCTCCTCAGTGTTGCAGTTACGTTTCGCCCTCAACAGCTCACCATAGGGTATACTCCATTTTAGTGACTCCGGATGGCTGCTGAAGGCATGCAGCACACTGTTGCCCGCAGTGGATTTTCTAAAAAGTGATGTCAAGATCAGATTATCCTGAATGTCAATCCTGACATCAAGATATTCGGCATAGGAGCTGTTAATAGTGCCCACCAATGTGATGTTATATGTATTGTTGTTGAGAGCGTTGATAAACGATTGTGCCTCCATTTCGGAACCCCTCCACACAATGAACAAATCGTCTATATATCTCCACCACACTACCACCTGATCAAAATAACCGGCAAGGGATGGGTTGGTGGATAATGTCAGCTCCCAGTAGCCCATGAAAAGATTCGCAAAGCTGGGAGCAAAGCAAGAACCCATCGCCGTGCCGGTAATCTGTTTATAGAGGGCCCCATCGAACATGAAAAATTTATTTTTGAGACAAAAGCTAATCATCTCACATATCATGGTACTATGTTCAAGGAACCTAACAGGTCTAGTGCTCAGAAAATGGTTACAGGCGTCAAGCCCTTGCTTGTGATCAATGATGGTATATAGTGATTGAACATCTAGCGTCACTAAAGCAGATCCTCTTGCCATTTAATGGTCTGGATCTTGTTCAAAAATCCTTGGTATCTTTGACATAGCTGGGCAAAGTGACAACAAAATCTCTTAGAAAATGGTCCACATACTTAGATACATGTTCGCCTACACTCCCTTTGGAAGAGACAATTGGACGTCCTGGTGGATGAATGGGGTCCTTGTGTAGCTTAGGTAATAAGTAAAGGACCGGGAGTATGGGATGATCATTTTTAAGATAACAGTATTCCTCCCATTCAAGAATACCTTTGTCTTCCAATTGACCAATTTGTCCCAAAGTTTGGTGATACTGTTATTATAGGTCTCTGTATTAGTGGGCAAATAAAACTTACTATCCCCAAGTTGTTTATTGGCTTCTGCAATGTATTGTGACCTGTCTAGGATGACAATATTGCCACCCTTGTCCGCCGGACGGATCACAACATTCTCATCCTCGACAAGAGAAGTGAGAGCCTGTCTTTGTTGGTATGTGAGGTTATTGGCTCTATGTAGGAAGGTGGAATCTGACTATATGGTTGCCCCCACTTTTTTTATGGTGTTTTGCTGGTTTATGACTTAGTTGGACTGGGATCCTGCTATTCAGGGCCCCAGTCTATCTGCTCTCTGTAAAAGGTTTCCATGTGCCTTAGGCACATCACTGATTGGAATCTGGAGTGCCCTTATAAGTCCCTAGTATATGGTATACTATGTACCAAGGGCATAGGTACCTCAGAGGCCTACCAGGGGCTGCAGCATGTATTGTGCCACCCCTGGAAGGCCACCCAAACTGACACCACAGGTCTGCTACTGCAGCCTGGGTAAGGTGGTGCATGCACCCCTTACTGTGATATAGGTTACCTATATCACTAAATACATACACACATATAAACCTATAAGTCACTCCTATGGCAGGCCTTATCAATCCTGAAGGCAGAGTGCATGGTTCCTATGTGAGAGGGTGCCCTGCATGAGCAGGGCCCCTCTGCAGCGTTCGGAGACCCTTCTCTGATGCTGTTTGTAGTGCAGCCTGACCATATACTCTTAAGCGCATTATAACCTCGCGTTAAATGCTAACTTTGGAATGGCTGCACCGAAACATGTCGTGTTTGGTGTCAAACATCTTGAATACTACCCCCCCCGCCAAATCTGGCGGCGGGGGTAGCATTCCACCCTTCTAGAGGGAGAGACATGTTAACCCTGGCCTGGCCGGTAACTTCTTTCTAAAGCCCTGGCATCACAAAATGGATGCTGCTGCCACAGACACAAGTCTGGCCTCCTGCTGCTGGACGAAACTCCGGCAGGGAGGCCTGGACAATAGGTTTCCTGTCCCAGGGAGGTGTGACCACCTCCCCAGACAGGATAGTGTGTATTGGGGCTGGGCGGGAGCACTTTCGGGTGCTTTGAAGTCCT